>OX104067.1:33048786-33068163 GCA_944474145.2 Dicrocoelium dendriticum
CGGTGCAGCGCTAGCCATCCATGGTCCATCTGCAGCCGCAGGCGTCCTGTGTCAGGACACAGTGACAGGCAAATCACAAACCGGATGCCGCCAAACATGCATGTAGGTGTGCCCCATGGTGAGGCTGATGTGGCATTCTTGGTGCTTCTTCACCCTAGTTGGGCTAAACCAACTTACACTTAACCTACGTCTCTTTAAGCTGCATACATTTCATTCCAGTTCACTTGGTTACTTTTGCCTATGTTAATAGTCTTCTATTAGCTGGCCACGTCCCTTATGCTAATTGCGCTTATCTTCCGTAATGTTGTTGCCTTTGTAACATTTCAGAGTAGCTTGTGGACATTTTTTCCTTATCGCGGATTCATTGCTAACCAACTTACTTCAATATGCTAATTCAGCGAAGAGTTATGCCACCGTATCTGTATGCATTATTGTCTTTATGTTATTTCATTTAGTCCTTTCAAGTGATTGGCTGTTGCGTTCTATCCCCGGTGTGGCTGCGCTTGATGTGCAGGTTGACAAGGTGCGTACCTGTCTATTACCCACTACCTCGTCCATCCTGCCCCCAGGAGACAGTTCGTCGTTGCTGGAGGGGACGGGGTGCACGGTCCTTGTGGTCGTGCCAGTCTTGAAGAGTGGTTCCATGCACTCAGTGTGCAGCGGACTACGGTCCAGCCACCGTCTTGTGTGCGCTTGATTCCCCAAATACAGCTTGCTTGTGTTCGCCTGTGAAGGAGTGTGGGCCGCCCCCGTGGATGAAACGTGACTCCCATCCACATCCCTCCCGGTCTTATTCCATCGGGTTTACACTGGATATGTGGTGTGTGGATGTAGCTGTGGGTGGTGCAGCGCAAGCCACCCGTGGTCCCTCTGTAGGCGCAGGCGTCCTGTGGCTGGCCACACTGACAGGGAATTCCGACACCGGATGCAGCCAACCGTATAAATATTTATATATATATATCATCACACATGTAGGCATATATTCCTTTTCGTATGAATTCTCATGCACACCAATTCCTTGCTCGCATACATCGTTATATGCGTGCACAAACATATATGGTTGGCGGCATCCGGTTTCGGATTTGCCTGTCACTGTGGCAAGCCACAGGACGCCTGCGCCTACAGAGGGACCATGATGGGCTTGCGCTGCACCACCCACAGCTCCAACCACATACCCCATATCCAGTGTAAACCCGAAGGAATAAGACCGGGAGGCATGCGGATGGGAACCACGTTTCATCAACGGAGCCGGCCCACACTCCTTCACAGGCAAACACAAGCACGCTGTATTTGGGGAATCAAGCGCACACAAGGCGGTGGCTGGACCGTAGTCCGCTCCACACTGAGTGCATGGAACCGCTCTTTGAGCCTAGCACGGCCACAAGAACCGTGCACCCCGTCCCCTCCAGCAACGACCAACTGTCTCCTGGAGCCAGTATGAACGATGTAGTGGGTAATAGACCGGTAGGCACCTTGTCAACATACACATCAAGCGCAACCATACCAGGGATATCAAACAACAGCCATTCACTTTAAACGACAAGCTGAAATAAAATAAATCCAATAATGCATACAGATACGGTGGCATAACTCTGCGCCAAATTACCATATGAAGTAATTTGGTTAGCAACAAATCCGTGATAAGTAAGAAATGTCCACAAGTTACTGAAAATGCTACAAACTCAACAAAATTACCGAAGATAAGCGCAATTAGTGTAAGCAACGTGACCAGTTAATAGAACATTATTCAGGGAGGCAGAACAAACCAAATAAAGCGGAATGAAATTTATCCAGCTTAAAAAGACCTAGTTTAAGTGTAAGTTGGTTTAGCCCAACTGCGGTGAAGAAGCATCAAGAATGCAACATCAGCCTCAGCATGGGGCACACAAACATATATACACATATATATTTATACATATATATATATACACATATACATATATATATGTACAAGGGGTATCATCAGATGTCGTAGATTTTAAACGATATCTATGTATGATTACATAAATATGTATATATATATAGATACATATATATATATATGCGTATATATATATATATATATATATATATATATATATATTAGTGTCAGTGTTGCCTTACGTGCTTCCGTAGGTCGATGCGAAGAAACCTTTGTAGGTATGCGGTTACCTTCAATGAACAATGTGTAACGGTAATTGTAAAAGCCCTACTGTTATATATAGATATGCATATATACATATAAATATATATTTACGCCTTCTCATTTTACCTCTTCTACATGTAAGCCGACAAATTAGCGATTACAAACGTAATCTTATTTGCATTAAGCTTGGGAAGCGAGTAAACGTACGTAAACCACTTTAACTATTGCGATTATTCATCTTCACTGACCCAAACAACAAACCCTATTCCGTGCATCCTCATTTTATAGCAACCATTTATTGGCGCATTATTATAGCAACAGATGTTAGCCAGCTATTATTCCTTATCACATTGCTGCACGTCTTCCCCTATGTCATTAAACATGCACACAGTGATGTCTTTCTAATCATAGTTCTCTATTTCTTATTTCTGCTGATTCACGAAATAACAACTTCATTGAACGTTACCTTCAAACCACATTCAGTAAGTTACACACTTACTATTTACGCAACTTCGTTCATTACCATTACGTAATATCATTAAATTGCCTACAAATGTTCAATTTCATGTCGCCCATGTACATCAGTCCTCCAATTAGCATTCCGTGTGGTTTTCGTAACCTTTCACTTGATGCATTGTTATAAGTCTTTTCCGTTTCTAATCTACAGACAGTTTCCGTATATAAGTACGTAACATTTACAACGATTTCCGACGGAAAATTATTGCCACATTTACTAAACGTTATTTTAGCCCATTCCTATCGGTTGATTTTCCGCCACCATCACGGCCTTACTTCTTTTAAGCACTTTGACTCAGTATAATGTTAACACATCATAAGTCATGCAGTACTATTAAACGATTCATCTTAATTTATATTACCTATTCTTAGTACTATGAACGCAGTTTCTTTTAGCCCACTAATAGATGTACCCGTAGCCACCAAAAAAGTTCAAATTTTTCCGCCGACCTCCTTTAGACTTTCCCGACTTGTATCGTGACACAACACTTTTTGCGCGCCACAGCGCCATCATGGTCTTTGATCTGACTACTACCTAAAATATGCTCATTCAAATGGACTACATCATTTAGTTTACTCCTTTCATTAAAACGAAATGTTTTAATATTCCAAAGAAGCCGTACTTGTATGCATATTTGATCCCTCCTTTACAGGTGTGTCTCGTTTTACAGAGAATATACCATTATTTATTTATTTATTTAATTATGCTGGAATGTGTACTGTATTCTGGTGCCAACACATAAACTTGCAAAGGTTGTTCTTGTTCTTGTTTTATTCGTTGAAAGAAGCAAGAAGCGTCAATTCAGCGTCGAACTACCGTGTGTTTTGGTTCACTTACCGACACAAGCAACGGCGTTCGTTAGGCTGAAGATTCTGTTGTCTTTCGTAACTGACATGACCTGACCTAATCTTTTGGATACCATATCCCGTTTGATTTTCTTCAGGCTAAATCATGTCTTGACAACAATCACATCCAAAATATACTTTCCCTACACCAACCAGAATCATTGCTCCTGGCGCAGGATATCCTGAAAATAAGCCCTACGTACCCACAACCAAGAGACTTGTTACTTTGCGCATAAGCCTAGTGAGCGCAAGAGAGTGCAACGCTTACTCTACAAAGAGAACTTAGGCGATCGCACCCCTACGCAACTAATGCTAGCCATGCAAGGCGTTGTAGGTTATAGCTTCTTAAGAGAAGGCTATTTTTAAGCATGTATTTATGCAACGGCTCCCTACACATGCACAACTGATATAGTTAAACGCTGATCAGGTTACCAAACTGAAAGCCTTAGCTCTTATGGCTGATAACTTAATAGAGATACGATCGACAGCCATCTCAAATTTATCGCCTCTGGCATCTGACCACACACTTGTAAAAGTCGTGCGCTCTCTGCAAAAACAACTGGTCTCAATTATCAGCGCAGCCAAAGGGGGAACTCTCAATCGATCCTAGGGCGTAGCCGTAGTGTTAATCGTTTCCGCAGCATTTGCTGATACTATTGGCGGTCCTGTAACGGGGCTCAAACTGCGTAAAGCCTTGTAGCTTTTCCAATTCAGAAAATGAACCCACTAGCCCGTACTGGCGACGACGCAAAGTAGCATAGGTGAGACAGGTTGCCTCTATTACTGCGGGACGTACGATCTGGCTTGCGATTCTGCTTAGACACTGGTGGCTATGTCTGTGTGGTTTCTCCAAATCCGGAAGACTATGAGCGCATCTCGGTATACAGCCTGTAAATAGAAAACGGCATGCCAGTCCTATGGAGAGCGTTCTAACACGGTAAACCTTATTCTCCTCATGTCATTTCATTGGATTTTCCTTGTAGCTGAAGTGCCAGCTGCAACCCTAGGCCTTGATCACTTTCAGCATCATAGTTTTATCGTAGATGTCAAACGCTGTCAGATCAACGATGGCCTAACACAACGAGCACAGGCTGGTTTCCAAAGTTCCATTATGTCTATGCGTCTGCAGCTGGTCCCACCTCAAATTCTTCCAAGGTGTTTGGAGTTGTTACGTAAACTTACTAGCGTAACGAAGCCCGGATACCAGCCTGGTGCTGGCAAGCAAGAGAACGTCCACAGGAAAAAGATAGCAGGTAGTCCAGTGTTCCTTCGAACACCAAGATTAGCGCCGGATAAAGTGTCCTTGGCGAAGGCCTAATTAGACCGTATGTTAAAATTGGGCATACTACGTTTATTCAGCAGTACGTGGACAGCACCCTTACATATGGTCCCTAAGAACAAAGTTGGAGCTTGGAGACCTTGTGAGGATGTTTGCAAACTGAACACCAGCACCGCCCCAGACAGGTATCCTATAACGCAGCTCTAAGATTTTTCAGCTTCGCTGTACGGAAAGTGGTTCGGCAATATAGATTTAGTGCAAGCATACCACCAGGTTCCAGTCCATCCTCAAGCTGGCAATTATCTTGTAAACCCAACTTCCTGAACACAACTGCATAGAAACACGTCCTCACGCTTTCGTTTAACAGAATTTATTAAACATTCTACCGGGTTCCCACGCACACGGAATATTGGTCATGAATCGCCGGAACTATTTGAATCCCCATCCAGATTTTCCACAACTAAAACAATCATACATTTTACCGTGCTTTCGTGCTAATTTTCTATATGACCAGTGAACATGTCCATCATTGCAATCACGCACCATTATACGAACCACGTCTTTTGCGAACATTTATCTTCCTCGTTTGGCATATATGTGCTCATTTTGTTTCCATGGCTCTGAGAACCACTTGATCACGCCGTAATGTTGTGTTGCGTTCCTTTGAGGATGAAATATTTAACTAACGCTATTATTCTCGAAAAGGCGAGGTACGCCTTTATAAGCGTGCTCAAGAATGTACAAAATCCGATGTTTGCCATGACAGCGTGGCTTGGTGTAGGGGAGTGTGTAGGTATGTAATTGAGTGTGTATGTAGCTGTGTATATTGGGCTTGTAATCGTGCTACTCCATTCTTGAACGTTAGATATCGTCAGCAGTCCGTGAGTAGAAGATTGGTGTCCGTGGGTTAGAAAGGATTATCCGGATATCCACAGGGCGGTGACTGTATTTTGTGGCGAGTCACGACCGCCAAGTCACAGTGTTGTTAAGCAGACATTCGTGGCTTTTTATAGGAGGAACACTTGCCAAGCGAAAACCCACCACGTGCTGGAACACTGCCTCTGAACTATTTGCTGGAGCGAACAAAAACCCGGACCACCCAGCTAGCATTAAGAGTAGGTGGGTCGGCTAGCCAGCCTTTAGTTAGTATACTTGTTGTACATACCTGATCTTCCGTTCAAAGTTGTGCTTCGCCCCATCGAGTATACCCGTTTATTTTTTCAATTTAAGACTTCCGTTACCACTTCCATCGGCTTATTTGATTTCTTACGAATGCTAGTTGGCCTTCGCGATGCAGCTCAGAATTCCCAACCATTTATGGGCCAAGTCATTCTCGCGTTAGCTTTTATTCTCTGCTACATTGACGATACCATGTTTGTAAGTCAGTACCAGAACGAACCTTTGCGCCAGCGGAGACTTTTTGAAAGATTTGCGCCCTATGGCGTGGTTACCGACGCCGCCAAAAGTTAAGCTGGAGTTGGTACGGTAGACTATGTTCGCCATCTTGTTTCCTTTGCTGGAATTGCACAGCTACCTGACAGAGTGAGCCGCCAAAGAGTACCCCATGCCTGCTTCCCTTAAAACTCTACTCCGCTGTTTTGGCATGCTTACTTCTACAAAAGTTTTATTCTGTACTGTTTAGCATTAGCCCAGCGACTTACCGAGCAACGTAAATTGGATGCTAACACGTTCAGCTTTAGGGAATCCTCCAAACATTCATTCAGTGATCAAAAACACGGGCTAGCAACTGCCAAGCTCCTCGTGCATTTAGATCCTATGGCCCCGTCACAGCTAATGACGGATGCCTCGGATGTAAAGGTAGGTGATGTATTACGAGAGCGACAGATAGTTGAGTTGTGTCCGATTGCCTGCCGAACGATGTTTTGTTACCTTCGCAGAGAACTCCTAGCCATTTACCTTATGTGCCACATTTCTGGTATTACTTAGAATGACGGAAATTTACAACACTCACTGAACATAAGCTGGTAAGGCATACACTGCGTTCCGCTTCTGACGCTCTTTCTCCATTAGAACCTAGACAACTGGAGTAAAGTTCCCAGCTTAGGTCTGATATACGGCATTTGTCCGGTGTGAATAACGCCGTTGCAGCTGCCTTATCCCGGGCAGCAATCGAAACCTTATTTGAGCATTCTCCTATTTATCTTCAGCAATGGGACACAGCCCAGGGTCTGGATAAGCAGTTCATATAGCAATTGCAAGGAACCACTTCACCGGTGAAATACATTCCGCCGCCTGATAGTTTGGATGTTCTGATGTGTAACGTTTCTACAGGAAAGTTACGACCTGTAGTTCCACCAAACTATCGGCGAACCAACGTTGATACACTACATGGTCTTTCACACCCAGGCATTTGCGCAACACGCAAACGTATTTCTGCTCGTTTTGTTTGGCCAGAAATAAAAATGAGCACAGACCATGTGCGAACTTCTCCCTTGTCAACGTTCAAATGTGCAACGCCACGCACAAGCACCACTTGGCATTGTCACTGTTCATGACGCTCGTTTCAGTCAGGTACCTAACGGCACTGCCAGTCCGCTACTGTCGTCCAGTGAATATAAGTACTTACTGACTTGTACCGATCATAACACGCGTTGGCCGGTTGCCATACCCATCGCAGGGATTTCTGCAGCTACGGCATCATGTAACGTTGTAGCTCATTGGATCCCGCATTATGGTGTACCATCTACTATAACTACCGATCGACGCTCTTTCGCTGAAGCAAGCATATACGAACTCCCGCGGATCGGTAAAAGCTAATGGTACCGGAGTTAAAGCACATCGCTCACCTCCACACGTTGAGCCTCGAGTAGTACAATATCGGAAGAAATTGCCGTAGAAGCTAGTCGGAGCAAAATCGATGTCTAAATTTCAGAGCTTTCTGGACACTTACTTTGCCGACCACAGGCATAAAGAGGGTGTCGCATCAGGATGAGATGTAGGGCAGATGCAACATGCTACCACCGCGCAGGAATTAGCGCCATGGTTCCGCGCATGTACCAGATCCACCTACCATAAAGCAACACAAAATTGTACCTTCTATCTATGCCCAGTATTTAGCATTCAGTTCTTCTCATCAACCGGTCGGAACTGACTAGGCCTAATCTAGGTGCTGAGCGCAGCTCCTGTTAACAGGAGGATAATGTAGCGCTACAAGGCGTTTGGAAATTTAAGCTACGCATTCCCCACCGGAAAATTCAACAAAAGACCAGATCCGGACCTGAGAAAACGGTGCTATTTGTACAAATTCATCGTACCAAAGTAGAAATTACCTTAACGGTTTTCCAAACACAAAAGTTTACCAACAGATTTCAATCAGTTCCACAAAAGGTCCGTAAGCCAAGGTGCACAAGAAACAACTGAACACAGAGGTGAGACCGAAGTTATGATAAGGCAATTGAGCCAATCGTAAGCGTCCGCCAACGGGAACGGGCTGAGGACAGACAGACCTGCCACACTGGATACATGAGTTGTGGGAACACAAAATCGCTTATGTCAAGAGAAAAATGACAGGTCCATGGGAGCGGGGTGAAGTTAAGATGAGTCACCGGGGTCACTCGTTAATAGCATCGGGGCATAGAACAAAGGAATGGAAAGTAAGGGAGTGAGCAAACATAATCGATCCAGACGGCCGAGCACTGTAGAATTGGGCATTCAACATGGGAGAGGCTGTGGTGGTCATACTTCTTTCTAAACCGCCCACCAAAATCCGATCCGGATTTTTCATTGAATGTGTCGGAGGTTTCTGCTCCGGAACGCCCTACGCCGGCTCCATCCACGCTAGGGGGACAAAGGACTTACACCGGTACGCCAGAGGCCCCCACTTCGGCTTTTGGACTCACAGCGGTCCTCCCTGATGCGGCAGACCCGAAGACCCACCTCCCGCCTGCGGAGAGCCAATAGCCGCAACTACATTCCCACTCGTGTCGCTCCCTTCTGGCAAACACAACTTTCGTATATCCCTTGTGATCAGCCCATTCTTGGTCCTAACAACTGCAGTCCTGACAAACCCGTCTTCAGAACCTATACAGTGGTCAACAATCCCCATGGACCACGTGCCACGCGTACCTGTTTCGGAAGAGACCAAAACTACATCCCCAGGTCTGAAGTTTCAAATCCTTCGCAGCCACTTTTGTCTGGATTGTAACAAGGGCAAGTACTCTGCGACCCATCTTTTCCAAAACAACGCCGTCAGGTAATTGACTTGATGCCACCAGCGTCTATATTCTTCGGTTAGAGAAGCTGCAAGGAAATGCGATGCATTAGGTCGCAGTATCAGTAAATCGTTGGGGGTAAGGGCCATACGGTCGTTTGGGTCCGATGTCAAAGGTACTAACGGCCTGCTGTTGATGATGCGCTCCGCTTCAACAAACAGAGTACTGAGCGCTTCCTCATTAAGCGTCTGTTGTGTCGCCATCGATAACAGCACCCTCCTAACAGACCTGATCATGCGCTCCCATACACCCCCCTATGGCTGGACATTGGAGGGTTGTAGTGCCATTGGACTCCCATGCTAAGGAGTCTATCATTGATTCTTGTTTGGGACCATCCCTTGACAGCAGTACGCAACTCTGATACGACACCTACGAAGTTGCTACCGTTGTCGCTGAATATTTCGACCGGAGTCCATCTACGGGAGACAAATCCCATCAAGGCCATAATGAACGAGTCGGTAGTTAAGGTATGGGAAATCCCAAGAGGTACGGCTCTCGCTTGTAGACAGGTAAATAGACACCCGTATCGCTTTTCCTGCTTTCGCCCGTGTTTAACAAGAAATGGGCCAAAGTAATCCACGCCGACCGATTTGAATGGGTGCCACCCACGTTCCACCCGGGCTAACGGCAATGGCGCCATCAGCTGCTCACCGGTGGTAGCAAGCCGTTTCTTGCATACCCAACAATCCTCTATCAACCGTTTCACTGCCGACATCCAGCGAACGATCCAATATTTACGGCGCAAGCTCACCAGGACCTGAGAAACTCTCGAGTGACCTTCCATCGAATGATAAAATCGGATCAAAAGTTCAGTGACAGCGTGTTTAGGTGGCAGGATAACCGGGAACTTGAATGCAGCGTCGTACTCCGAATACGCCAGCCGACCACCAACACAAAGGAGGCCACCGCGCAGTACGGGGTTGAGACGGGCCAAAGGACCTCGCCGTATCTCCATCTTAGACGCTGTTGTGTCTGCATTCGCCTTTTCAAGCCGTTCCAACTCTGTTCCATAAGCTTCGAGTTGCGCAAGCCGGATGACATCACACTGCTCGGTTGAGTTCAGACAGGGTAATTAGTCTATTGGGTTGCGCGGCCCCAGCAGCTCCCTGTCTGCGGACGTAAAGCTGCTGCTTGAATCGTGATAACCACGCCACGCTTTTAGCAACTTAGTCCAGTCAGAATATCTGCTGATAAGGAGCGATAATGGTGTTGCACATGATGTCGCACAAATCTGTGCGGTGGAACGTTTCAATTCTAAGTTGGCTGGCTCAGAACTCGGACAAAACTCAGGCCACTCATCCTCGACACTCAGTAGGAATGCTGAGCCAAGAAACCAGCGCTTCAAGGAGGTTACTGATGTTGTGCCTCTAGACAGCAGGTCTGCCGGATTGCATTCTGATTTGATATGCTTCCACTGACTGGGCTCAGTTAATTCCTGTAAGACCGACAGTCGGATGGCAATAAAGGTGCTGAATCTTTTAGATGAGCCATTTATGTAGTACGAAACCGTCGTAGAGTCAGTCCAAAACACAACTTTATCGAAACTCATGTGAGCACCTTCAGTTAAATCTTCATATAACCTTGTCCCCAACATGGCTGCCGATAGCTCCAGTCGCGGTATCGACACTGATTTCAAAGGGGCTACTCTCGACTTATCGTATAACAGAGAGCAATATGATGTGTCCTCAGCATGAAACCTAGCATAAGCAACTGCGCCAAACCCAGCTTCAGAAGCATCGCAAAAGATGTGTACTTGCGGCCGCTCATTTGTCTCCCCAGGCTTACAACTGCACCGAGGAATCTTTAGGATGTCTATCGCCTTCACCTCACGTAGCCAGGAAGTCCAAATGTCACAGCCATCACCAGTGACTGGGTCATCCCAATGTAGTTTCTCACGACATAATAAATAAGTAAATTAATAAATACTTTATTCTCGACTATGCGAGGCACGCCCATGGAGGCATGGTCAGATATGTACAACTGTACAAACATTTTATGACAACTGTAACAGTAACAGTAGAAAATTGGTCATATGTCCATGATAAAATAAATAAATACATAGTTTATTCTCAGTTTCATAGAGACGCACCAACTTAGGAATGATCAAGGTTTAAAAGCAATTGTGTATCACGACGATACATCGGGTTCAATCGTGTGTAGTTGAAACGGTGTCGGGAAGAGTTGATAAGTGAGTCTAGTCTACTTGCCAGTATGTAGTTGTGGGCTGACTTTATTCAGTGGCGAGTCACATCCGCCACGTCGCGGTGTTGTTACACAGACATTTGTGGCTTTTTATAGGGAGAACGCTTGCCAGGCGAAAACCCACCTCGTCCTGCATCACTGCCGCAAAGCATTTTGAACATCAATGTTGAACTGGCAAAGCCGCTTGACGACTGGTTTCACCTTTGGTTTTTCGCGGAGTAATGGCTTTTAATTTCCTCTGTTAGTTGGACGGGTATTTTGATCTGGGTCGCCATGATTTTTGAGGTCGGTGGAGGAGAGGGACATCGCAAATTTTCTTCTTGTTGTATGTCCAGGTGAGCAGAAGTTTCAGTTTTTCCGATGTCCACATTTTTCGGATGTATAATGTATGGGAGTATGAGGATATGTCCAGTTCTCCATACTGGACAAGGGTTATGGTGATTGTAGGTCGGTCCTTTCGGAGTTCTACCATGCTCCATGTAAGTCCTTGTGGGTTGTTACGTCCGTCTTGGGCCAAAACTGTTCCTCAGTCCAATCCCAGATCTCCAAGAAATCCCGGACCTCAGACAATAACTTTGCAGGCATAATTAAGGGGGCGATCAGACCCAAAGGGTCATAAACAGAAGACACAGCAGACAATATGCCCCTTCTCGTAATTGGCCTCTCGGGTATGGTGAACTGATAAAGAAAATTGTCCTCACGGAAGTCGCAGGCAATTCCAAAAGTTCTCCTAACCACCTCAGGGACTTCAGCTATCGGTCTGATCGACTCAGCTCTCTCAGCTTGCGGAACCGCACGATACACCTCTGCATGACTGCAGACCCATTTGCACAGCTTAAATCCACCCTTACTTAACATCTCTCTGAGCCGTGCCACAAATTGCATTGCTTCCTTTACGTTCGGTAGCGATATAAAGAGGTCGTCAACGTAGAAGTTATTGTGAACAGCTTCCGCCACGATTTCACTGTAATGAGGGCTCCAATCATCAGCTGTTCGACACAAGGCGAAATTGGCACAAAACGGTGACGAGGTGGCACCGAATGGATGCGCCGTCATTTGATATTCAACCACTTCTGAACCAATCGAGTCATTCTTCCACCAAAGAAACTGTAACGCCCCCTGTCGCGTAGAGGCACCTTCACCTGCATAAACATGTCTTCAATGTCAGCAGAAACTGTCACCCGTTCAATCCTGAAACGCATTAGAATACCAATTAGGTTAGCCGTAGTATCTGGACCTTGAAAGAGTTGGTCATTCAGAGAAAGATCCTTGTACTTTGCTGCACAATCAAACACCACTCTGAGTTTGTCAGGTTTCTTCGGATTGATTACTGCGTGATGCGGTAAATACCACCTGGGTTTGTAGTCTGGTCGCAGCTGATCGCACGGTACAGGAACTGCTTAACCTTTCTCCGCATCCTTCCTTAAAACCGAGATATACCGTTCTCGTAATGACGGAGCACTTGACAAGCTTTTACGCAAATGGCCTAACCTATGCCGAGGTGCCTCGTAATTGTTAGGAGCATTGGCATTATGATTTCTCCATGGCAGGGCTATTTCGTAATGACCACCAACGAGGCGTACGGAACTTTCGACAATACAATCCCGGATAATGACCGACTACTTGAACCAACACGTTCAAATCCGCTATCAAACAAGACTTTGAGTTGCCCTTCAAGCGGAATATCATCAGAATGCAAAAAATTCACGGAGGCACACTGCCGGGCACTCCGACCAACGGGACCAAGTAGGGTCCAACCGAGTAGGGTTTTTACAGCGAATGGGCGTTTTCGTCCCGCGTCTCGTCGTTCAAACTGCCAGTGAGCTACTGGAACGTCGGTCCCCAGCAGTATCCTGACCCTGGGGTCACTCAAATCATCGAATTTGACGTCCATCAAATGTGGCCACTTCTCAGCTAGTTGACTGACAGGAGCTGTCACGGGTTGTAATGGTAGGTGACTCAAGCAATATGCATGATCTACAAGCACACTATCGGAACCGTTCAGAGAAAACAATTGGAACCTAGCCAGCCCCACGTTTAATGAGGTACATGCATTTACCGTTTGCATTTTCAAAGAAGCAGGTTCGATCGCTACTCCAGCTTCCCGCAGAATATCTTCCTGTACCAAGCTTATATCGGAACCGCTATTGATCAAAGCATAGGTCTCGATAGATCGCAAGGGGCCTACCAAACGCACGGGTACCACTCCGAGCGAGACCTTACCGGGAGTGCTGTAAGTATTGTGACAGTGGCTCAAATTTTCCTTGGGCGTCTTCGGTATTGACTCGTTATGTAACAGTGAGTGCTGTCGCCTCTTGCATGTGGCCAAGCTGCAACCCTTGCTGACTCGGCAGCTGGCGGCACGATGACCAATCTCTAAACAATTATAACAGCTGCCCTTGTCTCGAACCAGATCCCAGCGCCTAGATACATCCAGGCCTGCAAACATAGCGCATGATGATGTACTGTAATGGTCACCGCAAGCCAGACACACTGATTCCTTTGGGGTATCTAATATAGTATATAGGGCGAAATTACGATCGCTTCCATTATCTTGAAATACTCGTCGCTGCCGAGCCTCATTCAGCTGTCGTGGTGCGGTCGGTGTTGCTATCTGCCCGAACCTACTACGGGCAATACGAGCTTCCGTGGCAACGAAATCGGCCAAGTCCTTAAAAACAACGTCCCGCCCGTCTTGAACAATTGAATCGGCTGTTCTTGCCCATCTGGATTGCAGTGCATTTGGGAGAACACGGACTATTCGCTCAATAGTAGCCACGGAGTCTAAATCGGCAGTAAAGTTCATCTGAGACAAGGCCACATAACAATTGTCTAGCTTTATGGAGAGACGCGACAAAACGTCATGATCCCCATCAAGCGGTCTCAACCCAGTAAGCCGACCTTCGATTAGTGATCGGGCAACAACGTGACGCTGGCCAAACAGTTCACGGAGTATGGATCTTGCCTTGTGAGACGCCTGTTCAGGAGGCAGCATTACACATTCGCTTATAGCCTCTTTTGCACGACCTTTGCAATAATAAACTAAATAGAGCAACCGCTGCCCACCGTCACTCACCCGGGTCTCGACAAAGTATTCGAACTGCTCAATGAACCTCCAGTAAGCTGTCGGATTACCATCAAAAAACTCCAACTCAACCTTAAGCAAATCTAATGACGTACGACAAGCTACCGGTAACGGTTGGTGATATGACATAGGCGTAATTATCGGTTGCACGGTCTCTTGACAATCATTCAAAAACTGATTCGTGCGATCCACTCCGACATCAGGTACGTAATTGGAAGCAGTTAGGTGATCAGGGCAATCAACAATCTCTTCCATTTCTAGTCGTAACCTAGCCATCTCTAACTCTGTCTCAGCTTGCTGTCTCTTAAGTTCTGCTAGCCGTAAAGCTACACGCGCATTACTCTTATGGCTACTGTGCGAACCAGAGCAAGAAACAGTGTCACCAACGGGGGACAAATTTTGAACTTGCCGGGATTCCTTCATGTCTTCATTGGCATCGACGGAGGGCTTCTTATTCTTAGGCATTGTGCGATCCGAGAGAGAAGTTGTCCAAGGCGAAGAGAAGTTGCAAATTCAGGGACCGTTAAGCACTGTAACGCTACAAGGCGTTTGGAAATTTAAGCTACGCATTCCCCACCGGAAAATTCAACAAAAGACCAGATCCGGACCTGAGAAAACGGTGCTATTTGTACAAATTCATCGTACCAAAGTAGAAATTACCTTAACGGTTTTCCAAACACAAAAGTTTACCAACAGATTTCAATCAGTTCCACAAAAGGTCCGTAAGCCAAGGTGCACAAGAAACAACTGAACACAGAGGTGAGACCGAAGTTATGATAAGGCAATTGAGCCAATCGTAAGCGTCCGCCAACGGGAACGGGCTGAGGACAGACAGACCTGCCACACTGGATACATGAGTTGTGGGAACACAAAATCGCTTATGTCAAGAGAAAAATGACAGGTCCATGGGAGCGGGGTGAAGTTAAGATGAGTCACCGGGGTCACTCGTTAATAGCATCGGGGCATAGAACAAAGGAATGGAAAGTAAGGGAGTGAGCAAACATAATCGATCCAGACGGCCGAGCACTGTAGAATTGGGCATTCAACATGGGTGAGGCTGTGGTGGTCATAGTTCTTTCTACAATCAGCGCCATGGTTCCGCACATGTACCAGATCCACCTACCATAAAGCAACACAAAATTGTACCTTCTATCTATTCCCAGTATTTAGCATTCAGTTCTTCTCATCAACCGGTCGGAACTGACTAGGCCTAATCTAGGTGCTGAGCGCAGCGCCTGTTAACAGGAGGATAATGTAGCAGGACCGCACGGGAACTTGCGGTGAGCCCTATATAAGCGGATCATTTTACCTCATTTAGACGGGCGTTGAACATTCCTCTTCTCTTTACATTCACTTTCCTTTTACTGTCTTCTTACTAGGTGGTTGTGTTATGAGCATACAGCCATCTACGAGGTAGTAGTATTCTGTTGCAGCTCCCCATGTCTAGTATGACCAATGTACACGCTAGAAACAGAACCCCACGAAGTTCACAACCGCGTATATACTACAGTTGGGTCTAGGAAACGAAGGAACTTGAGGGCTTGAGTTCAGAGAGGTTTGGAAACAATCGGTTGGTATAGTATTTTTGGTAACGTTTCGCCAATAAAATAAAGGCTTCGTCAGACCAGGTGAATCAGTGTGCAATTGGTGTGGGATTTTATAGCGAACAGGGCCGATAACCGCGGTACCCGAGTCTTGAGCCATGAGTCATTACAGGAACAGTTCGGGATGTCACCTCAAGTGGTTTAAACACAGTGGGAATAGTCCAGGTGTTGCTTTGTGCGTCATGACATTGACGGATAGGCCCATAGTGTTGACAATGGGAGTCGGTTTGCACTTTTCAATCTGATCCACGCATCGATGCTCGTCAAGCTGGCCGGCCTAAAACCGCCCGCCATGCATTAGGGAATTCTACCCCCTCAATTCTATTCACGCAGTCATCAGATTTGGCAATTTCCACCGCCTCAGCAATCAGCCGCTGGGATGTTGATCGTTTGCCCCTCCTAATGACCTCTACGTTTTCGAGGTCTATCTGGTGACCCGTGTCTAATGCATGCACAGCTACGGCCGAGTCTCTTACTATCGCCTGGTAATGAACAAGAGTAAAACGGAGGTTGGTAACTATTTAAGAACCGTGAAGGACGATTTGGGGGCAGGCAAGTGGTACAGTCTCTATCCAAAATCGACTTTACCTCCTAGGGTTTATGGCTTGCCAAAAGTTCACAAACCCGAAGTCCCCTTACGGTCCATAGTCGACGGTATTGTCTCCCCGACCCATGAACTTGCTAGATACTTTGCAAGACTATTGCAGCCTCTAACAGGGCGAACGAGCGCATTCGTGTAAAACTCTTATGACTTCGCTCAAAAGATAGCAAGTCTAAAAATTGAGTCAGATGAGTTGATGGTCAGCTTCGATGTCACATCACTTTTCACAAATGTACCCAAAGAAGAGGAGCTAGGAATAGCAAGACGTTGTCTAAATGAAGACGTCACTCTGAATGATCGGACGAAACTAACATTTAACCAGATAATCGAGGGAATGACAGTGTGTCTTAACATGTCTTACTTCGTTTTTCAGTCGGAGCTTTACAGTCAGGAACAAGGTCACGCAATGGGATCGCCAATGTCCCCTGTACTGGCGGACCTGTATATGGAAGACTTCAAGAACAGGGCGTTAACAAGCACCATTAACTCACCAAAAGTTTGGTGGCGTTATGTAGATGACACCTTTGTACTTGTTAAAAAGGATAAGAAGGACGAATTGCTTGATCACTTAAACTCCATTGATGAGAGAATACCATTTACTATTGAGTTGGAATCTTGTAACAGTACAATACCATTTCTTGACTGCCTAGTTCACAGGAATGGGGGAAATTTAAAGACGACACTATATCGCAAGCCAACGGATACTGACGGCGTACTCCACTACACGTCGGGTCATCCGAAACAGGTTTACGCTGGGATAGCCTCAACGCTGTTCTACAGGGTACAAACCTTGTGCACGATGGAGGAGGACAAAAAGGCTGCGCGGAAAGTGGCAATGAGCACACTATTAGAAAGCGGTTACCCACGGCGACTAGTTAAACGTCAATTGCATAAGGTGCTACACCGGCAGTCAAGACCCACAGCCGAGTGGATAGGGACGGTCGGAATTCCGTACAAGGAAGGCACTTCCGAGGCAATTCGGAGGGTACTAAACAAGGAAAATATAAGCGTGATCTTTCACCGAGGTCGAACGTTACGTTCGGCGCTGGTACACCTGAAGGACCCCCTTCCCAAGTATAGGACGACTAACTGTGTTTATAAAATTAAATGTAAAGACTGTGCACATGTGTATATAGGCCAAACAGCGAGAGAATTACGCACACGAATTTCGGAGCATAGGAGGCGCATTGCAAGACTACCAAGAAACGAGTTCGAATACCAGGCGATAGTAAGAGACTCGGCCGTAGCTGTGCATGCATTAGACACGGGTCACCAGATAGACCTCGAAAACGTAGAGGTCATTAGGAGGGGCATACGATCAACATCCCAGCGGCTGATTGCTGAGGCGGTGGAAATTGCCAAATCTGATGACTGCGTGAATAGAATTGAGGGGGTAGAATTCCCTAATGCATGGCGGGCGGTTTTAGGCCGGCCAGCTTGACGAGCATCGATGCGTGGATCAGATTGAAAAGTGCAAACCGACTCCCATTGTCAACACTATGGGCCTATCCGTCAATGTCATGACGCACAAAGGAACACCTGGACTATTCCCACTGTGTTTAAACCACTTGAGGTGACATCCCGAACTGTTCCTGTAATGACTCATGGCTCAAGACTCGGGTACCGCGGTTATCGGCCCTGTTCGCTATAAAATCCCACACCAATTGCACACTGATTCACCTGGTCTGACGAAGCCTTTATTTTATTGGCGAAACGTTACCAAAAATACTATACCAACCGATTGTTTCCAAACCTCTCTGAACTCATGACTACTCGATCGGTTCCAAGTATCTTTCAAGAATTTTTAACTTGAGGGCTGTTGCAACTTGCTCGATGGATTGTTCATTTTGTCGTCTGCATGACGGAGCAGCCGATACAACAAAAGGTGGAAGTCGTGTGACGCAAACAAGGGTTGGTTGGAAATTTGGAGGGCTGTTTATTCTTGCTGTTGCTTTCAAACCTGGAAATACCTATGAGGCAGCTATAGAAGACTATGACTTAGCTAACCCATCGGACTCTTGGACATACTAATTTTTTATCCTGTCCGTATGAAAGTGCTGCTTCGCGGAAACTTTTACCACACAAGTAATGTTTCTTTTATAGTTCTCACTTCCTAAATCCGCAAGGGTCTGGGGAGCACTCGGAACGTTAGTTACTCATACTTCAGCCTTTTTTAGCTATACTAGAGTATAATGTGTTTACGTGGTCGCTGCTGCATTCGAAGTCCGCCCTGCCCACTTTCATCAACTACATGTTTGGATAGTGAGAGTGCATTATATCAAATACGTTTCGGTGTGTCCACGCGTACACGCGTAGTGCACGCGTGTCATTTTTGGTGCCATCTTATTGTGCGTGTGCTGACGGTATTGTAAACCATCGTGCAATGGCAGTTTCAGTTCTACACTAGCACTGCCGAGTGCTCTGCACCTGTTAAAATTTCTCGGTCGGTATGAAATATGAGACTTATGGTTAATGGTTCCACGAAGCATGCACCGGTCCCATTCCGTATGATGGTTGGCGGCATCCGGTTGCTGTTTTGTCTGTCGCTGTGGTCAGCCACAGGACGCCCACGCCTACATAGGGACTATGGCTGGCTTGCGCTGCACCACCCACAGCTCCAACCACACACCCCATATCCAGTGTAAACCCGAAGGAATAAGACCGAGAGGCATGTGGATGGGAGCCACGTTTCATCAACGGAGCCGGCTCACTCTCCTTCACAGAAAACACAAGCACGCTGTATTTGGGAATCAAGCACATACAAGGCGGTGGCTGGACTGTAGTCCGCTCCACATTGAGTGCATGGAACCACTGTTCGAGCTTAGCAAGACCACAAAGTCCGTGCACCCTGTCCTCTCCACCAACGACCAACTATCTCCCAGAGACA
>OX104067.1:33068658-33112904 GCA_944474145.2 Dicrocoelium dendriticum
TTTGAGGGTAGCTGGACACGAATTCTTCGCTCCCCGGCAAATATACATAATCAGAGATGACTTCATGTGGTTCTGCGAAGGTTCAACACATTATATTCAATAAGAATGTTTAGTACCCGACCTACCAACGGACAGGACCCAGGAACGCAATAGGCAACCAGTTATTGCATCAACCAGCGGAAAAAACGGGACGCAACCTGACTGCGAATAACCGAGCAAACAGACTTTTAACAAGAAACATAGCCAGTTACAATTTGCCATTCAATGGATTGGTGGCAGTGTTCCAGGACGTGGTGGGTTTTCGCCTGGCAAGCGTTCTCCCTACAAAAAGCCACAAGTGTCCGTTTAACAACACTGCAACGTGGCGTATGTGACTCGCCACCGAATAAAGTCACAGCCATAACTTTACACTGGCAGGTCAACTAGCGTCACAATTCTACATAGGATCGTTACACTGGGACTTCTACATCTGTATATACTGTTGACGTTTTACATCCTACCATATGTTGCCCTTTTCCTTCCTTGTGTGCGGGCTCTTCCATTACCTTTCAGTGGATCATTCAGGTTTCTCAATCTCTTATTAGCTGAGGTCCCGTATCTCATGACAGCCAACTTATTGTTTCGCATTTTCAACATTGTACAGTTCCAATCATGGATATATGAACAATTTTCTGCGTTACTGTTACAATTGCATTATAATGTTTGTACCGTTGTACATATCTGATCATGCCTCCATGAGCGTGCCTCGCATAGTCGAGAATAAAATATTTATTTATTTATTTATTTATCATTGGAGCTTGTTGGAATGGTAGAGAGCAGTAGAGGATCTTGGATCAGCTCACTCAATTTCCGTTCAAAGCAGGAATGCCGCGGAGCTTGCGGAACGTCTTTCCACAGGGGACCATGACGGTGGCAGCGAAAGCAACACGATCCACTCATACGCAGCAGATAGGTGTCCAACTGTCGTTTGAAACTTCCCTCGCATTGTGTGATGAGGACTGGCTCAGTTAAGCCGTTCTAGTACATAGGCACACGGGTGGACAAGGTAGCATCAGAAAGGACCGGAAGCCTCTCCGGCTTAAACAGTTTCAGGAGTGGCCCCGAATCGAACTATGAAGTCTTAGTTGAAGGAACACCCTCAGTTCTTTTCCCATCATCCCACGCAGCATGCGTCTGGTGTACATCAGATCACCACTAGGACGACTATAGTCCGAGGAACATATGTTCATCGTTCGAAGTCGCTTGTTGTAGGACAACTTCTGGATGGCTGTGATCAGTTTCCATCCTTGCCGTTGAACCCTACCTAGGAGAACGGCTTCGGTCTTTTTAAGAGGATAAACGATAGCTGAATCGTATTCAAAGATATGGCGCACATTGGAAGTAAAAAGGGATCTGAAGGCCTTAATAATTATGCGGGAAATGATCTCCTTAAGGCACATAACATCCCATTAGCAGCCGCTACCCTCTTCAAGGTGTTTTGGGGTGTGCGCAAATCAGGAGACATAAGTGCACCGCGGTCCTTCTCACAAGCAACATCCTTGAGCAAGAAGCCACCGAGGGAATAAACCCCAAAGATTTACGGAGCAATAATAAGGATAACAGAGCACTTGTCATAATAGCTGGGCAAGCAGCGCACCAATTCGGTGTAGCTGGGGCACATGACCCCATAGATTGCACCGCAGTCGGATTCGCATCGACAGCAGATGAGTTTTGCTGCGTGGCTTTCTCCAATGAGGCGACGTCCAAGGAGATCCATAGCTTCCTTAACAGTAACTCCACTTTACAATCAAGCGATGTGAGGAAAGAACACATCTGCTGGTAAGCCATCCCGGCGATTTTTGATGTCTCCTATGTGACCTCAAAATTCGTAGCTCGACCGTGATGGCATAGAAGACAAGTGAACAGCCTGCTAGAGCTAGTCGAGGGCGTTGCATACTGATGCTGGCTCAAATCGGTACACGTCTCATGGTATTAGTAACTGAATACACAGCATTACATGCTAGCAGACTCTTCCGGCACGGGCTTTGAACAGCAGCCGTTGTCGCCTACAGCATCGGATTCGCCGAGAAACGCAGCCGGAAACCCCTTGGCGCCTGGATTCAGTGAATCCGAGACGACGCTTTTAGGTATTGTGAAACAGGAAGCAAAACCTTAACCTGACGATCTGCTATTTACAGCGCAATCAACAGAAACAGTTACGGCTAAGCACAAGGTGCAAAACAGATTACTTAACACAAAAGTACTCGACAATAGCCAGAGGTTGAACCCAAAAGCAACGGATCTAGGAATGCCCACACGTCCCAAAATGGTTAAAGAAAAGCTCAACCAGCTATGCAGACAGTTAATCCAAAGCTCGGTCTAATTCTAAGTGTTCGTACCTAGCCATGTGTCTGGACAGGAGCGCAATCAGGCTCAGTAACCCTTACGTGCCCCAGACCCGGAGCAACCACACCGAACGAAATTCGAAGAATTAATATATCGTTATGGACAAGTAAAACAACTGTACAATACATAGAGGAAGATGGAACAATAGAATACAGCTACGAAATGTGAAAATGTACAAGCGCTACAGAACTCCCGCTGGAGCGTGTGTCACAAGGATGAATGCTCGATACGTATATTCGCCGTGGGTAGTTACCTTAGAAGGAAGAATAACCGCACGTCCAAAACGTGTACGCTTTTGTGTTTCCACGTTAATGACGGGTGAAGATTGAGGAGGTGGAGGTGCACAGGTGTCCCACATCGGTTGGGGGTTACGTGCTCTGCAGCGGAGATTGTTCGGCGTCAAAAGAGACAGGAGTTAGTTGCGGCGCCTGAGACTCAACGTAGGCTGGAGTAAGGCGATCGGTACTGACGGAGCCCTTAGAAGCATTTTTGTCCAAAACGAAATAATCCCTTATGCCAGCGATGAATTTCAAAGGGCTTACTAAGGCAGCGTCACAGTTTGAGAGCTGCATCGAGGCGCACGAGAGCGAAGGGACACTGCAACTTGGAGTGAACGTACTGACTTAAGTAGTGAACTGCGGTGGTGTTGGACGAATGGCGCTGAAGTATTGTGTCAGTTGTGCAAGTGACATTAGAATCTAGTTCTAACTCTCTAGAAGGACTGAGTGTCGTTCCCAAGACTAATTCGGCGGGACAACAACCAAAGAACTTCTGTATAGTGTTGACGATACCGAGGTGAATGATTGGTAAACGCTCCGAGCAATGGATATTTGGGTGCATCGCAGTGGGTGCTACCTTGAGTCGGCGGTTAATAGCTAGCTGGGGTGCCATCGTACGCAGGTGATAACCGTCGAACTTTCGGTTAAGGTTCTAAAACATAGCAGAACTAAATTAGGTCCTCTTTACGTAAGGATAGTGGCGCGTTGCAAAACACGGAGATCCAAGTGTCGTTGAAACTCCTTGCCACGGTTTCGAAGGAGTCATCTCGCTTCTGCACGACGTGTGACCAACGTGTAAAAAGCTCGACACATGTCCAACGTAAGTAACACCGTTGGCTGGCACTTGAGGTTCAACGAGGTTGATATGGACATGTTGGAACAGACCGTCGGGCAACGACAAGGTTCCAGGGACATAATCGTGTGGCAAGGTATGTTGCTGTTTGGGCAAGTAATATACTGATTCGTCTACAGCAGGATATCCGAGTGCAGGCTGGACCAGATGTTGCGAGTCGTGCTCAACTTGATAGTAACGCATTTATCCTGATGAAACAAATCACGCAAGTGGTCAAGCACAACAGGTCGTAACTTATGCGGAACGAATGTTCAAGGCTTTCCGGTGAATATATTACAGTAAATTCGAGCGTTAGCGTTGAGAACAGGTAGCTGAGAAAGTCTAATAGAGAAGATTGGTTTCAACTGCTTAAACTCAGGATCGGTTTCTTGATGGGCAGCGATGTCATCTTGCTTGATGGCTTAGCGCAAAACCACCTAAAGACTAATGCGGGACATAGCGTCGGTTACAACGCTGTGAGCTGTGTCAATGGGTCGAATGTAGGTGGTAAACTGCGATACGTAGTCCAACTGATAAATTGCTTGAGGCAAGCTGAGAGCAGAGGAAGCGCAAAAGACAAAAGTGCGGGGCTTGTGATTCGTAAGGATGGCGAAAGTGTCCAACGGCAAGCTAAATAGCTGAGTTCTCAGCCAAAGTGCTGTATCGCGTCTGTGATGGTTGTAGCTTTCGAGAGAAGAAAAAGGGAGGCACAAGTGGACCGTTTATGAAATGCTGCAGCGCAGCGCGGACAGCAGGCTGTGCTGCCCCGTTTTTATGAATTAAGGATGTGTCAACCTCGGTTCTCAAGTGACTAGGGGCAGTAGCATAGAAAAGTGCGCGTGGTTGGTGCTGTCGAATGCTGCTATGACAGTCCTAGCTGGTGAAAACGCGAGACTTGCCTTTGAGCAGAGCTGTCAATGGCTGAAGAAGCCTAAGCTTTCTGGAATGAAGCGGCTGCAGTACTTGACCGTACCAAGAAAGCGGCGTAAGCTTCTGAATGCTTGTGTCAAGGGAGCGTCTGCGATGGCTTTTACCTTCTCAGGAAGCACGCTAATACAGTTGTGACCGATCCAGTGGCCAAGGAAAGCAAAAGAAGACTGACCAAAGACAAATTGATCGACGTTGCTGGCGGTGCAAAATTAGGCAAGACGCTCGTACGCTAAGCGGCGTAGACAAATGTTATTCATGACTCAAACTGGCCCTAAGTATATCCCCCATGTAGGCATAGCCGATACCAAGACCTTTGAGGACTTCGTCAATAAATTGTTGAAGTGCCTGCGCGTTGGTTCGCAAGCCGAAAGGCATTTAAACTAATTGGTAGAGAACAAAAGGTGTACTTACGGCCCTTTTAGGTATGTCATCCGGAGCGATAGGAATTTGGCAGTTAGCCCGGACAAGGTCAATTTTAGGACCGAGGAACTCGTGAACATTCAAAAGAAGGTGCCGTTCTGGTGCAGTAGCCTTGTTCCGTGCGAATTATTCTCCGCAGGGTCGTCAGTCCCATCACCATGTAAAAAGAGATGACCATAGGCTCTTGTAAGATCGGACGATTCCTACGTGTAGCATGTGTCCGAGCTTGGCCCTGGGGGTGGCGAGTTTATCGTGATGGTAGCCGTCGAGATCGAGGAGTGAACGGAAGTCATTTTTGTGACGCTTTGGTGCGTAATGTGGTGCTTAGGGTCTGAAAATTCGCTGGACTACTAGCGAAGCACAGGAAACTAGCGGAGCAAATCACTGAACAGGTTATCAGTAGGTAGTACAAGTCAAAGAGCGATCGAGTTGATTGACATGACGCTATCTTGGACAGTAAGAGACGTGAAACTATCGCGAAGCTCCCTGCAGCTCAAATCGACTATCAGACCAAAGTTCGTGAGAAAATTAGCAATAATGAGAGGACGTTGAAGGTTTGCGATTAGGATGACGAAAGGAAAGGTTCGTTTAAGCCCTAGGTAACATGTGATAAGATTTTGGTAATGATTGGGGATCTCAGTTGTTAGAAGCCGGCAGTGTAATGCTGGTAGGAAGAAGATGGCGTTCTTCTAATCGGTGAGGTAGAAAGCTGCCCCCAGCACCGGGGTCAAACAAAATGTAGAGATTGGTTGATAAGTCGGGGATTTAGAGGAGGCGGCTAGGAGTTTGGCCAGACAGCCGTCGCCATTACTGGCCGTCTCGAACGCTGGCTTTTGTAGCGTTGCGCAGTGCGCTGGGATGAGTGCATCTTGGTCGACGATGGAGGAATGGCGTCTGCTAGGTGAAAACGATCGGCGACTTCTACTTTGTGTGCGCTTTATACTCAATATTGCGAGCTCGAGTTTCGACAAGCAGTGACAGTGACTAGGGTCGGTTCCAAGGGCGCTAGTTGGAAAGATAGTCTACCGCAAGAACATGGATTTGTTTGAACGAAAACTCATGGGCTTTGTCGGCTGCCTCTGCCAGCTAGTCTAAAGAGATCTCATTCGTCTGCACAACAAGAATAGCATGGGTAGTTGACGGGTGACCTTTGGTTAACAGGTGACGCAAGATACAATCGGAAAAACTTGCGGATCAGGCAAGAGAATGCATGTATCGTAGAAACTGCGATGGCGTGCAATCGCCAAAGTTGACACCGGACAGGAATCACTAGAGCCTCGATTAGTCGAAAGCTGCGATGCACTTGAATATGGCGGATTTAAGCGTATCATAAAGCGCGTCGGGTGGGATATTGGCCAGTAAAGCAGTGCTATCGGCAGCGATGTGTGTAGGGAGCATTGAGGCAACGTGAGCAACATGGTAAGTTGCGAAGTTGCGGCATTGGAAAAGGGCTACAAACTGTAACGACCAAACATGCGACTTGCAAGAGTCGAATGGAGGAATTGGGAACTCACAAGGTTTTCGGAAGCATAAGAAATAATTCGATCGGAGGACAGTTGGATTACTAAACGGAAATAATGGAAGCACCGAGCTATCAAAGAAGCTTAAACACCAGAAGAGAAATTCAGTACGAAGTCACCAATTATGTAGCGGTAAAGGCTAAAAAAGATAAGGAATAGCTCTCAGCTGCGTAAACAGTTAATCCAACGCTCGGTTTAACACTGTCCAAAACTATCCCTGTGCATCGATGAGAATGTCATCCGACTAAGTACCGTTTTCATCCACTCTGCTAGCATAATGGGTCGTTCCCTGGTAGATATGTGACGAATTGCAATCCAACTGGACTTGAAAGAAGTCGACTGAGTAAACGGCTCAATTGCCAGAGGAGTCACGTCTGCAAGTGAGCCGTTCAGCGGCAGCCATTCAGAGTCGAAGGCTTGTCGCTTGACAGCAACCAACCAGGTTGCACTGGCTGACCAATCCGATTGCGGCTTACTAGCAAACCACAACGCACCGCTTAGGCTGAGCGCGTATTGCAGCCGGCTCAGTTGCGTTGCAGTATCCGTCCTGCCTACTTGCTGGTGAAAAGTGCAGCTGCTTGTCGGGACACAAAAGATGCTACAACCCCATCCCCATAAGCGCGACAAAATAAGCAAGAAGCACGAAACAATAGGATGTCTGTATTAAAAGTAAAAGGAGTGGGTGCGATGTACAAAGAGTCTTGTAATTTAAGGCGGATATACAATTTCAATCGTCTGTAAATCGATTGCCTATAAAGGCATATCATTATGGTCGAACGTGTGCATTTAGATTACTTGACCACCATATATAGAATACACATCCTGTGGTACAGCTAGTGTGTTATTGGAATCATGTTTGAATAGGAAAAAATATGATTATTAAGAAAGTGACAACAAAAACCCTTTTCCACGGTTTGTCAGCTTTTGAGCTTTTCCAATTATTTTAGGGAAGGAAGGATGGATTCACTTATGCACCCGTCCGCCACTGACGTGGAACTTGAGCCATGGCTTCCGAGTTCTTCAATCTGCATTAATCCGCATCCCTCGGACACCAACTAGGTATCAGACAACAACCGGTCGAAACCAACGGTTTTGTCAGCTTTTTCATGCTGATTCTCCAAATTGCATGCTGTTCACCAGACCGCCTCTTCCAGCCCTATTCAACAATCACAAACAAAGCACGACGTGGGTAACGCTAAACAGTCATGCACTATACGTGTCCCAGCCATAGCAGTTGAAGCAGTGAGACGAGCTCCTCGAGCGTGTGGCTTCCTTGTCCCAAGGCACGCTGTCTAACATCCAAATTGCCTAGGTGGTGCCGCCACCACACAGGGGCAATGGACCGCAGACAGCGGTCACCTTTACGGATGAGTTAGGTCTTGCACGCGTTCAACAGAACAGCACGACAGTTGCAAAATAGACCTGCCCTTGATGGAAAAACTGTCGTGGCGACGCCACTGGTGTCCCAGACTAGAAAACGCGTGGCATGCTTTGGGATGCGCATCGGAATTTCGTCTCCAACAGCTCCGCCAATATGTATCCAACTTCCCAAGTAGCCAAGGCTCTCCAAAACCTTTAGTGTCTCAACACCAAGGGTGCGTGCAGGCACCGGCCCCTGTCCAGCTTAAATGCGCTATGCATTTTTAAATAAATAACTAAATATTTTATTCTCGACTATGCGAGGCACGCCCGTGCAGGCATTGGATGGCGAAAATAACACACCATACGTTGCTGCTTCAATTGCCAAGCGGTTTAGTGCAAGTTGGACGGTGTGTGGATGGTCAACTAGCAAGGCGAACTCGTCAGCATAATCCAACTCAATAAATTAACTAGCTAGTAGGAGCTCAACGCCAGCGTTTAAAGAATAGCCCAGAGCTTCCTTTAGGACGTGCTCAATGGCAAAGTTGAATAGGCACAGAGAGATGGGACATCCATGTCGCACTGCACTTGAGACCACAAGTTCGAGGTCAGACCATAGAGTGCGGGCATTAAGGAGCTGAACTTCTCGAAAAGCCCATTCCTCAACAGGCAGTGCCGCAAAACCGTCCGAACGACGGAGTCAAAGTCTATACGGATATCCAAAAACACAGCTACTAGAAAGATTTCTAGTGACGATAAGCCTAGTCTTCCTTTGGCGCATTTTGCGCGACTAGCTTTGCCTAGTTGAGCCACAGTGGGTTCCTAGGGATGTTTTCATCATTATTGGACAATTTGTGGGCAAGTCTGGAGGAGACTGGCAAAGTGTTGTCAGCGGAGAATTTAAAGAAGAAGCTGGTGTGTGACATCGTCTGACCTGTAATGCAACCAAATGCCGCACTAGTTTGTTTAAATGAATTCCTACGTTTATTGCCAGTTTTCCTTATGTTAGTTTTCTTCCCTTAACCGAACCATCGCTACACCGTTTGCTTTTTATGCTACTCGTTTGGCCAGGTTTTCCTGCGCATTGGTGGTTTTTGTGAAGCCGTTTGCATAACTTAAGTGTTTTGACGGTTCTGGAATAACCGTACTTGAGCGGCGTTCGGGTGACAGTTGCTCCGAGCGTCCGCCGTCAGTCCTTATGTGACTGTCCGAGGACTGCTTGTAACTTCCGTGCAGTTCTTCCGTCGTAAACAGGGCAGTGACCTGTTTTATTACATTACTATGCTTTGCGCGTCCGCTTCCCTAGCCCATATCCGTACGTCGATCGAGAAATTACTTTACAGTTTGGTGTCGCGGGCTGGAGATTTTTAATAAGGCAACTTTCTCACGCTGGCCAACAGTTGAAAACGATTAGGACATTGTGAACCCTTAGAGCCACTCACTTCAGCCGGCTGTTTTCTACCCCGATGCCGGTTTTGAGGTATGGTACAATGATGCCACTGTTTACCATTTCAGCATTCCGGAGAAATCCCTCGGTCGTTACGTCATTAGGAACCTGCGTCCTAAAGCAACCAGCTTGGGTCGCACAACTGGCATCACCGCTGGCGCTCCTCCCGCAAAGATTTGTATCACTTTTTGCCAGTCGTTACTTACAAGGACCCAGGCTGATTTCTAACACTGCGTGAAGCGAATTAAATTAACCGCAGAAGAACAAAAGCTTGTCCTATGCGAAATCTATACTTCTACAATAGTAGATATGAAGCTAGAGGTGATATCATCCGAAGTTGCACTCGTGCATTTGTGCACCCACACGGGTGAGATTAATTGGGCGTTGGGTAGCGTCACTCATTGCCCGCGCCATAGGCGGATCATGCGAGTTGCTACTATATAGTTGCCTATACAAATGCTTCGCATATCCTTGTGCACGTGGACGAACTCACTAAAACGAACATACCTCAGGCATCCGTTCAGCCAACCGCACCTACTTTATCGAGACGTACACCAATAATTAAGTCACTTCCAAATTTTTCACTGTTTGCTAAATGCTTCCCCAAACTCTCGTGGTACACCTTATTGCTTTTTGTTACCAGTCTTTCCATTGCCCCTTTCCTGCATTAGCTCCCTGTCCTGTCTGGCACACCCCATAATTATTGCGAATACTAACGCCGTGTGCTTCCAACCACGGTCTCTGTGTTCATGCTCACGCTGTTGTCCCTCATACTAACACTTGAATGGACCGCGTCTTGCTCCACGGGTCCCTTGACTAGCTGCCGTTGCCACGACGCAGCATGCTCGGCACGAAAGACTGACTTCGCGAGATGTGGAGTAGTGTAACACAATAGCAACTGCACTGGTTTGTTTAACTGCATCGCCGCGTTTATTGCTTGTTTAGTTTATGATAGTTAGCTTCCCTGAGCAAAGCTCCTTAAACGTCTTGGCTTTATTCCTTTCGCTTGACTACGTTGTACTGCGCAATGGTTGTTTGTATAAACCTGTTTGTAGGACTTAATCGTTTTGATGGTTCTGGCATAAATGTCATTGTGCGACGTTTTATTGTTCTTTGTGTCGCGCATTCGCTGCCACGACTCATATTACTGCCCGGTGACTGCGTTCGTCCTTGCTGTTCGTCCGTCGTCCGTTGTACTGTTTTGCGTTCTATTACTTTGAGTTGCTTTCTGCCTCCGCTTCCTTATACAATACCCGTACGCCGATCGAGTAATTATAGTCCAGACCTTGGTTTGAATATTCGCGCGAAGTTGCTCGTTTTTCAATACTTAATTAATTTTTTCTTACATTATAAAAACTTAAAACATTTTGCACTCAACTATGTTAAAACAGCAATACTGGTAATAATTTTTATTTACCCAAAAATATCAGTTCTAATAAATGCCTTGTGGTTTTAGTTATTATTTCCTAAGTCTAAGCCTTTACATCCAATAGACTCACTGAGCTTTTTGGCGCCATTAAGCAAGAGAAGTCGTCTTCGTTAGCTAGTAGGGCCAGACAGGTCTGTCGGCACCATTGGCGCCCACTCTGCCGGGGGTGGCACATTGTTTAAGAAAAGTAGCTGTACGAAGGCCTTGTGTTTGGGTATTCCAGCCAAAATGTTGGTCGTCGCGTGTGTAAGCATTAACTACGTTGGTATGCAATGCAGCCTTCAAAAGAAATTAAATGCAGTTGAATGCTAAATGCGCGCAATGGTCTCCTGTCGCGCATTGTATCAAATGGCGATAAGGCCACTTGGCTTATTTGGTTAATCTTCGCCATTGCAGCCGGTCCACAGGCCTTACCGTTACAAGTTAACCGATAAGTGGTCGATCGGTTTTGCTTCCTGTTAGTCTTACCCTCATATTCCTCTCCGGCACTTTTACTTCTCTCCTCTGTGCTTCTTCGTCTGCTTTCCTTGCAGCGGCCGCCTTGGCTGCTGCTAAAGCAGCCCGTTCCGATGGCATGGTGGTAGCTGCTCAATAGGACATAGGGTCAGGGTCCGTGATCTCCTTAGCCAGAGGAAGCAGACCATATCTGCCAGTTAAACTTCGAAGGGGCTTGAAGACCCAGGAACTGGTAAGACACTAGCACTAGAGCCTAAAAGCTACGCTACCGTTGCTTCGTCCTCCTTTGTTAGACCGGGATAGTCTCACGGATAGTGGCGAAACATATGGTGCAAGTGTCCAATCCAAGGCACGTGGGGTAAAGACTCACTCTCTCGGCGAATCGTTCACGGAGAGTAGCGTTATATTCCTTAAGGCTACTGAACCTGCCGCTGCTGTCCCTAGGTTGGTTTGCCTGACAGTAAGTGGCTCAAGATATGCGTCACCAAGCTGCTTCTACCTGGATTCTCTAATAGCACAATCCATTTGTCGTGTCCACCTTACGAACATTAACTTCTTTCATTCCTGGAACACTGAGTCCCCTTCAACCACTTCATTACGGCAGTAAGCAGACATGGGTTGCGATATGTTAACATTTCGATTGCTCTCGTCCATCGCTACGCAATACATGCAAGACAAAACAAGCAATATATAGTTTCCGCACTTAGTAACATAGATGATAAGAATGATAAGAATGACGTAATCAGGTCCAAGGCCATCTACTTGATTGCCTCAATTGTTTCTTGGCACAGAGTGCGGGACAATGCAACCTTATCAGTAGCCCCTCGCCATTTGCAAACAACTTCGGGTTCCTGTTGCGCAATAACACTTCGAATGGATCGATTGGGTTAACCTGGTAACGAGTCGTCATGAGGTGTTTGGTGAAAGACGAGGCAGGGTTCCGGTTCATTCTTTGGTCCGCTCCGCCTTGGTTAAACAGCAGCTGCCTATGTCTTCTTTCACTCCGTTTGCTTGAGCGTGCTTGTACCTTCCCATGACTTCCAGTTAGCATGGCACCTTCACAATTCTGGTGCTTTTAAGTTACTTCCTTATAAGTACCTGCAGTGTAAACCCGAAGGAATAAGACCGTTGCCGCTCGGTGTCGTTTCACTTTTTCACTTACAATTACTGTCCTTTGAGATACGCATAACATATGGCACTTTCCGGAAGTCTCCATTGTAGCTTCCCGCTGCATAACACAAAGCACCTAAGCATTCATCCCGTTAACATTTTTCTGCAAAGAAAACAACGCGATACTCTTTGTTGGCATGTCCAAAGTCTAGACCTGTCGGCCTTATAGCACAAGTGCGCAATGCGCATTCCCATTTCCATGTGCCCCTTCATCGTTGGATGACACCAACTTAGTATCAATAATTATCCATGGTACTCCGAGATTCGTGATTACCGTGTATTGGCAAGCGAAGGAGGGATACGTGGTGGCAAGGCAACGCTAATGGCACGATACGTTTCCATCCACATTCCTCATGGACTGCATACAGTTGTTTTTTGGCATATGCCACTGCCTTTAGTCTGAAGCCTACGCTGTCAGCTAATTCGTACCAGTGGTATCGTTACACCACTTTTGCCATTCCGCACACAATTCCCACATTAACCCCTGGGAACACCATATTCCATTCAACAGTACATCTTTAACTTCATTAAACTCATTATATGTGACCAACTATATTCCCCCATACTTATCCTCATTAGCAAGCCACCCTTTATGTACGGTTTAAAATTCTTAAGATTCTTAAAATTCTTAAAATTCTTAAGATTCATACTACTTCGTTGGAACCTACCCTGCTGGATAGTCCTAGTCCAGCATTTATCACTACGGTTGCTGGAGGGAAAACCAAAACGCGTTACACCTACCGAGTTATCATTAATTAGGACTAATATATTACATGATGGTCAGCTGTTTCATAGCATCATCTGTAACGGTAGATATGTATATTTACGTATAGTCATAGAAATGTACAAAGGTTGTAGTTGATCAAACACACAAATGAATGGATATATTATAATGCCAACGTTGCTAAAACATGGTATTATTTAAGATCATATATGGTTGGCGACATCCGGTTTTAGCATTGCTTGTCACGGTGGCCAGCCAAAAGACGCCTGAGGGCCCATGGAGGGCTTGCGCTGCACCACTCCCAGCTAGAAACCCCATACTACATATCCTGGGTAAACCCGAAAGGATAAGACCGGGAGGCATGTGGAGGGGAGCCAGGTTTCAACAACAGAGCCGGCCAACGGCCGTTCACGGACAAACACAAGCACACTGTAGTTGAGGAACCAACCGCACACAGGGCGATAATTGGACCGTGGCACACCAAACACTGGGTGCATGGAGTTCCTCTTTGGGGCTCGCACGACCACAAAGACCTCGCACCATGACCCCTCCAGCAACGAACCGCTATCTCTTGGAGACGATTTGGACGAGGCAGTAGGTAATAGAGGGGTAGGCACCTTGTCAACATGCATGTCAAGTGCAGCCACACCGGGGGATCAAGCAACAGCCAATCACTTGCAAAGACAAGATGAAATGAACTAAAGCGATTAATGTATAGAGATAAGGTCATCTAAGTCATTGCTAAACTAATATTTGTAGTAAGTTGGTTAGCAACGATTCCGCGTATATGGTTGGCGGCATCCGGTTTCGACTTTGCCTGTCACTGTGGCCAGCCACAGGACGCCTGCGCCTACAGAGGGGCCATGGGTGGCTTGCGCCTCACTACTCACAGCTCCAACCACATACTACATATCCAGTGTAAACCCGAAGGAATAAGACCGAGAGGCCTGTGGATGGGAGCCACGTTTCATCAACGGAGCCTGCCCACACTCCTTCACAGGCAAACACAATCACTCTCTATTTGGGGAATCAAACGCACACAAGACGCTGGCTGGACCGTTGTCCGCTCTCACTGAATGCATGGAATCGCTCTTTGTGCCTAGCACGGCCACAAGAACCGTGCATCCCGTTCCCTCCAGCAACGACCAGCTGTCTCCTGGAGCCAGTATAAACGAGATAGTGGTAATAGACAGGCAGACACCTTGTCAACATGCACATCAAGCGCAGTCACACCGGAGCTATCAAGCAACAGCCATTCACTTGAAACGATAAGTTTAAATAAAATAAATCCAATAATGCCTACAGCTACGGTGGCATAACTCTTCGCTAAGTTATCATATGAAGTAAGTTGGTTACCACCGAAACCGCGATAAGAAAGAGATGTCCACAATTTACTTAAAAATGCCAAAAACGCAACAAAGTTTCCGAAGATAATCGCAATTAGCTTAAGTATCGTGGCCAGTTAATAGAATATTAATCAGGTAGGCAGAACAAACCAAATAAATGAATGAAATTTATCCAGGTTAAAAGACTTAGTTTAAGCGTAAATTGGTTTAGCTCAACTGAGGTGAAGAAGCATCAAGAATGCAACATCAGCCTCAGCATATATACATGTATATATGCATAAAGAAGGTTTTGCTAATCCAAATAAATTTGATGGGTGCAACTTCTGGAGCAGCTTAGGAAGGCAATTGCCAAGGTGCAGTAGAATACACTTTTGCCCTCAGAATGGAAGCACAATGCCTACTCTTCCATTCGATTTACCAATCCATGCCAATAGGGCGGCGTATGTGTGATAAGTGTTCAGGCACTTCAGAAGTAGCTGTTGCTTAAACTCCCCGGTGTGGCTGCTCCCGCTGTGGATGTTAACAAAGTGCCTACCTGGCTAATACCCTCTGCATCATTTCTTGGCTCCAGGAGGCAGTTGGTCCCTGCAGGGGACAAGGTTTACCGTCCTCGTGGTGGCTGCTGAAACAAAAGAAAAAGGTTATCCTTTGCATGGGAATTGTGTGCTAATGTGCATACTGATTTCCATGAAAGACTACACCAGCGTGAAAGGTGACAAGCGAAGTAGCTGTGTGACGGCGGCGGTAAAGATAACCATGTATGGTCATAGAAATATACCCAATACTTTGTAGTTAATTAAGCGCGTGTATAATGAGTTCTTTCGCATTTAAACGCACAAATGTTTTATTACCAAGGAGTATAGTTTTGCAACCGTAAATATTTACACCTTAATAATACCACATATTAGCAACGTTCACATGTTTAGATAACAAGCAGTTTGTGGTTACTTTACCACAACCTTCATTGTATACTTATATGACCAGACGTATATGAATATATAAAGTTATCTAGGTGATACCATGAAATAGCTGACAACTACATAATAGGTTAATTCTAATTTGGGCTAACCGGGATGTACAATCGCGTGTTTGTTGCGTCTGTAAGCAATATTATGGATAACTGTTGAAGCCCGTGTTAAGCAACTTTTTCCTTCTCTTGTTTCAGCATCAAAAATGAAATATCATTAGCGAACATGTTTATTTATCCATGTTTTACCCGTAATATAATGTATACAAGCAACTGAGTAGAACTTATTACGACATATTTCCCAACATATAATATGCATTAAGTATTGGAAATACCAGTCTCCAAACATTTTAGCAATTTACAAAGCCAATAGGCGCGCCCTTGGCTCCATAGCAGATTTCTTCATACAGCATTTGCACACCGTCAATACTGTAATATAATTCCTCGGGCAGCATACGGGTGTGGTGTAGGGAAGTGGACGCGCAGAGCAAACCAAACTAATAGAACGCGGGACCAAACAAATTACGACGGACGAAGTGCACGAGGAAGACACGCAGTCACCGGAAGGTCATATGAGTCGTAGCAGCGGATGCGCGACACAAAGAACAATAAACCGTCGCACAATGACATTTATGCCAGAACCATCAAAACGATTAAGTCCTACAAACGGGTTTATACAAACAACCATTGCGCAGTACAACGTAGTCAAGCGAAAGGAATAAAGCCAAGACGTTTAAGGAGCTTTGCTCAGGGAAGCTAACTATCATAAACTAAACAAGCAATAAACGCGGCGATGCAGTTAAACAAACCAGTGCAGTTGCTATTGTGTTACACTACTCCACATCTCGCGAAGTCAGTCTTTCGTGCCGAGCATGCTGCGTCGTGGCAACGGCAGCTAGTCAAGGGACCCGTGGAGCAAGACGCGGTCCATTCAAGTGTTAGTATGAGGGACAACAGCGTGAGCATGAACACAGAGACCGTGGTTGGAAGCACACGGCGTTAGTATTCGCAATAATTATGGGGTGTGCCAGACAGGACAGGGAGCTAATGCAGGAAAGGGGCAATGGAAAGACTGGTAACAAAAAGCAATAAGGTGTACCACGAGAGTTTGGGGAAGCATTTAGCAAACAGTGAAAAATTTGGAAGTGACTTAATTATTGGTGTACGTCTCGATAAAGTAGGTGCGGTTGGCTGAACGGATGCCTGAGGTATGTTCGTTTTAGTGAGTTCGTCCACGTGCACAAGGATATGCGAAGCATTTGTACAGGCAACTATATAGTAGCAACTCGCATGATCCGCCTATGGCGCGGGCAATGAGTGACGCTACCCAACGCCCAATTAATCTCACCCGTGTGGGTGCACAAATGCACGAGTGCAACTTCGGAAGATATCACATCCAGCTTGTCATCTCCTGGTAGGCGTATATATGCTTTGCACGGGACCAGGTTATGATCTGCCATAACTACATTTCGGTTTATTTGGCGGCAAAACTTCCTGTGGTTTCTTCAAATTACTTGGTTTTAGGGCGTTTTGTGTATTCTGCCTGACAGGCGTTCTCCCTATCAAAATCCACAAATGTCTGCTTAACAACACGGCATCCTAGCGAAGTTGACCCTCTATTAAAATGGGGTTTTTGTTTGCTGCTAGCCGATGGCACTGATCCCATTAACCCAAATTTTGCGCACACGGCTCGTAAACGCTTTCTCACCCTGCCGGGTTCCGACGCATACGGAATATGGGCAACCAATCTCTGGAACTATTCGGATTTTTGTCGTTATTCTGTAAAGAAAACACTTGTAAATCATATAGTGCTCCCACGCTGCTTTCCTTTCTGGCTCCAAGGAACATGTCCATCATGCCAAACACCCACCACTCTACGAACGAAAGGTTTTGCGAACAACTACCTCCATCGTTTGGTATATATACGCTTATTTTGGTTCCGTGTTTCTGCGGACCACCTGCCCATGCCCGCAGTAATGTGTCGCGTTCCTTCAATGATGTGCTATTTAGCTATGATACCTGTTGTACCCAACTGTGAGTCTCGCCCCGTCGAGAATAACGCATTTATTTATTTGTTTATTGGCGAATGTTGACCCAAATCTCTTTAGCTAAAGCGTAAACAAAGACGCAAATTGTGCGAAACAAGCCGTTTACTAAAATACGCATGAAACTAAATATGTAACGACCGAGAGTTTTCTCGGGAATGCTGCAGGAGTAAACAACGACATCCTTGTACCCTACCTCGAAATCGTCATCGTTGTAGCAAACAGCCGGTTGAAGAGGACGGCGGTAAGGTTTCACATCGTCCTAATCTTTTTTACCTGTTGGCCAGGGTGAGCAATTTGCCTCATTTAAAGGACCTAGCCCGGCATGCCAAAATATAATGTAATTCCTTTATCGGCGTACGGGTGTGGACTAGGGAAGCGGACACAGAAAGAAATTTAATGTAATGGAACGCGGCACCGAACTATTTACGATGGAAGGACTGCACGGAAGATACAGCCATTCACTGGACGTTCACGTTAGTCGTGGTAGAGGAGGCGTGACGCAAATGTCAACCTAACGCCGCACAATAACTTTTATTCCAGAACCATTAAAACGATTAAACAATACAAACCGGGTTATACAAACAAACAATGAGCATATAACGCAGCCAAACGAAAGGTATGAAAGTCAAACCACTTAAAGAATGTTCTGTTTAGGGAAGCTAACTGACATGAGCTAAACAGGTAATAAATGCAGCGATTCAGTTAAACAAACCAGTTCGGTTGCTATTGCGTTACGTTTCCAGCATTCAATTTGCGTGTAATCTTTATATTCATCTACGGTCTACACCTTTTATTTATCCTATTTATTTATCATAATGCTTTGTAATAATAACTCATAATCATTTTTTGTGTACACTTCAAAATAGGAAGAATCCGTATAACACTTCAATCGCACGTTGACGTTACAGCAGACGATGTGAGCGAACCCCTTTCCCGCCTACATCAGTTGAACCTATTTTATCTTGCCAGCACAGCGTGAGGAATTTTCATCGGAAAGGGGAGGAAAGTCATAAACAACAAAAGACTTGACAAAATAAACGAAGAGGTGAATTGTTTACTATTGTTATGATTTCAAACTATGTACCCATTTTATTAACGTGATTAACGATATTTTCTCGGGCTCTGTTCATTGATGGTGTTCAGGGTTATGTTATTTGTTTGTGTACGCTATATCCGCCAATTGGAAGGTTGGCTTCCTGCAATTTTCGCACGCACGTTGTTCACCGATTGATTTCCTCCACTTTCCATCGTTAGTACGTTTACTTTTCGGTTAAACTTATTAGTTACTGTTGATAACTACATTGGAATGCACATATTTGTTTAGGGGTTTGTAGTATTTATTAAGCCTACGCGGCGCAACAGCTCGTAAATGTTGTCGCGCAAACGGACCTGCAAACATCGTTTGCTAAGGTAAGTGTTTCCTGTACGTTTTTTGTGGCGAAAGCATGGTTCTCTTTGATGTATGCACCTGTATTCCAGCGCCATGGGACTGTGAAACAGGTTGCATTTTTGATGTGTTCTGCTTGCTATTAACAGACAATGTGGTTGCTGTAGCTGCGGATCATAGGTTAGAAACACACACGGTAGCCTCCAATGTAAAATTGCATTCGTTTTCGACAAGTGAGCTATGTTGCTATAATCATTTTTAGGACTAGGCCTTTCGGACGCAGTGGCGTGTTGAGGTTTTGTTGCTGGCTCACCTCACCGCACCGGAGGATCGTGAAGGATGTATTCGTTTCACATTGCAGGATTGGGTACGCTGTTGCCTACCACTTGCAGCCAAGCTTAAGCATTTGTTGTCTTCGTTAAGGACTTTCATAAACCTACTGCATCTTGATTTGCCAACTGTACTACACACGTCTCGAGAAACGGCGACGGTTGATATGTAACCGGGGACTTACGACCATGTCGGGTTGAGACCATGTTTATGCATGGTACTGAGGGACGGCCAAATGCGGTCAACGGATATCGGGAAGCCGCAGATACACAGCGACGGTTGTAAGCCACGCAAGTCTTCGCGATTGCATGTTTGCCCGATTTTATACCCAATCTTTGCCCCCTTAGTTTCTAAGCCTTTCGTCGTCGGAGTTTACAGCGGCACACTGAAGCCTTTCAAAGTTCACAAGTTCCTGTCACCTGTGGTTACCGAACTGTCCAAAATACCCAAACGAAACGTTGCCATGTAAGGTGAGCTGATTGGAAACATAGTGCAGCTTACAGCTGTGATAGGCGATGCTCCATCTCGCTCGTGCGGGAAGCGAGCGAAAACACACTCCGGATATGATAGCTGTAGTAAATGGGTACACTATGTGTTTTGCTAGAATGGCAAAGTCACTACCGAGCCACTGATTGCTGACTTTAGACGAACGAGCCCTTCAGGCCATGATATCGTATTTCAAGTCACCGGTTGAGCTACTTCCAAATGACATACATTTTGCCTTTCCTATTGACTACATGCATGCGGTGTGCCTCGGGTTTTATGCGCAGGTTACTATGGTTGTGGACATCAACTCCAATAGCGCCCCCGTACCGCCTTAGGAAGGAGTAGGTAGTTGCTTTGGACACGTTTCTTCATGCGAACCATGTTTCTTGGCCGGTGGACGTTCTCAGACGCTGCCACAGTTGGGAGCATTCGGCAAACTGCAAAGCAGCGGAGTTAAGACAGTTCCTTTTGTATGACAGTCTGGCGTTTTTGCATAAATTAATTGAGTTACGCTCAATGTTTGGAGACACGTCTTCAAAGACATGATTATGATTTTATAGAGGCGTAATCTCAGTAAAGGTACAGAAATGTCACCATTTAACCAGTACATACTGGATATATAAATGTGTGATATATATGCGCGCATGGGTAAGACACCAGGTTTTGCGAATGGTTTGCTTGTATTGTTTGTAACTTTGTTGGGTGAAAGCGCCTGTATAGAAACCGCGAAGGTAAAAAGTTTGCGGTGGTTGACGTTGGCGAAATGAGTAGGATGCTTCGGTAAGGCACTGACGTTATTTAGTGGCGAGTCATATCCTACAAGGCACGTTGTTATTAAACGGGCCTTTTGTAGAGTTTTATGTGGAGAGCGCTTACCAGGCGGTAATCCACAAGTTGTAGCCTCAATGCTACGGCAAAATTTTGTATATACACATCGGTGTGTATGTGCTGTGCCATCCCGTTTTAGCTAAACTCCAATGTGGTTTAGCGGAGGATGCATTGCATATGCTAATCAGTGAAGGCTTCGCCACATACGGAGCGGCGGAAATACGCTACAACATTCATTCACTAATATATTTCGAGGAAGATGTGAAGCAGTATGGCAAGTTTGATTAGTTTTCTGCATACCACTTTGAATCAAAGATTTACAACAAAGAGGCAAACACACAGCGTAGTGCACCTGGTGTCGTAATTAATGCGCAGATGCATGGAAATGTCACACACTAGTACCCCGAGCGTGAGCTTGAGGTTGCTGAGAAGGATTTTTATGCCGTTATCTGCAATGGGCAGCAGATTTATAAAGTAGGGTGTGGGTGGATACATATTCGTCCTGCATCCGTCATGAAGTGTTGGATGTACGCAAGCGACCTTACAGGAGGCCAAATTGACATCCTGCTAGGTTGCATCTAAAATCCACCGCATCCCACTAGTACTGGAATTGACAAGCTTGGCTAAGCTATTTCACGAAGTATCATTTCTCCCTGCTCGTCATAAAATAATCGGCGGAACCATCAATTTGCCCCACATCTCTTGGCTTATGTAAACAGCACCAACCACATATAGGATATTTGTAGATGCTGTCTGCACACAGGACTGGGCGCAGCATGTGCGCGCATCCACAAGACAGTCCAATACCCTGGACTTTAATAATCACCAAGGGTAACCCACATACAAGTGCCAGTGTGTTAGCCACCATTCCCGGTAGTGACCACAAGGTTATACGGCTATCATTCAAGCTTCCCAAATTCCGTCATCATGTTAGCCTGAGCTACACTGCTTTTAGGTCTCTCCAGCACAAAAATTGGGTGGCTTTCTCCTCACTTCTCCGTGTGGCTCCGTGGGACACTTTCTTACTGCCAACTATTACGGACACCGCGCTCTCTGAACTGTACGATACCTCCATGGGTTGGCGCACTAATGAGTAATGGATTTTGATGTACTTAAGTGCGATACTTCAAAACTAGTTCCCAAAGCTGATAGTCGTCCACATGCCCGGAAAAGCTCTAGACTGCAGTTTCAGCCTGTTAGGCATTGTCAGTAGTGCGCATCCATCGGATCCATCAGGGTTCGAACGCATGACCACCAGCGGCTTGAACCGCCAGTCCGCAGCTTATGTCACTGGGCCACAGGGGACAAATTCGGACCCTCATTATTTACAAGCTCACTGCGATATAGTGCGTCTTATCCTCCACTGCCATGAAACTTACGAACGTTGAAGAGGATAAATTTGGCTCCGAAAGTCGCGACGTTCACTAACAGTAACTATGTACGACCTAGCATTCAGAAACGGTCAGGGCGGAAATATTTTGCTGCCTGATGATAGTGGCTTTGGATGTAAGTAAGTGAGGTTCTTTGCAACCAGTTTCCCAGTCAGTTAGTCGTCCACATATTCGGAAAAGCACTAGCCTGCGGTTTATGCTGGTTGGGCTTCCTCATTAGTGTGCATCTATGGGATACAGCAAGCTTCGAACCTATGACCACCAGCGGCTTGAACCGCCCGCGGTCCCCTGTGGCCCTGGGGCACAAGCTGCTGACTGGCAGTTCAAGCCGCTGTCGTCGTGGGTTCGAATCTTGATGGAGCCAATGGATGCGAACTGCTGAGGATGCCCAAGAAGCTGAAACTGCAGTCTAGTGCTTTTCCGAATATGTGGACGACTAACTGACTGGGAAACTGGTTGCAAAGAACCTCACTTACTTACATCCAAAGCCACTATCATCAGGCAGCAAAATATTTCCGCCCTGACCGTTTCTGAATGCTAGGTCGTACATAGTTACCGTTAGTGAACGTCGCGACTTTCGGAGCCAAATTTATCCTCTTCAACGTTCGTAAGTTTCATGGCAGTGGAGGATAAGACGCACTATATCGCAGTGCGCTTGTAAATAATGACGGTCCGAATATGTCCCCCGTGGCCCGGTGGCATAAACTGCGGACTGGCGGTTCAAGCCGCTGGTGGTCATGCATTCAAATCCTGATGGATCCGATGGATGCGCACTACTGACGATGCCTAACAGGCTGAAACTGCAGTCTAGAGCTTTTCCGGGCATGTGGACGAATATCTGATTTAGAAACTGGTTGCGAAGAACCTCACTTACTTAACTTCATGATTTGCCTCAATATCCTAACCCCAATGCAAAGCTCGTTTAGGAGACCTCAAAATTCCGATACCGCTACCGCGCGTAAAATTACGTCAATGCCTAAGTAAAAGCACCCTTGCTACAAGGAGACTAAGGCTTCTTACCTCAACATTCAGACGAACGAACTCCTAGTCGAATGGGAAAGGTCGCAAAGCCATTTAAATAACTTCGCTAAAAGCACGGCACTGCGTAGTACGAACAAAGCTGTCATTTGTACAACATATGAAACAACGCAATGACCGCAACGACCTGCTGACTACTTCATTCGTGCTTCCTGATAATAAGCTCATCGTTGAGGCAGCAGTATTGTTCGATTTCATTAACGCACACTTCTGTGATGCGATCATCAGCACTAATTGGTCACTACCAGCTACGATTAGAAAAGTTACAGATGATCGCATTCACACAATAGATTGCAAGATGAACGATGTCAATCGAGCTATACGCTCACTGATATTGTCACACCAACCCTATCCCGACTGAGTCCTATCTTCGCCACTACTACTACTTCTACTAATACCACTCGGAGGCGCGGCTGTTGCAATCCCGCTTCTTAACGTTTTCACCCTCGCTATGATGAGCGGAAACTACTCAACCATATGGAGGCTCCCGATAGCCTTTCCACGTCACAAACGTGGCTGTCGCCAACATGTCGACAAGTATATTCTTACAAGCCACACACCCTTGGAGTCTAGAGCAAGGGAATGGACAGCCAAGGTGGGAATGCATCATTTCCTAATGCAGCGCAACCTCATCATTAAGTCTTAACACGGATTCCTACCAGTTAAAGCTTGCCAAACGCCAGGTTGATTTCTTGAAATATGTGACGCACTCCATTGACTCGGGGTAAGTGCTAGTCAATATTTTCCTGGACATGAAAAGAGCGTGGAACCAGGTTCCGCACAGTGTACTGCTGACGAAACTAGCTGCATTCGGCGTCTCTAGCCAGCTGGTTTCTTGGTTGGCTTCTTACCTTGCTAGCCGAACGCAGCCAGTAACACTAGGTGATACATCTTCAAACAGATTACCCGTACCTAGCTTAGTATTGTAAGGCATTGTACTTGACCCTCTGCTGTTTCTGATGTATATTAATGACGTCTTCCAGGTCCTAAGATACGGTACTCCATACGTATTTTGCCGATGATATCAAGGTTGTATTTCCATTCTATTCTAGCTGCATACAACTGACCACTCAACCTTTCAGTACGATCTTCGTGCTCCGGCACTTTGGTGTGCTACTTGATGGCTAGGATTCGCACCACTGAAGTACAATGATTTTGCTTACCGTCGCACTATACCACAAAGATCTCCAGCTCTTAACGGTACATCCTTAGGTACCAGCTCCACCGTGCGCGACCTTGTTGTGCAGTACTCCAGCTACCTAACTTTTTCAGAACAAAAAAGCTATATCTCTGCCAAAGCCAGATCTATCATTGGGTATACAGTGAAACCAGTAAGTATGGCAGAGTCTTGACTCACGCTCTACAAAGTAGGGCCCATAAGGAGTTTAGAGTATTGCTTGATTGTTTTCTCCAACGCAAGTAAAAGTGATAGGATAAGGATCGAGTAATTCCAGCGGTCTTTCACTGAGCGTCTTCTTGTCACATCTACGCTCAACTATCAAGGACGTGGCAAACTGCTTGACCTGGAGCCTCTCTAGTTTCGCAGGCTTAAAACCAGCCACGTATTCCTTTTTAAACTTATCAAAATTTCTGAGTCAAGCATTGGCAAATGTTTTCAACCGATGAGTGATACACGTTACCACATACGCAAATCCTCAGTCCTTCTCTCTCCCTAAGACACGTAGCAACCTTCGTTCAATGTTTTTTATAGACATGAGCACATATGGAACAAGCTACCAGAAACTCTCCAACTGTCAGAAACTGCAGTGGGCTTCTCCTCGACCATAAAATGAGAACTACGTGTCTCCAAATTAGCAATAATTCTGGGCAGCTTTCTTACTGTAGACCTAGTCTGGCAACAAGGCCCTAATCATACATGGACAACTTTCCACTAGAGCACCACGTACTTCATCTCTGAGTAGTAATGCAACCGTTTATCAACTCATTGGTTCCATTCGCTTCATGTATCCGTCCGCGTGTGGCTACAAGTTTCAGTCGCAGGACTCCGCTTCCTCACTTGTTATCCGCACTTATCTCTCCGTTCTGCACTTGTATGAGCTTGGCTTCATTCATTAGCAATCTGAATCTTCCTGGACTACTGACAAGCAAGGAACGACATTGCCATCTTAGCCTCTTATTAGCGATTTGGCTTCCCCTTTGGACGTTATTAGATCGACAGCAGTCTTACTTTCGTTGAGCTGTTTACGTAATACGCTACAGGATCTTTAAGGGCTGTTCCATACCACCGACTCCCGTGTTCCCTCGGATTACCTGCCTAATGGATTGAGGCTTTGCTGACCAAATCTGTATAAACTGTTCATACGCTTTACCTATTGCAGCACCGATACGTCTGTGGGCTTGCCTAGCTGGCTCAGACCATGCCTTGACATTGGCTTTCCTCTCCTTCGTCAGTCCGACGAGCCCGTTCTCTTTTGCCTTCCTCAGCCCAGACCCTTTCTTTTTTGATAACACACCCTACGTGTACGCCCACCTTATTTTGGCGGCGTAGCAGCAATGCATTTACTTATCTGGTCAAGTCTGAACGACCTCCTACTTCCTGACTTCGCCCAGACTGCTGAAATGTGGCCTCTAATGATACACTGTACCCCTTACGTCAAGAGCATCCTCGGTCCTGACTCATACTTATTATTATTGCCCTTGCATCTTTAACGTCTGTATTTCTGCCGAAGCTCCTTGTTAGTATTCCGACTTATATATTACTGCTCAAACACAATAAGTTGACATTCTAGTCGCTTCTAAATTGTCTCCTGCGTTTCAGCTCACTAGACATTACCGAGCAGGGATTGGCAGACCCACTGGTCTGTTCAGCTCACTTCTAACTCTCCTTAGTAGTAGAGTTTTCCATCTTGACATTGTGTTTCTTTATTGCGCTCTCTGTTTGCACTCATTTTTCAACTGGAGGGATAAATCTTTGAACCCGGCCCTAATCAAGTCTTGTATGACCAGTCTTTCGCTTTTAGACTGCTTTCAGAGATACAACACATATTCGTTCTAGGATCTGCAGACCCAGTAATCTGTTCTAACCATCTTGAACACTGTGCTTTGCATGCTAACTACTTTCCCGTTTGTCTGAACTCTCCTTGGTATCCTTTGGCTTTCGGTGACCTGAAAACTCTGCCGGCTCGACTATCCCTTTACATCTCAACCTTACGTCCCATTAGTATACTAAGTTAATAAATCTGCGCTACATCTAGTACGATTAGCTCCGCATTATGACTAGATGAACGCTTCTCACATCACTCTCCACCTTTCAAACCTTTTTATTATTTTCACCCTGCTAGCACCCTTTACTTAAATTGTAGTTAAAAGTGATAACACTGTCTGCTGCTGCTACTGATTAACTTCACTAAAACTTGCGAGTATTCCTCCTTACATTTCATCAACGACTACCTTCTTCTGACTTATGTTTTATTGTCATTCTTTACTATCTGTCCAGCTGGACAAAATAAACAACTAGGCGCATGGGTTCATTAGGTCTGCCTGTCTTCCATTACTATCCGTCTGAAAGCTTTCTGTTACCTGTGGATTTCCTTGAAATGGAAGCCGTAGTTAGCTCCTTTGATAAGATAGAACCTCACCCTCAGGCGGCTTGCTTAATCTATTGCAACACCGGCGCGCCACCCTAATTTACAATTATTGTTTCATATAATTGCTTATTCGACAACCCAATCCTCGCTCCAGCTACGACTGTCTCCCTTTAGTATAACGCACCTCCACCTAACTAACAGATCAACAGTCCACTGTTTTTAATCTCTAAATAATAAGCGGCTTCTGCTACTTAGTTAATCCGGGTCTTATCACCATCGCCCTATGTGTCCATCTGACTATCTTTAACACCGTAGAATCTTACCTTTCGAGTAATTCACCTAATTTACTGATGCGTCGATGCTCCACCCTATATTACAATTGTTGGTTCATAATATTACTTGTTCTACAACCCAACCTTCTCCTATGCTACGGCCGATCTTATTTTACTTCAACCCACCTCCACTTAACTGACTGCTCGGCAATGCGTCTTCCCTTAATCTCTCCAGAAAGAGTGGCTTCTACTATGTAGTCAATCCGGCTGTCATTCTCATCCCTTTCTTAGTCCACTTGATTTTCTTCTGACACCGTAAAATGCCACCCTCGAGTGGTTCATGTAATCGTTAAAAGTGCCGATGCGTCATTCAATACCACAACAGCTGGTTTGATAGCATTGCTTTCCCTACAATCCAATTTTCGCCCCAACTACGGCATTTCTTCATGCACTATAGTCCATCTCAGCTTAACTGACTGCTCGGCAGTACACGTCACACTGATCTCTCAATACAGAGCGGCATCCGCTAGGTATTTAATCCGGCACTTATGCTCACTGTTCTCTGTGTCCACTGTGCTTGCTTTTTGCACCGTAATATTCTACTCCCGAGTGTTTCACGTAATTACTTGAAGCGCCACAGCGCCACCCTAATTTCAATTATTGGTTCATAGCCTTACTTGTTCTACAACCCAAGCATCGCACCAGATACGACCAGTCTGCATTCACTATAACTCTCCGCTACCTAACTGACTGTTTGACAGTTCATTTTTGCTTAATCTCTCAACGAAAGGCTGCTTCTATTATGTCGTTAATCCGGTTCTTATCCTCATCGCTGTCTGCGTCCATCTGGCTTTTTTCCACTGTAAACTCTCACTTTCGGGTGGTTTACCTTATATCCTGAAGCGTAGATGCGTCATCCTGTTCCCCAGCTGTAGCATCAAGGTAGTGTTGGTCCTGCAACCCAAGCCTTGCTTCTGCTTCGGCTTGTTTATCATCACTGTAGCCCACTTTCACTAAACTGAATGCGCTGCAGTTCATGCTGCATTATTCTAGCATCAACGTGCAGCTTCCGCTACGTAGTTATTCCGGCTGTTGTCCTCATCGCTCTCTGTGTCCATCTGGCTGCGTTTGACACCGTAGCATCCCACTTTCGGGTGGTTCATCTTAGCCAGGGAAGCGCTGAGGCGCCACCCTATATTACAATTGTTGGTTCATAGTATTGCTTGTTCTGCAACCCAATCCTTTTATTCTTCTGCCTGTTTTTACTTCAACCGTCCTTCACTCAACAGACTTCTCGGCAGTGCATCTTCCCTTAAGCTATTAATAAATATTGGCTACTGCTGTATATTCATTCTGGCTCAAATCCCCTTCGCGCTCTGCGTCCACCTGGCTTCCTTTCGAGACCGCAGAATCTTACTTGCGGATGGTTTACCTAATCTACCCAAGCGCTGGGGCTCCACCCCATTTTACAATTGTTGGTTCACAGTACTGCTTGTGCTACAACTCAATCATCTCTTCTTCCACGACCTGACATTTTTACTTTAACCCTTCTACACTTAACTAACTGTTTGGCAGTCAAAGTTCACCACAGCACTCAACAATGAGCCGCTTCTGATACGCAGTTAACTAGGCTCTTCCCCTCACTGCGCTCTGTGTCCATATGACTTCATTTTGATTCCATAACATCGTACCTACGGTGATTCACCTACTCTATTGATGCACCGACACAATGTCGTATTCCACAAATTCTGCTTTGTTAGTATTGCTAGTATTTCAAGCCAATCCTCTCTCCAACGACGGTCTTTCTTCACTCTAACCTTCATCAACTTAACTGACTGCTTAGCAGTCCACGTTCCCTTATTCACCTACTATACAGCGGCTTCTGCTAAGTAGGTAATCCGGCTCTTACACTTATGTTTTATGTGTCCACCTAACTTACAGTTGACCTCGTAGAATCCCAACTACGAGTGGTGCACCTTATCTACTGAAACGCCACCCTATTCCATAATGTTGGCTTCGTACTATTGCATGCTCCACAACCCAATCTCCGCTTCCGCTACGGCCTTTTCCTTCACTAACCACCTCCTTCAATTTACTGACTTCTCGACGGTCTTTGTTCTTTGAATCTCTCTACAACAAGTGGTTTTTGCTGCGTAGCAATTCCGACTTTTAACTTCACTGTTTGTTGCGTCCATCTTGGTTGTTTTATACACCGTAGCATTCCACCATTGTATGGAGCACTTAGGCTATTAAAGCGACGATGCGTCATCTTGTTCTACCATTAGTGGTTAACAGGTTAACTCTTTGCTCTTTATTCACCCTTCGATCGCTACGTGTCTTCGAACCGTCGTCTTTCTGCCCGCAACTTAGTCCCATCCTAATTACCTACTACCTCCTTGACTGATTACCGGAACCATGCTCTAGACCTTCCAGCATATTACAGCAATTTACCCATTGGTCCATGCTTTTTGGTGCCTAATCAAGAAGCATTTTCAGCGTAATATCTTTTGCAGCTTGTACAACATTAGGTCTCGTCTAAATGTTATAATGTAGGACTTGCTCCCTGCTCGGTTCTATGCTCGTCCATTTCGGCCCATTCTCAACCTGTTCCTCTCCCATTTCTCAGAGGTCGGGAAGATTATTAAAATGCGAAATTAAACTGAGAAACTACCACCATTTGAGATGGGACGAACTAACCAACAAGGACTTACCTGGACGCTGGCCGTATACCAAAACCAACCAAATGAACCCAACGCAATGACTGATGTTCCGTGAGAATAGCTGGACACGAATTTCTCGCATTCCAGGTAGTATAGAAAATAAGAGAAATTGTGACCCTAACTACTCCGGATATGTAGCTTATCTGCAAAATTATTCACCCTGCTAGAATTGCCTCAAGTTCTATGGCGGCCCATAACTGAGCTATCTGATCAGCTACGGAGGGATCAGTTGACTACGAGTAACAATGAAAAAGGTTGATAAGAGGCTTTGCCAGATTTACATGACCGTTCAAATTAATCGACGACAGTGTTCCAGGACGTGGGTCTACGCCTGGCAAGCGTACCCCAATAAAAAGCCACATAGATCCGTTTAGCAGCACTGCGACCTAGTGGATGTGACTCGCAACCGAGTAAAGTCACTGCCCACCATTACGTTCTGGCATACTGACCAGAGAAAATTTTTCAATATTGTATCGACAAGTATATAAATGATACTTTCAGTCTACGCATACTGCCATCACTTTAACTACTGTGTTTTTCCTGTTTATTTTACGCACACATGAATCAGGTTCATTAACACCCCACTGAGCTTTTTGCTCCACATGAGTATTGCTTCTATTTTTGCAACTTGTACAACTTTTGGCCACAACCAATTGCTTGCATTGTAACTCAGCTGCTGCTCAAGACAATTGCTTGGAACTTTTGATAGTGCCTAAGTAGACGTGTCTCGATGCATGCGAAAATAAAATATTTATTTATTTATTTGCTTCGTTCGTGGAGCTGAAGGATAACGCACGTTTACGTCACTTGCTAGCCTTTGAAAATGCTAGATTTGCATTCACGCGGCGTTCAATCCTTAGCCTTGAGCATTTATGTGCCATTCGGTGTAGACATTACTTTGCAAACATTCCCCGCGAAAATATAGTTTGCACGTGCAGAGCCTTTGAGGTAAAACGGGGCGTTATCATTCCATTGCTACACACTTACAACCTAGGTCAGTTCCTCTCACACGTTTCTCACTATCCTCAGGTTATGAGGTCAGTATTTCAGGCAGCGCTGCACAACCGCAACGCATAATGATTTCCGGAGTCCTGCTCTATTTCATTAACAAATTCGCGGACACAGTTTTTGTGTCAGGTGTTTCCTCGCTAAGGGGTAGAAAGCTGTGAAATGCCAGGATTATTTCACTTTAACGCATTACTTGGTTGCATCTTTTACTAGCAACCATGCTTATAAGGTAGCAAAGTAACGTAGCAAACTCTCTCACAGTTATACTTAGCCTAGACCATCCAAATTCCCCATTCGTACAATGGAACACTTATCTGTCGCTTCCATCATGCCTGAATGCTCTTCCAAATTTCTACCCCGTACACTGCGAACTGGTTACTTTAAGCATTAATGTCCGCACCTTTATATTACAGCATGAAAGTAAAATCCCTAACGATTACCTCATGCTGCTAATAAGCTGTACACGGCTCCGAGCAGATGAGCGAGCAACACTTTTGCCAACATTGCGTTATAGCGTGTTGAAGTCCGCTATAGGCAACCATCAGTCATCCAGCGCAGAGGATTTGGAAACCGAAGTGGCAACACTATCACATGCAGATAAGTGAAAATGATTTACTATTTGAAGGTCAGGAGACTACCAGATGCTTGTTTTCCCCAAGGTTTCCACATATACAGCGACCGGCACATGACGTTTCATCACCTAGAAATTGCTGAGCCATCCTCCACAGCCAGCTGCTTTGAAACAATTGATCAGTTCTCCGGGACCACAACAGCAAATTGTCCTTCTGACGATTCCAATCACTTTTTGAAAAGATACTCGTTTTGGCGATTTGGATAAATGCTGCACACACAGGGTTTAAACCAGTGGGTTTAGCTCTCCTCGCAAGCACATTGCCACAACTTGCTCACAGGAATTGAGGTTACATGCATCCCTTGTTTCATTATGGATGACTAAATTGTCTATCACCATTACTTTGCTTGACGTGCACAGCTTTGTGACTTTTACTGATGTTCAAACAATTGGGTTTGGTACCCTAGGTTTCTGCAAGAATATTTTGATTCCTCTGTTACCTGGAGCATTTCTGATGGGACATCATGGAGCCACCACTGGACATAAAGACAATTTCTTTTGACAATGACTTACCTATGGAGGAACTCTGTTCTCCTGATGTGGACAATCTGTGCTTTAACGTGGCCTGAACTCAGGGATTTGGCAATGTTACTCTGCTACTTTTGCCAGTGATCTGAAAAGTATTAATGCGAACTTCCTGTGGATCTCGCACTTGAAGGAGTTACATTTTCACCTAATATGAGACGAAGTTAGCCACAAGAATCAACTGCACTCACCATCTGACAAGTCCAGCATGGATGCCTGGACACGAAGTCTTCACTCCGGAACCAGTATACTACAAAGAAAAAGACGAACTCCATTAATTCGGAATCCTTACTCGCCTGCGCAATCCTGCCGCCGACTTTTCTGGACAATTATTTGCCTGAGCGGTTTCATCGACTAATGACGGAAATTGGTTTGGCAATTCGGTTAGCCAACGCAGTGACTTAAACCATATAAGACTGCGAGTAGCCGAGTCTACGTTTGGTCCGTAAGATTCATTACCAGTTATACATTACTATTCAAACAGATCGATGGCAGTGTTACAGGACGTGGGGGCTTTTCCCTTGGTCAGCGTGCTCCTTATAGACAGCCACAAATGTTCGTTCAGCCACACCGCTGCGTGGCGGATGTGACCGCCTCTGACTAAATGCACTGCCCACAAACTCACACTGGCAACTTCGCCAGAGCTACCTTTCGCATCATTTCAATATAGTTTGGATATGTACACCAAAAGACACTTCATTGTTTCTACCTTCCGTCTCCACTCTATGCTTCACGATGTTACACATTCTTGAACCTAGCCTTTCGCCGCATCGATAAAGATTTCGGTCCTGTCCAGTGCATTCGCCATTTTGGTAACTTCTGTATATTGTGTAATGCGTATTTCATGTAAAGCTATGTACCTGTTGCGGAACAAGCCCTTGTAAAGTCTTGACCAAGCCAAGTTGGATGTGCCTCAAAGTAGTCAAGAGCAAATTATTTTTTATTTATATCACCACAACGAGCATTTGCTGAAAGGCGATGCTGTGACAAAACCAACGATACAATGCAAATGGGGTCACCTACAGACGCGGCCCATATATGTGGGTGTAAACCTTTTTATTTTCTTAGTCGGAAACCTACCCGGTTGATCGCCAAGGACAAGCCGCATGTGTTAAGGAAGAAGAGAAACAAGCCTTGTGCCACTTCTTATCGACAAAATACACCTCTCTCTTTGAGCTTGCGGTTCCTTCCGCAAGTACAATGGCTACGGTAACGAGCAACGGAAGTGACGACGCTTCTGCACCCATTCCTTTAAAGACTACGGCACCATGGAACCCGTACGGAAAAGCAGTTGCAGCAAGCTCACCTATTACCGCAAGATATGCACTGAACACAAGCACTCTATGGTGTCCTTCTAACTGGCAATTATGCAAGTTACAGCGCTACCTAGAGGCAGTACCACTACATAGCTGCTAATGGATCTTAAAATGCTTGTGCAATGAATCGGTATGACTACCTATGGTGTTATCTCTCCGCCGACAGCTCAAATGGTTCGAATGCAGAACAAAAAGCCAGATTGACCAAAATGAAGAACAACATGCAGCGCGTAAGGGTAAGTGTACAATTCCCCCTGCTACCTCTGCCGCATAATGCTGCGTCAGTGGCTAGGACGAAAAGTGCATCAACCTAATTGCAAGCATGCGCTATCTCAGCGAAGCATGGATACGCCTGCGAGCGCCGCCGGAACACGGGTTGCCCCCGCATGTGACTACGGTTAATGAGTTCGCGGTATTCCGTGCCTCACTGCTCGATTCGGCTTATAGGAATTAGGTGGCACGTCCTACTTGAAACACTGCGACAATTCTTAGATACGCCACCTTGAGTTCATAAACGCTGCTAGTCTTAACGAGGCCTCCAAGTACATGACACTTGCGGCTATGTCCCGAACAGTTGGAGCGGATAGCGAAGTTTTCGGAGCGCACAGCTTATGGCTCTTTCATAAGACTAACGTCTATGGCGCAGTTCTCTTTAAATGATTCACCTGTTCCAATTCACTTCATTAGACCTGCTGTCAAAGTGGTACGCCCCCACTGGATGCAACGTACCTGACGTTACTGCAGCATTAAAATAGTGGCCGCACACCGTGTGCGCAATTGTTTGACTTATTCTTCACTGTAGAAGTCCACCTTAGAGTGGAATACTTAGTATCTTTTGACGCTGCTGCCTAACCTATTCCGCTGCTCCAGACTTGTCTCACAGCTCCAACTGCAACTGTTTGCTCGCCGTAACTGTAGCAGGTATTTTCGCCTATTATCGCTCCTGGTTTCAAATTCGAATGCGTAGTAGTACCCGCCACATCCATAGATAGAGCGAAGTTCCTGCTTCACAATTATTCTGACATGCAAGTTTACTTATCTCTTCCGACCTATCAGAGTTGTATGTCTCACTGTAGAAACAAACCTTTAAGTGAAACACTCAGCAACTTCTGGCGGTGCTGCCTGTATTATTCCTTTAGCTCTGGTTACTTCCATAGCTAGCTCTACAACCGTTTTTGTTCTACAGCTATTGCTAGTAGGGCTGCCTGTTCTCTCTCCTGTTTTTAACACTGCCCACCTATTAGTCCATGCCTGAGCATAAAATACCGTGCCGCTCCTGCTTAGTAATGAACCGGGCCACCCGCAACTGAATCCTCAGCCGTCTATTTAACTTAAACATTCAGAGGCGGATGTCTACCCTGAGGGGGAACACCTAGTTAGCTTTTGGCGCTGCTTCACCTATTATTCTGTTAGTACTAATCACTTTCAGCGAGGGCTCTGCAACCGTATTCTTGTTGCAGCCGTAGTATGTAATCGCCTCTATTCTGGCTCCGGGTTTTAACCTTAAAAGCGTATCAGCCCGTGAGTATAATGCTACAGTGGGCAGTTTCTTCCTCTTAAATAATCTGACTCCCATTAGCCCTCTTTCCTGCCGTCTATTTGACTTGTATGCTGTACAGTATAAGTCCAAATAGGAGTGGAACACTTATTATCTTTTAGCGCTGTGGCATATCTAGTTCCGCTGTTCCAGCTCCCTTACAGAGCTGGCTTTGCAACTGTATTCTTGCTACCGCTGTTGCATCTAGTCCCTTTTATTCTCGTCGCAACTTTTTGGACACCGTCTTACACAAACACCCAGCTGTTTCTCCGGCTTCCGGTTATGGAACATGTTACGTTGTTATTTTCATGGGTCTCAAAACCGGCGTAGTAACTCTACTGCCTCTCCTCCATGTTCGAACAGTAAGCTTTATGACCGTCGACCAATAGCTGAAGTTACAGCTTAGTCATATATTCCACTACTTATTATGCTCATCTGATTCCTTAACTAATTCACCTGTTAACGACGCCTGTTACTCCCGGTTTCCACATAAAAGAACTTTTGGGTACGCTCGGCCACTTTGGACCGGATTTGTCTCTCACATACGACAAATATCAGGTCTATTGCTTGCATGCAACACAACAGAGCTGCTGTATAACATATTCGGTCATTCGATTGTTTTTAACCACCACAACGTAACCAAGGTTGCGTATTTATGCGCTAACCTAGTCCTGTTCGATTTCTTTGGCAGTTTGCTAGGTCCGCTTTTCTTATCTCCCTTTTCTAATAGATAACATTATTTGCACGGAAGACCTTTGAAGACACACCTGCGGCCCTCCCCGGTCACGGAATCTACACAACAAAAATGCATTCTCGCTTCGCAATCCTGACACACTGAAGGAACTCGGAAAACTAATCAAATTAATACAAGTCACCTGTGTCTTCCAACTTCAATTGCTCCAGGCACTTGCGGTCGACTAATAAAGAAGACACCCACACCGAGGTAGGAAACAAATTAGCGAAACATGCCTGCGAATAACTGCCAGGACGCGCGGTAAGATGCAACCTTGTCAATCTCACATAACCGGTCGGCATTGTTACAGGTCGTGGGGGCATTTCGACTGGCAAGAATTCTCACTACGAATAGCCACAATTGTTTGGTTAGCAACACTGCGACGTTGCGGATGCGACACGCTACTTAAAAATTCACTGCCTTAACCACGTATTGGCAAATTGACTGATACCACAATACACAACTTCTGTGCATATATCTGCTCTCGTAGGACAACGCCTACATATTTGCTCAATGACATGCCACTATTCTTAAAATATGTATACAGCTTTTTGCTCATGCTTCACTCACCTGACCCGCACAGTGTACACAACCTCCTCGGACAAGTTCCACAACAACTTGGTCCACATTACTGACCTAATTCATATCTCTGGGTCACGCATTCTGTGCGGTTAGACTTCCTATAATTTAAGCCATGTGGGCTCCCCTTACTGACTCCATCGGTACTACTTCCGCTCTTGGTCCTGCTAATCAGGCTCTCATGTAAATATTGCACTATGCTGATCATGCCCAAAAGGCGTGCCTCGCGTTGCCGAGCATTAAATATTTATTTATTCATACATTACGCGGCTGACAATAGCGTACGCTACGGAACAACGTTGCTGCGAGGTAACGCATGTTTGCAAATGACCCTCAACGCTTCTTTCCAGCGTATGAAAGTTGTGGACTTGAAGCAGGGAAACACGAACTTTTGAGGAGAAAGTTAAAGTATTTCCAGATACTAAGCACTCATACGCTGCAATGACGCGAGCGTTAATGTATACCTTCAAGCAACACTGTTTTGCCCTGCGGCATTCATTGCACCTAGGCAAATATAACGTATGATATCTCTTTGGCTACGAGGTTGACGCACACCTAGCTACAACCATATGCAAGCTGCAGCGGTAGACCTTTGTATTGATGGCGTACACCGTGCCCCAATTTGCTGGTGACCTGATCCTGGCGTGAGCTGCAAAGTTAAGGAAGAATCTAGCAGAAAGCATAATTAGTTCTAGTTACGGAGCAGGGATAATAGCCTGCGTCATTTAGTGCCAGCGATTACGTATCCAGGCAGCTGATCGACGCACCAGCGGATTCAACAGCTGAGGCGCCAATCAGCTGACGGAAACGCAGCTGATCAGACAGGCAATCATCCGTAGTTTATTGGCGGATGAAATCTTAAGGACATCACAAGATGCTCAAGGACTTACTCATGCTTTCCTTCACATTTCGTAAAAGTGGTCTATGGGAGCATAAAGTGCGAAATTCATTAGGACACCGTTAGCTTGTGTTGGCAAGACAGGCACTCGACTTTGGAGGAAATTCGGGTGGTTGAGAAACATTCATGTTAGTGTGGTATACGCTGATTAGTTTTCTCTCGTATAACATGCATCTGGATTTTTTAACCTTTGCTGGTAAACACGAGTAAGTGTGTCAAATGGTTGCTCGTTTGCTACAAACCTATGTGACCTTGAGATGAAGACCGCTTTCTTGGTTTATTATTCTGATCTTTCCAAGCGTGCAGTCTGTCGGCCGTAGGATCCATACTTCTGCGTAGTGGCTCGCGTTATACTGTACAAGTTGTGACACGGAGGACTGGTGAAGGGTTCAAAAACGTGCCTTCGTCGCGTGCTTTTAAAAGTAAGCTACTTCTTGTATAAAATTGTCAGTGCCCTCCGATGAAGTTGATGTGCAGGTATTTTGCATGGCGCACCAACTGAGTATCCATGAACTAGCCTGTGCTATCATCAGCGACGATGTACCAGTATCATTGAAAGCAACGAATGTTTCTGTCCAACAGAAGCGCTGAGGAAGTTCAGGAATGTCGAGAGATTCTGAAGGCTAACAGTAAGTGCTACTATCATACTATGTCACAAAATCAATGTTTCTGCAGGCAGCATGCTAGGCCATTCTGGGACGTGACTTTCAAGAAACTTTTACAGGATGCATATTTAGAAGCAAACGTCTCGGTAGCGCACGACTATATAATTCTCAAGAATTTCCGACGGTTAAATTCGGAGCTGTCGGCATCCTCCCGAACGCTCATGCACACATCTGATTATTGCCCTGAAGGCTACAGTAAGGCTGAACATTATGTGCATCATAGATTAAAAACAGCATTATGGCTCACGTTTACTCAGTTAACTGTCCTTACTCCGTAAATATTAAACTTGCAGTTGGATATCCATGGTATGACACTTTTCCGCAGCTCCCGATGAACCTAATGGCTTATACTTGAACGACTTATGTAACCCCAAGCAGACGTAGTTTTCGTTGGAGTCTTCTTCAGTTTAACGAAGCTAGCTGACTATATGGGTTCCTGCAGACTACCATACAGGGATGACTTATTGCTTCAATGTTGTGGTCCACGCGTCTAGGTGGGTCTTAGGTGCATTGTCGTTGACGCACATGCAAGCGATTATGTGAAACAAGACAAGCAAAGCTTGAGGTATTTTGCGTGCAAAACATGCACCGTCGCCTGTAAGTACTTTTATTGTAATGTATACCTTTCATGAGTATACGGATACCAGCGCTTTACATTTCGGTCTCCTTGGAGGTGAACACTTGGAGCAACGAGGAGTTCCGCTCATGCTGCCAAAGTGGGTGTCGTGTCGGGGATTCAGCTTTCGAGGCGCTACGAATGGACATGACTGCCGACTTCTTAACCCAGTAAATGCGCATGCTGTGCTTGGAAGTGCTGAAATAGCTCAACACGTTATGGCTTTTTGAACCGATTCCACGGAACCTTCGGTTACCATTAAAGATCACGGTCGCATCAACGGCCGCCTAGAGTTGTGCGCTCGCTGTCGCATTTCTGACATTCCATGGAGATGCCGAAACCTGAAAGATGTGGACAGAGAAAAGTAAACCGAGTTTATTCAGCTTCTAGTGTACCTCTTATCAGCGGTTTTGCAAAACATTTTGCCGGATAAACCATACGAACACGGCAATCTTTCAAGCGCTGCCCATGTGTTTAGCAGCTAAAACCAGTCCTTATACTACCGAAAGCGCGCAATGAAATTGCTGGGCTATATGCATAAACAATTAGCCGTAATTAACAGTGAGTGAGATAGATTTCAACCTGCAGTTTCGGCGGTACATGAGTGCGGAAGAGGATCGATTTTGACCTTAAATTCTTTCTCCGCATTTTCCTTCGAGCATACTTTGCAACGTTTACGGTGCGCGGCTCACATGTGCCAACGTCGCAGATATTCCGCCACATTGCGACGCGTTCGGTACGATATCTTGCTTTGAAATCCGGGTGGGTTGATGGCATGGGTTTCTTGACGGTTTTGTATGGGGCCGGCAATACTGTGGGCTTCATGTTGCATGGTGCGTTTGTTACCGACAAGCATCCAAAAAATGCAAACATTGCACCTGATGTTCCGTTTGTCGTCATTGTTGTCAGGAACTCGGAAGTGTACTTCTAGCGGATTTTGCATCAGGAAGCACAATTCGACTAATACTTACCCTAAGGGTGTCTCCGCATCTTTAATTGTTCCGAAGCACAAGCACCACCAAAGTAGATTCCTCAACGCTAAGGCAGCTGCACGTGGCTTCCCTTTTCGTCGGATGAACGTACAGTATGTGTTGAAAAGGAAATAATAGATAATAACAAGATAACAAGTACATTTATCCAACTAGCATTGCCTTATTTCAGGTGCCATACAACATGATACGGAAAGGTACGGTAAACAAAATGGCAACTTTTGTAGACTGACATAAATACTTCTCTTTCATTAGTTGCTGTTTTCTCCTTCGCTTCAACATCGCTATACCTACTAGTAAAATTGCTCTTCCAGATTTTTCATGTCATTGAGTTCCTAAACGCATGTGTAGCCGACACACCTGTCAGCTGGATGGTCTGCCCTGATCGGGTTCGGTGACCTGTGGCAGTCAAGGCAACTAGAGTCTCTGCTACTTAGCAGCGGTCCAGTACCATCAGCTCCTTTGTATCAGATGAAGACCCACAGTTGTACCGTTAAGTCCGCCAGGTTATGCATACGATGCTTTTCAGCTGACTGCGCTAAAGTCGAGAAACTGGAAGGCGTGTTACTGGAATTGTCGTAGGCTCCTTCCAGCGGCGCGACTTGTGCCATGGAGCGCGGCACAAAACGCCAGATATATGTACAAACAATGCTCAGGTTACTTTCAGCAATTGCCTACATTTTTCGGAGTGCGAGACCAGTTAAAAGGTTGCATCCATACACCGCACACAGCGTGGTAGTTGGGTACTCACTCCTCCGCCAAGCTTACGGCAGCTGGTATCTTCACGGATAGTGACCAGGAGAATTTGAATCCACCGAATAATAAGCGGGTGATGTCCAGGTAACTTGCATTAAATACCACAGATTGTTAGCCCAATCCCTCTATTTCAGACCTCAGTGCCAGAGACGCATACGGATGAATAGTTACAGTGTTAAAGGAGTGTGCAGTAAGTTGTGACAAGTAAACGTAATTATGCCACAATAGTCAGGCTTTACCGTCCGCCGTCTGAGTTCGTCCGGATGCGCATACACGTTCGTTCACTGTAGTTAAACTGTGCTCTATGGATAGGCAGATAGCCAGTGACAAGGCAGGAGACGTTAGCGCAGTCCCACAGCCGCTGCGCATTGTGAAAATGCTCAACACCCTAACGCGGCTACAGAAGCCATGACAGTACACAGAAGATAGTAATGCGCATATTTCTTATATCACCTGTTTTAGAAGAAGCACTTCGCACTTAGGTGGCCAATCACACGCGGAATTAGTGCGCATTACCACGAAACCTCTAACGCCAACTGCCTCGGTAGACTAGGTAAACTGGCGAGTGGTGCGCGCGAAGCAGCTCATCAGCTGATCTCATTTGGCCCGGGCCATAATTGGTACGCTACGTTACGTACGGTGAACAAAATTGTTATAGACGCACCCTTGTGCCAAGGCGTCGGAAGAGGCACTGAATCCCTTGTAAGCGACAAGTTTTGACGTTGCATTTAGCTTATCAAAGAGCGTAAGACATGTTATCGGATGTCAAGTACAACACTGATGATTGGTGTTTATCATTAATTGACAAATCTTATTCTTAATTTGGTCGCCTTTTTTGCATACGTAAGCTGTCGGAGGTTGCTTAGCATAGGTAATGGCCGTCATATAGCTGCCACTTAAGCTACGCAACTTGCGTAGAAGGATATGCAGATCTGATTCCTGAGCGATGGAACTTTACCGTAAAAAGGCAGAATTTCGGACGCCCATCGCAAGCTTCAAACTCTTGTATTTAAGAATAATTCTGGTTACTTAAGAGCCAATTAGTGTAGACAAATGCGTCAGTGGTAGAAATGTGCTACGACTTAGAACACAGGATCTCTGCGACTAACGATAAACGAGCCATGTTCTTTACTGTAAGCCTAAAATGGGACTAGCCTTGGGCACCCAAAAAGGGCTACCATTAACCCGTACTAGTGAATAGGGTAGTGTACCGTGGGGTGCTTTGTGGCAGAAGCGTTGAATAGGCGAATAAATTTGGTAAAAGCTGTAGAAATAGGGTAACAGCGACGGTGATAAAGCAAAAGCAACCTTGTACCATGCTCCCGATATTCAGCCAAAATTGAACTAATATCGAGCCCTAACGACCGCCCGCAACTTGTGCCACCGGGAGGAATTTTGGGAGCTCAAAGGGCACCTATCGGATTATTATGGGCGTCTACCAAATGTTGGTTCTGGCATGGCCCGAGAAACAACGTCGAACGAAATTCAAATAAGTAATATATGGTTTCAGCTAATTTCAACAAATGTCAAATAGATAGTGGAAGATGGAACAATAAAGTACAATTGAAAATGTGGAAGGTTACTAGCGCTGCAGGGCGGATGTGTTGTTGTGATACAGATGTCAGTGGTTTACAAATAACTTAGAACTGACATGGTCATCCGTAGTTCGGTTTGGTGGTAGCCTACAGTATTCCCAGCCGTGAGGTTAGGGTTAGAATCCGGGGTGGGCTGTTTTCTGCGCACGCTTCTGCGGTACATAGTCAAACTGCGAAAGATATATACAGAGTTTCTATGGCCCCTGCGCAAAAGTGACTTACGTGGTTTACCGCTATTAAATTCTTCTAGGCTAGAATCTATATAAAGGCTGCTCCGCCTTGCAATGCCTTTCTTGTATCTTCCCTGCTGGCACGAGCGCCCGATAGGCGCCCAATGTGCGCACGACAGGCGTCCGAAAAAATCCCCTATGTTACGACGTTTTGTGGTCGTGTTGGTCCGCATTACGTCTGACTTAGGACTAAATGCGGACGCTCAGTTTTGTACTACAGTCGCACTTGATCATGCATGCGTAACTATTATCCATTACGATTATCGAGATTCTACAACCACTGAGTGCATAGGTCAGGTCAGGTCAGGTCCCACGGACGTCTGAGGCTTTCGCTCAATTGGTGTCCAGTTATTTGTGCATGCACAAGAGGTTGCACACAAAATTTATTCCTCGGTTTGGAAATGTGGCTACAGTGCGGTGCGCTTGAATGTAGTCCCAAAAAGTGTAACTTCAAGCGCTCAGAAAAAATATTGCTCCAGCATCAGTCATCCGCGGATAACTATTGTTCAGTACTTGTAACACAGTTAGAATAGTAATGTAAGTGTGCATAAAAACGCACTATTCGGCACTTTGAAGTACACATGGCTACAGAAAGCTGCGGTTATTTCCGAGTGCCCGAATTTGGTTCTAAATAAGACGAAAATCGGGTGCTCAGAAGAAAATTGCAGCAGCCTTCCCGAATTCACGCTTAACTAATCTCAATCTCTTTTAATGCAGTTCCAGGATCTTTACAGGGGTACGCCATTACGACCTCCTAGGCTCCCTAAATGCTAAACGCGTATAAAATACCGATCTCAGGAACCACCTACGCCACTATCCCACTGCAACCCTCTTAACCTTCAAAGTGCATTACACATTCGCTGCTATTAGAACTAGCGCGTTCGTGAGGGATGTAACAATTGATTCCCTTGCCTAAATGTGGAGCTAGCTGCATTCGTTGTATCAAATGTTCACGCACGCTAGTAGCAGGTTTACGTCACTGTAAAACAAACCACTAGGACCTTTACAACCTTTTATACAAAATACAAAACTTAAGAAAACTGTAATAAAACCACATTAATGTAGCGTTTTCATACTAGGCCCGCGTGTGAATTGCACTTTCGGTTGTAGTCCTCTCACTCTTTGATTCTCTGCATACAGTGGTAAACCTTATCGGCGATGACTCTTTCAGTGAATCCGGCGACAATTAGCTGCATAACGGCGCCTGCACTTGATATATTATGCAATAGCGCGGCTTACCGATAATAGTACGGGCCAAGCGCCTGTCTGAAATTTGTTGCTTCGCATGTACTGATTGCCATTTTAGGTTTCTTGCAAGGGCGTTTGTCATGACTGCTAACAGTATGTTCCTGACGGCTTTCCGCTCAGTTGCCTGAAATAGGCTGCCTGAAACGTGATATATAATTTCTGTCCCTAACAAGTTCTCCATTTCTTCGGTTTGCCCTAGTCGCATGTTCAGCGTAAGGAACTCATTGACCCAGTTCACTGGCGGCGGCACAGGACTGTTGGTACTTTTCCTGTCACTGACCAAACGGGGACCTATGATGTCTAACCTCACCTTCATGGCACGTATTCGTTCGCGCTTGCGAACGAACTCAGCAGTCAAATGGTGGAGATGGACCGTAGCGGACTATTGCTAGATACATGGTAACTTACTACAAACTGCTTAATTGGATCACTCCACTATATGGGGGAATTCCTCAGTAGCCCCTGCCGGTACGAACGAACGATGGGCGCCCGATAGTTGCACGAAAGGGTCTTGATGACACCAATTTCAGGCGGTCAGGAACGCCCAACTTTAGTCGCATTTAGTACTAAATTCGGGCGTTCAGTGTAATAAATCAGCCGCCTCTAACCATTTATGTGAACTTAGGTTCCATTGGTTTTAACGCAGTTCGACAAGAAATGCTTGGTTGTGACAAACAACTGCCTCCAACCAAGCCTTTGACCACTCTTGGGGAATTGGTGTTTGGTTCTAAGCGCCCGAATCCAGTTCTATTTGAGACAAATTTTGTGTTTACAGAAAAGGGTGGTTTAAGCTCCACTATCCGCGGATTACAATTTGCTAATACGTAACCCATTACGACTGCCACTAAGGTCTTGCATACCAAACGTTCTTCCGCGCTCTAAATTATATTTATCTATAGAAATCTCTTGTTCCAAACTGGACAAACTTCGAGTGCTCAACAAAGGTTACAGCGATCCTCCTTAAGTCAGCAGTAACTAATCTCCAACGCTTTTACCGCAGTTCCACTATCATACGATGTCCACTCTCTTCGCAGCAGTGCTGCTTTAAAGGAGTTTCGCATTTTGGGAAAAGCACGGGAAAGCTAAAAATAAAGATAGCTGTATTTGTGTCTTCATTTTGCGTTTCCCGCCCTCTATAGTATGCGAGTTGCGCCGCTGGACGGTGACTCATATAGTTCAAACAACCCAACCTCCAGAATTTTCGCTTTTGCGTAAGCATATCGAGTGGTTAAGTAGAGATATCGCATGGATCTACAAGTGGATTTGTGAGGCCGTCCTTCGTACAGTAAGGTGGACGTAAGTAGCCGACTCTTGTTAAGTATCAATGCTTTTATTTGCTTGGAAGGCAAGTTAGGCAACGGAGTTTGCGCCTTTCTTACCAGTCAGGGGAATTTGCCTCTGCAATGCTGCTACCTTCAAACTAAATCAAAGATACAGCTATAGTGTGGGTTCATTAGTGGATACATGTTAGCACAAGTAAAGTAGCGATAGTACACCACAGTAACGGTATTCGTTTAATTTGGTACCGATGCTTCAGTGCATACTGGGCTTATCCCTTGAAGCCAATGCCAGACGGTCACCTACTAACAGTTTACACTCACAGTCTGTG
>OX104067.1:33113403-33213020 GCA_944474145.2 Dicrocoelium dendriticum
ATAAGTACTCAGGTGTTCTGTTGTTGTCTTCGCCTACCATGACGAACACATGTGGCCTGCTCGAGTCGTGAAAAACATTTGTCTTATCAACACTTACCTTTGAGCGCCTCGTTCAATTTAATAGTATAAGCAAAGAGTAACATTGCGCCTTTGAACAGTCATGCTAGGTATTTTGGCCACCGATTCTAGCACGAAGTTATTAGCCAGTTTCCCGTAAAACACAAGCTATCGCAAGTTAACAGATGCCTCAGTCCTACAAGTTACCGCCGGTTTCTTCGTATGGTTAATCATCATAGTCACTCTATTCCAGAATGCTCTTAGTTCCTTCGGCGATTGCCGGAGTTATTCAGTGGTAAGACTTGCAACTTGAAGCCAACTGTGGAGGTCATGGCAAAACTCGACATGGTCAACCCTTAGCCATTTGAGAGCAGGTGTTGACATACTCTTAATTCTCAAAACTGTGGCATCACAGGCTGCTTTTTCTGCCGTCTTTCAACGGATCATAGACCGTCAATGTGAGCTTCTCCTATGCTCCTCTCGGAAGCCACTACCACATCAGACGTGTTATAGTACTTTAAGTCCAGAAACGCTAACTGCATAGCAAAAAGGTGCCGCTATCGGTATGATAGGATCGCCACGGCCTCATCTATTGAGACTTGCCACTTGGCGCCCTGAGGAGAGTTCCGTAGTGTTTGTGAACGTCTGCATTTTCATTTTCACTTTCTTGTTTTATCTTCCACTGGTTGTTGCACAGTTCGTTTTATTAAGCTAAACCGCTAGATTCTTTGAAGTTCGTTCTTCGTTCCTACTTCTGTTCGCTTTGCGTGGGCTGATCCTGATTGTTTGATGCCGTTGATAGTCGCTTTGTGCTTGGAACCGTTGCTGACAGAACAAGTTGCTTGTGGAGGCATTTGACTAGGTTCAGACACTTAGAACTAAACAAAATTTGGCATAACTTCCATCGTAGCATACCGGTGTTTTGTTTAACATTCCGGGTAGTATTTTTCACTACAAATGGGTGCTTCAGTGCCAATGGGTCTAAACGGTATGATGCTAGGCGAAGTTATACAGCATTGCTGTTTGCCGTATCCCATCCTCCGTTTGGGCTTTGCTAGTGTGGGTTGAGCCAGCAGTCCGCAGATGCTGAGTACATGCATTGCTGGCGTTTTGGTAACAATGGTTTGCACTTTCAGATTAATATGTTACATAGGTCTTCCAGCATCTGGGGCGTCTATTGCTCATCCTGCGCGCCACAGAGTTAAACCAAGGCTGTTTATGCCTACAAATTATTCCTTACTGAAAGTGCAATATGAGGGAGAGGAATCACACAAAGGAATGATTTGAATTCGCTGTCTACCTGGACGGCTGCATCATCCGATAGGATGCAGCGGTGATTTACAAAATTTGCCCTGATGACAAAAAACAGCGTTAAACATTAGTGCTTCAGGTAATACAGTTTTCACGAACACTATAAGGCGCAATTGAGCAATAAAGACACCTTAGCATTAGCGCTCAAGATAAACCTTAAATTACATACTGTACGAATTCCATCGATTTTGCAAAGATATGTTTTTGGCCTTGCAATAGATTAGTTGGCGGTTGTGCATCCTGATGAATAGATGTATTTAAAGCAAGGTCAAGGTCAGTAAAAAACACCATGACCCTGCTGTGCAGTATAATATTTTGCGTCAAACACAGGAAGGTTACTAACAAACCTTACAGGACATCTGTTGTTTATATGAGTACAACTGAAATCAACTAGGCAGCTTGATGACATTTTGGGTTACTCTAAACTGACAAACTTTTGAATAGAGTAAAAGGGTGCACGCGTACACAGAAAACGCTTTGGCAATTATATCAGCGTAACTGAACAAATAGTTTTTAAAATTTTTGGTTCGATTTGACGTGCAAAGCAAGTCCACCTCTACGATAACATACGGGGCCATCAGATGACAGCTTTGGGCCGACAGAAAGACAGAGACACCGCACGGTCTGTGCTGTCAGATGAAAGCCATATCTAAGTAAAAGCAAGTATGTTGGGCCGTAAACTTTCTATAACAGTACCAAACTCGCATGTCGTGTTCCGCTGACAACGCACGTTGCTGAGGACTAGGTAAATGAAATTACGATAGTGAACCGGAAATCGTATGCCACCAAATCCGGTGCTGGAAGGGCGAAAGTGGACCTCCGGCTTATCGCCCGAATACCAATCAATATCAAACAATCACTCTCGTCGAGCCGGCTTTCAAGTCCTTAATGGTGGCTATACTTTGCACCATAGCAGCCTAAGGTTGGTCACATTGTATACTAAACCCAGAACCTTTGAGTTTATAGACGAAAAGCTGATGCGCCTTACGCACAGTGTTGAAAAAGCAACCTAGTAAACCTCCGCTCCCTCTTAATTACGAATCACTTGAAGTGAAAAACACATCAAGGCTTGTGCGCAATGCGTAGATAAGACTTACGAAAAGATAAGTTGCTGAAAATTATATAACGCTCCAGAAAGGGCAACGGACTATTTATTAATATATTATATGTAAAGCTAGAGACCACGGCTGCTGTTGGAAGATAAGCATGATGGTGTGGGACAGAGCAACTCACAACACAAACCTCGTGGCCGTTGTCTTCTTGCCAACTCAACCAGTGTATCCAAGCAATGTTGTGCATGGTCCTTTGGACATCATACAGGCAGTTGAGACACAACGACCCTCGAAGTGAGGGTTTTACTTCCTCTTTGGAACGTCAACGATTAGCCGCCACTCATCTGCTAGTAGCTGCAACCTCGACGCGAAACCAACGCAGGCCCCGATGGTTGGTTTACCGTCATGCACAACACGTGGCCTAGCTATCGGATCATAGTGTTTGGTATACAGGTGCCGTGCGTCAAATGCACGGTCAAATACGTTTAGTGCTCACGAGGTGTTCCCACCAAGGATGAGAATATTTGCGAAGACATCGATACCGGAAGGCAGATAGCCAATTATATCTGTCGACTTGGTGGGACAGGTGTTGCCACCACCAATAACTGTTAAACGGACGGCTGCGTCGTAAAGGCTGCCATTCAGGGCATGAGTGCTATTCCTCCGGCGCCACAAATGGCTTATGTTGGCAAAGGTACTTTGAGCTTTTGCTATGCAGTTTGCGACATGACGTTGCGTAACCTTGGTGCTAATATAGCTGCCTAGATGCCTAAACTTCGACAACTTCTAGCTAAATCCTACCAAGGGTCATTGCGAGGATGGGTCCCTGACAAAGTGGGGAAGGATGTTACAGTTCAAAAGTGAAAAGCCCAGCCAAATACAACTGACAGCCAGCGCTAACTTGTCCACTGGCAGTTGTCATTTTTGAATGTTGCACAGATAATGAGCCATATCTTGGGCACCTTTCAAGCCAAGCAGTAGTTCACCATGAGGAAGCTCCAGGTCTTGCAGGTAGTGTACAGTAAACGCAGTGTGGCAGCGCGTACGCGCGGGCCTTACCACGACCGCACTTCGTAGCTTGTGATTGGATGCCCGTCCGTTCGCGATCAATACCAGGGTTGTTTTGAATGTATTGAGTGTATGTACCGTTGGCGTGAATAGAAGTTTGTGTTGCGTACCAGTAGAGTTCTGCTTCCTCGTTCGGGGCTTTGGTCGTGCTTGTTCAAGACCCTACGTGCAGGGGACTAGTGTAGGTGTAGTCACAACAGTGGCGTCTGGGCTGTGGACCAGTACAATGGCGTTTCACCTTCTACCTCCAGAAGCCTTTTGGTGCGATCCTGCTACTAGACCTACGGAGAGTGATTGGATCCAATGAAGAACGTCTTTCACGAATTACTTAGACCTACTCCCAGCAACTACTACTTACGATGAGAAGCAAAACTGAAACTACTTCGTCACCTGTTGGGCAATGAAGGTCAACGTTATTTTGATGCGTTAGATCTACAGAAATTCTATACACTTACAAAGGCATTGGATGTACTCGATTAGTCATGGGGTGCACGGCCAAACATTTTCGCTGAACGCTACAAGTTCTGCTGTTTGAGGCAAGAAGATGCAGAGCCACTGGAACAATTCGTCGCTCGTTTAATTCGGTCTGTAAAAACCTGTGACTACACTAGCATCCCGAAGAATAAACTTGAGAGTATTATGCTGACGCAGCAGTTGATAACCGGTATAAAGGATAATCGTATACGCGAAAAGCTACCTTCCGAAGATCTTTCAAAACTTACTTCGGAGAGAGCCATAGAGATCGCAAAACTAGTAAAAGCCGCCGTTGAACATTCGTGCCTATTCAAGTCGAGTGATATACTAGAAGTCAGTAAGATTCAGCACAAGGGTTCCAGTCAACCTCAGAATTCGACTGTTTCGTGCTATAGATGTGGGAGTTCTCGCCACATAGCTGACTGTCAAACATGTCCGGCTCGTACAGCTGCGTGTAAAAGCTGTGGTAAACTGGGCCACTTCGCCATATGCTGCCGCTCGAGTCGAGTCGCGTTAATTGACCAACAAAATGACGTTTCCACCTCACCGACTACACCGAATGTTATTCTATCAGAAGACGATTACAACCAGAAACATGACGAATTGCTTCGCTGGAACCCAAGCTCCCTGCTCCTGACATACGTACCGTTACACTCCATGGGCTTAACACTTCTGTACCAGTGACTATGGAGCTAGACTATGCATCGCCGATAACAATTATCCCGTCCAGCATTTACGACAATTACCTGCAAGACATTCCATTACATCCTATGTCGTATAAATTCAAATCGTACACAATTCACGTGTGCAAATTCGGGGATATATAATGACGAAACTCAGTTTACTCTCAGTCGCATCTGATGTTGCTGTGTAAGTTGCCTCCGAAGACAGTCCAGCCTTGCTGGGGCGAAATGCTATGGTTGCCCTCAACATAACACCATCTATCGAGCGAATGCGCATCGTGACACTCAAAACATCAGTACTTAAAAGCTTATATCCCAAATTATTTACTGAGTCGATTGGCCGGATTCCATCTGCTGCTCATCGAATATGCCTTAAAAAGGACGCTAAACCGTTTTCGATTTCGCAGCCACGTCCTATTCCATTGACCTAACGTACGATGGTAGAAAGGCCATACAAGAGATGATTTCCAACGATTTGATAGAGCCAGTTAACTGTTCCGAATGGGTGCATCCCATGGTCACGGTGTTAAAGAAGGACGGTACTGTGCGCATATACAACGACTTGAAAGCGTTGAACAGTCAGATCGTCATCGAAAAATTCATTCTTCCCACAGTTGAAGAGTTGTTGGTCAAGATAACTGGCGCGATTTTTCTCAAAACTAGACCTGAGGAAGGCCTTTTTCCACATGCCATTGACACAAGAATCCAGAGCACTTACGGCTTTTCTGACATCGAGTGGTCTATTCCAGTACAAAGTCTTGCCGATGGGACTTAGCTCCGCTCCAGCAACTCGGCAGAAGTTTATGAATCACTCACTAGCAGATCTACCGGGACAAATCGCTTACATGGATGATATATGCGTTTTCGGGAAATCAAGAGATGAGCACGACTCAAGGCTGCGCGCTGTGTTGCAGCGATTGGAGAGCCTAGATCTTCGGCTAAACCTGGAAAAGTGTATATTTTGTGCTACGGATGTCAAGTTTCTTGGGTACATCTTATCAGCTGGTGGAATTAGGCCATGCGTAGCTAATACTCGAGCTATCCCGGAAGCCCCTGTACCGAAGAATACATCCGAGGTTAAGCACTTTCTTGGTTTATGCTCGTACAACTTGCGCTATTTGCCCGATTTTACAACTATAGCGGAGCCATTGAGAATGCTGACAAAAGAAAAAGCTACGTTCGACTGGGACTCTTCGCAGCAGTCGGCCTTTGCAAAATTAAAAGACGCCTCGTCTCCACCCCAACGCTGGCCATTTTCGAAGAAAACTGCCCAAAATTCGTCTCAACGGATGGGTCAAACATCGTTTTAGGAGCGGTCTTGTCTCAAATTCAGAACGGTGAGGAAAAGGTGATTGCATATGCTTCTAGAAAGTTATCCCCTACTGAAGTTTCATATTCCGCAGGTGAAAGGGAGGCTCTTACCTGTGTATGGGCCTGTGAAAAATGGCACCTGTTTATGTTTGGTCGGAGATTTACATTGCGCACAAATCATGCTGCTCTAACTACCCTCCTCAGCCGAGGAACCAATGGGCACAGGCCACTACGGATTAACCGCTGGTATGCGCGGTTACTGAACTATGATTTTCAAATCATCTTCCGCCCTAGCTCCGAGAACCGTATGGCAGATAGCTTATCACGTCTCCCATTGGATGATTCCGACAAGAATGAAGACGACGAAGAAAAAGTCATGCTTTCTGCTTTACAATCGAGTGAGCCCTCCGCGGTTACTAAATAAGAGCTTCAAGAAGCTAACCGGAGTGATTCATATGTGCAAGATGTCATTCATTATCTCTCTCAAGGCTGGCCTCGCTACGCGAATTTGAGTGGTGAACTACGGGCGTTTTATGTTTTACGACATGAGCTAGCGGTCGTTGATGATTGCCTAATGCGAGGATCGCGATTCGTAGCTCCAAAGAAACTGACATCAAAAATTATCCAATTGGCACACGAAGGACATCCGGGTATCGAACGGACGAAGTGCCGACTTCAAGAATACTTTTTGTTGTAACGCTGCGCGGCCTGCTCGCTCTCGCCTGGTTGATTCACGCCTGTTGCTAAATCTGCGCCTTCACGCGTGCTCTGATTTACGCATTGGCAAACCCGACCGGAACGAAGACAGAAGACTACTCAGCAGATCAGAGTTGTATTAAGGCAAAGAACGGTCATATTTATATGTCACTATCACCAGGCGGATTTGGCTCTAAGCCCACGTTGCACACCTACTTGTCCGCTGCATCTGTCCGACTCACCGTGTTGCTCGGGTACTACAGTCTTCGTTCGCCTACCCGGCGCATGGCAACGCACGTGATGTCTGACGCGTGATTTCGTCAGCTTCCGGTCTGGCCTTGGCAACACGCCTGGTGTCTGATCAGATTTCGGCTGGGCCCTGGGAACACGCTCGTAGAGTCCTTCCCAAGCACGCTTGGTGGTAAACGCGCGAGCGTCGGCTCTCAGCTTTCTCGTCCAACTGTCACCTCCCCTTCCGAATTGAGTCAGCCTGCACTCCCTTCGAACCTGAGTGTGTTCGTAGCTATTCGCCCGGGGATTAATTTGCAGCCGTTGTGGACTTCTCCGCTTCCGCGCCGGCCTGCATGGTGCATCTGATTTCTGCGGCATTTGTTTCGTCTCACGTGGTTGCTGACATTCAGCTTCCAACCCGAACGTGTCTAGTAGGATGTCCCGATATAAAGCTGGCGGTTCCTGAGGACCTTGGATTTTGCCATGATTCGGTCTCAGCTGATTGATGTGCCTAATCCATCTCTCACGTCCAACCATCACCGCGTAGATAACTCTGCCTTTCCTTCCGATAACCGTTCCACTAGACCACCCCTTCGGCCTTCGAAAATCCCGGGAGTAGACCATGTCACCAACATTGAAGTTACGGAGCTTGATCTTGCAATCTTCCTCCTGGTGACTGTTGCCGTGCTTTTCTATTCTTCTTGATAAAAGATTATCGAACAACGTCCGGATTTTTCTTCCAAATAGTACTTCTGTGGGGGTTTTCCCATCAGAGGAGTTTGGATTCGGAGCGTTCCGATACGTGGATAGAAAAGCTTGAATTGCATCCTGTGAAGCCCTTTTTGCCCTGCTTTACAGCGTGCACGTTTGAACGTGTCCACAAACCTTTCCGTCTGTCCGTTTGATTGCGGATGATATGGTGGTGAGAACATCTGATGAATTCCCTTATCTTTGCACCACTCGCGAAAAGAATTCGAGGTAAATTGTGTTCCATTGTCTGTCACTAACACCTCTGGCAGGCCGAAGTATCGGAACAGCTTCTCCAGCTCGTTGCTAGTGTGCTGTGCAGTCGGATTGTTTACCGGAATCACATCAGGCCACTTGGTGAATGAGTCAACTAAAATGAGATAGGATTGGCCATTGATCGGTCCTGCATATATATATATATATTTGCAACGGTCTATGAATAGACATTGCACCATCGGAAACCATGGAACTCAAAACAAGGTACAGAAATAGTAAAAGAAAACACAACCCAACACAACAATGTCCACGGTTTCGTCAGAGGGCGAATTACTACCCGGTTGCCCAAGCCGAAGTAGGGTGTTGACTTAGGGGACACCACCCCGAGCCTTTGGCTGAATAGCCTGTCCAAAAGGCAGCGGAGCGAATTCAGGGAATCGCGCCCATTGGGAGCCGGTGACCGATTGATCAGTTCATACGCCTTTCGTTTGTTTCTTTGCCAAACAGGGGCCCAATGTTCCCCGAAATTACAGCATCAACTTGCTGGAATACAATGCTTCGCCAGGATGAAGCAAGGGGCAGTGACTTTATTTAGTGGCGAGTCACGTCCGCCACGTCACAGTGTTGTTAAACGGACATATGTGGCTTTTTATAGGGAGAACGCTTGCCAGGCGAAAACCCACCACGTCCTGGAACACTGCCGCCGAACCATTTGCTAGAACGAGAAAATCCCGAACCACCCAGCTGGCACCACGAGGAGGTTGTTCGGCAAGCCAGCCATCGGTCCTGCATAGTCTACGTGTATTCGTTGCCACGGTTTCTCTGCCTTAGGCCAAGGTTGCCACTGACACTTGGGAGGAGCCTTCGCTGCAAGTTGACAAGATTCACACTGTTGGCAGCATTTTTCAATTTCCGAATCCATTTCTGGCCAGTAAACAAAGCTGTGTGTCAAGGCTTTCATGCGGCTCGTACCAGGGTGCCCCGTGTGGAACTGCTGCAATATTTGCCTCTGCAATTTCCTTGGCACCACCACTCGATCTCCAAACATCAGACAATTGTCCACGACTGACAGGGATGCACGTCGATGGTAAAACGGCCGCAACTCCATAGGTATGCCTCCATTTGGCCAACATGTTCGTACACAGCGCATCGCTTTCTCCAACATTCTGTCCCGTGATGTCTCCATACGAATAGTGTCGGCTGTTACTGGTAGTCTTCTCACATTATCAGCCAGGATTCGTTGGACTTCTGCTTCGAAACTGAGAGCTGCAATCACACAATCATCATTCTCCTTTGGGCGTGAACTGATGTGACGAGACAGGGCATCCGCCTGACCGATTAGTTTCGTCTGTTTATATTGTATACTGAAGTCGTAGGCCAGTAGTATGGTCGCCCATCGTTGCAATCGGTTTGCCGTAAAAACTGGAATTCCTTTCTTTGAACCGAATATCGACAGAAGAGGCTTGTGGTCAGTCAGGAGCGTGAAATGTCTGCCATACAGCATCTTATGGAACCGTTCCATTGCGAAAACAATCGCGAGCGCTTCCTTCTCTATCTTGCTATAGTTCTTTTCAGCTGGCGTTAGTGATCGTGCTGCGTGCGCGATAGCCTTTTCTCCTCCATGCGGAAAAACGTGGGAAATAACTGCACCGACACCATAATTTGAAGCATCCGTAGCAACGACAATTTTGAAATTCGGATTGAAGTGAGTCAAGGGTAGATCGGAAGTGAAAGCTTCTTTGACTGCATCAAAAGACTGCTGGCACTCCTTCGTCCATTCCCAATCCTTGTCTGTTATCAGTAGCTGGTTCAGCGGTCCTCTGGTTTGGTGAAGGCTTGGTAGGAAAGCACTATAATGGCTAACGAGCCCAAGAAAAGAGCGGAGCTCTGCAATGTCGTCTGGTGGCTTCATCTTTTTGATGGCTTCAATTTTGGCGGGATCCGCGCGCCGGCCATGTTTGTCGATGATGAACCCAAGAAATTTGACACTTTCTAATAGGAACTCACATTTTTCAGCCCGTAATCGGAATTCAGCTTCCTGAAGACGCGAAAGCACTCTCTCCAGAGTCTGTATCAAGTATTGCGGATCTGAGCTCATAATCAGCGCGTCGTCCAGGTATACTGCTGTATTTGGGATATCGCTCAGCAGGGTATCCATTATTTGTTGAAAAATGGCCGGTGCGGTTTTCACTCCAAACGGCAGCCGGTTGTACTGAAAAAGTCCGAGGTGGGTATTTACTGTCAGCAGTGTTCTGCACTGATGGGCAACTGGGATTTGCAAATACGCATCAGCTAGTCATGCTTTGCGAAACATTTCCCCACATTGAGTTTGCTGAACAAGTCTTCTGTTACCGGCAGGGGCTACTGATGATCTTCCAACACAGAATTCAAACCTGTTGAGAAATCAGCACAAATACGGACTCTACCGTTTCCTTTCTTTACCACCACGATAGGTGCTGCCCATTCGGAATAGTGAACTCGTTCGATTATCCCTTCAGATTGTAGTCGATTTAACTCGGCTTCTACTAAAGACTGGGTTGCGTAGGGCACCGGGCCTCTTGGTCTAAAGACTGGCTTGGCGTCTGGTTTAAGCTTCAATGAGGCAGTAGCTAAGTTGCAGCATCCGAGACCAGGTTGAAACAATGCATCGTGACGTCGTTTTATCTCGGCGATCTGACTTTGAAACATTGGGCTTGAAGGTGACGGTTGTGACAGTAGATTGACTTGCGGTGGCTGACAAATACTGTTCACTGATTGATCAAGCAGTTTCAGTTCATCCATCCAGTCGAGCCCCAACAAATCTAACCCCGGCTGGTCTGTCACGAAACATGTCGTCTGGATTTGTTTATGGCGGAAATTTACCTGACATTTCAGTTCACCCAGCAATTTCAACGTACCTCCTGAAGCATTCCGTGCCGTGTGATCCGTTTGTATCAGTGTTGGTCGCCCCAGCCTGCACCAAGTGTCTCGAGATATCAGGGTGATCTCAGAAGCCGTGTCAATTTGTAACTTGACTTGCAAGCCGTTGATTTTCACAATTGTGTATTTGCGCTTGCTGGCCCCGTCAACCTTGAATGTTGCGGTGATAGATCTGGACAAATTGGGACGCCGGAACGGTCTGGCATTGTTACGCATCTTCTTGGTCAGAATTGGACGAGTCGCCAGGCAACACGACTCCTTATGCCCTTTTCTGCCGCAACGGTTACAAGTGTGAGTTTTGAATGGACACTCGCGGGCAAAATGCCACTCTCTACGAAACCAGCATGCAGTGGGAAGTTCAGAATTCGTTGAACTCACGTGGGAAGCTTCTTTTCGGGGAGTACGGCTGACTGCACAGACAAAATCTTGCTCGCTCTGCTTGGACAACTGCTGAATCATTGCAGTATCGTGTTTCAGATTCGTCATGCGTTGGCACTCACCGGTCAATTGCTGCAACGTGACATCCGGATTCTGCTCAATTTTGTTCAGTGTTCGTGTTCGAATGTCGGCGTATTTGGATGCTTGTAGGCCACAGACGTATATGCGGCATTTAAACTGATCACTTGTCATCTTGTGTAGTTGTGACCGTTCGCACTCCCGATTCACCCGGCTGGAATAGTCGACCCCGTCTTCGTCTTCTTTTTTGGTTATTGTCAGACACTTGTACCGGATGTTGAACAAAGAAGTCTGTTCTCCGAAAGTCCGCGACAGGACTGCAACCACTTCGTCGAGGGACAAATCGGTACTCTTTTGGGTAAGGTAAAATTGGTGACCTTCTCGTGTTCGGCAGCACCCAGCTTCCGCAGCATTAGTCGAATCATCTTTTCTGCTGTAAGGTTGGCAAAATCAACCCGAAACATATCTTCATACTTGTGGAACCACGAAACAAATGTTATGCCAACATCAGCGTCATAATGAAACTCATTGATCTGCGGAGTCAGGGTTTCTGGTGACGGGGCACCTTCACTTGTCGCTAACCCTGGGCTTGACTGCACCGTCATCTTCTGAGATAACATCTCGATCAGTTTGGTTTGGGATGCTTCAAACTGCGCCTGTTGTTGCTGCAACAGCATCTGCAATTGTTCAAAGCTAATTGCCATGCCTGGGTTCGGTTGTACTCGCGTCGCCACTGTTGTAACGCTGAGCGGCCTGCCCGCTCTCGCCTGGTTGATTCACGCCTGTTGCTAAATCTGCGCCTTCACGCGTGCTCTGATTTATGCATTGGCAAACCCGACCGGAACGAAGACAGAAGACTACTCAGCAGATCAGAGTTGTATTAAGGCAAAGAACGGTCATATTTATATGTCACTGTCACCAGGCGGATTTGGCTCTAAGCCCACGCTGCACACCTACTTGTCCGCTGCATCTGTCCGACTCACCGTGTTGCTCGGGTACTACAGTCTTCGTTCGCCTACCCGGCGCATGGCAACGCACGTGATGTCTGACGCGTGATTTCGTCAGCTTCCGGTCTGGCCTTGGCAACACGCCTGGTGTCTGATCAGATTTCGGCTGGGCCCTGGGAACACGCTCGTAGAGTCCTTCCCAAGCACGCTTGGTGGTAAACGCGCGAGCGTCGGCTCTCAGCTTTCTCGTCCAACTGTCACTTTTGTTGTCCAAAAATGAATAAAATGGCAGAGGCGTGTGTCCGGTCTTGCGATGCATGTCAGAAGGCCGACAGGAGCGCCAAACCAATCCAACCTGTTACTTATCCAATGAAACCTTGGTCGAAGTTGTCGATTGACATCATGGGACCGTTTCATTCTGCGCCGCAGCACCAGAGGAACTGCTTAGTTGCCACGTGCTATTAAAGTAAGTGGCCGGAAATCCATTTGTGTGGCGATGTGACCACCTCAACCGTTATACGGTGGCTGAAACATCTGTTTGCTAGATTTGGGTTTCCTGAGGAAATTGTGACAGACAACGGACCACAATTCACGAAATATGAGTTTAAACGTTTCTTACAACTTCGTGATGTGAAGCACGTACATACTGTCTCGGACAACCCAGCTGCCAACGGCTTGGTTGAGCGCACTAATCGCACACTAAAGGAAACCATACAGACAGCACGTTTGTCCGGCAGGCAGTGGGAAGATGCCGTTTTGGAGGCTCTGTTTACTCACCAAACATCGCACCACAGAGCGACTGATCGCGCGCCAGGTGAGCTGATGTTTGGCAGGAAGTTGCGTACGAAATTAAACGCAGCTATTTCGGCTGCAGAAAACAACGACCCCCACCAACTGGCACGTCGCCGGGGTTATCAGTCATCCTACGAAAAACGGGCCACATCGCTGCGTCCTGGAACGCTGCTCAGGATAAAGGAGAGGCAAACACGGCAAGGAGAACCGGCACTGACGAGATCCATCAGAATTACTCTTGCGCTAGGGCCAGGAACTTATGAGTTAGCAGACGGCCGACGAGTCAACGCCAGACAGCTATATTCAGCACTTCAACCGAAGCAGTGTTCTGAAGCGAGGGCCACCGCAGTGAACCAACCGCTGAAGAGGGGAGTAGTGTGGCAGCGCGTACGCGCGGGCCTTACCACGACCGCACTTTGTAGCTTGTGATTGGATGCCCGTCCGTTCGCGATCAATACCAGGGTTGTTTTGAATGTATTGAGTGTATGTACCGTTGGCGTGGATAGAAGTTTGTGTTGCGTACCAGTAGAGTTTTGCTTCCTCGGTCGGGGCTTTGGTCGTGCTTGTTCAAGACCCTGCGTGCAGGGGACTAGTGTACGTGTAGACACAACACGCAGTTTTCACTACCTCGTCGATAGAGAGGCTATAAAGTGAAGTTGAAGGCTGCCTGCTTTGCGCACGCCACTGGGAAAGGTTAAGGGCTATGTCAGCTTGCCGAAAGCCTATACACTGCCCGAACTATTCGCGCACAGCTTCTTATAACATATACATACCAATGCCTAGAGGTCACATACGGCTGCATATAACCTATAATACAGGTTCAGCAAAGCGAAAGGAAGAGGTTTCCGTTGGAATTCGTATCGTAATACATCACGTTTCTTTAGTAGAGACACTAGACTATACATGTGACACCGTTCGTGACCATCAATTGGGTGTTGGATTTTCGAACGAATAATTAAGGAAGCTATCAATGCTGTATACTAGTAATAAAACATCATTTTAAAAGGCCATATATACAAACAGATGGAGTATTAATGCGCCCACTGCTGGGAACGCTTCTATCTGCTATGCTCATGAGCAAATTAGAGAATACCTATCTGAGTGCAGACACTAGCGATGTAAATTATTAGGGACAATATGTAGAGGATGTATTTTGCGTGACAGACAGTCACTGTTGCCCCGAGAAACCCTTATCAGAACTCAGCGCACGCCAATATGAAGTTCATCCTAACAACTGAACGCAATGACACGACGTCCTTTATAGACGTCCAGATTTTTAGCAAAACAGGTAGGCCAACCTACCCGGTGCTACGTAGGAACGCAACGTATAATAGTCAATAAATACATTTTGCCAGATTTCCCACAGTAAATCAAGAACGCGACCTGATTAAATACCTTAGCGAAAGGGCCAGTATGATCTGGTGTTAGGACACGCTTGGGGAACACGGTGTGGTTTAAGTAACCGTTACGACAGAAATAGCTGTCGGGAAAACATTTTCTGAAAAATATGGTGCGCTAAGAAGTGAGAGTCACCCAGCTTCAACAAAAATAATGCAGCTTAGTTATCGTGGCCGTTCTTGGGAACGAATAGCGCAGACAACGTCTAGTAGGTTATCCGAGGCTATGAACCGTAGGTAATATGAAAAAAGCTTACGGTTAACATTCTCCCTGACACTAATCGTGAGGAATTAAGCCAATGACATAATTCCGTGGTGGAGTGCTTAGTGCTGTGTAGATTCCTTTTTCTATTCATGTTGACCAAGGTACATCGGAAGAACTATCAGTTGGCTGTCTGTGAGCGTACGTTAGCGTTGCCCAGCTGTCCTACGCACTGGTTGGAGTAAAACCGTTCTGAGCGCCGTGCTGGAGTGTTTGGTTGGTGCTGATCATCATACCGACCCCTGCCAATCTCTGTAGTCTGGTTCTAAAAATGGTTAAGCAGGAGCAGTAGGCAATTACCGCATGCTTTTCCAGCTGATCCACGCCACTGATCCCAGGAAACCATGCGTCAGCGAGACAACCAGAGACAGTGCTGGTGCACTGATACACGATAAATAGCGCCGTATGGCTAGCTTATGGCACACGTTCAACATCAGTTCAATTGGCCCTCCGTACCCGGACCTCTTCCTACTCAGGTGATGCAAGACGAGCTACGGGCGGTTAGTTTAGAGCCTCGGTCGGAGGCCGTGGTCCGAAACGCGCTCACAACCCTCAATCGTTTCCTTCCCACTGCCCCAGCTTCTCTTCCACGTGCACTAATACAGGGTGGAGGTCAGTTACACTGCAAAGCACCGACCTCCCTATTCAAACGTAGCTGGAAGGGAGAGTGTCTCGGCTAACTAGGGTACATCGATTATAGTGGCAATATACAAGAAGCGCAGTAGCAAAGACTGTGCTAACCACAGTGGTATTAGTCTAACAGCAATTGTAACAAAAGTACTGGCCGCAAACCTCGTCCGTCTCCTCAAGGTGAAACAGGCATCTCGTGTCGGGGAAGAGCAGGCGGGTTCCAGCCCAGGACTTGGCCGTATACACCGTAAATATCCACTCGACGGCGGGTGCTAGAGCAGCCTCCCACATACCGCAGACCGATTAGAGCTGTGTTCCTTGATTTCAAGATTGCGTTCGATTCGGTGGATCGATGCATTCTGTTCGAAAGACGCACGGAATTGTGTTCCCACGAAATAATGTGAACATCCTAGCGCACTATACTCGAACACCACAAGCCGCGTCAACGTCTAAAGTGTCCTATCTGATAGCCCTCCGAACACAAGTGGCATTCATCAGAGTTTTCCGATGTAGGCACTTTTGTTTGATTTCCTCGTAGAGTCTATCATGAAGTGTTCCCTTTTGGAATCCCACCATGTAGACGTTGAGGTCCTGCCTGGTGAAAGATTAATTGACCTTGATTATGCGGACAACATCGTCTTGCTTTTCTACCATGTTGCCTTAGCACAATCAACCCTGAATATTCAGTCTAGAGTGGCCTATTAGTTGATACGCACTTGTCACCGAAGTGCAAAATGTTGCTGCAGGACCACCAGCCACTTTATGACCCCTTGACCCTTGCTTATGATGCACCCGAGCTGGTTGATCAATTCCTTACCCTGGCAGCCGCAACATCAACGATGGGCGCACAGAAACTGGCGTCAGATCGCGCACTGCAAAGGCAGGCACTGCCTTTTTGAACCTGCGGCCTTTTGGCAACAGAAAAGATATTCCCTCCTTGTAAAAGGCCGTGTATACAAGGCCACAGTGTGGGTCCTCCTGCTCTATTGTAGTAACACTTGGCCCCTTCACTCTGAAAATCTGAGACGCCTTTAAGTCTTTGAGCATCCTTGTCTGCAAAGCATTGCTTTTGTCAGGTGGCACCAGCGTGTCCGCAACGATGATGCGCGTAGGTGAGTACTAGGTAGCGACAAGCATGCTAGCTGCCTAGAACAACAGATAGCACTGAATAAGTTGCGTTGGCTCGGGCACGTGCTGCTTACACTCGGTCATGGCTTACCTAGGAGGGTCTTATTTAGCCTGCATCGTGTATTGTACCGCAAGGCTCGAATGGACAGAAGTTGCTTTGGCTGCGCGAAATAGAATCCCTGACGATCAAACTTGGTGCCCTGGTCCTTCTCGCATTCTGGACTGCAGTCCGCGTGGCTCGCCTTGTGTTTGGCTTGAGAATTAACAGGACCTGGCTTGCAACCGACACCAGTGGCGCGTCTGCTGCCGTCTCCTGGTCACCTTGCCTGTTTATGGTGTGTTTGGTGCTGAGTTATCTGCTAGGTACTGGGTGATTACTACACGTGGCAGTGAAAGCTGCAAGGAAACTATCCCACCGAAGCCGCCTCAGGTGTTCACGATAGTCAGCTGTTCGTGACGGTATGTTGTTAAACCTAGGTGTAGTCTGCTTGTCCCTGGATGTTTAGTTAAAGCATTAAGGGTTGCAGGTAAGCCCGCTTCTTGCCCCTCTATTATTTTCTATTCCACAGGTCATCATAGTTGTATGACAGCAAAGCGCCAGTCCAAATGCCTGACGTACTACTGTGGTTGATGCTGATGAACCTCTCAAACTCATTTACCGTGTAACGTCCCTTACTATGTACGGCCGAGGCTGTTGCAACCCGCCACCAGAACCATGATGTAGGTGCTAAGAAACCTTTGGTCCAGGTTTTATGTATACCCCGACACGCTACCACAATGACATATGTTGAGGAGTACGCCGTTGATAAGTCATGGATCACTTCTGCAACGATCGCTTGATATTACATTCCGACAAGCTTGAACTTTGAATTTCATCATTCTGATGTTTAATGATAATATCATTAATAACATTTGTGTTGTCTTATGACAGCCACCGAAAACTAGCTTTTCCGATGACGTATGTTTCGCATTTACATATTCACGGGAACAACATTTCTATGTATAGTCTCAAAGGCACATAGCTCAACTGGAAGAGCATTTTAAGACCAAGATACATAGCCAGGGCCCATTCTCCTCAGTGCTTCCATATTCGGTTCCGAATTAGTTATCACGCATCGCTGCATGCTATTTACACATGACATCTTCCCACTGAGCTTGAGCATAAATCACGCAGTTCACAACCGCGGAACAGACTTAATAAAGAGCTCCGCTCGGAAACACCGCTCTTAAAATGCCCATTTTCGTTTTCCACGCGGTTCGTTGTAAAACAGCGGAACAAACAGGTGGACGTCAAACAGTGCACCGCCAATGACGAGACAAAAAGCAGCAGGTACGTACTAAGAATGTGTGCGCGTCGGCATTTCCCTCTTTAATGACTGTCAAATACCCGAGGAACAACCGAGAGCTCCTAGCATACACTAAGTTCCGTACCCACTGCTCAATAACCAATCTGTCGGTTGCACCTTTTGTGGATAAGCCGTTGCAACGACGGGTGACATCCTTCAGTAGGTGGAACCGGCACAATACAATCCGCGTGCAGGGGTACACTGCTTGGAATGCATGGACCTGGACCATGCACTTATCAATCACTACCGTCCGTGCTGCCTCAGTCGCTGGTGACATCAGCCGCATGTTGCGCATGGCGTTCATGTACGCTGCCGTTGTCTCCTTAGGAATCAACGCGTAAAAAGTTGAATGCCCAATACCATGCTAATCTACCAACATGCAGTGCCACAGTATGTAGCCACCGCAGTTCATCCGGTGCGTCGCGTCCGCCCGCAATACCTCACTATAAATCTCCACAAGGTCAAGTAGGTACCTGGGAACAAAAAAGATGTAGCCTACCTCCGACTCCTCATACTCTACACTACATTGCCCGGCGCTCCCAAGCAAATGTATAACAGCGTCAACCGAGTTCCCCTCAAACTTTCCCTCATCTTATCTCTTATTGTCCGGAAGTCGTAACGGTCCAACCTTCGACCGTAGTGCTTCAACGCATATCTCCTGAGCTCACGTGTGTCCTTGAAAGACTGCATCACGCGCTAGATGTCCTCTTCCGCGTATCGCGGGAGCCGTCTGTTGGTGACGTACAGAAACGGCTTTCCTACATGGAAGTGATAGCTGTGCTCAAGGCTGTAGGATATCATGTCGTAGCACCAGCCGTTTTGCCGTATGGCAATATGTGCCTTGCGGTCATAACTTTTTACCTAAAGTTAATAAGCGTCTCACAAACATTACATGTGTACTTACCGCTTGCATGTGCATCCTCTTCGGGAACCATGCACGCATTTACCTTGTACAGATTTGTATCGCACACCTTCAGACAACTCTTTTCCGGTTTTCCTCTTATAACCAGCTGATGTCAGGACATCTGATTTGAAAAACATGACGCAGTACGCATTTGAAAGCGCTTTAAGTCACTTTCAAGCTGATCAAATTTGCCGTACACACGATGAAGGAAGACAGAACGGAAAGCAGCGGTATCGTCGACAGCCATGACAGCGACTGAATCCGCCAACGCACTTTACGGTGCATTCAAACTATCATCATACTCACATCAACCTAGGTCCTGCGTTGCAACCCATGGCATTTCTCTCGACATTAACAGCTCTTAGATCACAATGTCATCTTCCCTTTTATTTCACCAAGGTAAAGTGGCTTGTTTTCCGCTACGGCAACCTCCCAGTCTCCTGCTGATCACCGACCGTTGTGGAGCACGGTCTTCAACTGCCCTGTGTGCTGTGCTTGCTCCCTTCCCTTAGCTAGAGCGTGCACGGTGTCGTTCTTTTATAGCTAGATAACAGGGAATATTTTACAGTACCAATAAAAGTTTCCCTGCAACTCGATCTGTCTTCTCGAATCGTTCTCTAGGCTTCCGGTACAGGCGACCCTCTAAACTCTTCATGTGATCTATCTTGGTACGATACGAGCGTTATGGGAAGAGAAGCGGGTGGACGGGGAGCCACAGTCTTTTAAAGCTGCTTTACTCGTGAAAGAAGGACCAGCTATCTTTTGAATATCGTGGAGCAAGACTGAAGGCTTGCAATCACCTAGCTTACGCTATTAATCAGTTGCTCCAAACAAGCGCGAGCGCTGCGTTGCGATACATTTAGGAGCAGGTTATCAATGCTAGGTGTTTACCATCTACAACCAGTGCCGCAATATGTTGCGGAAGGCATAATGCGAGTTGGTTTTGTTAAATATCTTCGGTAAAGATCCTTCTGTTTTCTAGGTGGACATCCCGGACCATTAGCGGTTGCATCCTGTCCCCTCGATCTGTATCTTCCAGTGATTTGTAAAACTGGGTTCAACTTCTAATCGCCATCTGAACATCAGCTACACAATGCTCTATCATCCTGCAAGTGCTGCGCTTATTTGGGATGCCTTGGCGTTATGCTCCGTCCACCACGCCAGTGGATTACTTCTTCAGCTGCCCATCTGTTTTGCGTCATTAGCTTATTAATATACTACCCACCTCACCAGTGTGGTCTGACAGCAATCCAATGCCCATTGGAGGCTTATCTATTATGGTCCGTACAATTGCGTTGGCCATATCTGCATTATGGAGAATACAGGGAACATTGTGGTCTATATCTTTTGTCTTTGACTGGTTTGAACAATTGGGTTCAAAACTCTCGCAATCCCGGAACATCACTACTTCCCTTTTAATGCCACAATCTTTATTTGGCGCCATCTACCATGGATTCCTTAACAACCTCGTCAGCTTGGACCGCCGAAGATCTCCCGCCTGTTAGATGAATGTCGACTACGCTTGATCATTCCGGAGACCATAGCAAGCCCCTTGATCGGTGTTCCCTAATTGTTTGAACAATTGGAGTCAAATGCTTTATGCTTTTGATACATCTCCTCCAAACTAGCTTTATCTTCATGCAAGCATTCTATTACTTATTCCACTTGGGTCTGACTGCGAATCCAACCCAGCCCGTGGGTTATCTGCTCGAACAATTGTACAGTGCATGAAATATCTGACCCTCAATACTCAGAGGTCCTTGCTCTCCTGTTACCGCCGGTTCCAACCGTTACTGCTGAACCCTGAGTAAGCATTTTGGTCAACCAACGAAAAAATGAGTGCACCACGAATGCGATTAGCCCCGCGGAAAATCGGCCGTAAAGTTGTGTTGCCAGTGGCTCACTGATAATTATCCTGTGGTCAACGGCAGTGTTTCAGAAGGCGGTGGGGTTTCACCTAACAAGCTTTCTAATTCTAAAAGACCACAAATGTCCGTTTAACAACACTGCGACGTGGCAGATGTGACTCCTCAAGACCAAAATAACTGCCCACTTTTAAACACTGGCAATGATCTCATTAACCGAATTTTGTGAGCACAACGGCATAAAAACAAATCCCCACCCTTTCGTCCAACAGAGTTTAAGTAACCTTTTATGGGGCTGTAATGCACATGGAATATTGGAAATCAACCTCCGGAACTATTCGGATTCCCCGTCCAGTATTTCCATAAGGAAATCACTTGTAAATGTTACCGTGCTTCCGCGCTACATTTCTATCTGCCTCCAATGAACATATCCATCATGACAGTTACGCACCATTATTCGAACCATGTACTTTGCAAAAACCTATCCCGTTGTTAGGTGTACATAAGCCTAGTTTGTTGCTGTAACTCAGACAACCACTAGTTCACGCCTGTACTGGTGTGTCTCGTTCATTCGTGGATGAACTATTTATTTAATATACATAATGTACCCACCTGATCATTCCTTGAAAGGTCTGCCTAGGCCCATAGAGAATAAACAAGTTATTTATGTATTTAAGATGCAAACGGTCTAGGAGCTGCAGATTCAATGCTAAATTTTCGACACCTTCAGAGCCTCTAGAATTTGCTAACCCTTTATTAATTTAGCCTCCATTTCTTCTGATCCACTTAATTTTCTTTTCACCTCACCTTTACGACTCTAACTTAACGCGCAGACGAACTATCACATCTGATCGGTATCTTGCACTCTGACTTCTCTCAAACTATTGTGACGTTACCGGCCAATGTTCATAATACGGAACGCTCGGCCCCCTTAGCACCAGAGCGTCGTCGTCTTTCGCACACTTAATCAGTACAATTTTTTCTATCATAAACCTGGCATATTATTTCTGCGCTCTCTGTTTTCATTCTTTCTTAAACTCTCAGTGCCTCTGCCCTAGTGGCGGCTGACAAGTTTACACCATGGCTGCTTCCAGACTACATAGAGGTAAACGTTCTAGGTTCTGCATAAGCTGATTACCCTTTATCAATAAAGTTTGTTTCATCCCTTAGCCATCCATTTCTACTGATCCACACCATTACTTTTCACAACTTAGCTGCATGACTCAATTTCAATGAGCCGACTGATCCAGTCTCGTCTGATCGGTCCCCTGCCATTCGAGTTCATCAGACTACTGCGACGTTACCGCCCATTGTTTGCAAGTCTGAAGGCTCTGTCTTCTATACCTCGACAGCCACCCTGACGTTTGCGCACTTTATCTATAACTCTTATACTATCCGACCCTGGCCATTTCCTATCGCTCTCTGCATTACTGCAACCGGGCAGCCATCTCCCAGTGCCCTCTCCTTGTCATCACTGACCAGCCTCTTTCTCTCTGACTGCTTCCATAATACGGAGCGGTAAAGATGCTAGGTTGTCTACTTATCACACAATTTTCCTCACATCGAGACCCGGCAGGTCTTTTACCGTTTGTTACCATGGCCTCTTCTATCCATAACCTGTCCATTTATGCTAACTCCACTGTAATTGTCTTCCATCTTAACTGTACAAATTAATCTCAAAGGGCGGACAAATCCAGTATTTTTTGATAGGTCTCCTTCTCTCTGACTGTAATGACGTTGCTGGCCCTTGTTTAGAATACTGAAAGCTCTGTCCCTATTGCTTCGAGAGTCACGCTGACATTTGCGTTCTTTAGCCATAAACCTTTACCCATCCAGACCCAGTTATTTCCCTGTTGCGCTCTTTGTTTTCATTCCCCCTTCAATCAGACTGTTAACTCCCAGTGCCCTGCCCTAGTCTGAGTTGACCAGTCTCCTCCCTGTCTACTTCAAGACTACCAAGATACAAACAGCCAAGGAGTTGCAGACTTAATGTTATGTTTCCCTCACCAATAACACTTGCTGAACTTGCTTGCCCTTTATTAATCAAGCATCTTCCTTCCATAACCTGCCCAAAGCTGCTGATTCACCTTATTCGTCTTCTCACTTTAGGTGTACGACTCAATCTCACTGCGCCGAATGATCCAGTCTTGTCTGATCGGCCTCCTGCTCTTCAACTTATCCCAGATTACTGCGGCGTTATCGACCATTATTTGGAAGGCCAAATGCAATCAACATTATTACGAGAACCACGTTGAATTTTTCAAATCTTACCAGTAAATCTTTTTCTATCGCGACAATTTCCTCTCCTTATCTTTTCCTCTTCTTTAATCGGACTGCTAACTCCCAATGCCATGCGCTAATGTCTTAACTGACCAGCCTGTTTCTCTATGGCTGCATCCAGACCAATGAAATATAAGCGGCCTAGGCCATGTAGACCCCAACCTATGTCTCCTTTACCTAGACAGCCTGCTAAAGTAGTTGACCTCTTATTAAAGTAGCCGCTCCCCTCTCTAACCTGTCCACTTCTTTACCCACTCCATTTGTCTTCCAATATTACCTTCGACGTTTCCAGTCATTTTTCGAAAGATGGAAAGCTGTTCCGCTAATATCAGAGTTCCGTTGGCTTATCACACCTTATCAGTAAGCCTTTTTCCATATGACCCTGACTGCGCACTTGGTTTTAAATCCTTCTTTAAGCGGACAGCCAACTCTTAGGGTCCTGCCCTAACCTAGGCTCATTCAAGCAGTCAGCCTCTCTTTGGTTGCTTCCAGACTGCCGAGACATTAACAGTCTAGGCTCTGCTTCCTGCACCTCGACAGCCTGCTGGACTTGTTTACCCTTTATTAATTTAGCCACTTTTAACTCTAGCCTGTCTATTTCTTCTGACTCATCCTATTTGTTTTCCCAAATTAACTGTACGACTCAATCTTAATGAGCCGACTAATCCAGTCTCGTCGGATCAGTCTCTTTTTCTCTGACTATTGTGACAGTACCGGCCGTTATTCGGAAGACTAAAGGCTTTGTCCTCATTGCCTCCAGAGCCACGTTGACTTTCCCGTTCTTTCTCTAAAAGTCTTTCCTTATTCCGGCTCTGTCCTACGTTTATTGCGCCACCTGACCTTATTTCTTCCTCGACCTGAAAGCCACCTCGCTGTGACCTGCTCTATTCTCATCTGATTAGTCTCACTTCGCAGACTGCCTCCAGGCTATCGAATTGTAAACGCTTTATGCTCTGCTCAACAAACACATAACCTCTCACATCGTGAGCCTGCTCAACTTGTTTGTCTTATATTAATATAGCTTCATTTTCCCTAATCTCTCCATTTCTGCTGACACATTTTATTTGTCTTCCCACCTTAAGTGTAGGACTCAATCTCAATTCTCCGATTAATCCAATCTCGTCTGATCAGTCTCCTGTGCTCCAAGTTTCCTCACACTACTGCGACGTTGCCGGCCATGGTTTGGAAGACTGAACGCTCTGTCTTCTTTACCTCGAGAGCCACGTTGACTTTTCCACACCTTACCAGTAAACGTTTATTTATCGCGACTCTAAGTTCCTTTCTGCGCTCTCTGTTTTCATTCCTTTTTCGAACAGATGGTCAACTCATACTGCCATGCTCTTTTAGCAACAGACCTTTTTCTTTGACTGCTTCTAGGCTAACATTATGCAAGCGGCCTAGGCTTTTCGAACTCAATGCTTTGTTGCTTTCACCTCTAGAGCCTACTGGACTAGCGCACCCATTATTAATATAGCCTATTCCCTCGCTAACTTGTTTGTTTCTGTTGACCCTTTCTCTATTCTTCATATCATAACTGTACGAATCAATCTCATTGAATAGACTATTCAACGGTCGTTCCATCGGTCTCCCTGAATTCAAGAGCCTTACCAAACTTACCCTAATCAATATACGCACTTTCCTCTGTACCTTCTCCATTTCTGAGGACTCATCCCAGATTTATTTTCACTACAATCACACCCAAGCTCAGTGCGCCGACTAACCTAAGCTTATCTGAACGGTTTGCTGATCTGCTACTTCCCCATAACCTTCGTGCGATTTCCGATCATGGTTTGGCAGTAGTTTCGAGTTGTTTCACTTATGTTGCGATCCCAGTTGGTCTTATTTTCCCCTTAACCCTACGGACTTCTTCATCAGAAAACTTCCCTCCCCCTTTATTGCGCACCGTTTTTATGCCCGCTATTGTACCGTTTACCCTCATTGTGCAGCAATAATTTATCCTAGTGTATATAGCTTACTCCGCTCTGGCCATGCTCCTTTCTGGTTGTACCCGGATCATTGTTAAGTGTTTCTTGGCTCTCACGTTTGTTGGTATCCTTACCTTACCTCTGTTTATATGTACCTGTTCGTTGCCTCACGTTCACATTTACCTTACATCCTGGATGCTGCTATATAAACTTAATTCAGCTCTTATCACGCTGACCGTGCCCGGATTAACGATTCCCATTTCATGGCACAGTTTTTGTCCCCTATGGCCTTTTTCTATTGATTCGGACGACTTTTAGCCTCAGGATTTATAAGCGCTTCAACGTCATTATTCTTAAAACTTACTCATTGCACCTCCACCAGTGGGATATTATTACTAACCTAATCGTAGTTGTACTGAATCCTACACACGTAACGCGTATTACACGACACCCCAACTCTAAATATTTCGGAGAGCCAAGACTTCTTCGTGTTGTGCTGAACTCCAGCACTGAAGTAGAATCAGTACTACTGTCGGCAGGTAGTCTCAGAAATGAACGCTGCTCCATCCGTATCTTTCTAGACATCCCATGTGGCCAGCGTTATCCATTTATAAGCATCTTAGAAGCCTACCGGAAGGAAACTTCAACCAGAACCACACTTTTTTACGGGGTTTCTGAAACTGAAGCATGTGATGAGCATGAAATAACAACCCATGATAGAAAACACCGGTGTTATATACGAGAAACACCGCTTGGATGATGTGTTAGGGAAATCTGTGGCACGACTGTATACCTCACCGAACTACAAAGGAAGTGACCCGATAGTGTTGAAGGTGGTCTTTCAGTCAAAAAATATGGTAGCGCGGTTGTTAAAAAGCTGGTGCATGTTCCGTTGCAAGCTACCTTCTGTGGTTCGGCTGATGACAATCAGCGATATGTCGCCTAGAGAGGATATGTCACTCAAAGAACCAAACGCGATGGGATCCATGAATGAACAATGCACTAGTACTGTGTGCCGGATGATCCCATACAACCTGTAGAAGGCGATATTGACCAGACACCTTACACTGTACGTCGCAGATTAGACACAGGACTAACTACACGGACGATGAATAAGACGTTAAAACCTTCTCCAAGTACACCTCGAAAAAACGATTAGGCGCCGGCCAGTTACTAGTCGGCGAACCGTCATGTATGAGTTATACAACCTCCGAAACATCGCTTACATCTGAGAAACGCCCAAGGGCTTTTCAGTAAAATTACCGAACTATGACTACGTCAGGTTGTGAATGCTTGGGACCTAATTTCTATTACCGAAACTTGGCTATGTCAAGTGGTGACTGGTGCTGAGGTCGAGGTAGCCGGAATGTCACTCATCCGGAACGACCGCCCCAGCAGAGGAGGTGGGGGCCTACTCTGCTACTGCAGCGATCTACAAGGTACAATAGTGGATGACCTGGAAATCTGTTACCGACCCACACTGGTGCCGTCTCCGACTAAGACACAACGACGCATGTCTCGTAGCTATCGTTTACTGCCCCCAACTTCCACTCCGGAAAAGGATTCCTGCTTGATCCGTGGCCTAAACAGAGTAACACGCCCTAGGTACAGCCACATTCTCATCTCCCGGGACTTCAATCTACACAATCTGGAGGTTCCGGCATCGCCCAGTGAGCAGTTCAAAGCAGACTTGCAAGAACAGATCGCTAAAATTCCCTTGTACAACCATGTCACCACGCCCACTAGATTCAGTACAGCAAACAAACCATCCATACTGGACCTTGTGCTCACAAATGAAGAGCTCATGGTTGACAAGTTATTGATGGATAGTCCATTAGGCCTCAGTGATCATGTAGTAAAACTTTTAACTCTATGTGTTATGCAGAGTACCCATCTGAACACTCGGAATTGACTCATACATTCACACCCCACCAGGGTTTGAAAGAACTCGCCGACGCAGCTGCTTGGGAATTCTCAAACAAAGGTCCCGTTGACAACATTTGGGCAGAGTTCGTTAATAGACTCAGCGACATTGTCAACAGACCATCAGGGACCAAGCCCCTTCGTCCCGCGAAAATAACTTCAATTCTAAGACGCAGGACTCGTAAATTCCTGGCGATAACGGATGCAGTATGGAGTGCTTACAAGATTGGCCCCGACTCAGAGACTTGGGGCAATTTCCTGACCCATCGCAATCATTGCACTGCACTTGTTCATGAGGACAAAGCAACTTATCAACATTGCCAAGCCAAAAATTTCATGGCAAACAACAAACTGCTATATAGGCATGTCAATAAGCTTCGTAGTGAAGTACGGAATCCCTCCAATTTTCACGACAGGCGGTAGGATACAACGTGCCGAAGAAGCAGCTAATGCCCTGCGGCTACAATAAGCCCCAATTTTCGAACTCGCAACCTCTACCTGTCCCATAATGTCATGCACATTACCGACACCATTGTTTACAAATGCAATTTTCAACTCATCAATTGTGCTAAGGAAGTTACTCTCGCTGCATGAGCATAGGTCTCCGGGAGCAGACAACCTCCGCCCGAAGGCACTGAAGGCTGTGGCCAACAAGCTAGCTGAACCACTATCACATTTCTTTCAAAGGTGCTTTGATGAACAACAAGTCCCCACTATGTGGAAGTCTGGCTTTATCACCCCTATTTTTAAAGGCGGTAGCCGTTCAGCTACTGCAAACTATTGTCCAGTTACTCTCCTCCCTGTGCTCGCGAAGGTGCTGGAAGCAGTCTTCGCTGAGGCTTTAATGGACTACCTGGAAAAATGCAACATCTTGGTACAGGAAAAACATGGGTTCCGTTAACAGCGGTCATGCACCACCAACCTACTTATTGCACGAGGTAGTTGGACGGAAGTGGCTGATGATGGGGGCGGGGTTGACGTCATCTAGCTGGACTACTACAAAGCTTTCGACCGCCTTGATCACCGCCTCCTACTTCAACGGCTACTGAGCTACGGAATTGGAGATCCTGTACTTGGTTGGATTGGCAGCTTTCTTCACCAACGGAAGCTTCAATTACCTGTTAGGGGATCACTCTCTAACCGAATTGAGGTGGAATGTTGTGTTCCACAAAGCTCAGTGATGGGACCGCGTTTATTCCTGGTGTTTATCAACGACCTGGCATCAGTTATCTCCTCAACTTTCCTGATTTTCGCCGATGACGTCAAGATATGGCGGTCGATTAGTAACAAGCCAGATCAGGATCTAATCCAACATGACCTATATTGCATTTACGAATGGTCAAAGAGGAACAAGCTTTCATTGAACATAGCCAAGTGCAAAGTGATACATCCGCGTCCCCAGCCGGTGAGCGCTTACAAGCTTGGAGACCACACCTTGGGAAAGGTCTCAGGAGCGTGACGTGCGTGTATTGGTACAGAAAGATCTCGGGTGTTCAAAACAAGCAGTGATCGCGACGAGAAACCCTAATCAAAGGTTCAGACTTCTTCCTAGAGCCTTCGGTCGGTTTGAACCATCAAACTTTCCCCAAATACTTAACGCCTACGTGCGACCTCCCGTGGAATATGCTATTCAGATGTGGCAGCCGTGGCAACAAACGCATCTCGTGGCTCTCGAGGCTCCTCAACGAAGGGCAACGAAGAACGTCAGGGGCCTCTTTCATCTGCCCTATCAGCTTAGACTGAAATCTCTAAGAATGTACAACAGTCGATATCGCCTTTTGCGGGGATCTCATAATGGTGTACCAGATTCTGAAGAACTCAAACCACATTTACCGTCCGCTGCTGGAATTGAACGATAATACTAAACTAAGAGGTCACCATCTGAAACGGACAATTCAGTATAGCCGGCTTGAACGCCGTAGAAATTTCTTTTTCCTTCGCGTGTGTGAGCCTTGGCACGACCTTCCTAATTATGGCGTCTCTGCTCCAAATCCAGCGATATTTAAAAGAACGTGTTGACACTGTAGTGTTGCACTTCAAGTTCAAGTTCAATTGAGACTGGAACGATAGGACTAATATGTGCGAGTTCCTTCTTCGGCTGGTCGTTAAACCAGGAGTTGGAGAACTTTGAAATACTGCTGGACCTAAACCAAAGACCGCATCACACCATGTCCAACCAATTAATGCTCACGTATCCTGCCCTAGTAGTCCCTGCAGAGTCGGTTACGTGTAGTAAGAAAGAGAAAAAAGTAAAGTCATGAGCCAAAAGAGAAAGTGGAAAGAGCTAAGCAAGTGGAATAGCAAGATATTTGATTCATTAAAAAACTGAAAAGTGAAGGTGAGCCAGCTAGAAAAAGGAAACGTTTGCTGTTGCCACCAAGAGCATCGAGCTGGCGCGCAAAACCCTTAACCGTAGGTTCCATAACCACGTGATTTGGAAGCGAATTCCAGCGATCTATAACTCAGTGCGATAGACAAGTATCCGTCCTAATCCTATCCAACCGTGGTTTATGCAGTTTCAATGGGTGACCGCGGAGATTACTTAACGTAGCGGGACTATATAGCCGTAACAAGTCCAGGCCAACCTTGCCCGTCAAAATACGATAAGTGAGAATCAGGTCTCCTCTTATCCATCGGTAGTGCATTGAGTAAATCTCCAAACGGAGCTAGCGTTCAGGATGCATCTGTCCCCGTGGACCCTGCACTAGCCGAGTGCTCACTCTGTCCGAGACCGTACTCCACAACGGTCGGTGATCAGCAGGGGACTGGGAGGTTGCCGTAGCGGAAAACAAGCCACTTTACCTTGGTGAAATAAAAGGGAAGATGACATTGTGATCTAAGAGCTGTTAATGTCGAGAGAAATGCCATGGGTTGCAACGCAGGACCTAGGTTGATGTGAGTATGATGATAGTTTGAATGCACCGTAAAGTGCGTTGGCGGATTCAGTCGCTGTCATGGCTGTCGACGATACCGCTGCTTTCCGTTCTGTCTTCCTTCATCGTGTGTACGGCAATTTTGATCAGCTCGAAAGTGACTTAAAGCGCTTTCAAATGCGTACTGCGTCATGTTTTTCAAATCGGATGTCCTGACATCAGCTGGTTATAAGAGGAAAACCGGAAAAGAGTTGTCTGAAGGTGTGCGATACAAATCTGTACAAGATAAATGCGTGCATGGTTCCCGAAGAGGATGCACATGCAAGCGGTAAGTACACATGTAATGTTTGTGAGACGCTTATTAACTTTAGGTAAAAGTTATGACCGCAAGGCACATATTGCCATACGGCAAAACGGCTGGTGCTACGACATGATATCCTACAGCCTTGAGCACAGCTATCACTTCCATGTAGGAAAGCCGTTTCTGTACGTCACCAACAGACGGCTCCCGCGATACGCGGAAGAGGACATCTATCGCATGATGCAGTCTTTCAAGGACACACGTGAGCTCAGGAGATATGCGTTGACGCACTACGGTCGAAGGTTGGACCGTTACGACTTCCGGACAATAAGAGATAAGATGAGGGAAAGGTTGAGGGGGACGCGGTTGACGCTTACATTTGATTAAGAGCGCCGGTCAATGTAGTGTAGAGTATGAGGATTCGGAGGTACGCTACATCGCTTTGTTCCCAGGTACCTACTTGACCTTGTGGAGCTATATAGTGAGGTATTGCTGGCGGACGCGACGCACCGGATGAACTGCGGTGGCTACATACTGTGGCACTGCATGTTGATAGATTAGCATGTTATTGGGCATTCAACTTTTTACGCGTTGCATCCTAAGGAGACAACGGCAGCGTACATGAACGCCGTGCGCAACATGCGGCTGATGTCACCAGCGACTGAGGCAGCACGGACGGTAGTGATTGATAAGTGCATGGTCCAGGTCCATGCATTCCAAGCAGTGTACCCCTGCACGCGGATTGTATTGTGCCGGTTCCACCTACTGAAGGATGTCACCCGTCGTTGCAACGGCTTATCCACAAAAGGTGCAACCGACAGATTGGTTATTGAGCAGTGGGTACGGAACTTAGTGTATGCTAGGAGCTCTCGGTTGTTCCTCGGGTATTTGACAGTCATTAAAGAGGGAAATGCCGACGCGCACACACACTTAGTACCCCGAAAGACTTAGACCCCAAAAGAACGTCGTTTAACCACAACATTTTGAAACCTGTTCTTGCGGCCTTCTTCCAGCTGTCACCAGAATGCAAGACCATGAACGCACGACGCCTAGGTCAAAGTGGTTGGAGACAAAGGGGATTTCAACTTCACCGAGTACGTACCTGAAGGGTGAAATATTTGCCTCCGTGCGAAGAACGGAAATCTTAGCCTGATTTATGGGCATAAGACACGAAGTAGACCAGTCCCAGAGTCTGTCCAGCGCATACTGTATGGTTTCATGTACTCCGGGAACATTAAGGACATCCCATATCTTAAGGTCATCAGCCCCCGGGATGATAAAAATTGTTCCAGTGCTCAATGTATTATAACCGTACATACATGAAGTAAACCACTTTACCACAAGCCTCGCTTTATAATGATTGCAGCTAGATGAAACCCTACGCAAGCAAATATAGAGAGAAGTAAACCTTTGCAAACAAGTGAAATAACACACAACAGATAATCCATACACTTCCCACACCGACTCTCTGACGTGATAAACTAAGCCCGTTGACGAATGAAGACCACGGACTAATACCAGTTGTGGGGCATTAAAACAGTAACCGGAACAGGATTTTACTAAATACCTTGTCATTAGGTTTTTAGTGGTCGTGATTACACGGTACTTTATCTTTGTTTTTATCATTTCTGTTACCGATCACTGTACCATTTGTCTAAATTCGCAACTTTTGAGTACAACAATTTCTACGCGCTTGCGTCGTGCTGCTTTCGGTTTTGTTGCTGCTTGTGATTGTGCTGCTGCCACGTCTATCAACTACTCGGATTATATGTTAGAACCTCTAGTCGGCATCGGACTAACATCGATTGAAAAAGGAACTATAACGCAAGTGCATTGATTTTTCCTCTATTTTGTGTTTTTGCTTAAGACTGCATTCTGCCCCAGCACTAGAACTCATTAGGTAAGGGTCCGCTACGTAATTGGTGACCCTCTATTTTTTGAATATCTTGTCTTTTCTCTTCATTATGTATGCTCAACCTTCTTGTGAACAGTTATCTGAAAATTACGTTACATTTTCTTTGCCATCCACCGATATGTCGAACCCACGTGTTTGGTTTATGCAAGTGGAATCTGTCTTTCGTTTCCGTAAGGTTACCTCGCAGTCTACAATGTTTTCATATGTTAATGCCCATTTACCTACACACGTGGCTTTAGAAGTCGTTGATATCCTCGACCCTATGCCGACTGACTCACCATACGACAAGCTTAAGGCAGCCATCTTAAAACGCACTACCTCAGCCGACGAGTCACGCCTCCAACAGCTACTCTCCGGCGTCGAGCTTGGTGATTGTACTCCGTCCCAGCTCCTGCGACATATGCGATCCCTTGTCGGTTCAGCAATCTTGGATGCTTCCATTCTTTGCCAACTCTGGCTTAAGTGTCTTCCAGCAAACATGAAGGCGATACTAGTTGTATTGGCTGAGGACATTCCACTAACTAAGCTGGCGAGAGCGGCCGACAGTGTACACGAAAATTTCTTTAAAAACGCTGTGAATCATGTAGTTGAGGCGTCCACGACAAGCACTTCAGGGACTGTCACACTCGACTCCATTAGCGAGAGGCTCTCAAAGTTAGAACTCAGCATTTCCCACCTTAGCCGCGCTCGAACAGCGTACCAAAGATCCTCTTCCATAAGCAGGCCTCGCAGCAACTCTCGCCAACGATCACCACGCTCCTATTGCTACTTCCATAACCGGTTTGGTAATGCTGCACGAAACTGCCGCCCAGGGTGCACTCACCCAAATGCTTTCGCTACTTCTAAATCGGGAAAAGTCGAAGCCAGCCAGTAATGGCGACAGCTGCCGCTGGCCAACTTATCAGTCGCCTCCTGTACGTATTCGATTCCACGACTAAACTTCACTTTTTGGTCGGTACGGGCGCAGAAATCAGCGTTATACCATGATCTTTGGAAAAACGCCCTCTGCAACAAGCCGGACTTATGTTACAGACGGCTAATCAGATTAAGATCGCGACATAAGGCCAGAAGCTGTTGCACCTAAACCTTGGTTTACGACGCGTATTTCTTTTTATCTTCTCCATAGCAGACGTCCAGAAACCCATAATTGGCATCGGCTTCCTTAGCAAATTCGGCCTCGTCGTCGACCTACGTTGCAGGAAGTTATGGGACGACAGCGCTTCGCTCACTGTCCCTTGCCATCTCGTCCCAGTCACTTCTGTCAGACTTCGCGTACTCACGCCAGACACTACGCCGTATTTATCATTGCTTCAGCAATTCCCGGCTTTGGTCCATTCTGATACAGACTCTACCTAGCCCAAACACGAGGTTCGTCACCATATCGTCACCACAGGTCCACCCGTGTCAGCCATACCGAGACGTCTTCAACCTGACAAGCTCCAAGCGGCTAAACGCGAATTTGAGCACATGCTCAACCTCGGAATCATTCGCCCATCCAATAGTTGCTGGGCCTCCCCGCTTCATCTGGCAGCCAAAAAGTACACTGATTGGCGTCCATGCGGTGATTACCGGGCACTTAACGCCGTTACCACTCCTGACAGGTACCCTATCCCTCATATTCATGATTTTTCATTGGGATTGTTCGGGAAATCCATCTTTTCTAAGATTGACCTTGTCAGGGCGTATCACCGAATTCCCATGGCCCCGGAAGATATTGCAGAAACGGCAATGACCACACCTTTTGGCTTGTATGAGTTTCTCCGTATGCCACTTGGTCTTCGAAATGCCGGGCAATGCTTCCAAGGCTTCCTGGACCAAGTTCCCCGTGGGCTTGACTTTGTATTTGTTTACATTGATGACGTTTTAGTTGCAAGTGATTCTGCCGACGAACACTTTTCGAACGTTTCGCAAATCATGGCATCACCATTAATCCTGACAAATGCGTATTTGGCCAAGCTTCCATCGACTTCCTAGGTCACAGAATTGACGCCAACGGGATTAGCACCTTGACGGATAAAACGCAAGCCATACTGGATTATCCATTGCCACAATCCGTTAAAAACCTGCGCCGTTTCCTCGGCATGGTTAACTACTACGGACGGTTTATACATGGCTTTGCTGTAATCCTTCAAGCTTTAACAGATTTGCTCAATGGTAATCCCAAAAAGTTCACCTTCACTCCAGATGCCGAAGCAGCGTTTAACACTGTCAAGCAAATGCTGAGCCATGTTACTTCACTCGCTTATTTGAGAACGCACGACAGCGCCACTCTGCTCCTCAAGACAGACGCTTCACAATCCGCCGTTGGTGCCGTATTGCAGCAGCTCGTGATAACGAACTTCAACCCTTGTCTTTTTTCTCACGGAAACTTCAACCTGCCCAGACTAGGTACGGTAAGTTCAGTCGAGAGCTTCTTGCCATGTACCTGGCTGTAAAGCATTTTCGTCACATTCTTAAGGGTCAACGTTTTGTTATATTGACGGATCATAAGCCCCTTTTTTATGCTTTTCGTGCAACTTCCGACCGTTACTCTCCTAGAGAGACTCGACAGCTTGATTATCTTTCCCAATTTTGTGTTGATATTCGCTATATTGACGACCCTAACAACCTTGTCGCCGACCCATTATCCCGTGCTCACATCCATCAGTTTTCACGCTCACCCATTAATCTAGAACAAATGTCTGTTGCCCAAGCCAATGGCCCAGATTTAACACAGCTTCGATCAAACACTACGTTAAAACTCTTGCAATTGCCTGTGCTCAATTTTGGCGCCAGAATCTACCGCGATATTTCCACCGGTAAACCTAGACCGTTTGTTCCACAGTCCTACCGGCGAGTGGTCTTTGACCATCTTCATGGATTATCGCACCCCAGTATTCGATCTACGGTGAAGCTAATTACCGACCGTTATTTCTGGCCCAATATGCGCACAGACCTCCGACAATGGAGCCAAAACCTGTCTTAGTTGTCAAACTAGCAAGGTTCACAGACCCACTGTTACAACTCCCAGCACCCTTTCACTCCCCGGAGCCTGTTTCAAACACATTCATCTTGATGTAGTAGGACCGTTACCAGCTTCTAACGGTTTCACTTATCTGTTGACTTTTGTTGATAGAATTACTCGTTTTCCCCAAGCAATTCCCTCACACTATATAGCCTCTGAAAATGTTGCACGTGCTTCCGTTGAATCGTGGATTTCCTTCCTTGGTGTGCCAGCCCCTGTCACTACTGACAGAGGAGCTCAATTCAGTTCCACACTTTTCCGTGACTTGAGTCGACTGCTTGGTTGTACTCATTTCCAGACGACTGCATATCAGCCTGCTGCCAATGGCCTTGTCGAACGAGTTCATCGACAACTGAAAGCTGTCATTACAGCTAGTTCGCCTGATGTCCGTTGGTCTGAACGCCTTCCAACTATTCTTCTTGGTATTCGCAATACCGTCAAAGAAGATATCGGATGCTGCCCAGCCGAACTTGTCTTTGGCACCACCCTCAAACTCCCAGGCGAGATGATACTAGACTCACGAACCACCGGCGAACTGAATCCTACATCCTATGCTGAACGACTAAAGCACCATTTTCGATACATTAAACCGACTCTACCTCGACTAAGCAAGCGCGTGCAACGTATACATGCAGACTTACACACTTGTCCGTTCGTCTTTATCCGAATCGATGCGGTCCGAAGACCTTTGACACCGCATTATGAAGGTCCATTCCAGGTCTTGTCGCGGAAACCGAAATACTTCGTCCTGGATAAGAATGGATCCAAGGAGTCTGTGAGCATCGACCGTCTTAAACCTGCATACGTCGAGCCAACGTCAGATGGTAACGAATCAACCACTACCACTCACAACCATCCTTTGCCTGGGCCGTTGCCCAATGACAAACGCATAACCGATTCCCAAACCCCGGAATCCCTCGGCCCCCCAACAAGCGACCCTGTCCACACACGTTCAGGTCGGGTTGATTCATTCCCCTCTAAACTAGCACAATACGTTCCATGAACGACATATCGAGCTTTGCCTACCAGGGCAAGCACTAGGGGAGTTCTGTAGTGGTTGTGATTACACGGTAATTTATCTTTGTTTTTATCAGTTCCGTTACCATCACAGTACCTTGTCTAAATTCGCAACTTTTGAATACAACAATTTCTACGCGCTGGCGTCGTGCTGCTTTCCGTTTTGCTGCTGCTTGTGATTGTGCTGCTGCCACGTCTATCAACTACTCGGATTATATGTTAGAAACTCTAGTCGGCATCGGACTAACATCGATTGAAAAAGGAACTATAAAGCAAGTGCACTGATTTTTCCTCTATTTTGTGATTTTGCTTAAGACTGCATTCTGCCTCAGCACTAGCACTCATTAGGCAACGGTCCGTTATAGGTTTCATTGCCCATTTACGTTCGAGAAATAATAAATAAATAATAAATAATAAATATGTATATTTCTAGACCTGCTAGAGTCTGCATCCTAAAGGGTTCAGATCAATGCTTACATAAATCCGATGCTCTTGCATGGAAGTAGGTAAAATATAAGTATATGTTCATCGTCAGCAATTACAAATGCATTGGCATTGTTTGATATACTGCTACTGGCTCGCAGGGGCCCACCTTGACATGTTTCTTGTTCCTGCGGGCGATATTGAACTCCTTGTTCTTTTGAGAAAACTTCGCGGAGGTGTAGTTGTGCCTTTTCTCCTTGGAACAGAATCCAATTCGCCAAAAGGGCACTTTAAATTGATCGCACATTAATTAGCCACTCAGTTGCCCCAATTGTGTGCACATGGAAGAGGTGAGTGATGGGATATAAGGCATACGAAAAGTTGAAAACAATTCCGATAAATGCGGACAAAAATAGAATAAATTTGTTAATAGAGAAAATAAAGCTGCGTGATTCAGTAGAAAAATACCAAGTAACAAAAAATACAGCCCTACTTTTCTTACACTGATATTGCTCTCCGGCGCAAAATTTCAACCTGAGTTACTCTCAGATAAAAGAAAATGGCTTTCTACAGTTAGAATACCGCTTAAAGTGGCACAAAATTACACTGGTCTGGACCAGCTTTAGCGCCTGAATACGTTGAACGTAAAAGCAAAACAATACGTGCAGTAGTTTGCGAGTTATTCGCAATTAAATGTTGGTCTACGAATAAGGCCATTTTTATTTTTCGCTAAAAATGGCTTTCTGTTTTGGAAGCAGATAGCAGAAAAAATAAAAGAAAATATAAAAAGTAGGGAAGCGGCGTATGTTCTAGATAGGCATAGCTATCCAGAAATGCTCTAATTAGCTCGTAATACCCTGCGACAACTACGGACTGCGCAGGTGGCCGAAAAGTAAATATGCCGTGTAACATTACAAGTCAATGAAAAATGTAACAAAATATTTACCATATACATAAATATGACATATACACTAAATAACATAACCATATTATCAACATATACAAGATCAATCAATATATCTAAGCATTACTTATATATATGTATTTTATATATCATAGCAAAAATATATAATATTACAAAAACGATGTACACTGAAATCTCCTAGATAGAAAGAGCGTTCATCGATTGCATGGATGAACTATATCGCTAGGACTTGCCATTTCCCTTTAAAGTTTATTACAGAACTTCACCTATTATCGCGTGTTGCGTATCCATCCACTATAAAATTTCTTCCCAAAATAATTATCCCATACATTACAAATTACGGAAGAAATCATTTGTTGATAATCCGTGAAATATACCTTTGTACGGTTGCAAACTACATTCACCTTCACCCATGCTGTAAACAAATGCGTGAAATATGGAGTTTCAATCCGCACTTCCCTAACTGTAGCCGTGTGAATCCTTTAAACTAGTTCGGTATCACACCACACACGGCATTATAACAGTTACCAATTTATTCAGCTGCCATTTTTCTAACACGCATGAAGCGTATCAAATAAAAGGCTATCTTTTATTTGATCTGTACATTTTTGTGCCCTAAACGTAAACATCACCAAATTTCACTTGCCTCCGAACCCTTTAAGAAGATTTAATTCCTTTAAAACCTAGCGCAGGTACTACAGCTACCATTTATCAGTGTCACCTCTCGCTATATCTTCCATTTCAGAATACCACACCATTTATTCACGCACCGACGATTGCTGTCATGGCAAACATGATTTCGTATTTCCTGACAACCTCATTCGACCTTCGGTCGCCCATTTCAACACATACATGCTTTAAGGTTTAACATCACCTTATGGCATTATTTCTCATCTATCCGTAATTTTCTTTCTATGTTCACACGCGGACGCTTGTTCATACCAATCCTCTTATTTACCAGTGTAGGATGTACCCCCGGGACTGTTATTTATTACTCCTTGCATCGACCGTTGTGCAGCGCGTTACCGCGTCTGTCCTTTCTCGTTTTCAAAGCAGGCGTTACACTCACATACACGGGTGGTCAACGCAGTTAATTATCATAGCCAATTTCCGTGAGTAATCCGATTAGGTCTATTACACCATTATTATTTGTCTCTTACAACACTTACTAAGAAGTAACTAACTGTCCTTCCATCGTTGTCTGACGTTACCGGAGACACGGACCGCAAAACCCTTCCCCGCGCCTACAACAAGTACCAATCCCTGCGGGCGCCAAATGTGGGATTTAGTTGCGAGCTTCCTTTCAAAACCATGTGAAATTAATTAGAGCAAAAAATAGTGTTGTTCTATGGCAGCTTGTGCACAAAGCACAGTGGGTCCACACTCAATTTATGCTTCCCTGTTAACCTCAAAATTAATCACTACATAATGCCTTAGTTTGGTTGCCTCCTTAGCGCCTCACTAGATTAAGTGTTCCTTTCTAAATAGAAGTAATAACTAGATAAATAAATATTTTATGCTCGACTATGCGAGGCTTGCCCATGTAATCATGATCAGGTTGGTGCAACTGTACAGATATTTTATGGCAATTGTCACAGTAACATTAGGAAGTTTTATATATCAGGAATGCAACTGTACAGTGATGGAAGCGTGAAATACTAATGGGGTTGTCGTGATCTCAAACTCGTTTGTAAGGACACAATCGGTCTGCCATATAAATAAATAAGTCACGTAAATTTTTGTGCTCGTGTAATGAGAGACACGTCTATGTAGGCACGCTCATGTTAAAGTTACAAATAAATGTAGTGGATGGTATAAAAGATGGGGCAACTTTGCCTTGAACCTTGGAGCTGTGAGTTAATACATGTAAGTGGGAATAAATACTTTTATCTGTTATCCTAGTTTGAATATGTGCCACTGCAACTGCGATTGATCGGGTGGATAGGGTGTGCAGGGTTGAGCTACTTCCGTGGTAAGAGCCTGGTAGGTTGGGCAAACATGAGGCCGTGAATTTAGTTAGAGGAGCGCCACAGATACAGATACAGATATCAGTGGCTTTTATAGGGACAACGTTTGCCAAGCGACAGCTCTCTACTTCCTGGGGCACTGCGCCTAAACACTTGCTGGAAGGGTGTAGACCCGAACCACCCAGCTGGTACCTCAGGGAAGTCATATTTTCTTCGTCGCTTAAACAGCTTGATATTGTCGATAAACCATAAGCGAGTGATTGGACGCTTGACAGGCGGGACCACGGGTTAGAAAGTCATGGACTGATTCAGGTATGTTGTAGTAAACAATTCTTTTCAAGGATTTTTGCCCGCAGGCCATGGCTGATCCAATTCTCTGGATAAAGACATCCAGATCCAATTGACCAGTGTTACTAGACCAGGAGAAGAGTGCGTGTGTTAGTGGTTTGCTATGATCCACTTTTGTCTTTGTAAGTTCATTCGGTCGCAGTCTTACAGACCAGCTGGGCTCCTTGGTTATTTTCTACTGATATCTTCAGACCTCAGGAAGGAAAAGAGAAAGCTACTGTGTGTCATATTTGAGTCAACTGGACAACAGAGAATTGTGAGGGTAGTAGCCGGATAGATTGCGAAGCCAAAGCCTCCCGTGCTCCAGAGTGTATGGGACGTGGATTGCATAACAGTCTTAGTTAAAAACATAAGGAATCGGTTAATCTGTGCTGGCTCGGCGGGTCTTCGCACGTAAGCAGGTACACTGTGAATAAAGAATAACTATTAAGGGAAAGGCTCACATTTGGCTAGTGGCATGCTATCATAAAAGCTACTACATATACACTGGCAACCTAGAATGAGGCGGTTGGGGAACGTAATATCTCCGGATGACGCGGGCGCATCAAAGTTTGAGCACGGAAAGTTAAGTAAGGAGGAAGTGTTAACATGCTCAACAACAGTATTACCACCGCCATCTGAACGGTTGCTTCACCGACATACAGCAATTAGAATCAATGGAATAAGTAATTATAAGAGGGAGAGAACGGTGACCCACCGGGATGCCTAATGCCTCAAGCAAATTTCAGTATCAGCATTATACATGTAAGTTGGTAGAAACACCTCAGCTACTGTGCCGCATTATACAAAATAAAACGTTTAATAGCATCATGCTAGCCAAGCTACCGGTAATGGATGGGCAACAATCCGGAACCTACCAGCCGGCTCCTATGCAACCGAAAACATTTATTACACTAGCAAATAAAACCACTGTTCGGGAAAGGGAAACTCAAAGCACCAAAGCCTTTGCTATCGGCCCCTAGCCATGCCAGAAAGTGTATCTAACCGAAGGTGCTCATCACCTTACGGATCCGGACTACGGAAGTGGAGTCTGGTGCGTGAAATGGCGTTGCTGTGCGGTTCCTTTTCTTTATCCGCCTTGAACGAAACGTCTAACATGCTCGTCGCCCAGTCCGGGTTCCCACCAGGTGTGAGCCACACTGCGAAGGTACCGTTTGTCGAAAGTAACTAGCCAAGTTTTTTGGCAGCGCTGGTACCAGCATCCACAATTGTAGAGGAGGGTCCAGCGTACCGCTGCGTTTTACACTCTACCCTTCAGGGCGGGAGTGACGTCGCGCCAGTGCCGCGTTTGGCAATGATTAGCAGCAGCTCCTTGAGCAATTGCTGTACGGTTGGTGCTCTTAGCTTTGTTCCAAATGATGCCGGCAAAACTTCCCAGGTATTTGAACTTTTAATGCCACCACGCGTAAGTGCAGGAGGCCGTCCATGCAAAGCTTGGGGCAAAGCTTTACAATTCGAGAGTGCAAGGCATAGCCTGAACCGGCCGGCAGCTAGTGCTACTTCGTCCAGAACTAGTTGGTAGGTTGGGAAGCTGTCGCAGATGAGGACAATATCGTCAGCATGCTCCAAGTCAAGAAGTTGATCACCAGGAAGCAGCTCCACCCCTACGTCGTGTCCTGTGCATGCAATCATCATGACTTCGACAATAGCGTAGGTGAAGTGGAAAGGTGACAGCATGCGTCCATGACTTACAGCATTGCAAGTATTAAAAAGCAACTACAGCTTACTGTCAACCTTTACTCTGCACGACCGGACAAGGCAGCTTGATTGTTTAGACCAAACACGTGGGACCGCGGCACTAGCTAACATACGGGATGTCCGCGTAAACCTAAAAGCAAACTAGTATCTGCTGGTAAAACACTCCATGGTGCGTTTTGTAAAGCGCGACGTTTGCGGTCTCCGAAGCTTACTTTGCTTGATAAATTTTGAAATGGGACCAAACAAACCGTATTTGCTGCTTAACTGAGTGTCCAAATTCCAGGTACCTGCAGCTCTTACCGGTGCTTGGGTGGCGTCTGTACAACTTAGTGAAAAGGGGTCTGCCGCTTTCTTTCCAACCATGGTGGCTCCGCCCTTTCAGCCTTTCTCCTTGGAACCTGGATGGCGGTAGCAGTGACCTCAGTGAGGTACCGCCTTACATGTAGGCCAGGCAACCTAGACCGTATCTACCAGCGTACATTCAAAAAGTAAAACCAAATCCTTGGCTGTCCTTGCTTCAGCGTGGGCGTGCCATAGGTTCTGAGCCAGACTCATCAGAGCTCCGGTAACGTATGGACGGAGTTTAACGAAAGCACAATCGACTATACTTAACTGAATGTTGTGGAGGTGAGTCAATCCTGCAGGCAGGGTCGCCAGCTTTTTGGGTCTTTGCTGACATCCTTATACCTATCGGTCACTAGAAACGTGCTTGCGAAACTGGGAAAATAGCCCGCGTATGTTGGTAGGCATCAGACAAAAGCGTGGTGCCATCCACGGAGTATGACGAAATTCCCAAACTATTCGTGGTAGAGGTGTCATTACGCTAACTGTAAAGTTTCGGAGCGTAAGCAGAGTCCCGGAGGTAAACACAGGAAAATAAGCCTTCGGTAGCATTGTACTGCTAACTTCAGTGCACGGAACTGCGACCAGCATCCAAGCAACATGAAGACAGCAATGCAATTGGCCGCATATCACAATATGGCGTTATTTTGCATGAAGGTTTAGCAACGACGTGCCGAAACGCTGCCACTCAGGCGAAATACGATAGACAACCTGATATGCCTACAACTGCTTCTAATGGCTTACCTGCAGGTTTCACACCGACTTATAAAAACACAAGCAAGGGTGCATTGGGAATCTAAGCAAACGAGCGTGCGAGGTAGGCAAAAAGCTAAGCAGTTTATCTGTAATATTACCAACCAAGCGTGTTTCCGTATGTCTGCAACAATGCAGTACTTGCTAAATCGAGCACGAGCACTCAAAGAAATATTTACTAGCGAGAACATGACCAAGGGTTAATTCACTGGTGGCACGTACGAACTAAGCTTGCACCACGCCAATTTACATAAGCTTAATATCTAAGCGTGAGGAAAAACAGAAAACAAACTCAACGTTAGAAGATTCATTTGGTTAGGAGAAGGGAATGAGCAAAATGTCTACCTGATGCTCGCGAACGTCAACCGTGCATACACGATCTACGCTCCCTGTACTGGAGTTCTGACGCTCGATAAATCCCCGTAACAACCAAGTTTCCGCCCTCGTCTGATCGGCACGCAACTTGCTTGCCCTCATTTCGTCCCTATGGAATCAAGGCGGGCAAGCCTGGACCCAACAGTTCATGTGGCGTCGAACGAAAGTGAAAAGATATCCACCAAGAGGTCTTTTGTTCATCCTCGTCAGTATATGTTATCTGAGGGTGAGAAACACAGCAGCTAATATGCCGCACTACAAAATGATAAAACTGAAAAGTTACACTACAAAAGTATGATGTCATATATTATATTATGCCCTTTTGCAAATGAGCAGGATTGGAGGGAAACCCAAAGTGAGGGCATGGACAAAGGAATTCACAACGCAAACGCCATTAATGCCGGTGCTGTGCCATATCAGCAAGTGTGTCCAATTAAACTTGTTTACCCTCCTTAGGCTCCTAGTCAGGCAGTCGGAATGCAACAAGCGAAGCCTGTTTTGAAGTATGGCATTCGTTCCTTTCGATTGTCATCGCTTGGTCGCCTACCTTCCTCTTCCAACCGCGGCCCCGGCGAGCAAACGAAACGCTTTGCGGGCGTCGGTGTACTGACATGCGCAAAACGTGGCCAGTCATCGGAGCACGGTGCGTGCCAAGTTAATACAGTGTGGTTCACTCGCTCGTCGTGCTCCCAATAAGCGACGCCGAACACACATTGCTCACGGGGTGCTCCCAACATAAGTTGTGAATGCAGCGATGATCGTACGTGGCTAGCCTCTTAATATCTGTCGACCTGACGATCTAGGTTTCAAAACCATATGGGAGATTTGAGCGTACGGCTGCGTTATAAACCATACACTTCATGGCAAGTGTAATGTCGCGGCTGCGCCACAGATGGCGGATATTAACAAAAGCACCTCGAGCGTTTGCTATCAGGTTCGCACTGTCATCTTCAATCCTACGGGCGTTACTAAAACTGCCCAGGTACTTGAATTCCTGAACGACATCTAGTTGATCACTACAAAGCAGTAGCGCAGGTGTGGGTCATTGCCAAGCTTGAAGAAGCACTCTGCATTTTCATAGAGCAAAGTATAGTCCAAAACAATAGACAGCCAGGGCTAATCGATCCAGTGCTGCTTCGCATGTTTAAGGGCCGCCCCAGGTTAGGGCACTAGCATCCGCCTACTCCAAGTCAATAGGCCACACACCAGGAAGTAGCTCTACACATTCTAGGTCGTGTCCAACGAAGGCTGATTTCACGATGTAGTCAGCTGCAAAGTTAAATAGGAAAGGTGACAGCTGGCAACCTTGTCTCACACCTCTGATGATATTGAAGGGTGGCGACTGTTTGCCATAATCCCTCACTGCTCAAATTGTGTGTATACAGCGGTTTGCTAATGTTTACCTAGTTATCGGGCACACCTTTCCTAAGCAAACTGCTTAAAAGCGCACATCGATCGAATGTGTCGAAGGCAATTTTTGTGTCAAGAAACTGGAACACGATGGGTCGCCACTAAACACAATGGTGCTCCATCAATTAACTCAAGGTAAAGATGTGGTCTATGTGGCCTCGACCTCGACGAAACCCGGCTTGCTGTTCACGAAGATAGCTTTCATAAGTGCCAGCCAAACTATGGAGAACGAAGAACGCAAGCAATTTGGAAACAATTGAGCTCAGAACGGTCTATTAAAATTTGGGACAATGACGGATCGGTTCTAGTCTGTCGGCACAGTCTTCTGCTCCCAAACTTTCATTAGCAACTCGTGTAATCCATATGCTAGAGCAGGGCCCCTGAATTTGCAGTGGGCTAGAGGATACTACTTGCACCTACCTCCTTATGCAACTTCAAAAGCCTGATCCACGTTCTACTTCTGCGCTGAGAGCGGATCCAAGGAGATGGTTCAGAGAGAAAAGCTCTCAGGAACTAAAAAAGAAAATCAAAGCAGGTTAGTTAAAATTCTTTGCAATGTGTTCGGCCCGAAGCTTTAAGCCTTTTGACTATCTGTGCATCGGCTGCCCACCATTTGGCGTATCGTCTAACTAACTCCAAGCCTCCTGCGGCCTATTTTCGTATGGACCGGAAGAACTTATGATACTTATCAACGGTAGCGGCGCTTTCTATCGCCGAGGCACCATAAGACCACCAGGCATAGTTGTCTTTCTTCGGGCTACCACTCAAGTTTGCCCTAAGACCTTCTTGTATTCACTTCCAGTCGGAATGCGTCGGCGACCATCCATAAATTCCAGTGACTCTCTACAGCCCATATGTCCAGTTTGGCGGTTTGATTTGCTTCATGAAGGAGCGCCTGCTGATAATAACGTTTGCTGCATATGCGACCAGTGACCGTCGATGGCGTTCAATGGGCGCTCACAGCCCGGAGGTCAGCGCACTTTGATTACCTGCAGAATACCAGGCTTCGCTAGCGGGCTAGTGTAAATCCGTTCATTTCAACGTTGCAGATGTCTACCGAAACGCGCCCGGAATTCGACGCATAAACGTGAGTGATCAGAGTCCACGCCCGCGATCGAAATCGAGCAGCCGTTTTGGACAAAGCCTGTACAGCGCTAACTGATTGCGATAGGATAAAATTGTATTCATGGCTGTTGCGAAGCTGGCAGGCGCCGTCACGCTTCTGCGGTTGCTTCGTTGAAGCCTTGTGCCCGAGAGATGGAGACGAAAGTTTTTACACAGCTGTTGCAATCGCTCACCGATATCATGGGTGCCTACACGATGTTGGCTGCCAAGCTGGAACCCATCAGAGGACCATTTTTGGACTTCGGCGGTTAGGTCGCTATCCAACTCCGCAGTACCAGTGTCACATCTGTAATGAAAATTTTTAAGTTGCTGATGGAAATCGTCTTACACCAAAGCAGTGCTACAGTTTAGAGGGGTCTAGGCCGCAATGACAAACAGTCACCGTTTGTTTCCGCGCGACTTCGTAGTATAGAGCGAACCAGCTTATCTAATGGCACACATCCCAGTGTTGACTGGAATCCAATCGGTCAGAGCAGCTTTAGTATAGGAACCCAAAACAATTCGGACGCCAAATTTACCGGCATTTAAAGCAGCATCATCGCCAGGCAGGCGCAATGCGAACGTGCCACCAGTGTCGCATGTGGGGTAACGCAGGTTGAGCAAGGAGCTCGAATCTTGCAGGCGGGTTTCTGCTAAACAGCAAATATCGATCCATAGGGCTCTATGCTGCGGGCAGTTGTTGCCGATTAGCCAATCTTTAGCAAAGTGCGCAGGTTGAGGCTTGCCCGTCTTAACGATTTTTAAGGACTACAAAGGAAAACGGGTGAACTTACTTTCTCCTCTGAGCTGAACGTGGGCTTGTCGACTGGAGTGAAGCGACGCACTGCGATATGAGTTGGAACAAGACAAGCGAATATTGAAGCAAGGTGAGGGAGTGCCAAGAAGTAGGGAGTTGAAGATGGAGGTAAAAGTAAAGTTGCAGCCGGACGATAAGTATGAAAGAGCAAGAAAGAGGACTAAAAGACCTGAAGGCTTGCGTAGTGGCATCCAAACCCTATTCAATTAGCTCGATGCGTCAGTTAGGGCTCCAATGATTATCATCTGCGAAGGCCAGAGCATCAACAAATCGTTAGAAGAAAGGTTCATTATATTGCGTGGGCAAAATACTGTCAGGTTGCTTAAGTCTAGACAGGAGAGCTATTAAGGTTCTCAACCAAAGCCTTTGGTTCAAAGACCTAATCGCAAGACAGTATGCTTTTGGCACTGGACTACAGAGAGCACGTTTTATGGAGCGGGGAGCCACCCTGACTCCAATCCCTGACCTGGACGGCCGGGAGACTGAGTTCGTTTGGCCGCTAACCATTGACCAAGCTGGTATGCGGGGCTCTGAAGTGTAAAAAAGCACCATCCAGTATAGCTCAATGGCTCGATGAGGCGCGCAAACCATCGCACTACAGTAAATGCCATTCCCGTCTCGATGGGATGACTTTAGTTACTGATTCTGAAAGAAAGTGTGTTAACCGCGACATTTTTAAACCCTTAGTTGCGGCCTTCCCAGGTAGTCGCACAATGCAAAAAGAGGAATGGTCAGGGGGCACAGTTTCCTTTAACCTAAACGAAAAATCTATCCTTATTTACGAAGGTTTCATCAGGCATTTCCTTTTCGTACAACTGCCAAACTTTACTCAAGTGTTGCTCACGTCTATTTCCTGCCATGCGATACCAATCATGGGTGCTAGTTGACGGTGTGGTGCGGTATGTCATGCATCAATTAGAGCGTTTCTGCACTAGGTACTTGCTGGTAGCATGTATCCACGGGGGCTTGCTTGTGTTCCGTTGCTCCGTGCAAGCTGGATGTACGGATGAGACACTTCCGTGTGGTTAACTTTAAGGTTATCAAAGACTGCCTGAACAGTATCGGTCACCGAAATTTTGCAGCGCAAACCAGAAATCTTGGTAGGCACTGCTTAATAGTTCACAAGCCACTTGTTGAGGTATGGCGCAGGAATGCTTTTGTTACGCACAAACAGAGCACAGCAGGGGGATAAATAACCGTCGTCGTCGGCAACTAAGGGCTCGTTATCGATACCATCTACGAAGGCTAGTGCCTTGGCAAACCTAAGGTCCAAAACAAACGGTACTGCGTTACCCAAGTGCTCAGTGGGATGGTTCATTGACTGATGCCCCGGTACTTGAGGCTACGCCGAAGTGGATCTGCATATATAGCACAGCCACGATTTGCAAGCACGACCTGGCTAACAGACCTCCGGCAGATCAAAAGCACCCAGTATCAAAGAGTTGTTTGCGGATTCCGAGAGTGCAATCGTGTACATTTTTGGATGCACTCATATGGCTTCCATGCACCATCACAACTATAAATGGAGGCAGTGAAGGACTAAGCACTATCCACAGAGCATTGCTAGTTTTGTCTGCCGACTAAAACATACATATTCGCAAAACATAACCTTCACTGCTAATAAAGCGTGACGCCACTGCCTTGTGGGCCAACAAAGAGATCACATGTAACTAGTGCATAGCCAGACGGAATGGTTCACCGTCCATTAAGTCTCGAGGCCACTATGCCGCAGTGAATGCAAGTACATCAGGATGAGGCCTATTTACCCACTAACCTATCTAGTACCTTTTATTCCTTAGGCTTTGCACATGACTGAGCACTCTGTGTGGGCAATCACAATGCCCAAACCAGAAATGTGCGCCACCAGAACAGACACCTGGCAGGGCAGGATGAGACTGCCGGCTGACCGCCTGAAAGCCCACCGAGCAGAGACCGTGTTCACCTGCCGCTTCTCTGAACGTTAGGTACATCATGGCCTAGAATAACTTCAAGCTGTCCGCTGGCGTAGGGTCTAACTGGATGCAAACGTTAGTATCCTTCAGTATGAAAACCAACCGCTACAACACTTTACGTTCAACCTGGGTGGACCGGAGCACACGAAGTAAAAGCAGTCGATGAGTTGAGGTGCTAACTGGGACGTTACACACCCTTGTCAGTTTCCTAATAGTAAGGCCGGAAATCCAAGGCAGAGGATGATTTAGTTAGCCCATTTTAATCCACTGTGCGTTGTCCAACGAGCATTTAGCAGCAAGTGCGTCATTGAATAACGATGTTACAGCATTTCCCGTCGCTATGCATACCTCAACGAGAGCATTCGACATGATAATGGGCATGACCGGTTGACCAACGGAGCTAAGCTGGCCGTCTGGCCTCATCAAATGGACATCCCTGGAGACCGCAAGCGCCTCGATCAACTAGTCTATCTTGAGATTGAGGGTGGTGAAAATGGTGGCGACCACTGTGACTTAATCATTCCTGTCGTGGAAAACCGTGCAAGCCTGTCGGCCACTAGGAAAACTGATGCAGCTATAAAGCAATGTCCCTAGTAGGCAGCATAGCGCATGGTTTAGCAGTAAATTCTATACCCTGATAGCGACATCTGCGGTTGAAGTCTTCCCACTGCATGCCGCGAGAATCATCAGTTACTAGCCTAGCACTGCTTTTACACCCTCAAGCGGCATTAGCCTATACATTGCATGGGTGCGTAACCAGATGGACATTATAAATTGGAAAACAGCAGAACTATAACACGTATACGCAGTAAAACGACGATCAGCTGAAAGGTACAATCAATTATAAAATGGGTTAGTACGCAAAAAAACCGAACACGTTACCGACAAGCGTCACCTAAACACTCAGTGCCTGACCTATTTCGTCGACCAAAGTTGCCTTGGAGCGAAAAGAAGTTAACACTGCTCATTTATATTCATGTATATTCATGTATATACAAACCCTGTTTTTACAATATATCGGCTAGATACTGTGTTAGTATAGCACGCCAAACATCCTATTCCCTGCGTAGTGTCTATTACCGAATAGGTTTGTCAAGGTTACTATTAATGCCATTCAGCAATGTATGCAAGTTCACGTACCGCCCCCCACGGGGGTCATCAAGCTTGGAATGCGCGCAGCGGAATTTGTCCTATTGATACAAGGAAACACCAGGCAACTTCTTTCCTTACCATTGCATAGACTCACGCGTGGTCATCACGGAATCATGGAAAAGTTGTAGGACGATGTGAGTTCAGTATTATGCATCCCATACTCCATTTCCTCCGCACTTTCGTAGCGCTTAGGAAACCTACGACAAAGCACAGTTGCTTCATCCAATATAACGAATGTTAACCAAATATGCCCCATCGCTTTATATCCATTTCAAACAATACGCAACGTAGGTGCAATGCATGTATATAGCATCCAACTTCAATTGATTTCTTTTTAGGCAGCATTTGGTATCTGTCAATTTAACTCTCATTCACGCTATCAACTTCATGTGGGATGGTGTACCCAGACCCACCGTCCCATTGAAGATATGGTTGCCGAACCGAATTGCTCGCTTCCCCACACCCACGTGCGTCGATGTTCCTTCGTACTACTCCGCTTTCACGTTGCTCCACTAACACGGTAACTAGCATTCATATAAGATCGTACTTAATTGTATCTTAGCTTTGCTATACCACCTCGATAAGTCTTTTATTACGACTACGGGCCTAGCAATAGCACGATGCGAAGGGAAATCAGAAGGCTTGTCAGCCTATCCTCGGTAAAGTTAGAGATGCTGACAGACACCGCTGCCTGTGTTCTCATCAACAGTTACCTGCGGATGCATTTTACGTTTGCAGCGTAAGTACTTAGAACCTAAGTAGACGTGTGCACACCAGCTGTAGTGTTAGTTCTTTTGAGTATAGAAGCCTCGGCTTTCGGAAGGTAAGGATTTCATAGCCACCACTTCGTTTCTAGATGAACAGATAACAGAATCGCTGGAAGTTAGCTTGAACGTTTTCACTGACAGTAAAAATTATCGGTTCACAGACGAGCTTAAGTGGTATCATTGTCAGTGGGTTGCTCTTTTCTGTATAGCCAACTCCGCTGTAATAGTAATGCTTAGTTTGCTGCGGTTGTTTCCTCTTAGTCTGCCTGCAGACTATTGCACACTAATGTACCCACAGCGTTTTACACCGGGCATCACCATGAACCCCAGGACCTACGCAAACATTGGTTTGGCAAGCACTTTGACGGCTGCATTTGACGTTGAACGTAGTTCACCCAGAGGTGTTCGTTAGGGTTTACATGGGTGGACGCTCACTGATTTCTTCATCCACGAGACAAATATGGCCTACACTTTGTTAACCTAGTTAACCAAAACTTCGCACATTGTGGTGTAACTCTTTAGTGGTGAAGTTAAGCTATCCGATGTGAATTAGTTTCTAAGTCGACTAATAGCGGTATTATGTGAGTTGCATGAAAAATGCTTGGCATTATCCGGTAACCTCTGGATACTCAAGGTTTACCTGTCCGCAGTATCTGCGGTGCACTGGCAAAGGCATTCGTAACGAGAACGAAGGCCACCTCCAGTTACTACAGTTGCGACAAATGCGGTTACGGTTATGTGTGCATTCAACGGTAGGCCACTATTCCGAAATCCACCTGCCGGCCTCCAACTAATGAGGGCTGCCGCGCTGATAAAAGTGCAGCGCTACCCCAATTTGCAAATCTATCGGTTGACCTGATCTGCTCATTCCACCTAGACTATATGCATTTCATGTGCCTAAATGTAGTGCTTCGGATGGTAGCACAGTAGTGTCCTGCGCCAAAGGCCAATTCAGAACAGCCAAATGATGGAAAAGTAGCGGAGCTTGATGCAGCGATAGCAGACAATCGCAGTTGCTGGACGTGGGACTTCAAGACGTTGCCGGGTAGTTAAATTTCACCGGTATTGGAAGCGACGGAATCCAGAACATTCGTTTTTACGCTTGACCTCAGTGTTGGAGACTGCATCAGGGGCCGCCTGACTAGTACATACTGACCCCTCCTGTATGACTCCGCATCCATAGTTGCAACAACCAACGGTTGATAAAATTTGTGCTAGTTTTACGATACACTGCAACCTTCAGAATCCTTGAAAAACCGCACGCTGGGGCATTTCGACCGGCGTAAATCCATCGAATCCATATCTCTCCAGTATAGAAAAACCATTTTAAGGCATCTGAGCGTTTCAGCATGCGTTTCCTGGACACCAGTTTATTTATTATCACGTACGCTTAGGAAATCTGCGTTACGTCCAAGCACTTTGCTTGGCAATCCCTGAGTTCTACGGTCAGATTAAAGCAAACGATGGAGAAAACTGCGATTCACCTTCGACTGGGACCAACCGTTATCGGAACAAAATACGGAATTCCAATCCAACACTTCACAGGAGAGAAGAAATGAGTCGTGGGATTTAGACCTTGGCATCCCAAACAACGTGTTTGATGACACCTTGAATTCACGTCTATTTTACTAGAAGTCCTATCCTGCAATGTGTAGGGTACTCGCCGTCTCATAATCCCTAGCCACAATAGGCACAGACCGAAGTTTTGGCTTGCCGAGCTACTCCGTCTGAAAACGGCCGCAAGCGCTATGGAGTGGGGTAGCCCTAAACACCTTCACCTCGACGACGTGTGGAATTTTGCACTCTCCAAAATGCCGTCGCTAAGTGAGCAGATCGTTTTCTCCTCCCATCGAAAACCCTTCGCTAGATGTCCACCCTGGATGGATCAAGAGGTGTGGGCAACTATGCATAGAAGGCGCAATTTATGGGACCACTTTAGGCAAGTTCAATCAGAATCCGACTTCTCTCACCACCAGGCTTTCAGGAATATTTGTGTCCCGACGGAGCGTCAGAAACGCCAGCATTATGAACTACCTTTGGCACAACGCTCTAGAGTCGCACATAACATGCTCTATTCATAATTGAAAAGAAGCACTGGAGCTGGTAATTGCGTCCCTGCTTTGTGTCCCTCTGCTTATCAAGCTTTAATGCACGATTACGCTGAGAAAGCTAGTCACTTGGCTAAGCAATGCGCATCAGTTTACGCGAAAGCAACAACATTTAGTGGCAGAGCCGGATCCACCTTTCAATCTTCGTTGGCCCAAGTTGATATTAACAATGATTCTGGGATGTAACTTTGTCGTAAGTTAGATCCGTATAGCCCACCCGGCCCTCATGGATTGCATCCTTTTTCCTCAGGACTGTGGCATAGTGCATTGTTTCACTCATATGTCAATTCTTCCGTCGCTCACTACAAGCTGCCCGCGCTTCTTCAGCTTGGAATTGGATATCGTCAAACCAATCTACAAAGGAGGCAGTCGACATGAGCCAAGTAGTTATCGTCCGACCGGTTTGCCGTCAATGGTGCGTAAAAATATGGAACGGATACTAAAACAGGCTGTTTATCTTCACCTTGGGGGACAGAATGTTACGCCTTATAACCAGCCTGGTTTCCGGAAAGCACGCTCCTGTTCCTCCAACTTCAATGTTGTTAATGAAACCTGGGCAAAGTCGCCAGGCTCCGGCAAACGCTTGGATGTTGTGCCGGTTGCCTTCAGCAAAGCTTCTGACAAAGTCTCATATGAACGGCTTCCAAGGATTCGATATTTCCGGGAACCACTCTATTGGCTCTTTGACTTTCTAAGCGACCGCACCATGCAAGTGAAGGTGCATGACACGTTTTCTGCTCCTGTTTGTATGAAGAGCGGGGTCCCACAGGGCTCTGTCCACGGTCCCGAACTTTCAATATCTTCATCAACGACTTACCGTCCACTTTTCAAACGGACTGTCTAATCTACGCTGACGTCCTAAAGCTATGTATGGAAGTATCCAGCCTTAAAAACGCGGAACGATTACAATCTAATCTCGATCTACTCCATGGTTGGTCGATTAAATAGCCGTTGCCGGTAAATCGTGCTAAATGCTCTGTTCTGCCCGTTGGCTCCTCCAACCCACTTGGAAGTTACCATACGGGGTCGTGCTGTGCTCAGAAGCGTAACCCAAGGGAGGGATCTTGGCGTGATAGCGTCAGCAGACCTCAAAGCTTTTCAGTCCACCCAGAAGTGGGTCGCCATGGCCTATAGGATGTTCCATTCTATCCGTAAAGGGTTTCCTCTCCTGACGCCCAGCTTTTCCGGCTCCTCTTTGGCTTGTATGTACGCCCGATTCCTGAATACGGACTACCTGCCGCCTACCTCAACTCCTAATCCGAAGGTGATATGATAGAGAAGGTTCAACGGCGTGGAGCTAAATCTGTTCCAGATTTGCGTGACCTGTCTTATCCACTCTGACTTTAACGACTGAACCGGTTCTGTCTACGTTACCGCCGTCACCGCGGAGGTTTGATATTCACACGACGTAGTCTAAGAGGGGAACTAGGTTGAGAGTTACAGGACCTCTTTCAACTCAATACTGAGAGTTCGACACGAAACCACCGCTTGAAACCGTTCAAACCGATTAATCTCCGTGTGTGGATCAATTTGGCCTTAGCAACTCGCGTAGTGAATGATTGGAACCGGTTACCGGAGATTATTGTTGATGTTGACATAGAAAGACGTTTCTAACAACTGTTGGATTCCCACCTGAGTACGCTAATATTCTGCTGTCTCTAAGACAGCCACAGTGGTCTGCGGAACCTTGTGTCGCAAGGACCCGTACCATTTCCACAATGACCGAGAAGTGAAGGAGTTAACAAAGGATCTTCCTTCTGCTCTCTAGCATCCAAGGATCCATTGTCCAGCGAACAATACCTGTCTACACAGCTTGTGTAACTTGGAGAACATTTCTTTTGGTCTTAAGCCCTTAATCGTTTTACAGCTATTTTTTGTTATTAACTTTTAAATTTTTCGGTTCGGGTCCTGACCTTCGTAGTTTGGCCTTTTGAGGAATATAACATTTATCTATTTATCTATTTATTTGCTAAGTTTCGGTATTCTTGAGCTCTACTGCACATTTGTAGATACACCACTTTTAGAAGTGATAGAGCCACTCTTAATATTGTTCTATTTCGTTTTCCGGTGGCGGGAAACTTTTTACTGCATGGACGTTCTATATCCCGCAATAGGCCGGGAGATGGCGGACGTGTAAACAGCTCAAATTACTCTACCATCGGTTTCAGATTAAATTAAAAATCTATGGGCGCTTGGATGCCGTATATTGTCACCTTTCATCCCCTAGAAATCTTACGCAACCGAAGATGCACGTTAACACTATATAAGTAACAAACTACCTACTCCAGCATTGCATCCAAGTTCAACGGCGGCTACTTAGCCAATAACTTTTCTAAGTAGGAATTTGCTAACACACAATAATTTGACAACAGGTATGAACGCAGCTTATAAAACGATTTTGTGAAAACGTTTCCTCAGGGCTTTGTACCATTTTTGACCGTGAAGCTCATACGGAGCTGTATTTTACGTGTAAATGATGTGGTTATATGCAAATGTTAGCCGTTAGACGCAAGACAATCTTCCTGATATATGGACCATATTATGATAACTCACATATGCCCTCTGGTAATAAGGAGACTACTGAATGTACTTTGAAATCTTAAAGTGAAATAAGGACGCGTAATGTAGATCATGGACGGTGCTACGGTGATTCGTACAGCCACTAACATCCGCCATATTAACGTTATGCGTCAGCGAAGATTGCTTATTAATGGTTCCCACAGATACTTAAACGGGTCTTCGCGGATTAAGGTTGGTGCAGGGATTTGTAGCCAGTAGATGTCAAGTAAGCGGCATGCAAATAGATAGAACATGGCGTTGTATACTTTGGCTATGCCAGTGCAGCCACCGCCTGGCAGGTAATTTCTGGTCTGTGGACGACGCTACATAGAAGTACAAAGTCTGGTGGAACACTTTTGTAATTCGTCCATCTCAGCCAGGCCATCACTTGGTAGTGGTCGCTTGTTAACTGCATATTTGCCAGAGGACGTTGCTAGTTATTTTCACTAAACCTAATGCAAGCGTTTTATAATTGGTCTATTTCAGGCAATCCATCGCTAGTATGCTCTATTCTGAGCTGTGGACGATGCTACATCGATGCATAAGGCCTAACGCACCCATTTTTAAGTGGTCTATCTTAGGCAAGACATTGCTTGGTAGGTGTAATGAGGCAATGCTACCTAGATGCACGTACCCTGATAAGACCGTAGTATGCACGATCTATCTGACCTAAAGCATTGCCTTTAGCTCCCTCCTTATCTGTGGGCGCGGCTTCCTCGATTCCCGACTTGATGTAACCGTTTTATAATTGGTGCATTTTTGTCAAGCCGTTGCCTGACAGCTATATTCTGAACTTAGGGAGATGGTACGTAGATTCACAAAGCTTGTTGCTACCATTTAATAATTGGCCCACCTCGTCCAACCTATAACTTGGTGGCCCCATTCTTACCAACGGACTATGCTACAAAGAATCACCTAGCTTGATGCAACCATATTTAGAATAGTCCGTCTCAGCGAAGCCATCGTTTGGTAGCTATATTCTGCTGGGTTGGCCACTCCAACTATATTCACGAAGCCACTTTCTAAAGTTTATAAACGGTCCATCTCAGCCAAGCCGTCGCTTATTAATTCTATTTTAAACGGTGTGCGACTGTTCCCAGGATTACCTAGCTTGATGCAACCACCTTATGTTTGTTCTGTCTCAGTTAAGTCAATAGTTTGTAGCTCCGTTCTTATTTGTGAAAGATGCTACCTAGGTTCACGATGCCTGTTGCTAACGTACTGTAGATGGGTCATGGCAGCCAGGCCATTGCTTGGTATCCATATCCTGATCTGTGGACGATGATACCTAGATTCACGACGTCTGCTGCTACCAGTTTATAGATGGCTCATTGCTTTCGTGGTTTGTAGCTCTATTCTAACCTTTGTACGATGACACCTAGTTTTATCTAGCCTTATGCAATCATTTTGCATATTTTCACTGTAAGTAAAGCCAACGCTTGGTAGCTCCAATCTGACCTGTGTACGATGCTACCCGGATCCACGAGGCCTGCCAATGTCATGGTATAAATGGTCGATCTCCTCCAAGTTATTGCTTGTTAGCTCTATTCTGAAGTATGCACGATGGTACTCAGATTCACATAGCCCGATGAAGCCATTGTGATATGGTTTATCTCAGCCAAGCCGTCGTTTGGTAGCTTTACTCCGAGCTGTGAACGAGGCTACATAGTATCACCTAGCCTGTTGGAAACATTTTGTAAATATTCTATCTCAGTTAAGCTATGGTTTGGAAGCTCCAATCTGATCTGTTAGCGATGCTGCATGGAACCACATGTCCGGCGCAACCGCTTTACATTGGATCTATCTCAGCAAAGCCATAGCTTGGTAGCTCTAATCTTCTCTGTGGAAGAGGTTAGATGGCTTCCATAAGGCTAAAGCAGCTGCTTTCTAATTGAGTTCTCGGCCAAGTTAAAGCTCGATCCATCCGTTCGGTTTTCTTGATCATATCATAGCGGTTTATTATATTGCTCTTCTACGTAGACGGTACTTATGGATCGTTCGCAAACAGCTGATATTTGGCTTCTATAATGAGTTTCCATTTGCACTTTATGAATGCTCTAAATGGTTCCTCATTAATAACGGTTTAACTATCGCTTGAATGTTCTTACACTGCACAGGTGCGATAACGCATTCCTCAATGATATGGTGTATGGCCGGTTCGTTATACAAGTCTAACACATATACATGCTCACCTTGCATGGAATTGAGCTTCCACGGCTGCTAGAGTTTATGTTTTATAAATGCTGTTGTTTGGTGTTTAGGATAACGGCATGTATACTTTATAACCCAATGCGTCTTCAACACCGTAACTGGCTGTGTATCCCATGTAAATTACGTAAATAATCTCCTTTGGCCTCCACCCCGGATTTTTAACTACGTACCCACTTGGCATGAACATATCCCGAGAGAGGTTGCCGGACGGTCAATATGCAAGCCTCTTAGCTGGAAACAACAACTGGTGCTTAAGTGCTCCCCACCACATGTAGGCTTGTGCGGGGCTTGGTAATCGGACCGCCGCTCTTCTCCCTAATCGTAAATAATCTCCCAGGGCATCTCGATGTAGCAACTCTATATTTTGCGCATATTCTAGACCTCTAAATCCCAAACAACCGCATTTGAACTTGGTGAGAAGGACCAGACCTGAGCTGGCTATATCAGCCGGGCTAGGATATTACGTTCATCGTGGTATTCCCATAAGGGAGCACAACTCGCGTTCTGACTGGATCACGGTTATAATGTAGTCATCGAGCGCTGAAACTCTTCCGGATGGTAGTGTCAATAAGGCTAAGGTTTCATTTTGAACGGCAGTTGGGTGTCGAAGCCAAATCGCAGCGTTTTACCTCCTTACATCCTTGGCTGCTTAACATATAAAAGCCGAGTGGCCGCGGTATCTACCCTACTACCCTTGTGTGGCCAAAGCCAACGTTTCCCTTCTCCTGACGATATCCACCTACCGATCATTAAAGCCTTACAAAAGTTTTGTCCTCAGTGTGGGCAGAATACTGTTAACCAGGGTTTTGTCAGACTGTTTCGTTTTACATACAACAACACCTGGTAGCATGGTATTCGTGCCTGAGTAAACGATCCGCTGGAAACCACACTCAAGTGATTCTCTAATAGCTGCAGTTCCCCTTTCTTGTAAGTCTCCACTACTCGCCACCAGTCTGTGTACTCTTTTATACTACGGCCTTCACACACCTTTCACAATTCATTCCATCACGCTACACTGACGTACATCTTTATGTTTCTTGAAGCGGACCTGGTCGCCTTGTCTACATCACTAACCGTCGCACCGTGCATATTAGCCTATTCAAGGGATGAGAAAGGTTCATCCGTTATGCGCGCGATTTGATACCAGAAGGCACAAGTTGTTTTGAAAATTAATAATGTGTTATTTAACGGTTACAACAAGATGGCAGGGCGCACTTTTCTCACAGAAGACTAAAGTACTTGATGGTATGAAAACGTTATCACATGATACTCCAACGGGCTATGGTAAGTCTAGGTAAAGGGATGAGATTTGCGTTTGTTGTGGAAGCATACAATCCCACTGTCTAAATGACACAAAATGTTGAACCAGCTACGGGAGATTGGGAAGTCCACGTTATTTCCACGTAACAAACCGTTAATATGCACAGGCTAAGTGTTACATGTGCCACTGATTAAATGAAACATGCAAGCAAGAGCAACATTCTAGCAAGCAAACCACCCAGCAACCTTAAGTACAACATAAGATACGGTTATAGAATAGTTTTCACAACCTACAGTAGACAAACTGGATATCTTCTGGTCAATGAGCGGTCACTTTGTAGTGCGAACGCTTTGCTTCTTAGATCTAAATGTGGGCCATCCGTCGGGGTCCAGCCTTTTGAGAGACCAGGTGGTGAACACTGATGCAGCTACTAGGGGAGCCAGGTGCACGGATCCTAGCGCACTGCCACTCGTGTCCATTGTTAAGGTGCCATAAAAGGTAACGCAAATAGATTCCATGCAACGACATCTTCCTCCAATGGAAGGCCATCTCTCCGTTTGAGATCACGAAAAGGAAAAAGGCAGTGTCGGTCAATGGCATGTACAAAATGCGATGGATAATGACACGAAACGGGTACGCATAAAGGTATAACAACATATAGGCCTACGTAACCAACACATATATCGGTTTGTAAAACTATGCGTTGTATTGGGTGATGCGAAAGCGTTTGGTGTTTTTCAAACGCTTTTATATATCCTTTTGCGTTTCTAAAACATATGGCTGCACACATATTTGCTGACATCTGCTTACCGAAGCCCGTATTCACCGCTCAGTCGTTCCTTATAATTTCTTGGCAGTTGAGACACTGGTTCGACTCCTCTGGGTCCCGGAGGTCCGCGCAAGTTTCATGGCACCAGTGCTCACATTCGCAACATTAAACCTAATGCACGTCCACCTCCACGGAATGCCGTTGTTGTTAACCGCAAATGAGACAAGCATTGCAATCATGCAATACCTGCGCAGAAGCTCGCCGTTTTCCGTGCGAACGGTATGACGCCGCAGATGCAGTTCGCTTTTGTCGGATCTTCATCTACTGTAACGGATTAACGAGGATTACTATGTCCTCAACAGCCACTTTCCTACCGGCGAAAATCTGCTTCCGTTTGGTCGGCGCTTCTGGCAATCTACTCTGTGATGTTGATGGCTCACAACGAACAGCAGTATCTTCATCCGATGTCTGTGTATCTATGGAGACATCCACACTCCTACGCTTATTCCCACAACGGGATACAGTGCTCCCGATCCCACCATTGGTAATTAGGTGCCCGGTAATGGTACGCGTGGCCATTAGTTCTAAAGCAGGTCTCTCGCAGACGCCCGGCAAGATACTTTAGAGCGTGCACCTGTATCCGGAAGTTGGAAACGCTTGCTCCGTTTAACGCGATAGCTGTTTCCTTCTCAACACTTCCACTAATTGCTAGCTTCTCGGCACCCTACACTGTGGATCCGTATGCACCTCCTGGTACCCTTGTTCACCCGGCTGGAAAACGTTCGCCGGTGCTTGCGTAGGTGAAAACCACTGACTTTCCTGGAAAAGGTTTGTTTGCGAATAGAGCATTAGACGGAGTACCTTTAGCGCATAAGCGCACCGCAACTTCCAATGCATAATGAATGCCCCTTAGCACGGCGCCTGTATATTTTACCTGGAAAATGCCCATGGAAAGTCCGCACATTCCAGAACCCTGACTGTATCCCATGATTGTCACCTTGTTTACCGATAAGGGCTTTGGCAACAATTTACGGGGATAGGTTCAAAAGGAAGCTAAACCCCGAATAACCAATGCGAACATAAGGGTTTTGATCACACCCATGTGAGTTTTCGCTAGGCAGCGTTCCCTTGCCTGGTTTAATTCAGCATTCCGTCGTACCATATTCTTACACACTAGAACAACCCTTGACCTACGGAACAAACCGTGTTTTAAGTGCTTATACTCCACCTTTACTCTGTTCGTGGTGACATTGCCCAAATTGCTTAAGCCCTTAAAATGTGTCCTGCCCGGGTTTCCGAGTTGGGGAGCCACGTGCTATTAAGATACCTAAGCGCCCTACTTCGCGCACCTGTGTTAGCAAGCAATTGGTTGAATTGTGGTTTGCTATGTGTAGACCTCAAGTACTCATCCATCGCACAACGTTCCTGCGTTCAAGCGTTGCAACCATTTAAATAAGGGCAAGGCTTTCGTATGTCCCTAAGTACCTGGAAGCAGCAGCATACCACCTGCTCACTTGGGATGTATGAGTTGAAAACCTTCACTAGCGTTAAGCAGTGATCTAGCACCCGCGCACTTGCTGTAAGCGTTTTTGGTAAATTCTCCGTCAATTGCTGCACCGCATCAAGGAAACTGAGCCTACTTTTGCTATGCATGACGGCATAGGAAATACTACTAGCAATGCCGATTGCTTCAATCAGTATTACATGCCATAGCACATAAGCTCTTTGGTTGTGCTGATGTGCAGCGTCTGCCTAGATGACATCGCAGCGGCAATAATATTATAACGCTTCGTTGTCCACTACGAAGCATATCCTTTCCCCACGCAGCAGCCTCCTCATTCGTACGGCTGCTTTTCTACGCCCCATTCTAGCGTGCCTGTCATGTATAAACATGACGTCTGCACGTTTCAACAGCACTTGGAAGGTAACAAACGCAAAAGCTCTTAGCTCTCACATACTCTTAAAACTATGCATGAGCTCAAGAACTTGTTCCTCATTCTCCTGTGAAAGCAAGCGAGTACGCTCATATAACCACGATTTTCCTACGTGAAAATCATGGATATGCATCAAAGATTAATCCGCTATCTAATACAAACAATTGACAACACGACACGTGACATCAGCGGCACAGTTGCACTCTGTAATTAAATCAGCAGCTTCAACAGGATAAATGGAAACACTTACCGGTGGCCTCACTACGTTTCCGGTGGGCATGAACACATACCTGTTTCACATACAAATATTTCGGTAGTGCAATACCACGGTTTGGCGGCATCGACCGGCTGGTTCAGAACTGTACACGAAAAGGGACGTGCAGGATTGAATTTGAAATGCCGAGAAGTCTTGCCTGTTCCATATTCCATCTTCATTAGCTGTTTGAATAATCGTTCGGCATCCACTAAACGGTGTGTGACTGACCTTGAGCTTTGCGGCCGTATTCACCAGCTGAATGTGTCGAACCCTACCCCTTGGCGAAAGTGGAGTGACCTTCTAACGATAAGCGATTAAAGTGTTGCCCGTGACGGACGCCTGGTACAGTCAGGGTAAACGTGCTCATGCAGTTTAGAGGTGGTATGGTCATGTAAACGGTAAGGGCAAGTTAAGGGTAATTTCTAAATACCTTATGGTTAAGGAATGAAGGCGGTGTAAGTGGTTTGTTACTATGAGTTCTTTAGCTTGAACATTTTGGCGCGTTTCGTATCGTCCGATATGCAGGAGGATACCACAGCTTTCGTTGCATGCTAACTGGTGGTTACGAGGCAACCGATTAGTTCCAACGCGATGTGCAGCGGTTCCAAAGAGAAACTACTAGTCCGTTTTATAAATGCACGGCGATTACTGCGGCGGGTAATAAGCAGAGAACTGGAAACGATCTCCCTGATGGTTTTTCTTATCGATTCATTCAATATTGATGTGTGCATAGCAAGCGTTAGAATGTGAAAGGGAAGCGGTATGGTGCATGCTAATTTGACTGCTGTTAAATCTTTTAGTTATAGGTTCTACAACTGCAAGACCCGATTTTCTGTGGTACTGAAAGGCAAGTATTATGAGCTTGGCCGCGCCAGCCTGCAGCGTTCGCATGTGTTCCAGTTGGGGAAACTTTGGCTTTATCCTGCTAATCGGCGACTTAATGCGGTACAAGAAGCGGCAGTATTAACGTTGATGTAGTTGTTTCGTCAGACACGTGAAATCAGGAATTTCGCGGCAACGGAATATGGCATCCGTATTACCAGACGTGATTTATATCATCTGGGGCATCGGAGTCAGGCGGAGCAAGTTAGTGAGGTGGAACATGTCATCACCATGTTGGAAAGCGAAGATACTTGTACGGTTGTGAGGGAGCGGTTGGAGGTGTGATTCCTGTTCTTTGTACCTGCATGCATTCGGGGGCCGGTTGCGCGATACGGAGAAGTCCTACTAGCGGATTCGACGCATCCGCTTAAGTACGGATCTGCATTCTATGGCATCGCATGTTCGTTGATGTCACGGGGGTGGGGATGTACTTTTTTACACCTTATTACCAAATGAGACGACGGAGAGTTATTTGGAGGCGGTAACAGCTATGCGTACAGTATTTCCTAGCATGAAATCCGTGCGGGCCATTGTGGTAGACTAATGTGCACAACAAATAAATGCTTTTTGGGAGGTGTATCCAGAGGCGTGCATGGTATTGTGCCGTGTGCACATGTTACGGGACATAAACAGACGGTGCGGTTACCTGTCAATTGCGGCCCCAGCGGAAAAGGCTTTTCTGATCCGTTTGCTGAGGAACCTGATATTCACGCCTGAGGAGACGCGTTGTCACGGAATTCTTGAAACCATTCGGCAGAAATACGGAAGGCTTTCAGTATTTCCGTAGAACATGGATGCCATGGTGGAGATGTTGGACGGCCCATCACTTACGGCATGTCATGATGTTCGGATGCAATTCCACTAATCGAGTGGAGAATAAAAATATGCATCTTAAACGTACTTTGAGGGAGCGTTCCTCCTTATGGGCGCTTTTCGAGGTGATCGTTCATCTTGCGAAAAGTATGGCTGCTCATCATAGCACTAAGTCAGCGACGGAGGGCATGTAAAGTAACGCAGCACGCGGTGCTGTATTTGTGGTATCAGAATTGTAAGCAGATTGGCGGCATATGCTCGCGAAAAGGCGATGAGGCAGTTGCAGCGCACGACTAGTATTGGTGTCCTGCCGGATGGCCCGTATTGGGTGGTGTCTGAATCCGGGTCCGCTGTCTGCCGCATTTGCATACACTAAGGCAGTAACTGCGACTGTCCTTTCTATCGTCATTGGGGTGCGCCTTGCGGGCACATATTGCACGGGGCGGCGGAGGAGAAGCGGAATGTCCACGATGACCTTCAAGGACGTCAATGGATGATGGATCCAGCAGGGCAATCTGAACTGGCGGAGAACATGTATTACGGTCAAGGTGAACCGGTCTCCGCAGCTGGACATGCACACAGTGTGATAGACATGCGCATAAAAATTCGAGGCTTGCAAGAGTTGCTTGGGGAACTCGATGTTAATGTCCAAAGACTCGACTCAGAGGGACATCTGAAAGCGCTGGATATTTTGCGTGCCTTCAGGAATGTTATCTCTACAAAGTTGGATTTCAACATTCGCTGCGACACGTCGAAGTGTTCAGAAAGTATACCGCTGTGCACGGCAAACGTACCACGTTTATTGGGTGGTCAGTGTGAAAATGAGCCACAAGTTATTATGGCGGGCTCCGTTGAAATGTCGGCAACCTTTGAGGACAGCGTTATGAAAGATGGCAGTCTGGAAACCAACCCAGGCTCATCAACTTCCGATACGGTGGTCTCTGTGGAGGATGCAGGGCATCGAAGAAGTGCGCAAAAGAAACCCTTGGTCCATCGTGTTGTAAATCCGGCTCCCGGCACCAGCGCAATTTGCCTTACGCAATTTCGTCGGCTGCCGACGACGACGACAGCTAGATGCAGAAGGCAGAACAAATGTGGTGCACATGAGCGTGCAAATGGCAAGGTTCCAACAAGTGCTTATGAATTGTGTCTGCAGGAAGAGGACGTCGGAAAGCTTGGGAGCGATGTCTCCTGGGTGATGTGTGACAGATGCTCAAGGTGATACCATAAAACTTGCGCATCATATCATGGTGAGGATACTTATGAATGCGTTTGCTGCAGTATGTAAGTTCTCGGTGTTCGGTGTAATGATGAAACGCATTACGGGTGAAGAAGAGAGAACCCCACGGGCATTTGTAGTTAGAAGCCATTTACAGAAGTAAACGCGTTACATTGCATGCGCGAATGTCCATCACACTGTCGGCACGTTGCTGGCTTTTATAAAAACAATCATTGCATACGCCTTTGGTTGATTTTGACTTAACCTTGCGTACGGGTATTAAGGCATCGGTTGCAGCAGCATGTGCGGTTATGCCAACAAAACGGCATGCTGTGCGCATTTTTATCTTGCTGGCGCCTCATCTTCTGTACAAGTGAAAGCGTGCTCATCATAAAACAGGTTAGTTAGAGGTGGAAAAACCGTAGCTACTGTGTTGCAAAACGTACGATAACAAGGGAGAGAAAAAATTTCACAGGTGCAAGCCATCTGAGCCACCTTTAACGCATGGGCATGGTTCTGTTAAGCTGTCATCCTGTTGCGATTCCGCAAAAAATTACCATAGGAATTCATATATCGCTATATAGTGAGATGATGGTTGCAGTGGACGCTAATAGGGCATGGTTGGTGCGAAGGAACTCAGAACGAACTACACTAAGGTCCGCTGTTAGCCGTGCTGGCAAGTGTACGCAGTTACACCAGTTCGTCTTTCGGACCCCAACCAATGAGCCTAGACGCCACGACCGATGGCGCAAAAGTGCCTGAAGCTTTTAAATACGGTTCGTTTTTTCATCTTCCATCCCACGGGCGCTCATACAACTTCCCTTGTAGTTGATGTTTCGAACTACTTACAGCTTCTTCACAACAACGGTCAACGTAGCAGGCCGTCTAGGCCAATGTTGGGGGAACGCTTTGCACTTCGAAGGTGGGAACTCAAGCCCGAAGGGATGGACAGGCAGTGGTAATCTGCCTAGTGCCTTTGGCTAACTTTTCACCTGTCACACATATTACCTCAATCTCAATAACATGATATAAGTCATGAAGTAGTTCTCCTGGGTGTAGCTCCATACATTCTAAATCCTGTCCTGTGAGTGCGATTTACCCTACTTCGTCAACGTGGAAGTTGTAAACAAAAGGTGACAACAGACATCCCTGTCTCGCACCGCTGGAGATTTACCAAGGCGACAGCTTTCCGTAAGCCCTCACTCTGCCTATGCTACGCGTATATTGCTCGCATAAAATTTACATATTATTCTGAAACGCGTATCTTGATTAAACAGTCCCAAAGTGCACTTCTATCCAAGGATAGGATTGCACCGTTGCTATCAGGGAACAGGATCATGTTCCACCGGCAATGGGTGTCATGGTGCTCCCACAACTGACGCAAAGGAAAGATATGGTTAATGCAGCCAATACCTGTACAAAGCCCGGCTTCTTGTTCACGAATATAGCTTTCAAAGGTGCTAGTCAATCTGTGAAGGAAGGCAGAGGCAAGCAATTTGGAGGCGATGAAGATCACACGGAGTTCTCCATGATTTGTGCATTCCGATCGTCAGCCTCCCTTGAAAATGTGGACTACGACGGAGCGGATCCAGTGGTTGGTACAGTTTACCGCTGCAACGGTTTCACTGTTAATTATTATAAATCATCGACAAGGGCATTTCCCCTGAATTTCACGAGTGTTGGAGAAAGATCCTGGCATCCCGCGGCGTTATTTAATTGCAACAGTGCGACCTCACGTTCGACTTGAAGCAAAGGGTGGTTCTAGAGGGACTGCCCACGGGTCTGGCCGATCACTGGCATTCAGACTATCTGGCTTCCCCGTTACCTGGTGTCAATGCGCTCACGATGTCCTCTTGGACGTCCACTGAACACTTCCGAAGATCTGCACACACAGGTGCATCGTCCGCGTGTACACATGTACTCCAAATCCAGCAACATTTCTGCACACAGCCTCTCTATTGTAATGTTATCGCAATGTGGTGGTTTTGCGTCCACAGGTGGTTAGAAGTTAAGGGGCGCCAAGGCACCCTCCAGCGGTTTCTCTGTCGGAACTTAGCGCTCACAAGAAATAATCCATCCTCTTCACACAAATAAACTAAGCACGTACCGTTATTATTACTGGAACCAACACCATGTTGGCCACCAAGATGCAGTTCATCAGTGGATAACTTTGCAACTTCAGCGTTCAGATACCCAGCGAGCACTACAGTGCCCCAGCTGCTTCAGAGGCGAACTACGTCGTTCAGTTGTGGACAGGAGTCCTGGTTAACAGTATCAAGAACAACGCTCCTCGTTCACATATGAGTTTAAAGTATAAGCGAAGCCAGTATTACAGCAAGGTGTTGGAGGGCCATCAGTCTGTGGTTGAAAACAGGGAGGATAAAAGTGAAGCTGGAAAGTGACGAGTGGGGGTAAATAAAAGAGTTATAATAACACAGGAAGGCTTGCGCAGCAGAATCCAAACCCCTATGCACCCTGCTGGAAGCAGCAGCCAGGGCACCGTTGATTACGTTGTCCGGTGGCCAGAGCATCAGTAAACTGCTTGAGGAAAGATTCGTTGCATTGCGTAAGCAGGATACCGTCCGTTTGCCCAGGCCTACACAGGTGAACCGTTAGGCTTCTCAACCGAAGTATTTGCTTCCAAACACCTGAACGGTAGGCACCGGTTTATTGCGTTCGGTTACAAGGAGTCCCACAGGACCAAAAGGATGATTTTCTCTGGCCTCTACCCAACCTGGCTCTGAATGTGCAAAAAAGCGGCACCTAGCATAGCTCATTGGATCACAGAGAGGCAAAACAAAGAATGACACCAGATTAAAAATTATCCAGGGTAGACGTGCTGCAATGCACGGAATACGAGGAAATCTCATTCAATTTATCACCTACGGGATGGAAGCGTATGCTTGCACAGTGAATTTTAGTTGTTTAGTCGTACTTCCAACACCACTGTCCGCCTCTACCTCAGCGGCATCCTACGTAGGACAAACTGAACAAGACCCTTGTGGGTAGACTTTAACTAAAAACACGTGCACGGCGCCCAATTCAACGCAACGTATGCAACTTTATCTGCCGTCTTAGCTGAGCTAGCATGATAATCTCCACCCATTACCCGCCTTTCATACATCATCTTTGGGGATACCCCGGTGCCACCCGACAGAAATAATGAGATGGGGTCGAATGAAAGCTGAGGACAATTTCACAAATATGTCGGCAGTTAAAACCCTGAAAGAACGGCGTATTAACCACAGTATTAGGAAACCCCTACTAGCGGCCTTCTTCAAGTTGTCACCAGAATGCAAAGACGAGGAATCAACGACGCCTAGGTTTACCTGGCTAGAGACAAGGGTGAGTTCGACCCCAACAAGTACGTAGCTCGAGGGCGGGAAAGTTGCTGCTATACGAAGGACAGAACACAGTCTGATTAATGGGCAGTAACAACAAAGTTCACCAGTCCTAGGGACTGTCCAGGACATGCAATATGGCCTCAGAACCCCCAGGAACATTTACAACATTCCACAGCTCAAGGTCATCAGCAAATAATAAAGATAATACCCCAACCTCTCCAAGGAGATGGTGTACGTAGATGGAGAACAGCATCGGTCCAAGGACCGAGCCTTGTGGGACAGGCTAAGGAACGCTTGCTTAAAGGATGAGCTGCGACCCAAACGTACATACTGCTCTCTTCCCTGCAAGAACGCAGATACGCAGTGAAGGGCGCGGCCGGATACGCCGTAGGAGCTCAGCTTCTGTGACAGCCTCAAGTGGTGTACTTAGTCAAGTGCTTTCGAAAAGCCGTCGAAAAGCACATCCACTACGTGGCCATTGTTCATTGCCTCGGAGCAAGGCTCACGAGATACCAACCAATCCGTAAGACACAAAAAACCCATCCGAAATCCAGGTTGTGCACTACTGAGTAGATGAAGTCTAACCAGGTGACCTTCCCACGGATCTGCCACCAGTTTTTCAAGCAGTTTGACCACGACGCCTGTCAGACTGACTGGATTATAATAGTCTGATAGACAATTGTCGCTACTTTTGAGGATAGTACAGATGACAGCCCCATTCCATCCTGGAGATAATGTACAGCTGTCAAGTGACTTCTGAAACCCCGTCGCCAGCTGTCAACGTAGTTCCAACGCCAACGCATGCAAAAGCATCCGGTGAATTAAATCAGGTCCAGCTGCTGTTACATCAACATGAATTACTATACACGTCAGCTGTATGTCCTGATGTTGCAAATTGGCTCACTCACCCGTCACTTCCCAATAGACCGAAGTTCCTGTCCTTCAGACGTCCGATGGGCGATGGTAGATTAATGGTGGATGTTTGTGAGTAGTGTAAAGTTCGAAGAAAGTAGAAGCCACGATTAAAATTCACGCACAATAATATGCCTCGACGGGGAGTCGAACCCCGGTCCACGAATTTCCGGTCCGTTGCTCTACCACCTGAGCTACCGAGGGCTGACGATTAGGTGCGCAAATTTTAACACATGTCTTCTGCTTGGTGCGCGACGTGTTGCCAATAAGCTCACAGTACCTGTCCTGATGTTGCAGATTGGCTCACTCACCCGTCACTTCCCAATAGACCGAAGTTCCTGTCCTTCAGACGTCCGATGGGCGATGGTAGATTAATGGTGGATGTTTGTGAGTAGTGTAAAGTTCGAAGAAAGTAGAAGCCACGATTAAAATTCACGCACAATAATATGCCTCGACGGGGAGTCGAACCCCGGTCCACGAATTTCCGGTCCGTTGCTCTACCACCTGAGCTACCGAGGGCTGACGATTAGGTGCGCAAATTTTAACACATGTCTTCTGCTTGGTGCGCGACGTGTTGCCAATAAGCTCACAGTACCTGTCCTGATGTTGCAGATTGGCTCACTCACGCGTCACTTCCCAAAATAAACCAAAATCCACCATTATGCATTTTATTTTGCTCCATTTCTGCTTCCCCTCCCCATTTTTCTTCTCACCCTTACTATACGCTTCAACCTAAACGCGCTGACTAACTTAGTCCTATCTGATCTGCCTCCTGCTCTGCGACCACAGTGAATGCATTGGCCAATACTCGGAACACCGAACACTGTATACCCATTTACACGAGTGCCTCAATGTCTTTCCTACACCTTATCAGTAAAATACTTCCTATCCCAACCTTTTTCCTCGCCTAATCACTCTTTATGCTCTTAAGACGCGAGCATTCTTGGCATCTCCAAACCCCAGCAGAAAACTTTCCATCCTGCTCCTGTCATTTGCTGCTGCGTCATCTGTTTTCAATCCTTCTTCAATCGGACTACCAACTCTCAGTGCCATGCAATAACCTAGTCCCAGCTGACCAGTCTGCTTCCCTTTGACTTCTTCCAGACTACCGGGATGTTAACGTTCCAGGCTATGTAGATTCAACGCAATGCCTCCCTCACCGTGACGGCCTGCTGCGCTTGTTCGCCCTTTATTACTGTAGCCACAACCATCTTTAACGGTCCACCTCTCGACACTCTCCAGCTGTCTCCCCAAACAAACTACAGCCTCAATCACAATGCGCCGACTAATCCAGTCTCAGGCTCCTGTAACATTACTGACCATCATTCAATCATTCTTCAATCGGACGGCAAACTTTCAGCGCCCCACCCTAATTTAGCCTAATCCGATGAGCCAAATAATCTGAGACTACACGTTACCGGGATGTTAGCGGTCTAGGTTTGGTCGATTCAAAGCGGTTTTTCCCTTACCTCGACAGCGTGCTGGACTTCTGTGACGTGGCCGACCACTGTCCGGAAAACTGAACGCTCTGTCTCCATTGCCTTGAGAGCCACGTTAACTGTCGCACTTCTTAGCACTTAACGTAAACTCTCGATTCTGTCCTCCCCTCATCACGTTTTGTCTTTATCTCTTCTTCAACCGGAGAGCGAGCTCTAAGAGCCCTGCCCTTTTATCCTTTTTGATTGCTTCCTGACTAGCAAAATGTAGTTTTAGGCCCCGCGTCACCAACACACAACATCTCTCGCCTGCGAGCATGACTGACTTGTATACACTATATTCATTTACCCTCTTATATCCCTAACCAGTCTATCTCTGCCGACTCTTCATTTAGCTTCCCACGTTAACTGTACGACTTGCTCTAAATGTGCCGACTAATCCAGTCTCGACTGATCGGTCCCCTGCACTCCGAGTTCTCTCATAATGCTGTGACGTTACCGGCATTTGCTGAGAAGACCGAACGCTCTGTCCCAAATACCTCATGAGCCTCATGGACTTTTCCACACCTTATAAGTAAACCTCTTTCTATCCGGACCGTCTCTATCCCTTATGGTGCTCTCTACGTTCATTTCTTCTCTAATCGGACTGCCAACTCTCAGTGCCTCGTAATAACCTAGTCTCGTCTGACCGGTCTGCTGCTTTGACCTTTTCCAGAGCAGCAACATTTAAATGGTCTAGACTCTGTAGACTCAAAGCTATGTCGCACTTACGTTGACAGCCTGCTAGACTTGTTCACCCTCTGTTTGTATAGGCACATCCCCCTCTAACTTGTCAACCTCTCGACCCACTCCATTTGCCATCCAACATTAGCTGTTGGACTAAATCTCGTTTCGCCGACTAAACCTGTCTCGTCTGATCGGTCTCCTGCTCTTTAACTTCTCTCAGACTCCTGCCTGACTTGCATACCTTATATTCATGTAGCCGCTTGCATCCCAAACTTGTCCTTCTCTGCAGACACTTTACTTATCTTCCCACCTTAACTGTTCGACTTACTCTCAAGGTGCCGACTGATCTAGTCTTGTCTGATTGGTCCCCTGCTCTCCGAGTTCACTCAGACTGCTGTGACGTTACCGGCATTTGCTGAGAAGCCCGAAGGCTCTGTCCCCATTAGCTCGCGAGCCCCATGGACTTTTCCACACCTTATACGTAAACCTCTTTCTATCCGGACCGTCTCCTCTCCTTATGGCGCTTCCTACTTTCATCTCTTCTATACTCGAACTGCCAACTCTCAGTGCCTTGCAACAACCTAGTCTCACCTGACCGGTATGCAATTTGACCTTTCCAGACAAGCAAGATATATCGATCTAGGCTATGTAGACTCAAAGCTATGTATTGCTTACATTGACAGCCCGCTAGACGTGTTTACCTCTTATTAATATAGACACTTCCATCAGTATCCTGTACACTCAATATTTCTTCAATCGGACGACCATCGCTTAGTGCTCTGAAATAACCCAGTCTCAGCTGACCGGTCTGCTTCTTTGACCTTTCCCAGATCAGCAACATTTAAACGGTCTAAGCTCTGTAGACTCAAAGCTATGTCGCACTTACGTCGACAGCCTGCTAGACTTGTTCACCCTCTATTTACACAGGAACCTACACCTCTCGACCCACTCCATTTGTCCTCCAAAATCAATATAAGTTCGCCGACTAATCCAGTCTCGTCTGACCGGTCCCCTGCGCCCCCAGTTCTCTCAGACTGCTGTGACGATACCGGCATTTGCTGAAAAGACCGAACGCTCTGTCCCAAATACCTCATGAGCCTCATGGACTTTTCCACACCTTATAAGTAAACCTCTTTCTATCCGGACCGTCTCTCCCCCTTATGGCGCTCTCTACTTTCATTTCTTCTCTAATCGGACTGCCAACTCTCAGTGCCTCATAATAACCTAGTCTTATCTGACCGGTCTGCTGCTTTGACTTTTCCAGAGCAGCAACATTTAAACGGTCTAGACTCTGTAGACTCAAAGCTATGTTGCACTTACGTTGCGAGCCTGCCAGACTTGTTCACCCTCTGTTTGTATAGGCACATCCCCCTCTAACTTGTCAACCTCTCGACCCACTCCATCTGTCCTCCAAAATTAATCTCATTTCGCTTACTAATCCCGTCTCAACTGATCGGTCTCCCGCTCTTCGACTGCTGTGACGTTACTGGCCATCGTTCAGAGGACTGAGCGCGGTCAATATTCAATCCTTCCTCAATCGTACGGCCAACTCTTTTTGCCATACCATAATTTAGCCTCATCTGATCAGTCAAACTCTCTGGAACTAATACCAGATTACCGTGTCGATCAAAAGCTGTCTCTCTCTCACCTTGATATCCTGCCGATCTTTTTCGCCCTATATTAATATAACCGCTTCTATCTCTGACCAGTCCAATCCTACTGACTCCACTTATCTTCCCAAATGAACCATAGGACTGAAGCAAAATGCGACTACCAAATCCAATCTTGGCTGATCGGTCTCATTCTCTCCTACTTCTGAGACACTGCCTGCCATGCACGGAAGACTGAACGCTCTGTCACCACTATCGTGCGAGCCCCATGGGCTGTTCCACACCTTATAAGTAAATCTCTCTCTATCCGGACCATCTCCTCTTCTTATGGCGCTCTCTACTTTCACTTCTTCTATAATCGGACTGTTAACTCTCAGGGCCCTGTAATAACCTTGTCTCATCTGACCGGTCTGCTCCTTTGACCTTTTTCAGACTAGCAAGATATATTGATCTAATCTCTGTAGACTCAAAACTATGTCTTGCTTACAATGACAGCCTGCTAGGCTTGTTGACCCTTTATTAATATGGGCACTTTTATCCGTAACCTGTACAATTAATCCTTCTTCAATCGGACGACCAACGCTTAGTGCTATGCCCTTCGTTTTCATCATCTGCTCAGTGAAATTCTCTAGGACTTCTACGAGGCCTCCGGATGTGTCGACTAATCAAGTCTCGTCTGTACGGTCTCCGGCTCTCAGAGTTCTCTCAGGCTACCGGGATATCACCAGGGATTTTTCAGAACTGAACGATTCATACTTCGCACGAGAGCGTCCTTGGCTTCAACACACTTTAGCAGTAAACCTATTTTATCCTGACTATCGTCTCCTCGTAATTACTCTCACGAGTTACTCTTCGCACTGCCGTCCGCATTCATCCGCTCATAGCTGATTCCCTTATATTTCCTTTTCTTCTTGGAACGTTGCTTTACCTATGTTGCTCTCGCATTTGGTCTGAACCCAGTTGTTCCTAGTTTCACCTAAGATGCCTCTTGCATTCGGACTGCTGTCATTATTATCGGTTTACCTGTTTCTCTCCAACAATCCTATTAATCGCTTAACTTTTGTCAACACACTTTGTTATATGGGTCTCTTGACCCTGCGCGTGCAGATCCTTCTTTCTACCTAGTAGTTGTAGTCTGAGTCACACCAGTGACGTGATGTAAAGAACGCGCTTGCAAATAATGTATACTAAACAAAATTACATAAATTTTAATGTATCATAGGCACCGTTGCGCGCCACCAGTCTGTGTTTGTGCTTCTTGATTCATTGCTGTCTTTCTGTTTGGCTGTCTCTTGTCCGTTGCCCGTTTTCTCTCGAGATTTCCACAGATACATCCGACAAAACAAGAAGGTTTATCCACTGGGACTGGTCGACCTACCCTCAATAGCCAGCTGGTTTACACGCTTGATCTTTTCTCCAGGAGATGAAGAACCCACACATCGTTCCAAATGGAGCTCTTTCCGCCATTCTGGAGAAGCTACCACCACGGGTCTAAACAAATGGGTTTAGCTCGCCTAGTACTCACCGTAGAACAATTTACTCACCTGGCATAATATATTTGCATAGAGCCCCTGTTCCACAACCGAAGACAGACAATTCTGGAGTCATTACCTTCACTGCCTCAAACATTCCGATTCTCCAGTCACCTGGAGCTTTTCTGATGTCATTTCAGGGACAGAATTGCGCGCGTATAAGCGGCTTTTCCGATGATCTTCCATGGAGTTTTCACTTAGCCATGGAGACAATTCCACTTACATTTAAAAGAATTCCTAGCCCATTTGCGGAGAATAGCATTTTTCCTGTTATGGACACATTCAGACACAAGAAACAATTGCACTCTCCGTCCCCATGACAAGTCCAGCATGGATAGTTGGACACCGGTTGCAAACCGGACAATATAATAGAAAAAGCCGGCCTCTATTAACAATGTGTTTACTCACCTGTATCATTATCATTCCGCTCAGCGACGCTTTTACTTCATTGACTGGCTTCAACGACTACCGCCGGACCATTACTAAGCCATTCGGCCAACCAACGAAGAATTTTGTCTGTCAACCGACTGCGAATAATAGAGTGCAAAATCGGTCTATACGATGAAAAGCCGACTAGCACTACAGTTCCACGGAAGCTACGACAGTGTTCCAGGACGTGGCGGGTTTTTGCCTGGCAAGCGTTCTCCCTATAAAAAGCCACAAATGTCCGCTTAACAACACTGCAACGTGGCGGATGTGACTCGCCACAAAATAAAGTCACAGCTATACATTTCACACTGAAGCAGTCCTCAGCCTTCTACATCCAACCTGTGCAACTGACTTTACTATGAAGAATACTTTAATGGAGTACATATCATTCCGACTTCGTAATGGTCATTGATTTCACCACAACCTTGTTTGGGCTCCTGTGCTCATGGATCACTACATGGCAAATTTACCCCCAACTTGTATCTTGACGCAACAGTTTTTGCGCTCCACAGCGCCACCATGGCCCTTGATCTGGCTATTACCTGACAATATGCTGGCTCATATGGACTACATCTTTTCGTTTATTCCTTTCATTAAAACGAAATGTTTTAATATTCCAAAGAAGCTATGCTTGTATGCACATTTGATCACGCCTTTACAGGTGTGTCTCGTTTTACAGAGAATATACCATTTATTTATTTTATTTATTTATTATGTGTTGGAACCTTAATTTATACCATAGTTGGTCTATGTTTGAACGCATGCTGAGATTGAGGTTGCAAATATTATGCTTCTTCACCGCAGCTTAACAGAAGTGACCTATATTTAGCTTGTTATGCTTTACACTGAATCCGACTAAATCTATTTTATTTTAATCGTCCAGCTCAGTTCTGTTAGTCATTAACATATTCCCCGTTCGCTTTACGTGTTTTTATTTCTTTATTTTCTGTTAGTTGGTTGGCCTTCCTCAACCCACACTTATAATTTCCATATATCACCCGTACACTAGATCTGAACTAATGCAACTTTTGAGTTGCACAGTTCTGGCCCTCTGCCACACTTGTACTGTCTAGTTTGTGTGTATATATGCTTCCATACTATGTGTGGCCGTCCGATGTCCCCAGTATGGCCGCGTTGATGTGAATGTTGACAAGGTGACTATATGTCTAGTAACCTCCTCGATTGTACAGGCGCTAGGTGAATCGTTGTCGGGGATGCACGCTCCGCTGACCTTACTAGGTTCAGTAGTTCAAGTTAACTAGTGTGGAGCGGGATATAGCCCAAGCACCACCTTATGTATGTCTGGTAAGCGTGCTGCTTATAATATACTGAAAATGCCGTTGCCGCCGTGCATGTTGAATGGACGTAGGCGACTCCCTCGGTGAAACTTGGCTCCCATCCACATGTCTCCCGGTCTACTTCCTTCGGGTTTATCTTGGATGTCTGGAAAGAGCTGTGCGCGCTGCAGTGCAAGCCTACTATAATCACTGTATAGGCGCAGGTGGCCTGTGGCTCTCCCATGTGGACGCATTGACAGGCAACTCCAAATTCGGATGCCGCCAACCGTGTTTGAATACCAAGGAAATCGACTTACTCAAGCTCCACTTCCTACCATTCTGGCACAGAAGTGTTACAAACGCAGGAAATGGTAAAATGTCTAAACGCCCATATTGCGAGCTAAACCAGTATCCAGATGCGACGGAAATAAATAGAAATGGTAAGTCGCTGCTGAGTACATCCTGTTATGAACGAATTCTGCTGCTAAAGGTTAGGAAAATTAGTCCCTGTGAAAAGCCTGCCTACTGTGTAGTTGTTCAACCTTTTTCAAAGACCGCGTGACGCAGGTGGATGCCATCGCGTAGTTTTCGATAGACCAACTTAACCTCAAGTCCGTCAGACATCCAGTAATCCTTCCTGTTTCGTTTATCTTTCAGAGCTTCTTCTTTTCCATGAGCTCTCCTAGGGCTTTGTGACGACAACCAGCTGTAGATTGAGGTCGATTATCCATCTTCGGTCTTTCGGAAACTTTCCCTCGTTCTTCACGAGCTTCCTGCGCTGCAGCCAGCAAGGGATTTTATAAATTCGGATCAAATAAGACGGTGAGGAACGGCGTTGAACTTGGAGCTCTGGTGATGAGATGTGAAAATAAGTAATGCCTGTCACGTTGCCCTAACATTGTTACCTGCCTCAATTCCTTCGGGAAAGCAATAAGAAGTTCGACTCCCAACGAGCACGGGAAATACCGCCATCATTACACACATAAGCTAATTTTGCCGTATCCGATAACTCTTCCGCATAATTTTCGAGTCGGCGACCTGTCAGAGAATTCTAGACAACTTCGTGCAAGGTACACCGGAGTTTGCGCATACTTGAGCGACATTTTGGTTACTGTTCGTACCGACTACCAATGTACGACGGCGCTTGCAACAGTCTTGGAATGCCTTCAGGATGGTAGTTTGAAACGCAAAGAATCTACAGCTGCATTCTTTTGTGGTATAGTTGCGCATCTGGGAGTGCGTGTAGACATACACGGTTTACCTTCCCTATTGGGACAAATGTAAGTCATTCTAAATTCGCCAACGCCCAAATATAGCAAGGAGCTGCAATCATTTCCTGGGATGGTGGCTCAGTAGATCGTTCCTTACCCAATTTTGCTAACATTCTCGCACCATTGTACACTTTACTTCGTAAGCATATCGGTTGGCTGTGGTCCAAGGAACAACAACGAAGTTTACAATGCTGACGTGTTACCTGCTCGTAATGCTGTTCTTAGTGCCTTTTAGCCGCAAACAGCCGGTCAATATTCGATGCGCCGCGTCATCCAAAATGCTCGAGGCCGTACTGTCACAATGAATGCAAGACTGCACCGAGCCACCAATAGTTTTGCGTCCAAAGGTTTGGCACCAGCAGAAAAAACTATGCACAGCTCGACAGGGAACCTTTAGTGGTTATCTTTGGAGTTAAACGACTCCACAAGTATCTGTGGGAAAGAACGTTTGTAACTTTTGCTGACCAGAGACCTTTGTTACCCTGCTTAGTGCGAAAAAGGGCATAAAGCAGATGGCGTCACCTCGTATGTAACGTTTGGCTTTATTGCACTCCGCTTACGGGTACAAGCTCGTCTAGGTCCCTGGAAAAGCAAATGTAATCCTGGACGCTTTGAGCCGTTCACCGATGAATCACTTACCGGTTTGTAAACAGAAACCTGCGGACCTTTTTCATCTGCTGTAACATTTGGGAAAAAGTTTAATGTCCAAGGCAGTTATCCGTCAGGAAACTATAAGGGATACATTACTGGCCAAATTTAAGCGACTAGTCACTCACAGTTGGCCTAACAGCTGTGAGCTGCAACTATTATTCAACTTTGGCAGAAGCACAGAGCTCAGCCTCAAGAATGGGGGTTTGCTATTTGGATCCAGGACAATAGTACAATTATCTTGATGACAGAATGTCCTACAAGCACTTCACAGAACGCACCTAGGACTCACGAGAATGTAGACGTTTTCGCGATCCTATGTGTGGTTGCCTAATATTGACAGATACAGCGACTAGTTGGACTGACACAGCGAAGTGGGTAAAAGCACCTAGACGAATGCCCCCTGTACCACTTAGTCCTTGGAAGTGGTCCATTATACCGCAGAATGCATACCCGCAGACTACTTGGGCCTGTTGGATGGAAACGTTTTCTTCCCTTGATTGCCGCTTACTCGAAGTAAGTAGACGTTATTCCCCTCGCACATGCCACCACCTACATAACTGGTTCTTGCATGCGGACGTGTTTCAAGACAGGTATGCTACATACGCTAGTAATAGATAAGGGCTCCGTGTGTAGTACTCAATAATTTCGAGGGTTCCTCAAAAGAAACGGCATACCTCAAATGAAAGCAGCCTCCACCAACCAAGTTCAAACAGCTTGGCAGAAAGAGCCATCCAGACTGGCATGTACGGGTTAAGGAAACAAGCTTCTGCTCCAGTGCGAACAAAGATGGACAAATTAATTTTTGATTACACCAGGCCAAACAAAACTACTGGAAAGAGCCAAGGCTAGTTGATGTTCGTACGGGGGTTGTGGATCCGGCGGCGTCTACTGTTTCTGGACCAGGGGCTAAGCGTCAAGGCCCAATAAGCTAAATCTAAGAGAGTATAACCAGAAGGCTTTCAACCAACGATGCTGCGAGAATGAAACCGTTTATGTCGAGTTGCCCTAAGAGAAGAGGTAGCAGCCTGGAGAATTGCGCGAAGTTACGGGACAACAGACGGAGGTGGCTTTACTCACTTGTAGAGTATTTACTCAGCACATGGGTCAATCCGTCATCGTTCCTATTCAACTCTGCCAGATGAAACGTTCATAAACCAACAAACCTAGTTGATAAACTTGCAGAATTCTCAAAACCCTGGTAAACAGGAGGCTTAGCAATGTCGTCGTTCAATTCGATTAGGCCGACCCCTTGACTGATACCAAGCTAGTCGGTGTGGTCGAAACCACTAGGGGAGGGAACGTAACATCCCCACGACCAAAACATTCAGCTCCTTCTTTCGTTGCCTGATTCTGCTGATGTGTCAGTAACCCGCTCACGTATCACTCGACTGGCTTAGTTTAGATCTGTGGATCAATGCGTTTTACAGCGCGCTTGTTATAGCATAGCTTTGGCATTCATGTGCCTGACGTGTTTTGCTTTGTGATACTTCGGCTACGTGCCAGCCACCGTGCGTTAGTGCCCTAATTGATAAATTGTGACACCTATAAAACTTGGCGAAAATGGCGAACGGTGGCGTATGCAGCGAGTAGCATATGACCGTGTGCCGTGTTTCTTTTTGACTGTCTGAAGACGTCTTGAAGGGAAGGCTATTGGTTGCCATTTACCTTTGGAAAACTGCTTTATCACATCACCGATTGCGTTTTCCAAATCATCAACGGCTACAGTGACTGATGGGTTTGAGTCAGCGTTATGAAGCTTGACAGCGGAAGCTAGTGCTCCTTTGCTGGCGTTGAATGCCTTTTTGCTTCACGCGTACGAGCAACCTTGCTGGTGTTGCGTGCAAGCAGAAGATCTGTGAGCGATGGCATCAGCTCGGCGCAGCGTAGTTAACTTCAGCGATCACAGCTGACCATGCTTTTGAAGCATGGAAGGGCGTCGAAGATAGCGGGTTGTTTTGACTATGTCCTGGACAGTGCGCATATCCCCGGTGTCCGAGGAACTCATTGCGCGGCTGCATGTAAATGCCCTTGGCAAGGTAAATGGTGATATAGTACGCCTTTAGCCGTTCGAACAAGATTACTAGACGTATTGATTGTCACTCTTTCCGTGAATTGGCCACCGCGTGGTCGTCGATATACGGGTGGACGAAGTCGAGTCGACGTACGACAGGGTCAACGAGGCATTGAAATTTCGGCGCAGCGTTACGCAGGCTGAATGACATTCATAGAAAGTCAAACAGTCCAAACTGTCCGATGAAGGCAGTTTTCCTTGTGTCCTTATCAGCCACAAGATCCTGATGATAGGTTGGCATCAATTTGCACTTTGGGAACAAGCGAGTAGCATGTAGCCCGGCCGTAATGGCTCGTATGCGAAGCATTTGATATCGGTCCGGATCCGTTACGTGTTTGAGAGTGCGATAATTTCCATTTGGACTTTTTCAGTGCGATGTAAAGAGGCAATGATCAATTGCTGTCCGACGGTCGGACGATCCCAAGTTCAAGCATGTGCCTGAATTCTGCATGGACAGGTTTGAGTTGCCCTAACCTAGGTTTCAAGCGTTAGCGAAGACGGGCGGACCTTTGGCAACTATGTGCCTGGGCTTAGCTGCTGCGGCTGTTGACAAAAGCGACGCAGGTTGGAACACTTATGGAAAACGCTCACGTAGCCATTAGCCAAGCACTGAATTGGCAGTTGCGTACACTAGGCTAAGCGAGTCCAAATGGCTGGGTATTCTAGCGACAGAAAGTTTTGTTGGCTGCCCGCTTAGAGGTTGGCGTTAGGCATCGAGGAACAAGTCGATTTGCCGAAGAAAATCAATCTAAAGTATGTTTGTCCGGACGCCAACGATGAAACATAGCAATCATAAAGTAAGTCATAGGTCGAGGTAAAGCGGTTGCGAGCGCTGACCGGATACGCGGGGGCTGTTACCTTTTGCTGCGGCTAGAGAACCAGTCACCTCTCCCGTTACGTCCATAGGCTCAGGAGATAGAACGCTGATTTCCGCGTCAGTAGCGACTAGATACAGTACCCCCGTTTATCGTTCGTGGACGAAGTATAGGCGACTGTGTCCACCAGGTCCATCAGTGGCCACTATGTGCCGATGGGCCGGATACCATAAGCCATCCGATTTGAAGGAACAGGGTGGGGTAGCATAACTTGGCCGGCTGGCCATGTCTATGATAATAGCAGCCGTATGAAGAGTTGGAAGCGGTGACTTCGACGAAGATTTTGGTTAAATGGGAAGTCTGCGACTTGAGGATTGGCATCGGCAGCTTCGCCCAAAGTGCCAACGTCGGTGCACAACTTGGTGAGTGCAACATTCTGCGCTTTAATTTTTGCAATATCGTTCTTTGGCATAGATAGAACAGATGAAACCTATTCAAGGGATTACTAAAGTTGGTCTGCGGTATAAATAAATAAATAAATATTTTATTCTCGACTATGCGAGGCACGCCAATTGAGGCATGATCAGGTAAGTACAGCTGTACAGACATTCTATGGGAACTGTAGTGACAGTAGAAAATTGTTCATATGTCCATGCTTAGAACTGTGCGATGGTGAACATGTGAAAGAACGATTTGGTTGTAGTGGGATCGGGATCCATTTGTTTGGACATAATCGCTCTGCCGTATATCGCAGTCATACCTCGAGTAATAATAGATAAAGAATCCTGAGTGATCCATTGGAAGATAATTAAAGAGCAAGCTATCCAGTATGAAGATTCTAATTGAGCTGCCGGTGTGAAGTTATGGGCTGTGACTTTATTCGGTGGCGAGTCACATCCGCCACGTTGCAGTGTTGTTAAGCGGACATTTGTGGCTTTTTATAGGGAGAACGCTTGCCAGGCGAAAACCCACCACGTCCTGAAACACTGCCGCCAATCCATTGAATGGCAAGTTGTAAATGGCTATGTTTCTTGTTGAACGTCTTTTGCTCCGTTATTCGCAGTCAAGTTGCGTCCCATTTTTCTGCTGACTGATGCGTTATGCGAGTGGCCATTGCGTGCCTGGGTCCTCTCCTGTGCCAGATCGATAAGTCAGGAACTAAGCATTCTTTCTGGGTATGATGTGTTGATCATCTGCAGAACCACGTGAAGCCTCGAACAATATACGTTGAAATAGGTTGCAGTCTTGGAGGACAGGATAGGTTCCGAAGAAAGGATCGCAGATCCCCCGGGTATGTAGTGAAATTGATTAGAGATAGGGGAAACCACGGCCATCTGAGCGGTCAAAGCGGATCGAGGAGCATAGAATGACCGATTGTTCAAGCTTTGTATTGGCAGGAGCATGTGCCTTCCGTAGTCAAAAGTCCTCCAGTCAAGAGATATGTGGAAGAGGTATTGTTAGGTAGATTGAACTCAGTGGTTCAAGCCGGGGAAGAATTGTATCAGTGCAAGATATCGAATGATTTGTCCGGTTGGTAAATTGTAAATGAGTTGATAATTTTCCGCTCATGTCCAGGTAAAGGAACTGTGTGCCTTGTATTGTTGTCGAAACGGAGGACAATTCCTTGGGTGCATGTCGCCGTACCTGTGACAGACTCGGGAGAAAAAGGAAACGAACAGAGACAGCCACACAGACAAGAAAGGAATACATCTGGAATGCAGTCAATCAATTGCGGCGATGCCTGTACTATTGGACCCCTATGCATGTAATTGTTATTCAAATATCGCATATACACGTATATCATAAGTGGCGAACTACGACGAGAATCGAGCGGAACACGGATCAGTAAAGAATGAAAGCTTGAAGATGAAGCAAGAGTGTTTGGGGAGGGGTTAGAAAGCAAAAGAGCGTTTAGATGAGACTGCATAAGTCAGCAAGATGAAGCTAGGCAGTCAGTTTAAAGTAGAGATAACAGTAGTGAATGTCACGAGAAAGAAAATTTGCGGGACTACAGTGGCTATATAAAAAGCCCGTTCGCATATCAAACGAAGCTCTCAGGCTGAGGGACAGGGTGTGTTGTGACCGCACAGCCTAGAACACGTGCGTCTCTGATTTCTGGAAACAGTCAGAAAGTAGGAGACTGGTCAGACGAGGCTAGAGTGGAGCCAGGCCCGAAGTGTTTTCCGTCCAATGAATAAAGGAAGGCAGACAGAGCGCGAAAATGAAAGAAGGTAATCGTGAAGGAGACACTTAAGGGGAAGTGGAAGAGTCTACAAAGATCTCGAGGTGTTGCGAACGGACCTTTGGACCTGTCGATGGTTTAATAGTATGGGCTCAGTATTCTAAAAGCAGGAGACCATGCAGCTGAGAGGAGGATATCGGCTCATGGCGAGAAAGCCGTATTATAAATATCAGAAAGTTAACAGAGCGTCAACAGGATAGAAGTGTTAAAGATATAAGCGGATATACTAGTGATGAATCATGAGCAGCAGTGCTCTGGAGGCGGGGGAGACAGAGAATTGCGTCTGCAGAGACTAGGTCATTTAGAACTCAGAAGTCCGAGAGAGGTAAGAAGGCAGGAGGCCGTACAGACAGAACCAGATAAGTCAAACTAGAGTGTGAAAATGGGCTCTATGGGTGAGAAGAGAAAGAAAAAGAATGCCAACGATATGCTCCAGGTGCTGTGCGCAGACCGTTGGAGCTGCGGGTTTCTGTTCATTAGGGTCACGGAAGTCGGAAGGTACGAGATCGTTGAGACGAGCCCAAAATGTCAGCTCGTAGGGTGAAAGTCGTATTAGTAAAGTCTAAGTGCTGACAGTGAGCATCAACATAAATGGACATGTTAAGGAAAAAAGGGGACATGATAATAAGGTTCAATCATGACCAGCGGTGGTCTTGCGGTGAGGGTAACAGACTTTCGTCGGCAGAGTCTAGATCATTAGTGCACAGAAGTCCGAGCGATGTCAGAAGACAGGAGAGCGTACAGTCAAACGCGGGTAAGTCAGCAAGCTGAATCTAGGCCTCCAAAGTAAGGTGGGAATAAAGTAATGGGTGTCAGCAGAAAAGCAGTTTGGGAAGCAAGTGGCTATATGAAAAGGCGGTTGCGTGCCGAAGAACGGTCTCAGGATAAGGGGGACAGAGCACCAGGACAACAAAGCCTAGATCGTTAACGTTTGGAATGTAAGGAAGTAGTCAGAAAGCAGGAGGCTGGTCAGACGTCGCTAGAGTAGTGCCAGATCCGGAGAGTTGCCTGACCAGTGGAAAAAGGAGTGCAAACAAAATGAGAAAAGTAAAAGTTTTCATTGATGAGTGGAAAAGTCATCGATATTCCCGAGGTGGTATGAACAGACCATTGGGTCTGCCGACCCTGATCATTAGGGTCACAGAAGTCGGAAGGTGGGTCGTTCAGACCAGACTAGAAAGTCGGCTCATAAGGAGAAAAGCGTAATAGTAAGCTATGAATTTTGTCGGAGAGAATCGGCAGAAATGGACACGTTCAGGATGAGAGGGGACATGATGATAACGATTAGTCACAAACAGCAACGTTCTTGAGGTGAGGGTAACAAAGTGTTGCGTCGGCAGTGACTAGAACAGTTAGATCGCAGAAGCCCGAGAGAGGTCAGACAACAGGAGACCATCCTGCCTATCCCTGATCAATCGGGTCACAGCAGTCAAAAGCAAAGAGATCACTGAGGCGGGGATGCAGACTGTTAGGTCTGCCCGTCCCTAATCATTCAGGTCACAATAGTCAGAAACAAAGAGACCATTGAGACGAGATTAGAAAATCAGCTGAAGTAGTGAGAACCGTAGAATTTAGGTCTAAGTAATAAAGGAAAGCATCGGCAGAATAGGCACGTACAGGAAGAAAAGGGACATGGTAACAAGGATTAATCAGGGCCAACTATGCATTTCAGTTGAGGGTTGCAAAACGTTACGTGGGCAGAGCCTAGGTCATTGGGATGTTAGAAGTCCGAGGTGGGTCAGAAGGCATGAGGCCGTTCGGACGAGTCCGGATAGGCCAGCGAGATGAAGCTAGGCTGCCAAATTAACTTGTGGATAGCAGAGAGGTGTCATAAGAAAAGGGACGCCAGCGGCTATTTGAAAAGCCAGTTACCATGACAAAGAAAGGTCTGGAGATGAGGGGAACAGGGTGTTTGGAATGTAGATCCTCGAGTGATAACTTCTCGGATGTCTGGGAGCAGTGAGAAACAGGAGACTAGTCGGCCGAGGATAGATTAGAGCCAGGTCCGAAGAGATTTACGTTCTATTCAGAAGAGGTCGAAAAGCCAACGAAGTTCCCCGGGTTATGGGACTAGACCGATAAATAAACAAATAAATATAAATATAGGTATATTTCTAGACAAGCGCTAGATGCTCTTCCTGCGTGGGATCAGATCAAATTGTACCTAACATCCATGCTCATGCGTGGAGAAGAAATATCGTTAACAACTGCTTTTGATCGTGTTTATCTTTCCGAACAGTAAAGCAGGGATAAATACAAACGTTTCGTAGGCCTCGACATTTTTGTAGGCAGTAGCTTGGGTCTCCGTAGCTTATGTATGAATTCTGCGCTTTTCACCGGCTACCGCTGCCAAACCTTGAGGTGCCTGATTCCATTAGTAAACTATCAATCTTTTATGCCAATGGATTGTGTTATGTTCGATGGAAAATGCACCACTAGAGGAAATTTGATCCATTTTCTTTGGTCACATCACCGCATTTTGAGCATCCATTGGTAGCGGGCTCATGGAAAGGAATAAGCAAGCCAAAATTAGATCGTAAAAGTGGAGGGTGGAAACAACGGAAATAGCAGTAGTGGCTAACAATTTAGCCTTTCTCAGAAAAGTGCGACTGAAAGGCCGGCCCACTTAACTAGAAAATACAGTAATATTGGAAAATGGAGCCAAAATATAGCCCAGAAACATCATACCAGAACCGCAAACCAGGCGCGAATTTTAAAGTGCGAATCTCGAAACTGCGGAATCAACGCCGTTTTGGAGCCGAAATGTTCGCTAAAACGGGACAACATGGAGCGACCTAGAACCAACCCTAGGCGCTGGTTACGACAAAGGTAAAATAATTCAGCTAGGTGCAGTGGTTATGGAGATATTTGCATTTTTAGCGGTCGGCTGCGGATAGCGCCATTTTCGAGCCTCCGCTAAATTCACGTTCTGCTTTGGAAGCAGATACAGAAAAAAGAAAGAAATAAAACAAAAAACGGCTAGGCGTAATAAGTTCCGAATATGGAGTAGTAACTGGGGATGCCTAAGATAACGTGTCTTTCGCTGCAGTAGCGAAGTATGACGCGGTGGGCCGAAAAGCATACTTTCTTAGTAATCCTAGTAAAAGTTGGGAAAACAGACGGAACGGTTTTAGGGAAATACTAGGTAGGCTGTAAGGATTATTATATATTTAGAACAGCACAGGATATGGTGTAGCTAACCCACAGCCAGAATGCGACCATGTGCGATTTTCAGAGTATATTGGGCCGCAGAATCCACTATGAATGTGGAATTCAACGTTTTTAATGCTCCGATGTGGATGCGAAAATTATACCAAAGCCGCATGAGCTGAGTCTATATGGATAAGACAAGGGAACATAAAACTTATTTGCCCCGTCTGAACTAGGATACCGCAAGCATTTCCTACAGAAATATTACCAGTTTCGACTCTTTGGGGCTATGTTATACGGCATTATGGTTGTATCACTGACACTAATGAGCTAGGGTTTATCTTCCAGTGATAATAAAAAACTGGTGTGAGAAAATTCACAAAATGTGTCCAGGTGAGAAACACCTTGGGTTCCGCTTTGGTTAGACACGAATACCACTTCTTTTGGGGGTTGCGCCATCTCAAGCATGACCGATTAGTGGGCCACAGGTGCTAAAGCACAAAACTGGGCATTAAGTTGCTAGTTTAGAGCTCTATTGCTCTTAGCTGAGAGTCGGATGCAAGTGCCTGTGGTGTTGGACCAGAATAACGCAATCGTTCCCTGGAGAAACATCATCAGTTTCAGCACTTTGAGGTTATGTTAAATATCTTAATGGATGTGCCACCAATGCTAATGAGCTGGAGATGTCTTCTATTGATAATAGAGAAATAGGTGTCCAAAAATTGGCGAAATGCATTCAGGTGGGAAATACCACGAATGCCGCTTTGGTTAGGCATGATCACCTCATCTTATAGAGGTTGCACTTTCTCATTTGTGACGGATTATTGGGCCTCATGTGTTAAAGCACACCATTTCTGCAACGCGTTGCTATTTTCAGCTCTAACGCTCTTAGTTGGTAGTCCGATGCAAGTGCAAGTGATATTCACCAGTGTAAGGTAATAGAAAACGGGGAGATCACAACAGCTATTAACTTGGAGGTTTCCTGGTGGGAAGCTTCCACATTGTCAGGCAAAATGAATGAGCAATGATATAACGCAAGCGGAGAAGATAACGAAAAACAAGTGGGAGCTGGTTGTTCACCCACCATTACGCAATACGTATGGTAAGCTTTGGAGCCAGGTCACAGTAGTCGGAAGCAAGGAGAGCAGGTCGTTGAATATAGGTATAAGTATTAAAGGAGAGTATAGGCAGAATATGCATGTTCAGGAAGAAAGGGGACATAGCAATAAAGATTAATCAGGGCCAACAATGCATTTCAGTTGAGGGTTACAGGACGTTACGTCAGCATTAAGGGGTGTCATTAGAAAAGAGGCTTTCGGGACGAAAGTGACTATATGAAGAGCCAGTTAACATTTCAAGGAAAGGTCTTGAGAAGAGGGGAACAGAGTGTTTGGAATGTAGAGCCTCGAGTGGTAACATCTCGGATGTCTGAGAGCAGTCAGAATCATAAGACTGGTCAGCTGAGGATAGATTAGAGCCAGGTCCAAAGAGATTTACGTCTAATTGGAAAGTTAATGCAAATAGAGTGCGAAGACGAAAATACTCTTCAGAAGCGGTGGAAAAGCCAAAGATGTACTCCGAGCTATGGGAGTAGACCGCTAAGTTTGCCTATCCCTGATCAATAAGGTCACAGTAGTCGGAAGCAAGGAGAGAAAGCCTTAGAATTTTGGTCTTAATACTACAGGAGATCATCAGCGTAATAGAGATTTAAATGAAGCAGGGATATTATAGTAAGAACGAATCATAGCCAACAATTTATTTCAGTTGAGGTTTACAGAAAGTTACGTCATTTAGAGCTGAGAATTCCGAGGTGGGTCAGAAAGCAGGAGACCGTTCAGACGAGTCCGAAAAATCCAGTAACTTGAAGATAGGCCATCAAATAAGGGTGGGAATAAGAGTAGTGAGTGTTATCAGAAAAGAAGCAGCTTGGGACAAAAGTGACTATATGAAAAAGCAGTTAGCCGGCCAAGCGAATGGTTGCAGGTTAACCAGAACAGTTTTGGGACCTCAGAGCCCAAATTGTTGGGGTCTCGGTGTCTGGAAGTGATCAGGAAGCAGGGGGTTGTTCATGCGGGGCTATGTTAGAGCTAGGCCCGAAGAGTTATAAGGATGAATCGTGATCAGCGATGCTTCTGAGGTAACAGTTATAGTGCATTACGTCTTTAGAGCCTAGATCATTTAGAACCCATAAGTCCGTGAGAGGTCAGAAAGCGGGACTGTTTAGATGAAACCGGGTAGATCATCAAGGTGATGCTATGCCGCCAAAATAATGTGGGGATAAAGGTAAACCGTATCATGAGAAAAGAGCAGTTAGGGTCGAAAGTAACTGTATGAAGAGGCAGTTAGCATTTCGAGCAAAGATCTGAAGATAAGGAGACCAAATTGATGGGACTGCAGAGCCTAAATCGTTAACATCGCTGATGTCTGGAAGCAGTCAGAAAGCAGTAGACTGGTCGGACGAGGCAAGCTTACAGCCAGGCCACGAGAGTATACGGTGGCTGTGTGGTTACGTGTCCTATATGTGAGCAGGTCCATGTTGCCAGAGTTCATCATCAGCAACGCAGCTGCCCAAAAGTTCCGCCACGTTTGCGACGCTGAGTAAACATTTTACGGCCGATGAGAACTGCACTGCATTTTCGGATGCTCTGACTGTTACTGGTAGCTTGTTCCATACGTGCGCATAAATATAGAGGAAGAAATTTGTACGAATGTTGCGAAGTGTCTTAGGGAGAGAGAATGAGTGAGGCTTTTTGCGTATGGGGTAACGTGTATCACCCATCTGTTGAAAAATTCGCCTATGCAGAAGTCAGGGGTTTTGAGAAGTTTGTAGAGGAATACGAGTTTGGCATTAAGCCTTCGTAGCTAGAGAGGCTCCAGGCCAAGCGGTTTGCAGCGTCCTTGATAGCTGAGCGTAGATAGACCAAGAAGGCGCTTAGTGAAAGACCGCTGGACTTTCTCGATCCTTAATCTAGCAAGCTTCCGTGAAGTGGAGGTGACTAGTGAGCAGTACTCTAGAATCGGTCGAGCACATACTTTGTAGAGCATAAGCCGAGACTCCGCCAGGCTTACTGACTTCATTATATAACCAATAATAGATCTGGCTTTGGCAGAGCAATAGCTTGCCTGTTCGGAGAAAGTTAGCGAGCTAGAATAATGCACACTGAGGTCACGCAAGGTGAAGCTGTTACCTAAGGATGTGCCGTTAAGCGTCAGAGAGTTGTGTGGTATAGGGCAACGATAGGAGAAAACATTGCATTTCATTGGTGAGAATTCTAGTCGCCAAGTATCGCACCAATTTTTGAGAGCACAAAGATCGTTCTGAATGTTTGAGAGGCTATTTTGTATGTGGCTAGGCTCGAACGAAAATACAACTTTGATATCATCGGCAAAAACGTATGGAGTGCCGTATCGAAAGACGCGGAACACGTCATTATTGTATAACAGAAACAGCAGAGGGCCAAGTACGCTACCTTGAAACACTTTGCTACTTACGGGTGCTCTTTTGGAAGATGTATCACCTAGTTTTACTGACTGCGTTCGGCTAGAGAGGTAGGAAGAAAACCAAGAAAGAAGATGGCCGGTGACACCGAATGCAGCTAGTTTCGCCAGCAGTCCATTGTGTGGAACCCGGTCAAACGCTTTTTTCCTGTCTAAGAAGATAATGACCAGCGCTTGCCCCGAGTCAATGGAGTGTGTCACGTAGTTCAAGAATTCAAACTTGCATGTTTGCCACGATTTGGCCGGCAAAACCCCGTGTTGGGACTTATTTATGAGGCTGTGCTGCAGTAGAAAATGAAGCATCCCCTCTTCGACTACCCTTTCCATAACTCTGGACGCAAAGCGTGCATGGCTTATAGGTCGATAGTTGTCGATATTTTGACGACAGCCTCGTTTGTGCTGTGGAACGACTATGGAGTGTTTCCATATAGATGGGTAGTTTCCGCTCTTCATGGAGAGGGTGAAAACGTTGAGAAGAAAGATTGGAATATCCGGGCCTCCGAGTAATAGTAAGGAAGATGGGACTCCGTCGAGGCCGGCGTTGCGTGTCAGTTTCAGTGAGCGTAGAGCTCGATTAATATTGTTCAGGTCGAAATCAATGGTGTGAATGCGATCGTTGGTAAACTTTGGAATCGTGTTTGGCAGCAACACATTAGTGCTGATGAAGGCATCACAGAAGTGTGCGTTAATGAACTCGCACAACTCTGCTGCATCAGTAATAACCCTATTATCAGGAAGCACTAGTGAGTTAATGGGTAAGTCGTTGCGGCTACTGCGATGCTTCATAAGTCGTACAAGTGACTTAGCCTTGTTCGCACTGCGCAGCGCAGTACGCTCAGCTAAAGTGCGTACATGATTTTGCGTGTTTCTCCATTCCACCAGCATTTCGTTAATACTAATTATGAGGTGAAAATCCTTAGTATGCTTGTAGCGAGAGCGCATTTTCTTAAGCTTAGTGGTAAGTTTACGCGTGGGGGCGTCATCGGAATTTTGAGGTCCCCTGATCGAACGCTCCATTGGGGCTAGGGTATCGAGACAAAGCGTGAAGTTATTGTAAAGTTCACAAGTCGCAGTGTCTGTACCAGTTGTCAGGAAGAAAGTGTCCCAAGGAGCGGCACGGAGAAGTGAAGCGAAGGCCTCCCAATTCATATGCTGTACGGGCCTAAAGGCAGCGTAGATCGGGCCAACGGGATGAAGGAATTTGGTTAGCTTGAATGATAGCCTCACATCCATGTGGTCGCTGCCCGGAATGTTATCTAACACACTGGCAGTTGCATGCGGGATACCGTTGGTGAATATTAGGTCCAAGGAGTTGGACAGTCTTGTGGGTGCGCGCACATGTTGAGTCCAGTCATGTGTGAAGACAGTGTCTATGAAGGCCCTGTACCTAGATGGTGCTGATTGAGTAAGCCACGAGATGTGGGGCATATTGAAGTCTCCGCCGATTATTTTATGACGGGCTGGAAGGAATGAAACTTCGCGAAAGAGCTTAGCCAATTCATCAGCTCTAGTACTAGTCGGATGCGGTGGGTTGTAGATGCAGCCTATCATAATGTCAACTTGGCCTCCTATGGCCTGAATCCAGACAGAATCTTCGTGATTTCCAAGTGGTATGGTTTGAAAAGAAGATGCGTGGAATTCATTGCTGACGTATATAAGGCAACCGCCGCCACGTTGATTTATGCGTCCGCTACAGAAAGTCCTGTACCCAGGAATGTGTAGCGGGTCATCAGGCATATCAGCTGCGTGCCACGTTTCAGTTATCAGCACTACATGCGGACTGGACAGAAGTATGAGAGGGGCGAGAAGGTGCATTTTATTTTTGAGAGATCGAGCATTGAATAGTAGGATTATATAGGAGTCGGTCAGATTGGTCTGGATGAGGGATGCGGCCAACGGCGCATCTGGCGAACCCCGTTGAGATGAGAGGTTTGTTTGTATGCATGCGTTGAGGTGCATGAACGATGAACCAGTATAAGATAAGGTAAGAGGCTGGCGGTGATCAGGGACAGTAGGTTGTAGGGGAGAGTAAGATGTATTCGGGTGTATATAAGCTTGAGTTGTGAGATCAGGCGCGTGGTCAGGTGTAGTGCAGTGGGTCAGAGACGTTGTCCAAGTGGCTGCAGCAGACTGGACGCCGTCGGTTGCATCATTTCCAGCAGTCGGGCTAGGTGGTATAGCGCCGTAGCTTGATGCAGGCATGCTTGCATCGGGGATCCGCAATTTACTGCGTTCCATAAAAAAGGGGATGCTGGAGATGTTTGGGCGATTTGCGGTGAGATCGCATGTGATGGGCGAAGCACAGATTCGCTGGGTGCAAAAGGCCGAAGGGGTGCGGTGTTTGTGATACTCATAGGGTTAATGTATCTAGGTGGTCGTTGTCTGTGTGGTATTGTGACTAGATCAGCAGTGAAACCCGACTTGCTCGGATTTGACTTACGAAGTAGGGGGCTTTGGGTGTTGAGCAGATACTTCTGGCGACCGGGCTGTTCCAGTTTGGTGGTCGCATAAGCAGACTTCGGCCCAGAATAGGGGGCGGGACTTTCGGTATGTCCATGCAAAAGGGACTGGGTGTTTTGCTTAATAGGTAGCCACGGGGGGTTTGTCATGGCCACGTTGGAACGTTCGCGTGTTGTAACTTTGCTGTACTGTTGTGGTTTTGATGGAAGCCGAGGAGTCTTAGCAATCAAACATTGTGGTTGAGGTTTGCTAGACGTTGGAGTCGGACCAGTAGGAGTTTGCGCGGAATCTTTTATGACACTGGTAAGGGGCGCGTAAGATGACAAGAAGTCAATGCTTTCAACTTCTGATTCGGTGTCATACATGTCTGACGGGTTAGTTGGACGCGGACGGTGTGTTTTGTCCACGGCTGTACTGGTTGTTGCTGTCATTGAAACAGTCCCAATTTCGATGCTATTAACGCGTCCTTTGTTCCCAGGCGGCTCTATTACGGCGGGATCTATTTGTCGTTCTTGCGTTATATCCATGTCCACATTATAAACCACAGAAGCGCAAGCGGTGGGAGTTGAAGTTGGATGAGTGGTAGTCAGTTGCGCTCCCGAGGGTGGTGTTGTTTGCGTTGTTCTTGTGGTTATTTTTGATTTAGGTAGAATGGACCTCTGCAGCGGTGTTCTGTCCGGTTTTATCAGGATTGGCCCGAGATTAGGCAGATGTCTTAGGAGAAAACGGGCGTCAATAAAACTTCTAGCAAAGTCGTGGTTGCCAAACTTGATCACGATTGGGCAAGATCGTCCAGGGATCTTACGCAAACTGGTGGCTGTGCAACAACCACGTGGCATTTGGCAAGCATCTAAGAGTGTTTGCAGTACCTTCTTGAGAGGCAATTTATCGTGTACATTGAGTACAATAGCGTTGTTGGCGCGGCGCATGCGTTCACTAACTTCGTGCGCAATATTGCTCAATAGTTCACCAGTTGCGAGTATATCAGTCAGATTTTCTCCACTTTGGTGTTTGGTTAAGTTGACAAAAGATGTGAGCTTGTCAAGAGTCTCGGTAATAGTCACAAGTTGACTTTTTAACTCGTGCACTTGACTTCGGAGGGCAGACGCTTTTTGCAAAGCCTCAGCTAGTGGATCCGAGAGCATTACTTTGCACTCCCGTGTTTGGAGTGAACTAGCCTTGGCGGTCGAAGGCGCTGGAGATTTCACTGGTTTCTTGACAGATGTGGGAGGTACGCGACGTTAGACGACCATGTTGTAAATAATGGATATAAAAACTGCTAAACACAAGGGTATATACAGACAAAAAGGAAAAACATGAACATGACAAACGACAGTGGGAAAAATGTGTTGGACAAAAGTCCAAAAATGGAACACACGAGTTAGTAGTAGGAATGTGTTACGTTAAAGTAACACAAAAGAGGCTAAAACGCTACTGTATTCAACTCAGGGTATGGCAAGTTGGAACGCAACGAAAACGCACCGTTTCAAATTTCGCGGGTACGCAAGCGGCAAGCGACATGCGGCGTCGTATTTGAGCCGGCATTTGCGCATTTCATGCGGTGCTCTATGCAGTCACACTTCTTTGAGAAATTCGTCGTCTACTCTGGCGGGTTTGGCTAAAATTTGCATCTACCTTAATAGCCACGATGGCTTGAGATCACTCAACACTGTTTCGCTCAAAGCTTTGTGACATGCTGTAGATCTAAAAGCACCGCTCTTTTGAGAACCGCTGCATTTTTTCCTCGTAGGTTTTCCTCGTACCTGGATAATCAAGGATACTGTCGATGTCTTCGAAGACGTGAGAAGAGCGGACAAGTTGAAAATATTTTGCACCGTAAGGATCTACTGTTGCGAGATTCTAAACTGCTTCAACATAAGCAAGGCGAGGTTTTGGATTACTTTCGCGAAACGGCGGGGTGGTGGTGAATACGTTTTTGACCAGTCCATCAAGAATTAGGTACACGCATGCAAAGCCAACGACTACAAGGCACGCGGTATAAAACCCTACTATATAACACTAAACGTAAAAAAGGCTGGACGTATCACAAGTGTTAACGAACCTGAAAAGAAACATTAGTAAAGGGTTTATCAATTTTTGGTCGGGATCGCCAGTTATAACAAAATTGTTCGTTTGCTATAAACACAGGTTGGTCCTTAAGCAAATGTCGGGAAGCGACGAATATATGAGAGCCATAAACGTTCACTGTCCAAAAGCTTTATCCCGCTAGCTAACGGCACCGTAAAGTTGTTCTAGCGAAGGGAGCGCTATAGTTACTAGCCGTGAAGCAGCGAACGCTCTTTGAGTCAGAAAAGCCGGAAGCGCGCGAAATGCGATTCTTCCGGTTGACTCAAACCCACGTATTTATTGCGCAAGAAAGCAAGCTAGCTACGGTATCTAGGTACAAAGTACTATTGTAGTTTTATAATATTTTAGGCAGCGTATCTAGGCCAACAGGGGAAGCTCTTGGTTACTACCGTTGCAGTTATTGAGAAACCAAGTGACCAGCCCAGGTAACCACACGCTCATAAACGGTGCTGCGAATATCCTGCAAGTGCTTAATCACTTAGTTGGCTAATAGCCCAGAATATAGCACTACTTTGCTTACAGGGGAACTGGTCGCCGAGCAACCGCAGCTCCACCTAGTCAAACACAGGTCCGATCGCTTGCGGGCAATTCACGCTGCGTGGTACTCGGGGCCTTCGCACGTGCTATAAGGTAGCAGCCCCTGCTTAAATAGGGAACGTCGTCGCTTCGCACGGATGCATCACAAGGCAGGTCGTGATTGCAACGAACAAGCCATTTAACTGGGTGTGCACAAAGCATTCGCTACTGCCTCGTTTGCAGGCTGTTGCCGTTTCAACCGCCTGTATTTGTTACGTGATGTGCTTTGTAGGTCTTGGCGTTGCTATATACTCAAGCACGTGTTTCATTCTGTTCTTTCTTCAAACGCGATGCACAGTTGTACGAGTCATTTCGCCCCACCACTGGTAACCGCCAATACACAGTTGCTTATATTCCACCTGTCCCTGCGGCAACAATCATTTAAGTACGCCGTCTGCCATTCCTCCGACCTCACCTTGGATGCAACGAACTGTTGCTTTAGTCAATAATGCCTCGCTGTCATCTACCCTTTGCATTCACAGAAGGCATGCGCCGTCACGTACTGTGTCGCACGTGTTTACAGTCCACGCCGTCTTGTAGCAAGAAACATTCATGTGTGCCGTTTCCGCCCTGCCATAGACTTCGACGTGGGAGCAATTGACAGCGGCATGAGGTAAGAATGAGATAAGAATGCACCGCAAGAGTCTACCGTTGGCTCACACAGTCAACATACACCGACCCCTTGTCACTAAACCTGAAAGCATAGTTCAACCCAAGCAATGCAGCACTAGTAATCTCGAGGACTGGACGGGATCACAAAAGCGGTCCAATTTAGAGTCAACCATTTATTAAATTATATTCATGCATATTCAGCCATACACGCTCCCCACAAAGATGATGACATCAATTTTGATGCAAACAACTATCATTACTTATATGATTAATCAACTTCCATCATTATTTCGTCAACCCCTGTCTCCAATTAACCTTTCGCCACGTGACTCCCTGGCGAATAGTTTCCTGATATGGAAAGTCTGCATAACTACGGCTCTGCGCGCCCATTTGCCGCTGATAATAGATAGCAGGGATTAGGGGAACTAAATTAATAAACGGTATATTAGTCCAAAGAGCAGGCCAGAAATATGCAGAAGTACACGTACAATAGTTTATAAAACCAAAATATTTGTAAAGCAGGTAAGAGGTTGAGGCGAAACAAATGTGCTACACCTCACATCAGCGATGTCAAAAATTATGGTTCGCTGGCCGCTATGGTCCCGTAAACATTACAGGATATAAGTTTAAGTAAAAGGTTGCATGAGCACAAGTTGTCGGCAAACACCACGTTGTTTGGGAAGCCAACGTCTTAATCCCAGGGACCATGTCTTCGCTTCTATACAATATTTCTTCAGAATTCAATACGTTGTTCCGAGAACAGACTATCCCGTCCAAAGGACAATTGCAATATCCTTCCTCGTTTGCTTTAATCCAATCGTAGAAGTCGGGAACTGCCAAGTAAAACTAAAAATAGTACCAACAATTTAATAAAGAGTAATAGTTCAGTGGACGCATTCAACTTGTATAAAGGTATACATAAAGAAGCCCGTGCATACGTTACGGAGGCCGGAACACTAGGGTTACGAAAGGACCAATGCTGCACATGACATTGTAGAAATAACTGGTTTACTCTTTGGCGTGGTGGTCGCAAACATAGAGCATATACCTTTAGCGTTCTCACTCTACATCCAAAGCATGGGGTTTATGTGTATATTGAGCTTAGGCCTCGCCGGCACAGAAACTATCCGCGGTCTAGCAATGTACTTTAGTTTATTGAGTTATTGTACCGCCACCTCCGTTGGCGTGTTCTAGTTCGGTGTTGAAAGCTGACTCGCTAGCATGCTTAGCCTGATATCGTTAGGTCGCGCTCAACAGCCAACTGCGGATTAAGGCGGTCATTCAGTAACTTTCATTGGTTGCGACGGCGTTTAGTTTACAAATGCCGTTATACGCATAACTCTTTGCTCCGCTGTGTTGACGTGACGCAATACATAAGTCCGTTTCATATGCGTAAGCCATTTGTACAGCCATGGCAACGCATTACACGGAAGCTTATTATACTTCTTTGCAGTGTTCAGTAAAACAAACTGCTTTCGATTATCCGCTGTACATGAGCGCACCGCTACCCTTGTATTCCTTCCATTTAGCTTATAATGTGCACAACGGTTGCAAATGAAGCAATGACTGTGCCAACTTTTTTGATCACATTTGTTTGCATGATGTGGCTAATAGGGTTGCGCCTTAGTATGTGCTCAGGACGACCTTCCTGGAATTGAATACGGATTTGGCAGTCTGCGTTATATTAACATATTGCCGTATGTCCTTCACTGTTTCTCATTGCATGTCTGACCGTATTAAATAATTGCAAACATCACGACCGGTCATCGGAATTACTTTTCGGGAATCCTTACCACCTGGCGGACGTAATGTATGTGGCTACCCAGCACCCATCCTTCAGTTGCTACCAGGAGCAGCAGCATACCGTTAGACCAGCATTACGAGTCCACGGCGCTGCCTGATGCTGTGAGTACTGCCTGGTTAGCGTGTCTACAAAATATATTCGCTTGCCACTAGCAAAACTCGGCTCCAGATACGTACGCACCATGATGCGCGATGCGCTGCTGACTTATCATCTGTTGGCAAATGGCGATGCCATTCTTGTAAGGGCCTCCGGACTTAGCAGAGTAGCGCTCCAAATATACTTTCATAACGGCTTTTACTGCTCAAGCAAATAGTGGGATTTTAGTCACGAGAAGACAGGTTGTAATACCAGATACCTCCTTCTGTTTGCCGGTTTTGGGATACGCTGCTCATTCGGTGTACCTCACCATCCCGTCAGAATCCTGGTGTTAATTCACATGTCACAGAAATGTACACCACTTCCGTGACAACCATATTTATTTGTGAACGTACCTTTATTATGTGTTGGATGCTATCGCTCGCCAGGCAAACCTATTACCGGCTACGCTTCACCCATTTTGAATCGCTTATAGCACCGCATACACACTGTGGCGTATGTAGGTAACGCTAGTGTTCCGGCCTCCGTAACGTATGCACGGGCTTCTTTATGTATACCTTTATACAAGTTGAATGCGTCCACTGAACTATTACTCTTTATTAAATTGTTGGTACTATTTTTAGTTTTACTTGGCAGTTCCCGACTTCTACGATTGGATTAAAGCAAACGAGGAAGGATATTGCAATTGTCCTTTGGACGGGATAGTCTGTTCTCGGAACAACGTATTGAATTCTGAGGAAATATTGTATAGAAGCGAAGACATGGTCCCTGGGATTAAGACGTTGGCTTCCCAAACAACGTGGTGTTTGCCGACAACTTGTGCTCATGCAACCTTTTACTTAAACTTATATCCTGTAATGTTTACGGGACCATAGCTGCCAGCGAACCATAATTTTTGACATCGCTGATGTGAGGTGTAGCACATTTGTTTCGCCTCAACCTCTTACCTGCTTTACAAATATTTTTGTTTTATAAACTATTGTACGTGTACTTCTGCATATTTCTGGCCTGCTCTTTGGACTAATATACCGTTTATTAATTTAGTTCCCCTAATCCCTGCTATCTATTATCAGCGGCAAATGGGCGCGCAGAGCCGTAGTTATGCAGACTTTCCATATCAGGAAACTATTCGCCAGGGAGTCACGTGGCGAAAGGTTAATTGGAGACAGGGGTTGACGAAATAATGATGGAAGTTGATTAATCATATAAGTAATGATAGTTGTTTGCATCAAAATTGATGTCATCATCTTTGTGGGGAGCGTGTATGCATGAATATGCATGAATATAATTTAATAAATGGTTGACTCTAAATTGGACCGCTTTTGTGATCCCGTCCAGTCCTCGAGATTACTAGTGCTGCATTGCTTGGGTTGAACTATGCTTTCAGGTTTAGTGACAAGGGGTCGGTGTATGTTGACTGTGTGAGCCAACGGTAGACTCTTGCGGTGCATTCTTATCGCATTCTTACCTCATGCCGCTGTCAATTGCTCCCACGTCGAAGTCTATGGCAGGGCGGAAACAGCACACATGAATGTTTCTTGCTACAAGACGGCGTGGACTGTAAACACGTGCGACACAGTACGTGACGGCGCATGCCTTCTGTGAATGCAAAGGGTAGATGACAGCGAGGCATTATTGAATAAAGCAACAGTTCGTTGCATCCAAGGTGAGGTCGGAGGAATGGCAGACGGCGTACTTAAATGATTGTTGCCGCAGGGACAGGTGGAATATAAGCAACTGTGTGTTGGCGGTTACCAGTGGTGGGGCGAAATGACTCGTACAGCTGTGCATCGCGTTTGAAGAAAGAACAGAATGAAGCACGTGCTTGAGTATATAGCAACGCCAAGACCTACAAAGCACATCACGTAACAAATACAGGCGGTTGAAACGGCAACAGCCTGCAAACGAGGCAGTAGCGAATGCTTTGTGCACACCCAGTTAAATGGCTTGTTCGTTGCAAGCACGACCTGCCTTGTGATGCATCCGTGCGAAGCGACGACGTTCCCTATTTAAGCAGGGGCTGCTACCTTATAGCACGTGCGAAGGCCCCGAGTACCACGCAGCGTGAATTGCCCGCAAGCGATCGGACCTGTGTTTGACTAGGTGGAGCTGCGGTTGCTCGGCGACCAGTTCCTCTGTAAGCAAAGTAGTGCTATATTCTGGGCTATTAGTCAACTAAGTGATTAAGCACTTGCAGGATATTCGCAGCACCGTTTATGAGCGTGTGGTTACCTGGGCTGGTCACTTGGTTTCTCAATAACTGCAACGGTAGTAACCAAGAGCTTCCCCTGTTGGCCTAGATACGCTGCCTAAAATATTATAAAACTACAATAGTACTTTGTACCTAGATACCGTAGCTAGCTTGCTTTCTTGCGCAATAAATACGTGGGTTTGAGTCAACCGGAAGAATCGCATTTCGCGCGCTTCCGGCTTTTCTGACTCAAAGAGCGTTCGCTGCTTCACGGCTAGTAACTATAGCGCTCCCTTCGCTAGAACAACTTTACGGTGCCGTTAGCTAGCGGGATAAAGCTTTTGGACAGTGAACGTTTATGGCTCTCATATATTCGTCGCTTCCCGACATTTGCTTAAGGACCAACCTGTGTTTATATCAAACGAACAATTTTGTTATAACTGGCGATCCCGACCAAAAATTGATAAACCCTTTACTAATGTTTCTTTTCAGGTTCGTTAACACTTGTGATACGTCCAGCCTTTTTTACGTTTAGTGTTATATAGTAGGGTTTTTATACCGCGTGCCTTGTAGTCGTTGGCTTTGCATGCGTGTACCTAATTCTTGATGGACTGGTCAAAAACGTATTCACCACCACCCCGCCGTTTCGCGAAAGTAATCCAAAACCTCGCCTTGCTTATGTTGAAGCAGTTTAGAATCTCGCAACAGTAGATCCTTACGGTGCAAAATATTTTCAACTTGTCCGCTCTTCTCACGTCTTCGAAGACATCGACAGTATCCTTGATTATCCAGGTACGAGGAAAACCTACGAGGAAAAATTGCAGCGGTTCTCAAAAGAGCGGTGCTTTTAGATTTACAGCATGTCACAAAGCTTTGAGCGAAACAGTGTTGAGTGATCTCAATCCATCGTGGCTATTAAGGTAGATGCAAATTTTAGCCAAACCCGCCAGAGTAGACGACGAATTTCTCAAAGAAGTGTGACTGCATAGAGCACCGCATGAAATGCGCAAATGCCGGCTCAAATACGACGCCGCATGTCGCTTGCCGCTCT
>OX104067.1:33213518-33394228 GCA_944474145.2 Dicrocoelium dendriticum
AGCACCTCGCGGTTCACCGCATCAAATTCCTTGGTGAAATCAACAAAAGCGAGTGCAATGGCTGATGTCGTTCTCTGCTCTTCTCTTGCAACTAACGAGCCGTAAACACCATATCTATGGTGTTGCGACCCGAACGGAATCCACATTGTTTATCACCCACTTTCAGTTTCACAATATGACTGATGAAGCGGTTGAGCAGGATTCGGGCAACCACTTTGCCCACACAATTCAGCAAGTTGATGTCACGATAATTCGTGCAACATTGTTTACTCCATTTGCACTTGTACAGTGGTAGCACAAGTGCATCCTTTAGATCAAGAGGCGCCTTCTCCTCAGTCCATATGCGTTGCACCAAATGGTGCAGCGCAGTCGCCAACGCAGGTACGCCGTGTTTCAATACATCATGCGGGACCTTGTTGGCCTTTGCATTCTTGCCGTTTCGCAGCTGAGCAAGGGCTCGCTGCGTCTCATCCAGGGTCGTCGTGTCCGCCAGACTATTCTTCACAATGTGCTGCTTCAGGCAGTTCAAAGTAAGCCAGTCGATCTCTGAACGGTTAACAAGAGACACTCAACGTGTTTTCGGCAGATCTGTATTATGTCTCCAATCTGTGAGCAGATTGCACCTGAACTACCATCGATCAGCGTCCTTAACGGGTCCATACTCGGTCCATACACCGCCTTCAAGGAGTCAAAGAATTCCTTGTGTTGGCGACGTGCGACGCAACATTCCATCTGTTTCGCCTTCTGTGTCCACCATGCATTGTTAATGCAATGGAGCTCTCGGGTCAGCCGCCGTCGAAGTTGGCGTAACTGACTATTCTTCCCCAAGTCACTGGGGTCTGCCACATGTGTGGCAAATGCTGCATTCTTCTCCGACACTAATGTGCCAATCGTCGCATTGTTCTCATCAAGCCAATCGGGTCGCTTACAATTTGCGCGCCCGATGATATCCTCGGTCGCGAATGTGGTGCCACAGATCGCTCACTATAACTATGCATTCCACATCCCACAGACGTGCAGGCATCCGCTTCTCTAGCTCAAAACGCTTCTGCATAATACCAAGGGAGAGAATGTTAAATTTACGCCGATTCACGGTAGGAGTGCAATACATAGATTTACGAAAATATATGTACAGTGTGGTCCGCACCAATTTGTGATCAGTGCCACACACAGCTCCACACAGTACACGTGTCATGCGCACTTCACGCATATCACGCTGACGTACGATGACATAGGCGAGCAGGTGAGCGTGCCCACTCCGTGGATGCGTCCAAGTTGCTAGATCACTCGCACTCAGTGCAAACCGCGTGTTCGTGATTGTCAGGCCGTGAGTGGCACACAGTGAGAGCAGTCTGTCACCGTTCGCATTCGCTAAACCAATACCATGCGGACCGATGACATCTGTCCACACCGATGCATCTCGCCCAACGTGCGTTGAAATGATCCAGCAAAAACAGTCGGCCGCTCCTCGGCACAGACCGTATCACGGAGGATAGCTGACTGTACAATTGATGACTCGTATCATCAGGATAACACATGGTCGGGCCGTACGTGCTTATAAAAGCGGCAAACTTTCTGCTTCCGAGTCGTAGGCGAACAGTCATCAGTCGCGGGCTAATGCCCGTTGGTTCACACACTAGGTGGCCATGGAGACGATCGGATATTGCAAATTTGACCCATGATCATCTGGTGCTCAGGCGGCGTTGCCCACCCAGTAGAACGTATAGCCAGCACTAGCTTCATGCAACTTACCTTGCTCAGCTAGCCGGGTCTCACTGAGTGCCCTAATATCGATGTTGTATCGTGCCAGTTCCACGGCGACTAGTGCAGTGCGTCGCTTGGTGCATTCACTCGAGTCCCGTTCCAGTACCGTGCACAGTACCAGACCCCAATGTTGAGTGCTTTGCGCGCAGGCATACGACTGCATTGATGGGCAACCGCAAGCGAGGTGGCGGTTGTACTTCGGAGGTTTGCTTTAGGTACTCTGTCCGGAGCATTTGGATCAGCAGCCTGACCCACAAGGCAGTGGGGAGCAGATCCAGATTGGGAATGTTATTGCAGAGACAGATTGGGATCTGCTTGACGGTCTTCACACGCAGCCTTTGAGGTACTGGAAAGATTCATATATGTTTTGCGACCGCAGTAGAATACACCTGCGACCACGGTCAGACGCAGGTGGGTTTTGGCGGGTTTGCACCAATTTGACCAGGGGTTGCCTGGCTTGAGACGGGCAGTAGCAAGCTATGGAACACCCGGAGGTGCCCTTCCACCTTCACAGACAATGCGTGGTGCTCATGCTCTACGCCAATCAAGCTGTGAGCTTATAACCCGTAGACCTGTTGTCTTCCATGGCTAGGTTTTACGGGAAGAGAACCACCGACCACTTCCTAACCTCCGAAGAGGATGGACTAAAATACTGGCAGGGCGCCCACACATGCCAGCAGAACGACTCGGATCCTCAGCTAAAGCCTACGATTAAATGTACACCCGAAAGGCAGTAGATCTAGCACATATTCACTTCACTGACTCATGCGGAATGCTGTCCTGCGTCTTAGCAGGGAGAAGGGCATAAACCAACTCTTACCTAGTGGTCGCCACGAGGAGGCGTCCAGGACGTCAGCCCATGACACTACAGTAGCAGCAGTGGGTAAACCATCTGTCAGGATCTAGCCACCAGTACCCACAGCACACCATACGCTCTCCCACCGTTGAGGAATATACAGTATATTTAATTAGTGGAATCAGAAGAATGCGCACCATGTCAGTAACCATATTCGTCGTGAACTTGGTCGCTGACAACCGGATCGTAACACAGATAATGATGGGGATTATAGCGGAGGGCACAATCCAATACAGGGGTCTTACTGTATAAACATTCGGTTGTGGGCCTCAAAGCACCAAAAGTCACCCTCCAAGCTAATGGTAAAGATTTAGTAGAAATGCAAAGTTTATGAAGAATAATATGTCAATCAGAAGACAATCTGCGGCCGAGAGATAGCTCACCGCACCGAACGATGTGCTTTGGTCAAAGTGCCGTGGAAGTACTAACAAATCTGTCTCAAGGTTACAACAAATCCATGTGCAACTACAGGTGTAACTGACGCTAAGGTTAATCGTAGCGGATCTACTAAAACCGGAATAAGTAAGCTTTGTGACTGGGTGCAGTAGTGACGGTATGTAATGCAATTTAAAGACTTCACCCTGGGAGACCAACCAGTACAAATTCTGCGTCTATTGGAAGGATTCAGGAGGAATAAACCGAATGCATGCATTCCGATACTGTGAGGATAATTAGAAACATGACTATTTCTTAAATTTCCGCTACTGGTTAGGCTGACGTTGTCTGTCAACCTGCTTAATTTCAGCAGTTCACAGCGATTTATGCAATCCGCAACATTTCGCTTTCCATAGCTTCCACAGTATATAATATAAGGACATTTTAGATCATGAGAAATATCCTTTTGCCCGAACATTTTTAGACCGCCGCTTAACCACGGTGACAAATCAAACGTGTATGAACTTTTATGTGCTTTCTTTGCATATTGCACTATTGCTACACGATGAAAAGGTAAATCCTTTCATCTTGTCTGGCTGATTAATGTGTATTGCAAAAAGTGGACTTACCCTCTTCCTTAGCAGCTTTATGCGTACTAATTGCTTCTATTACTTACAGAACTGTCAAGGGTAACTACACCGAGGACCACTGCTTCATTGTCGAAACACAGGCGTTTCAACGGGAATGGGCCTAAATCCACCTTACGCTAATCTTAGCAGAGCAGTTGTCGGACAAACTAACGTATCAACGAAGGAATTCGTCTCACGGGACTAACTCCGCCATCCATACATTGAAAGCGAGCACGAGAGCTGTAGACGTAGCGTACCTTGTAGTCGCAACCTAACCTTGCAAAGCAGTGGTAACCAAGGTTTTGTAAGAAGAAAGAGTCACATAGCTTCAACTGGAATATGGTGTGTTTACTTCCGATGAGCGTCGGAAGGAGGACACTGCCATCCTTCGTTTGTTCGGACGTGCCGGTCTGATTGGACGCAAAGATGAACGGGTATCTTTGACGGATGAATCGGATGAGAGTGTCACTAAATTCGTATTCCATGCTTAGCTTATTCAAATATTTGGAACCAAGAGCCTTACAATTCGTTTGTGTTTCAAATTCTTTCGTCGACACCGCCCAGTTGTGAAACCTTCCGCAAATACAGTTAGTTATGCTTCTAGGCTATGAAACTTAGAATGTATTCCGTGCCAATTGGATTGTTTTTCTACTGCACCTGCAAACACGTCTCCCATGTATATAGCAAGTCTTATCTCCATTTCTTCCGGTCTCATTTAATTGGAGTGAAACCGACTGTGGGATGGTGTGTGCGGAGGTAACCAATGCGTAATTTGCCAGATGGATTCGTCATTAGTCCAAAACGAGGAATGATCCAAAATATCTATCCCAAACTGCAGGATATTAAATTATGCAACGACGTCGATTTCATAGACAACATTATTTTTCAGCATTTCAAAGTATCGAAATCCTGTAATGTCGCCCGCGTCACGCTTAGTTGTTGCTACAGCAAAAGTGTTTCTGTGGTGGATAACCGGTAACAAACATATATCTCATATTTCAAAAGCAAATGACCGGTCGCTGATACACAGCAATTAAGTCTTCGGAACGCTGGTGATGTCCGGGTTAAAAATAAATAACTAGTCTCATTCTCGCGAATGCGAGAGAAGCTTGCGTAGACATAATCATAGTGAGACACTGGCAAATGTAAATAACGGCAAAAATTTACCAGTAACATAGGGGTCTATGTGATATATCAGAATGCATGTAATTAAGAATGTGTGTTACTGTGTTTCCTGAGTGTGTAAATGTGACACCGTATTTGTGATTGTTTCCGTCGATCCTGCATCGTCAGAAGAGGTGAAATGGTATATTCCTACTGCATAACTGATGTCCGTGGATCTGGTAAGATCATCCGGGTATGTAGAAGTCAGTGACATTCGCCACGTCGCAGTGTTCTTAAACAGATATTTGTGCCTTTTCTTTAGGAGGACGCTTGTCGAGTGGAAATCAAACACGTCCTGGAACACTGGTAGGAAGGCACCTAATCCTGGCTAAAAAGTCCGCCAAAGCCGCTTTAGAGAACCTACTACTTTCGGCTGTTGATGGAGCCGGCCTCCGCGTTGTTAGAACAACTCGTCAAGCCCATCACTGGTTTCGTTGTCCCTCACGGATATTCCAAAGTATATTCATTCGCGGAGTTCAGCTTCGTGTTGGTACAGTCTGGAATTCGTACCGGCCAGTTGGGACCATAAATACGGGCTTGCATTAATCGTCTGGGTGCAGCCTGAGTTGCCAGTAGCTGTAAGCAAGGTCTAGGGCAGTGAACCAGTGTGACCCAGTACCATCCATTCTTTTGATGGGAACGAGTCCTTACCTGTGGTTTCGTTCAATTTAGGATAGTCGTCACAGAGACGCAACTCTCTGCTATTCCTTTTTACAGGACGATAGAGGATACCGAGGGTGATTTGAACAGCCGTATAAAATCGCGTTTTAACATTTCATCGTTAATGCACCTCAATTATTCCTGGAAATGAATCGGGACACGCCTTACCGGCTGGCGAGTTGGCAATGCGTTGTCGGTGTCAGTGTGGTGCTAATCAGTTACCTCGACCTAGATCATCTCCGGTATACGCAAATGCGTGCATTTAATTTTAGGAGAATTTTTCTAAACCACTACGGGCCAGAGTCGGAGGTTTTGAAAGGAGTTTAGGGGAAGATTTTTGATTCGGTTCCTCTTTTATCGCCCAGAGCAACATCAGATAGACCGATGAGCCGAAAAGAATCGAGTGCCTGATAATCTCAAGGGTTGTTCTGGTTAAATAAATCTATAATTGGAATAAGAAAGAAAGTCAACTCTTACACAAGGTCCCAAGAAATATTCCCTACTACGAAAAGCGCTGAGTGGCTGAAATACAACCTAACTTTCTCTTAGTCATGGTCCAGCAGGCTGGTTTCAGGGGGTCCCATTGGCTGCAATAAGGCTGACCGATTTATCTTGAAGGATGACTGCGTCCCTTGGGACTATACGCTTATTGGTTTCACGCGTTTATTCATCAAACATTGTTTGATGCGCAGTGGTGGTGGCAGGACTTTGTGAGTCTCCACTAGAGTTGGGTGATGGATATTCTTCTCTCCAACTGCAAAAGTTAGAATGCGGGTCCTGTCCGTCGCAACTATTGCGAACCCCTTGCTTGTCTATCCCAGTCTTATGATGAACAGCAGTATTTTGTGTATCCTAGCTGCGGCCCCAATAAAATGACAACTATCTGCAAACACCACAGGGACGCCAGTTGTACGTGTTATAATTAATAGTATACACCATTTGTTCTAGGTTATCCTATCTTCCTTTCATGTGGACAGCGTGCGATACTGCGCTGAATACAAGGCGGTTTCAGTTGCGCAAGAGTGCCGTATTAAGTGTAAGTTGGGAATAATTTACAAATTGTCCCCATCCTTGTGGGTCAGTAGTTACCTCCATAACAGCCGTGAGACCGTCTAGATCGGAACAGAAGACCGGATTACCTTCCTTTCTAAAGAAAGTCTGCAACTCCCGATGGCGCTTTCGAGATAAACATGGCGTGTTCTAGAAGATTTCATTACTAAAGTCTTAAACTTAACAAGTATGCCTTGTTCTTTGTTAGTTCAACACCACGCATGCCATTTTATTCTTCTTGTGTTATTCTGCGTTGGATTGCTGACACACTGTAGTAAAACTGGATCATTGCATGCTGATGGATCAGGTGAAGTACAGGTTCGTCCACCGTTGTCCTGGTTAGCTGAATCCGGGGAATATTCTAGCGTTCAAAATGCTTCTCAATCTGGCACTAGTCGCAAGCAGTGGAAATGTTGGGATTCACTACATGGGACTCAGATTGCCGGAACCGCGACCGAGCAGAAGTAACAATCACTTGTGTGGTTGCCTGGTTCTCTACACTATGGAAATTGTAAAATGCAGTGATGGTGGACATTTGTCATTCAATCACAGCGGAAGTTATGTTGTACACTTGGCACCATGTACACGCCGGGTCGCAAACTTGTCCTAACACCCAACCTTTGCACCCGAGAAACAGTGGTATATCTTCTTGACTTGCTTAGTGAGACCTCTATTCTGGCTAACAGCTTTCACTTCCCCACAAATATAACAAAATATTCTACGGTCCTAATGCAATTACGAAGCATTAGCGTGCTGATTGTTTACTGGTTAAAAAATATATTGGTATAGCAGAATGTTTACGTAACAGTAAGCCAAAGTGTAACCAATGCGGTTCAAACTATTGATTTCACCACGAAGCCCAGTGCGCTAACGTCGGCGTACTTCACCAACTACCCGGCAGTAGCACTGCAATGCAGCAGAAATTTATGCAGTGAACTCAGTATGGTGTATGCATGATGGCATCATGTAATCTAACACATTATTGCATCGTTCTAGGGCTAATAAACAGCTTGTTGCAGTCCTAGTGGACAAATCTGTACGGAGGAGTACCGAAAAGGAACTATATGAAATATATTCAATACCAGATCAAATGCTCGTTTCGTATGGTCATGTTGTCTACAGTACACCGGGCGTTTACAAACACCATTAACTCATCAAAAGTTTGGAGGCGTTACGTAGACGACACCTTTGTACTTGTTAAACGGGATAAGAAGGACGAGTTGCTTGACCACTTAAACTTCATTGATGTGAGCATACAATTTACTATTGTATTGGAATATTGTAGCGGCACAATACCATTTCTTGACTGCCTGGTTCACAGGACTGGAGGGAATTTAAAGACGACAATATATCGCAAGCCAACGGATACTGACGGCATACTCCACTACATTTCGGGTCATCCGAAACAGGTTTACGCTGGGATAGCCTCAGCGCTGTTCTACAGGGCACAAATCTTGCGCACAATGGAGGAGGACAAAAAGGCTGCACGGAAAGCGGCAATGAGCAAACCATTAGAAAGTGGTTACCCACGGCGATTGGTCAAACGCCAATTGCACAAAGTGCTACACCGGCAGTCAAGGCTCAGCCGAGTGGATAGGGATGGTCGAAATTTGGTACAAGGAAGGCACTTCGGAGGATACTAAACAAGGAAAATATAAGGATGATTTTTCAGCCAGGTCGAAAGTCACGTTCGGCGCTGGTACACCTGAAGGACCCCCTTTCCAAGGATAGGACGACTAAATGAGTTTATAAAATTAAATCTAAGGACTGTGCACATTTGTAAATAGGCCAAACAGAGAGAGAATTACGCACACGAATTTCAGAGCACAGGAGGAGCAGTTCAAGACCACCAAGAAACGAGTTTGAATCCCAAGCAATAGTAAGAGACTCGGCCGTAGCTGTGCATGCATTAGACACGGGTCACTAGGTAGACCTCGAAAACGTAGAGGTCATTAGAAGGGCTATACGATCAGCACCTCGGCGGTTGATTGCCGAGGCGGTGGAAATTGCCAAATCTGACGACTGCGTGAATAGAATGGAGGGGGTAGAACTCCCTAATACGTGGCGAGCGGTCTTTAGCCGAAAAGCCTGCCAAGCATCGGTACGTGGATCAGACTGGAAACTGCAAATTGACTCCCATTGTTAACACTATGGACCTAATCGTCAATTTCATGACGCACAAAGGAACACCTGGACTATTTCCACTGTGACTGAACATCACGAAGTGTTACTGTAATGACATCATGCCCCAAGTCTCGGGTAACGCGGTTATCGCCACTGTTCGCTGTAAAATCCCACCCCAATTGCACACTGATTCACCTGGTCTGACGAAGCCCTTGTGTCGTGAGCGAAACATTACCAAACTACTATGCCAACCGATTGTTTCCAAACCGCACTTAACTCACAGTTACGTTCGTTCGTTGGGATGCTTTCACAGTACCGCCGTTTCTTACCTAACTTGGCCTCTGTGACTGCACCACTTCCTATTTGTTCAAGGAAGATGCTAAGCGGTCATGGACAAAGAAGGAGGAATAAGCATTAATGAAGGTGAAAAATCTACTTGTTTCTTCACCTGTACTAGTATATTATGATCCAAACAAACTTCTTGTCTTACAATGTGATGTCTTACGGTTCAGAATGGGAGCAGTCCTAAGACATCGGATTCCCGATGAAACCATCCTTCCTATTGCTTTCACATCCCGAACACTACAGGCCGCTGAGAAGAATTAGGTGCAGCTGGACAAAGAGACACTGGCAGTGATATTTGGAGTTAAGCGCTTCTATCAATACTTGTTGGGCAATCGGTTTGATATACAGACAAATCATAAACCGCTGCTTGGTGAGGGACGAGGCATAGAACAAATTAATGTACCACGGATGATACGTTGGACACTCATCCTTGCCGCTTACACCTATCAAATTCGATACATCTCTGGTTCCCACAATAAGTTAGCCGATGCCCTCAGTAGATTGCCACAGGAAGTGCAAAGCAACGAGCAAGGTGGAGCGCCTTTCGAATGCGTCCAGTAATTACATCATTTAGACACCACTGCAATATCCAGCGACATGGTTAGGAGAGCTACAGACCGATCTGCCGATCTCTGTTCGAATGCCACGACACTTTCCTAGACTAAGAGAAGGTAACATTTTACGACGATGATTTTATCTGACATGTGAAGGGATGTTACGGACATCTACAACCGATGCGCCATACTACACCCACTAATTACACGCGCCCAATCACATGACGATAGTGAATTCGTTGACTGGCCTCTGATTCTCATTGGTTTGTTTGGTGATATATGTTTTCACTTGGCTGCGATTAACAGCGGAGTACAGGTTCATACATACCATCCGGCGTTGGAGTTTTTCCTACGTCAAAACGGACTGCGGGTCCAAACAAGGATTAGGATGGCATCATCGGTAGGTAAGTTAGAGTTTTCCAAATAGCCCATCACCGCATCGGTTAGGGTGGATTCCATCTAATTGGACAGTAAAGCGAGAAGGGGAACTGGGAGGTTGCTTGAAGCATCGGTACTGCTTCCACCGTTGTGAGTAAATGTTATTTTTCCAAGCTTCCACATGGCAGGAACTTGGTTCTGATCTAATCAGCGCTGGAAGAACTGAGCCAGTGGCTCAGCCAATTGATTTGCTTCTGCTCCCAGTGCATCCGGGCGAAAAGTATCGACACGCGGGGATCTGTGTTTGCGTAGTTGTCAGACAGCTTCAGTGGTAAAGAAGATGTGAGTGAGTCCCTGCGGCGTGACCCTGAAAGCTGGAGGATCTTTTGATGATAATACACTTTGGAAAGTTGGGCATATTGAATCCGCAGCCCCATAGCCGTTCGTCTTGGGCTAGCAGCCGTCGTAAGTGGCGGAACTCCTTGTCCCACCTTTCGTAAACCATTGACGTGTTTAGACAGCAATTTGTGCTTGGCGCTGAAGGTTTGTGCTGATGCGGGTCTTTTTCCTCTCTGAGCAGTTGAGTACAGTAGTTTCGTTGGGCTACGTAGTTATCCCAGCTTTCTGGTGTTGGGTATAATTTATAATCTCGCCATGCTGCGTTGCTTACTGCCAGAAATTTTCCATTTCTGTTCCTTACGTATGGAACTGCTTCAGACCGTTTGCAAACTTTTGTCTATAAAGCATCCGCAACCAGCCGATTGCAGTTGTTTACGACGTCGGGCCAAGCGACATCCGGGAGATCTTTGGCGAGGAACGACCAGGTTGTAGTATTGACGAGGTGGGCTAATCAGTCCTAGCACGTTATGGTTCGCGCCGTCTCATGGTCCGCATTTCGGTATTTTGCATAGCAGATAAAGTTGAAACTAATAACTGCATGAGCACTGCGAATTAACGGGCAATCTACAACCAACTCATCAACCTAATGTTCTTCGTTGGTGAGCAAAAGATCAAGCGCAGATGGCCTAATACCTGTTCTGAATCCAGTGGGCGAAGTGACATGATTATAAAGCTGAACACTAGTTACAAGCTCCTGCAGATCGGCTTTAAATTGTTCTCCGAATGTAGCAGGAGTTACTAAGCAATGCACATTGAAGTCAACCGCGGTCAAGGTGTGAGGGTATCTTCCTTTTAGAATTCGCAGTAGGGCAGTCGGAATTTAGTAGTCCGTTTCAGACGTAGAGTTAGGGGGACAGTGCACCAAGGCCAGAAGGTAAGTGTCTGTCTCTTATCTGTAGGCGGCACAAAATTGATTCAGGAATCAGCGAATCTGAATCCTACATGACCTTGCACTTTTAGTTGCTTCCGTACTACAGAATTACTCCTCCTCGTTTTGTTAGCCTGCTGTTCTGAATGAGTGACATGGCACATAGCGAAATTTCAGCGTCCGTCATTTCAGTGTGTAACCACGTCTCCGTGATGTCGATGATATCATATTTCTGGGAAACTTAGCGATCTTTAGTTCGGTCAGCTTATTGAAGTGGCCCTGAGTATTTGTGAACAAGTAGGCTAGTTTATCGCTCTCTAGTAGACCACAGGGGGTCAAGGAAATTAGGGGTGTGGGAGTGCCGACCGAAGTGAGGTCGGCTGTTATTCGCTTTCTTGGTGAGAAACTGATACTACCTCTGTATCTTGCTCAGGCCAAGACGCGTCCAATCCCTCATTTAGATCGACGTCAGTATCAGGTAAAGAAGCAACCATCGATTTTATGCCCGCTTTCTCAGATGATTTCGTAACTGGACGTTGCGAAGCATCTGTAGTCCTTAACAGAGATTCCGATGAAGAGTTTTTTCGACTTTTGTGCCAAATATGTAACACATCCGTCGCTGCTTGCTCGGATTAAACCACGAGTTTTAGGACCCTTGGGCCGCATCTTCTATAATTTGACGATTGAGGTAACTTTTTGTACGATCGCGCCACAACCTTATCCAAGGAAAGGGTTTCGCGGATGAATCGCCGTTGTACTAAATCGTCATTTCCGGCTTCTTGAGTATCGTATGAAAGAAGCTGACACACGATGGATGAAGATAGTGTTTAGACGATCAAGCTTGCTGTGTATTTCTTCGGAGTTCCTTTTCAACTGCCGCATGTTCCATGGAACATCAGGGTAGATATGTATCCTACACGATTCATGTTGCAGCTCGTTTGCGGACAGCACTTTTCCACATTAGTTGAGATTTCTAGTGTTATTCTAATAAGTCTGGATTCGCGAAAGTATGCAGAGTTCGGGTGACGAGTCATTCGTACTAAGTTTGTGGGTTTGGCTTTTAGTTTCATCAGAAACTACAGTGACTCCCGTGGGTTTAGGTCGTCAGACAACTTACCTTGCAATGTGATAGCTGATCATTCGGGTACGTTCGAGCACGCAACAGTCAGGGCACTATCGTTAGATCCCTTTTTCGTTGAGCTGTATGGTTAGGTGATCGTTTGTCGATTTGTTACCAAGTGATGATTGCTTATTGTTTGGTTCTCTTTGTAAGTTCGTGGTATTTGTAAACGAAGAGAATGAAAGGGTGGCTTGTCAATGGAACTTTGCAGCAAACTTCGCATATGTGACTGCTGTTCTAGGGGACTTTGGCTGGACAATAGACACCTGAGCTGTAGTTCATCTACTTTGTTCTTTTTACATACAGGTGTCATCAGGACTTATTGGATGTGAATACGCACATGTTTCAATTGTTATCTGAGTTTAATTGCCACGGGCAATGTTTGCCTCTTGATGTTACGGTCAAGCTTCGCTTGGGGTTCTGCCAAAGATAGGGAAGACAACGGTGATCGGGACCTGGCTGATCCTGGTGTAGGAGCAAAAACTTGTGCACCATTCCCTTGTTTAAATGTCCCTAGGTTTAACTGGTTCAGACTCGCTTCCAATGAGAAGATATTAGTGCTCATTCGCTGTTCGGCTTCTGCTAGCAAGCGGTTGTATTTCTGGACTAGGACAAGCATGCACTTGACAACTGGGATGGTCAAACAGATGTTACAGAACCAAAGGACATCTTGAGGGCTATTCAGCTCTCGCACCTGCTGCTGGGATAAGCTAGTACATTTCGAATGGTACCACTTAGAACAATGCAAGCAAGCTAAGCCTAGTTTGACTAATCGACTACATGCTCCCGACCCACCAACACCCTTAGCTTGAAGTTATTTTGGACATGCACTTACTCGATGTTTGCAATTTAGCCTGGTGTCGTTACTAGAGCCAATGCGATGACTGATGACTTTTCGACTATCATGGCTGTATGCAGCGGTCAACCGAACGCTGGAGTTGTGAAGGTCAATTGAGCGATCGATAGAGTTGATTTGGCTGCGCGTCGGCCTCAGGGGTATGCAGTTGCACTAGTTGACAAGGTCAAGTAACAATTCAAAATGGCAGACTCAGACAGCAGCTGGGCCAATCACTGAGATCTCCGACAGTAGCCAGAGTAAATCCAACAAATTAGCAGATTGAAAAATACGCCAAAGGAAAAAGACTGGTGCACAATGCACATAGAAAACACGTATGAGACAGTAAGGTAAGAGTAGAATCTAGAACACGGTACTACCTAAACCGCGGTGTTCGAGGGTACAGCGAAGTCGGTGATTGGCATTCCCTATTTCGGATGCTAGATTTGTAAAAGTTGTATTTCCGGTTGCACGTACATGATTACTATCAGCAAACTGACTAAGTTGTTTCAGGCAACTAGATTATTTGGCTACTACTGGAAATTAGATAGGGATTGAAATGCATATATTTCCAAAGCTTAAGCACAAGTCAAACGTAGAAGGAGTACCAAAAAATAAGTTGCTGCGATTTCGCTCACATAATTCGGCAGAAAAGATTGAAGTAACCGAACATGTAATCTTAAACTCCGATTTGATTATAAGCCTAAAGTAACCCTCAAATTAAAACAAACTGTCAACGGAGATTATGACAGGAAGGTGAGTTTGATCAGTTCACGACCAGAACATCTATAATTTAATAACTATAGACTAACCCACCACATTGTAGTTTTCATTTGTACGAGCCTGAACGGAACCTACTTATTCGTTGCAGCTAAATATGTATGGCGTTAGCCAATTTAGTTCAGTTATCCTAATCGGACAAGCGGTACATCAAGTTAGGCAATATACGTGCCAACCCGCTAAATTTGTTAGTGACTATGCCGTAAATGGGATGGATAAGCAGCGCTGCGCGCACACTTGTACTACACGCGCGTAAGGAAAAGTTATCAAAATGTTGTACCACGCGCTTTTGTTTAACATACCTAGCAGGCGCATGCAGTTCCCTAATCAAAGCCAAACTGCAATTGTGTCAGGAGGCGCCTTGCGTTTTGGACAGGGGGAGTACATTCAAATTGGAAAGCAAGTTCAGATCAGGTGAGCAATTGGATCCAGTAAAATATTGCCATCTACCAAAAGTTACTTAACGTCAAGATAAAGCAATCGAAAAGCTGTGAACAGTTTCCGAAGACAATCCGACTTGACTACAAGTCTCTGGATATAGTCACGAATACGGCATATCCACGTCAAATGTCGCTCGGATGTCCAAAAAACTACAATGGTTGACTGTCGGTGGTCGTGACGGATTTCAAGAAGTTGATAGAACGTGAAGATTTGATTGATGCAACCCGTCTGAAAGAAAAATGGCTTGTTCCTCTCGGGAAACACGCAAATCGCCGAAAACCGGTGCAGTAGGACAGACACGATAATCTTAGACACAACAGAGAGCAAGGAAATTCCGTGGTAATTGGTGCAATCTTTGTGGGAGCCTTTCTTGTGAATCGGGACAATGACCGATTCCAACCATGCAATTGGGACTTTCTTGTTAGTCCAAACCTTCGTGAACAGTGACAGAATTTTGCTGATAAATGTATTCCCAAACTCTTTGAATAGAGCCGGCTGCTTTATGACGTTTCAAAGATTTGAGTCCGCATCGGATCTCTGCTTCCGTAGGAGGGACTGTGGGGACAGACCAGGCACCATCTGAGGAAAACGGAGGTGTCACAGTGGGCTGTGTTGGGTAAGTAAAGTGGGAAGCAAAATGCTCTGTCCAGTGCGCCCAGCACCTGCGTAAGTAGATAATTTTCGTGCCGTCGGACTAACAAATTGTATGACTAATAGCATTTGAACTGCGACCAGTGGTCCTGATGAAGTAAAATAGACTGCGAAAGTTCCCAACCGATGCAGCGGCTTCCATCTAGGCAGCTCGTTTTGACCACCAAGATTCACGGTCAGAGCGATGGCTTAACTTCAGCTGTTGAGAGATAGGAAAACGTAGTTCATTGTGCTTCGCACCGGCGGGCACAGTCCGTTGACGATCTAGAAATTCCGAGAATCTGACCGAAATTCAGCTTTCGGTTTGAAGTGAGTGAGGCCGCAGCTGGACAAGCCGGCGGACAGCATGGTTCGCTGCAAATCTGACAAGTGTTCATCGACACTGGGAGAAAAGGAGGGAGTGAGAATTCCACGAAGTCTCTTGATACTGCATTTTCACCGGCTATGATCGAACCTAACAAAACTCTGGCTCATTCGCATGACCATATGTGGCCTGAAAATCGTATAGTCTCCTTACTCTGCTCCCATTCATGAAAAAAGGCAGCAAGCCACCAAAGTTAAAATGGTATAATTTTCACTTTAAATTGGACGTTTTGTAAACCAAACTGGACATTTTGCAAACCACTTTGGACGTTTTGTAAAACAAATGGGACGTCTTGCGAAACAAAACACAATACTGGCAAACCACATTGGATATGAAGCAGAAAATCAGCAATTCGCTTGCAAGAAATGAGGAGTGAGGCGACTAAACGATGTTCAGACTGCACTGTAGTCATGCTAATGCAACCAAAATGTGTAACCAAGGGGTGCCACTGCAAACTTTTTTCTTGATCGTGAACAACGATCGCCTCGACCAAAAGCAGTGACTGAGCATCCTCCTATCTGTCTATTCGTGGTTTATGGGCTTTTGACTTTACACGCCGACCTGTGTAGCTATATGAATATTGGAAAGTCGGACCCCCTAATCGCGTGGACTATTGTGACTTTAAAAAAGTCACCTAGAATTGGAGGGTAGTTGTGAAGCACCCGTTTTGAGAATGGATTACGATGCGCCATCTCAATGTGGACCGCTATTTCCACTAGAGTAAAGCTTGACCAATTCGATAAATTGGACCGTAACTGAAAAAGCAGATAGGGAGCGATACAGTTGTCCACTGGCACTTTATGAGCCTTCGCATATTTTGTGTGGACCAACCTATTCAGCTGCACGATTAATGGAACAGTGCAGGCTATCTGGACAATATCAAACACAGTATAGCTGCACTGGCCTACTGCTGCAACTCGTTATCAAAGAAAGAAGATTAAAATGACTGGACAATGTTCAGACCACATTGTGCAAGCCCTCCTCTTGATCACTGAAGTTGTTCACCTCGAGCAAAGCCGGCGACCCAGTTGTCCCGTGTCGCTCTATGGCAGGGTTTCCCAACCTGGGGGTAATTACCCCCAAGGGGGTAAAATGGCATTTTCCGAGGGGTAAATACCGATAATTGGATTTGGTCACAAATCAGTCGCGAAATAAGCCTAATAACGAAATCACACATCGCAACTAGCTCAGCATTTTTAGTTAGCTATCAGTCAATGCAGCTACTACGGCATGGCGCCTTTGTCGACTGCCACAACTGCTGCCGTGTTTTCGAATAAGCCAGTCGTTCACCGGGTCGAATAACGGGGGGGATAGCAAACTATCGTTTCAGCACTGTTCAAAGTACCAGTTATGTTCACAGGTGAATGTTTGACAGTAGGAACGGCGAGAAAGGGTGATTAGTGTTCACAAGGTATGGATACAGAATGGTGTCGGGAATATGTCGAGGAATAACGTGGAACGGAGGAATGAAACGCATATTCACGTTTGATTAGGAATCAGACACGATGGGGTCAAGAGAGGGCCTGAATCGGGATAACGGGAGGCGTTTGAAAGGCCAGAGAAACGATACAATTGGGGTCACAACCAACATAGAATCAGCAGATTGGACGCCAGTGACCATTAGGTGTTACGTTGATCACTTTCATGAGCAGTTGTTTTTGACGAGAAGTCATGGCAGGTGAGCGCTTTCATTCAGTGGCTTTGATGCCGACAAAAATATATTTGTCTGCGAACGTTTGCGATAATGTCACCTGCATGGAATAACGAGATTAATTTCTATATATGATATATATCTATAACATCTACCTACTTAATTGTTTGCAGGGAATAGGTCTTCCAGAAAAAAGCGGTCCTACAAGGAAGCATTTCTGCAGTGGGGCTTCACTAACTTCGCTGATAAAAATGTTGAGAAACCGCAATGCGTTTTGTGCAGCAAAGTGCTCACGGCGGAGAGTATGAAACATAGTAAATTGAAAGAGCACTTCGAACGAAGCCATGCCCATTTGATAGGAAAAGATATTACATTCTTTAGAAGGAAAGAAGCTGCGCTAAAACTTTCGCGCCTGGATACATCGAGCTCCTTTTCTCAGGCAAATGAGGCTGGCCTTGAAGCTTCGTATCGCATTGCGCTTCGAATCGCCAAAAACAAGAAGCCGCATACCATAGGAGAGGACCTCATCAAACCTTGCATAATGGATGCGGTTAAGCTCGTTCTTGGAGAACATCATGCGGAGAAGATTAATATGATATCACTTTCGAACAACACCATCAAAAGTCGTATCGAGGACATGAGCAAACAAATTTTGAACACGGTGCTCAACGAAATAAGATCAAGTCCCTTCTTTGCAATCCAGTTAGATGAGTCGACCGACGTAGCGTCCTGTTCCCAACTACTTGTGTATGTTCGGTACCTAAAAAGTGATAGCTTCAAAGAAGAGTACTTGTTCTCAGAATCCTTGAGCACGACTACGCGTGGCGAAGATGTCTTCCGAATAGTAAAGAAGTTCCTCGAGGAAAACATGCTACTGTGGTCGAAGTTAGTGGGTGTCTGTACAGACGGAGCACCAGCCATGTTGGGCGTCCGTTCCGGATTCCAAACATTGGTCAAAAATGTTGCTCCGCACGCTACCTTTAGTCACTGCATCATACATCGTTATACTTTAGCAGTGAGCACTCTTTCACCTGCTTTACTTGACGTGTTAACCAAAGTAGTAAAGATAGTAAATGTCATCCGCGATAGTGCGACCCACACAAGAATCTTCAAAGAGTTGTGCAATGAATTTGGAGGCAAATTCGACGTGCTACTATTGCACACAGAAGTGCGTTGGTTGTCACGAGGCAGGGTGTTGCACCGAGTGCATCAGCTTCGAGAGGAAATTGCAATCTTTCTTCGAAGAAAAGAGATGCATAAGGGTAAGGGAAACGAGTTACACGTTATTATAACGGACAGAGTGTTTATTTCGAAACTTGCTTATCTTGCTGATTTCTTTGGAGAAATCAATGCGCTTAACCTCAGTCTGCAAGGGAATATGATGAACATTTTAGTCGCTCAGGATAGAGTAGCCGGTTTCCTTCGCAAACTGCAGCTTTACCAGCGCTCGGTTGAAGTTGACGACGTGCCGATATTTCCAGAACTAACGACGGTGCTCGTTGAAAGAAATGAAAAATGCGCATTCACGAATGAAATATCTTGCCCCTTGTCATCAGTGATGAATTCCATCAGCAAATATTTTCCTGATTTTGAAACTCGTCAATTAAGTGCCTGGGTGCTAAGACCGTTTACAGTAGCTGAAGGAATATTTCCAGATGCTGAATTCGAAATCAAGGTACGATTCCTAGGAATGCGCGAGGACAGCAGATTGAAGGTAGATTTCCAAAGAACGCAACTAGTGACATTTTGGGCAAAGATAGGTGAAGAGTATCCATTACTGTCGGAAAGCGCATTGAGAATATTGATCCCATTTGTAACAACTTATAAATGTGAAAGTGCATTTTCGACAATGATGGTAATGAAAACAAAAGCAAGGAATCGAATGAACTTGGAGCACGACTTGCGATGTGCATTGGCCGAAACTGCACCACATGTACCAGAAATTATTACCACCAAACAATACCAACCGTCTCATTGATGTATATCGCCTCTAGTTTGCATAGAATTTTGAATTAAAAGTACTGTTTTCTTTCGTTTATTTGTCGAGGGAGATTCCGGATACCGATCACTTCTCGTACTTAAGTCGGATAATTATGTAGTGAGAAGGGGTGTTTCCTTCAATTGCATGAGCACGTGAAACTACATATGACATTTGTTTTTGAACTTTAGAGCGAAATGTGCAATAGTTATTACGTAGTAGTCTTTTGAAAGTTTTGGGGTAAAAGTCTGGTGGGCAACCCCCTTTGTGGGTAACGGCGTCTAAAAGGTTGGGAACCACTGCTCTATGGCCATTCGCGTATTTACTGTGTGTGTAGGCGAACATATGCAATGCAATCATTGGACCCCTGTTGGATATTATGAATCCACCTAGCTTCCTTGGTTTACAGCTGTAGCTTGTTAACAAAGTCAGGGGAGTAAGGCGACTGGACGATATTTCGCATACATTGCGCTTACGCGAATGCAACATAAATGCAATTTCTCCTCTTGATCATGAGTGTCCGATGTCTAGATCAGAACCAGTGACCCGGTTGTCCCCTATCGCTCTATGTGCATTCGAGTATCGTGTGTATATGTGTGGGCGAACATAGTCAGGTGCTAGAATATTGGAACAGTGTAAGCAATGATGAAACCACCAAAGCAAGCTCAACGTTGCTGACCTATAGTTCCAGCTTGTTCCCAAGGCAGGGAAGTAAGGCGACTGGACGATGTGTCCGCCACATGTTGGTCATATATATATATATATATATATATATATATATATATATATATATAAAGCAGTTAGTTCCCTTCAGAAATTTGAAAAGCACGGTAAGAAGACGAAAACTGGTAGATGCATGCATTTCGTATTGTCTCCTCAGTACCATTAAAAATAACCGGTATGCAGATATATACTTAAATATGTGTGACCGAATAAGCATGGGGTGAAAAACGAATGACGGAAGTGCCACCCCTATGTCCACGGCAGTCTTAAGCTGATAAATAATTGCTTTTGAACACACAGGGTCGGCTTCATTCGGCTTATCGCAACGGCCTCGGCGAAACGGAGGAAGCGGGGATTAGGGTGACGTAATACAAGTGTGAACGCTGATCCAAGCTCTATCCGGTGACGCGTAGTCAGTAGGTGTTTACCTATTGAGGAAGCTGGCGGCTTGCGCAAGCACGGAATTTCAGTGGGACAGGGATGCTGGTCAATTTCATGTTGAACCCACCTTGGCACATATTCCTTTATTCGGGAAGTCAAAGACCGATTGGTTCTGCCTATGTAACTGTTTCCGCAGTCGCACACGAATTTGTATATGCAATATGAGTTGGCGCCTATCGGTTGAGCTTCTTTCGTTGGAGGCACCGGCAAGTTACAGGTTCTATTGATGACCACAACCTGAGCAGCACAGTAACTTCTCTGCGTAGCAGAGATTAAACGTTTCATGGTTTTCAATGCAGTAAAGTCACCTTAGAAAGGTAACTCGATATAGATCTTTTTCTTGGCTGCCGTATGCACCAAGTCTTTCGGGTCTCGCTGTTGGCTGTGCTTCTCTATAAATCTACGTGGATAACCATTTGCAATGAGTGTTGTTGTAATTAACTCTAGCTCGTCGGCTAGACAATCAGCCGAGCAAATTCGTCTAGCACGAGTAACTAAAGTTTTCACAAGGGTCTGCTTGTACCGCACTGGTGTGAAGCTGGTGAAGTGCAGGTATTGGCCGGACCAGGTTGCTTTCCTGTAGATAGACCTTTTAATGAGCCCGTCATCCCTGCGACTGATGAGGATGTCTAAGAATGGCAAACAGTTGTTTTGTTCCACTTCGCAGGTGACCCGCAAGTTGATATGTGCACTGTTGAGTTGTTGCATAAACTGGACAATCTGCTGCTCCGATGAACAAAAGGCCAATATGTCATCCACATAACGCTTATAGTATGGTAGCTGGGCTATTTCTGCGGATATGCCTTTTTCTATCATCAGCATGAAGAAATCGGCAAGTACAGGGCCTAGTGGGCTACCCATTGCCACACCATCAATTTGATGATATGGGATGTTCTGAAAGTGGAACCCAACATTTGCTGTACACATAAGTAAGGATTCCTTTAGAAATTCGACTGGAATTGGTAACGAATAACTGGATTGTTCAACTAGCTCACATATGTAATCAACAGTTTGCTGTAGTGGGATGTTGGTGAATAGAGATTCCACATCAAAGGAACACATGACCTTATCGGAGAGGTTGATGTCATCTAAATCATCGATAAGTTGAAACGAATCTTTAAGACTATATGGATTGGACAGTTGTCTCAGAGGCGAAAGTATCTTCACTAGCCAGTGAGCCAATTTATGCTGCGGCGCATTTACCATTGATAGAATCGGCCTAAGTGGTACTCCACTCTTGTGTGTCTTCGGTGACCCGTATAACTGCGGAGTAGTGCTGCCACTTGGCTTCAAACAATTATAGGTGTCATTATCAATCACGCGATGAAGGAGAAGCATTTCAAGATGGGCAGCAATGCTAGTTTCAACGTCGGCTACGTTCTCCAGCTTATTAAGTCGTTCGAATTTGCTTGTGTCGTTTAGTATGTTACTCATTTTCTGAGCGTACTCGGCCTTATTCATGACCACCACTCCAGAGCCCTTATCTGGTTTCATCACAACTACGTTCTTAGTACGCAGTTCACGCAGCGCCTGAAGGTGTCGGCCTGTAAGTGCGCATTTTTCAGTCACTGGCACAGTCTTAACTTCGTGGGCAATGTCGGTCAATTTGTTTCTAAACCAAACAACACTCTCAGGACTGGATGGTTGAAGCTCCTTAAATTGATCAAAAAAGTTCTCAAACTGAGCTTCTATAAACAACCCGTTCAGTCTTCTAGGAGGAATTTTGTAATCAAGCCCATATGACAAAGCTTCTAACTGCAAAGCGTCTAGCTGTACGTCTGATAAATTCACCACATACTTACTAGGATATATATATATATATATATATATATATATATATATATATATATATATATATATATATATATATATATATATATATATATATATATATATATATATATATATATATATATATATATTAAGCGGCATACGACTGATAATGAAGGATGAAAATGTGGGTACTAGCATGATGTTTTGACGCTGCAGAACCGAGAAATGAATAGCCTGCTCCGTGTCATTCGTAACATTCCATAAATTTCCGCATCCGGGATTGACGAGGATAAAAGCATTTCGACCCACCATATAGTATTATCGAGAGGCACTACAAGCAACTCATTGGATAGTCAACGAACACGGACTGGTCAGCACAATAAGACCAGAGGTGGACATCAGAACGGGTCTGTCGAAAAATTGGCATATGTTGCTAAAGGCAAGCTGCAGTTGACTCGGTAGATTGTGTAACAGATGAATTTGTGAAGCGAGCTGAGATTTAATACCACTTTAAACTGCAGCCCATAATAAAATAAGAAGGCATGCCAGAATACATTATTATTTAATGTGAAGAAAGTGTGGTAAGCTTTCCGGTCTCCCTCGTTAACTAGGTGTAATAAGGGTGAAATAAAGCGATGAAGGTTAAAATACAGGTGAATGTTATTCTGATGAGTTGGGAACACGGAATACTACATTTGGAAAGACTTCTACCAATTCATAAAATTGATGGGTATTCGACCTCTTTGAGGGATGATAGAACACCTTGTGCGACAGAAAATGACAACCAGCAGCATTACAAAGAAGTAAATTACAGTGAAACCGATAACATAACGAGTGGCAACGCGCATCCGACTCAAGGATGCTAACTGGGTCGAGATATGTTTAAATGCCAAACAAAGAGAACAGTTTCGGAAGTATCCACACGGAAAGAACAGGTCCCACGCTGCCTTGCGCCACGGACGTGATAAGCAACACAGTTCCAGGAGTTGCGGTGTTGGAGGATGGAAATAACGGGAAAAGCAAAGAAAAAAATGCACGTTGGCAAGCACGTTCGAAGAGCTTGGTGCTCAGTACTGCGACGCCGGCCATGAAGACCACGCACCAGCGAATTGCAGACGTAGCCAATAGGCTATCAGACGGAGGATTCAAAAGCAGCGCCAAAGCTAGGCCTGGAATGGAAAACTCGATTGTGTGTCAAACAAATACCGAAAATGCGTATAAATTTAAAAGAATACATTATCGAAGAAATGTTGAATGAACGAACCTGAGCATGAATATCAGCTATAGAAAACAAGCAGTCTAAAGTGATAAACAAACAGCTACTTTCGTCGGCCCTCAAGACTCACCTGAGAGATAGCCTGCAATTCGAGCGAAGCCAACCATCAAACTGCTCGAGAGGTGAACCCATTCAGGACGATGACAAGATCGCTTTGCCAATACTATGGACCAGTTAACATCTACTTTCATTACTGTCCTCAGGAACCATGCGAAAGCCGAAGCAAGAGCGAAGGAACCAAAGCCAAGCCAGAGAAATGAAATGGGGTTCCGGACCCACCGAACAAGCCATCCGGTTGGTTTAGGTACCAGAGAAAGCCTTGTCGTGGTGTTGGCTATTCGGAGAATTTGAAAGAATTCCGCGAATGCGTAGCCCAACATAACTCCTTGGAAAAGAGGTCAAAACCACACAGACAGATGATGTAACGACACAACTGGGGCTAAGAAGTCTCGCAAATGAACTTATGCTAAAAGAAAAGCCAGGGCTCTCTAGCATGCTTCAGCAATTGGACAATTAAACATCAATTGAACAAATACAGTACAAAGCACATTAGTGGGTATTCTCCCAGAAAGCTTACAGCACCGATAACGAGGTAATCAAACAAGTACGCACACACATTCGAGGAGATAAAAGCTGACGTATCGAACTGCCAGTGCTACCACCTAATACGCAAATCCGCAGGCTAGTGAGAAGTGCTAGATCGATCAAGTGCTGTCAAGTGACGTTAAATGATGACGACGGGTTGTTGTGTACCATTGGTCCAACGCAATAGCCTCTAGCCTACAAGGGACGTAATATGAAATTGGCTATGGAAAGAGAAACAAACGGAGAAAAAGCGAACAAATCAGTCCAGTGCAAGCTAGGCCGTACGTTAGTGTCTTCCACTGGTTTCGTCAATGTGCCAGCAGTGGCGGGACGATGGGCAAGGTAGTACCAACGGCTGGGTAGTATATAGCTAAGTAGCTTAGCACCGTAAGTCCGGGTCAAGTGACCATTTTCGTTCACTAGTATAAACTGATTATTAGGAATAAAATGACGATGGTCTGCACTCCGATGGTGAACGATGTGTACTTTCCGCAAAGAAGTATAAGCCAAGAAGGAGGATTGCACATCTAAACCGAAATTTTCAGTGGGCCAACTTGTTAAAACCCCGTGCTCAGTTAGCCAAAATGGACAAAGAAAGAAAATATGGGGAGACTTGTAAAACCAAGAAGATGAGCATGAAAAAGTTACTTATATTGGCAGTATGTTTTATCCAACAAACTGCTGTTGAGAATAAAAACTTGATAAAAGTACAAAAACGCATTGACGTGAAAGCTGTGAAGACCAACAAGAGAATTGCAACAATGCACTAAGGAACCGTAATGGATAGCAAAAGCTTTAAACCTAATATTACGCCTAATATTTACCTGAAAGGATTCCAGCTAACACCTGGTGAGGAAAATGCGCAGCCACGTAACACCGACTGAGACCGAGAATGATAGCGAAGCAGCCAAAAGTGCAAAGTACCAGGTCTCCGTAAAAGCTGTGGAAAATCGATAGGCATTCTCATGAGACTGAATTGGTGGTTCAAACAAAGCACTGCGGTGCAAGTGACGAATGAAAAAAGAACACAGAATATACCACCGCATAGGGAACAAAGAAGTATAAAATCCATACGGGGCGACAAAAGAATATTGAACAGAGAGCCAAGGTAACTTGTGCTCCAGGGTATGGTGACTTGGCAGAGCTAAAACTGTATCCACGCAATCACCTGCATATTGTCCAAGAAACTGCGGTTAAGCGGCAGGTATATGTCTGTTATGTGTAATCGGTCAAGATCGTGAAACAAAAAGTTGTGATATTCTAGGTAGATGGAAGCAAAACATTTATAGGCAACCAAATACTCAAACCCCATGATCCAAATAATAAGTGATATGTGGAAGAGAACGAAGATTCGTCACAGCCAGAATCACAACCGAAGAGCACTTCAGGACCCGACTGTTGGGTTCGGGAGCACATGCCGTGTGTCTCGGATTGCAACATGCACTCTCAATTGTGGCCTCACTTGACTCTGAAGTCAGTCTTTGCCATTCCGATCACGGGGGTCGTATCCCAAGTGGAGGATTTCGGTGTTGCTTTCTCGTACCGTTGCGTTGGGAGAGAATAACATTTAAACCCACCAGTTTACGGACTATTCACAATTCCGGAGTAACTAATAGTGCTCAGCTGAGTTGAACGGTGGGATCAGAATGTCCAACCATTCTCTCGTAAATTGGTGAGTAATACCGTTAGATGAGGGGAAAGGAAGCTAGTTGATATGAACGCTAAAAATACCATTACACTTGATGTTACCAAGGAGCTCTAATCATGACATACCGATAGTCCGGAGTAGAAAAAATATAGGCGAGTGCATTAAGAAAGCCCAATTAACAAAACACATTTTTTGCTGCAGCCAGATAATAGATAATAAGAGATATATCCCTCGACTGTACCATTATGTACAGAGGAACCGCATGGAACATGATGTGCAAGTTTTCCAGGGCAGTACTTGTCGTATGACGCCCGCTGAGAGTCAAAATCAGAGACTGGACTACGATCATAATCTATTTGGATCAGAAGGCAAATTATTAGTTATAGGGTAACCTGCGCTCCGTTGGGTGATTCCGATCTGCTCCTCTTTGATTGGCTGTCTTTGGCGGAAACTTAGCATATTCATCAATCGAGCCAATTGGTCGTGCAGGCTTACAAAGCGATTCTCACTCAAGCGTGTAGGGGTTGCTGCTCGACTGGCGACGGACAATCGATCGAGTGGCCTCTTGCCTGTTCGTCACGAATGCGTAGGCGAATACCAACAGCTGCCATCAGAATGCTCATACCACAGTTCCCAAAATGTTTTTGGGGGATACCTGTTCGGTCGAGTCTTTCGGAAAGATTGTGGAGATGATAATAATAGTACATGCGGATAAATCCAAATGTTCAAGTGAAGTAATACGGCGATCTATGATGGCGTCCCATCATTAAAGTATGAGGGCCTGAGATACCACTACTGCTGAGAAATATGTTAACCCTATCACTAGAATATGACCCCTTTCCAGATCAATGGAAAACGTCGTTTAACATACTTCGGCACAAGGGAGGTCCCAAACAAAAACCTGAAAGCTACTGACCAATCCACCACACTCCAATAATCGCCCGGTTCCGTTAATAAATTGATCAAAAAGGGTGTGATGAAGTTTACAAATTATTTTGGCCTGATGAATAAATCATAGCATGGTGTTCCGGACAAGCGATTGTGCATCACCTGACAATTGAATTAGTTGAACTGCATTTAGGAATCTAACAATTTCGGTTATACACTAGTGATTCCGCTTTTGGATATACACCGAACATTTGACGGGGACCTCACAAGCAGTTGTTAAAAATTTTAGAGGCTTTGGGATCCGAGACACAGTACTGGGTTGGTTATCGTCATATATGAGTGGTCGCTACTAGGTAGTCACTTCAGGTGACTATCGTTCTCCACGATCTATCACTAGTTGGTAACACAAGGGAGCATGCACGTTGCCTCATTGTTCCTGTTCTACATAAATGACACCACTACTTCCGTAAAACATGGTCGGCTAGTTACATTCGTCGGCGATATCAAGATCGTCTATAGGCTTCGACGTGACGAACTTCACAGAACGCCGTCATTCATTCAAGATAACGCATTCCCATGAGGCGTAGTGACACTCAGCTAAAAAAGCAAGCGTCATATATCACCGCTGTCCTATCAAGGAAGAATATATTGTACTCAACAATGAACATGAGCCTATAACGCTGTCAACGAGCGATCTCGGAATTAGGTACTTAGCGAAATTCAACTCCCCTAAACATGCCCAATACCCAATAGCACGTGACAGACAACATGTGGCTGATATATCCAACAAAACCCACACAATCCATACTAGACTTGAGTTTTTAAAGCTACTCACCCGCTCCATCCTCGAGTACCATAACATACTCTACGACGACATGAGGAGTGGCGGAATTGCTCTAGAACACCTGCAGAGGTCGTTAGAAAAAGGCATCAGCAGTATGCCAGTATGCAGTACCGACGCTTCGCTGTCGCGCAACTATCGCGAGTCCCACGTGGGGTAAGGATACTGCGAAGGTCGCCCGGTCCCTACGTAAAATAGAACCTGCGCTCTCAGATTACAAGACATGCTTGTGATCCTTAAGGCTACGGGCCGACGCAAAGGCCTTTTACTAAATATCTGATTGGTAAGCAGTGTACCCTGAATCATTGAGAGCGTTGCAACAAACCACAACTCGGACGACTTTGGATGCGACGATTATGGCATAACGTGTTGCTGCCTTACAACCTGCTACACAAGATCTACTCTGATCTGCATACATTCAAGCTGCAACAGAGGACAACTCGAGAACTTCGCAACAAAATCAGTAGCTATTTCAAAGGCTAAGAAAAGCATGCACTCCAATTTCTTTCTGGACAGATACACCTATCTGTAATAAATTACCAACCACACTCGTTATATGACAATATTTAGCAACAAACAAAGAAGTTACTTTGACCTGGATACGATGATTATATTTATATTGGAAAAACTCCTCGACGAACTATTCCAAGAGGAGTTCAAAAATGTCTACATACCCACGTCTCCAAACTTGGCATCTGCCTCAACTATCCAATAAATCTCTATTGCATGAATATCATACCACAAAATTGCACAAATATATATCTCCCATGCAAGAGTATGGTTACTTTCGTACATACAGATAGTCTCCTGAACCATGAGAAATATACGTGCTAATATTAATATACGTATGTTATTCGTTGAACTCATAATGTACTATAGGGTGGTAACGAGAAAGTATCGTAAACTGTCGAACTGTGCCGAAACCTACACTGTACCGATCTCTCCAGTACCAGCAGGAGTATTCTCATTAGGTCCTAAGCGGGAAATAAAGGAGTGCAGTGCGCATAAGAGTTATGAACGAGCACAGTGATGCGTTTCATAAATGGTAAGCAAAACGGTAAGAAAAAGCGTTTCGTATAGCAAGCTGTGCAACTACAATATCCAATGACAAGTTGAAAGGGAAAGAGAAAACTGCACCAATGACTGGTATATGAGAGGAACTATTAACCTGCTTGATTGTAACTTACAAAGTGCTTTTGAGTGCTGCATTACACTAGCATTGCTTATTCAGAGGAAGCATGACAGCCAACGAGCCACGCGTCGTCGCAACTGTGACGACCCAATCCGAGTCTTCCATTTGTCGCCGCTATTGTCGTCACAATCTATCTCAGCAATTTTCTGCTAAGTTCGCAAATTCCACCCGCTTTCCTTATGCATTTCATGTTTTTCTACTGCCCCACTTTCCTTTTCTGTTCTGAATTTAACCACTCTATTCAAAGCTGAAACGCCAAATTAACAGCCTGAATTTGCGTCACTATCCTTTCCCTGTCCTACGCAAAAAGTTAGCGCTTCCTCACTTAGTACCTATACAAAATTAATGTAGGCTATAAACAATATATGCATTTTTATTTAAATTTCGTTAACCTTTTCTGTTGCTTATTTTGTCAAACACGGGGTAGAGCAAGAGGAGAGTTTAAAAACGTGAGTAGACTTAAGCAGGTTGGAAACTTAACAGCTAAATACAAGGAACCATGTACAGATCTACCAATACAAGGATAATGGCGATATCATAGTGAGGTTAGAGGATGGGATAACAAAATAAGACAGTACACAGCAACGCTCCTCACACGACAGGCAGAAAATATCACCCCTTCTTACGAGTACCTACTTGCATTTGGTTAGCATATTGCTATCATCAACGCGTCATCTTTGATCACGTTGGCGAACAGCGAGTTAACGTCGAAACATGAGATAAACTAAGAAAAGCAGTGATGTTAGAACGGCATTGTATTGTGAGATCAGACTGTACGAATGTGGTCAGTCCTGCTATCAGAAATTGCAAGAGGTTTGTCAGCTATACTGCTAATTCGGGTGTCAGTGGATTACTACCGTATACAACAGGCCGTAGATGAATGTTGGGCTTTTGTATCCTCGGAAGACAATCCTAGGTGAAAGAGCCAAGTTCCGCTACGTGCTGAACAAGTTACTCGGTAAAATAACATGTTTTATGATGAGCAAGCAATAAACAACCAAAGTAATTTTTATTCGCTACTGAGATCACAAAAATATTCTCAGTCATTTGTCCGATTCAGATGTCTAAATCTTCCTCTTTCTAAATTTGAAGCACGCACCGTCGAATTGATCGCGAATTTATTTGCAAGCTTTGCACGAGCATTCTTAGAAACCTAGCCGACGAATTAAGTAAGCTGATATCTAGCGGCGAATCCTGTCAAGTTAAGTGAATCAATACTTGCCTAGTGATAGCCACAACAACAAATATAAAGGCAGGGGATAATAGCTATTATGGCTCAGAGCAGCTGAATCACCTTTATCCTCCAACCTGGGTGGGTACTTTCTTCAAAAACTGAGGTCGTCTTTGATTTTTCGTTGACTTTCGGTTATCCTTCATCTGGGGCGTTTCTTGTTAGACTACAAGCTAGTAATCCGCTCCTCTTACTAGTTCTCACCTGTAACAGCTATTTCTTGCTATCGCTGTTGAAAAGCGTACAAGTTGTAACTACATTAAACAATTTCGAGTGCATAAGCTTGGCCTGATAACACGAGGACATAAACTATAAAAAACAAAAGTGAATGTTCATTCAGTTAGCTATAGCCGACTGCAGCGGCGAGAAACGGTATGTGTAAAAACAATTCAAGTGTTACTGTGGCTGGTGTGTAGACTAGGAACATGAGTGCCGCGAGGCTATGCACGCCACATTAGAACGATGTTTCAGACAAAGGCTTGCAAACGGAGCCATATAAAGATAACTGGGATAATATGAGGCTATCGCAGTTAAATTCACAGTCTCCCACAGTATGAAATAGGCAGTTGGCTGCTTACTGATGAAACACTACAAATGTAGGCAGGCATGGGGGAAAAACCAACAACTCGTGATTTGTATTACGACCACAAATAACGAGCAATAAAAGCAATGTCTGATATTTGTTAGCCCGATAGAGTGGGAGAGGTTTTTTAAACAGTTTTATATACGAAGCCCCAGAATGAATAGGGAATAGGAGGCTGAAACACTCGAAACGCGCTAGACAGACTACAGGAAGCTAACGAGAAGAAAAAACTTCAGTAAGACAAGCAAGTTGATCCATTTCCCAGTGCTCATGCGAGACACAACTTCTTTAGTACCGAGCTTGAGCGATGCGCATGCTGAGACAATAAAAGTGCCAGCGAGAACCAGGTGACTGGCACTTGAAGATGTGGAAGAATAAGCGCATAAGCGTGTGACCAATTCGGACAATGGTTAACGACACAACGGACCGCTATATACACGGAGGGCGTGATCAATGTTAGTGTGGAGCGCTGGTTTCAAATTGTGCAAATGTCATATTAAGTATTTTATGCATACCACTGATGATGGGATAATACAGTCAGTTCCAGCACGCGTGGGTATTCTAAAATGCCGAGCAATCTACTCTATGTTGGTGCGTGTGATAGCTACTTGGTGTTTGCCGAACAAGACACGCCCAATTCTGGCAGCCAGAGTGCAGTGGCTAGCTCACACCGAGTGGGATAAGTCGTGAATCGAGTAATCCGTATGCCAAAAGCGAAAGCTATACAGATGATGTGCAGTGGGTTAACGAAAAATGACAAATCGAGGAGTAAATTGCAGTTGATCGAACAAAACCTGGATATGTAATAAAGTGCGACAAAGCAAGACAGCAACACAATCAAAGCGGGACATGTTGTATCGAGGTTAACCCAGATGGAGCGAGGAGGTAGAACAAATACAGTAGTAACCTAGTCACCAAACATGTAAATATATGAGGGCGGTTTTAGAAGTGAGTATTGATCGAATGGCGCAAGTATCATAGAATTTAAGCCTCACAACGAACAAGCAAGATACAGGTGCAACAACAAAAGCAGCCGAAAAAGTGCAGCTTAAGTAAGCCAGAACAAGAACAACTTAAAGAGCACACATACCGAATAAGCTTTATGAGGCGAAAAAGAGGACAGCACATAGCGGCGCACAAGGGATAGAAAAATACACTTACCGGGTGCGTCTCAGTCGAAAGACACTGGGGTACGAGGGAGCATGTTAGGAAACAGCAGATAGCTTTCGAATATTCGAATCAGAAAACAATGATAAAAATAAGGACAGCAGGATGTAAACTATCATAGACAAATTCAATATAGTATCTCCAAAAACGGATGTGGAAAAGTTACTTTCGATGAGATGAAAGGGGCGTACACGCTCTTGAAGCTAAGCGGTAGAATGGAACCTAGGGTTCGAAGTAGCAGAATGTCCGCATGATAAAAGAGGAGAAACCAAGCAATTTGCCATGGGCTGGAGAAAGAGAGGATAGCGGAATCTACGGCGTGCCGTAATAAATAGTGAAGAGAAGCCACATAATGAAAATGCAATTTGCTAACAGGACATGTAAAATTGCTACAAGGGTATTTGCAGATATTTAGATAGTGTGGGTCGGGAGGAATTAAAGGAGTGGTGCAATAACACCATCCAGAAGTAAATCAGCTCATCAAGGCCGTCCGTTTTGCCACTAAAACAACAGTGGGGACGCCGCTCAAGACAATACTCACGCCGATCTGCTGAGGTAGGTAGATTATTTGAAACAGTCCTTCCAGCATTAGCCAACCCCATACGCTTATAAGAAGCCCGTATGACGCTAATCAACCACTACGACAGTTGGAAAATGCACTCAGTTAAGAATAACGAAAATATCTTACCTTGGTAGAGACTGCCGCAAGTAGAGCACAAGAGGTACGAGGCTGGCCAGCGTGATCATGCAATGGCCCGAAGGACTCCCAGGACCAGTTTCACATGTGATGGAGAACTGTTTGATTGGAGTGACAGAGGTATGGGAGGTCATGGCGTGCAGATCTACCCACCAGTATGGTCGATGTCCGTGCAGGACCCTGACCAAATAAACCCGATGACCAGTATCAAGTGGAGGCGAACATCATGGTGCAAAGCTAAAACAATCGCGGATAGCCTGATTTGAAATTAGTTTACAAGCACATTAAATCTCCGCCAATTCGCAACAGGAGTCATGTCAATGAAGGGAGTCGATTAACTTATCAATCGCTTCAGGTATCTAAGCTGGTCCGTCCAACAAAGAAAAAGATATGCATCAAGGTCTGGCCACTTGCAAAGGCAACAACGCATGTACTATTGCTTGGTAATTAAAAAAGTCTGGCATTAACTTTGATTATGATTATAAAATAAACAATCGTTAATTTGTTCTATGCTGTGAGATGCATGAACAATACGGAAGATTCATCCACCAGGTTCCGGTGACAATGTTGTGGGAACAAAGTAGGGCAATAAGTACTGTATAAAAGGCGAAGCTGTTAAAGATGAAAAAGAAGGAGTATCAATGGGTCTCTTCTGTGAACTTGATGAGCGAGAGAATATAATGAAGAGAAACATTTAACAGCAAAAAAATATTGGAGGCGAACAGTCGTGGGAATAAAATTGGCGTTTAGGTGAACCCAACAATTATCTAATCGATGTAAAGAAAGCGGAGGTATAGCAAAAGGTAAGTGGACAAGCTAACGTCCAATGGCAGGGGTGCATGTAGAGCTTACGTGTAGGCTACAATCGCAATGGTAGGCAGTGTGTGTGTGGCTGAGAAACCTGGTGATAAGTCATCGGATGCATCGCGGCTTATGAGAGCAAAGGTTACATGTGCAGTACAGAAGTAGCATCACAGCACTCGTTCAAATATGTGTTCAGACAGTGACGTCAGTAAGAGAATTGCTGGTGACGAATGCCTTCACCGTGTTAGCACAAATGGTCCAATGAAATACAGAGTAAGGGTATGGTCAAAAAGAGTGGAACGAGTTTAGTGTGAAATAAATCGCAGAACGTAAATACATATGAACGTAGGATATAAGAAAGTGCGCCACAAGAGAAATGTAGTAATCGGAATGGAGACTGGGATTTGGTGATGCGTATACTAAGGGACGTATGAAAGAAGAAGTCGGTCCTAATATCGCGAGACGATCGCCTGGTGCTCTTCCGGATTGGAGGTTGAACCAGCAGGCTTGTGAGCTGCTGGGACGAAGCAATAAAAATTCCATCAAAAAGTTCTCTTGGTCATTAATAAACAAAAACTATCGAATGAAAGCATATAGTACGATTACTTCATCTGAACGATATACAATAAGTCAGGGATGCTCAAAGTCCGGCCTACGGGCCAAATGCGCCCGCAGTAGCATTTCAATTGGTTCGCGGTCTCATTATGAAATAATAAATCTAAGTTTCGCACAGAGGATGGTATACAGATTATAAGAAGTTAAGGATGTTGTGAGTACAAAATTCAATGGCGTTAGAAGCTGGCAAAAATCAATGAGGTACTGTTTATTTTAAGTAACTAGGAAAAGTCAATTTGGTGCCTCTACTGAAGCGGTCTTAACTAAATCAAAAGATGGAGATCTCAAGTTCGCGGTTTCACCCTTCACATTAAAAATGCAATAAAAATTTATGTTACATGTAACTTTAGTTGTTGCCTTAATGTCAGATTGAATATGGCCCGACACATTGTTACCTCCTAAAATGTGGCCCACCTTGCGCAAAGTTTGGACACCCCTATAATAAATTAATCGTGAGTGTCCGTGGTGCATTTAAGCCTGAATTGCAAAAAGTAACGGATTGATTTAAGATTCAGACAAGAACTGGACGGTTGAGAGCACAGAACTTACGACTATGTAAGTAAGATCCATCGCGTTTCGGTGCTAAGACAATATAAATTGCACCAATTGGTGCCGCCTATAGTTAGAGACACTTGCCTTAAAGCCTGGGTGTACCGCTCTTTCCCCCACCCAAAAACTCTACACCCGAAACGGACTGCCATCTTGCGACTGCTCTGAGTCACTCCAAAGGGAAGATACACTCACATCCTTTTCATGGGTGATGTCAACGCCCATTGTTTAGAAATCCCTGTCAAAATTGAAGAACAACTCAAAGCTGATTTGCAGAGCTCGTAACCCCTGCTTCGCTTTACAACCACGTCACCTTGCCCACTCGGTTCAAAACAGGTAGCAAACTACCTGTGCTGGATCTTGTGCTTACTGATGAGAAGCATATGATTGTTGTATTGGTTGTAAGCTGTTTGTTCGGATGCAGGGATTATGCAGCCATTAATTTCAACTTCGTTTGCTGTGCGTAATATCGGAATGAGAACTATGAGACGATGCGAACCCTCACATGCTACGAACGATTGACCCAGCTGGTCAGCGCGAGTACGTGATCGTTTCTTGCCGAAGAACTCCCGGAAGTCGGTTGGCTCGAGGCTTGTACCAGTAGCACCGTTTCCCGTTTGGAGTCAAGTCTTCACCAGTCATATTCCAGCAGATAAATGACACATTGCTGAGATATCAATGGAGCAGCCGCATATCTGGACGACATCATTGTTGTCAGAGGCAATGTCGATGAGTTATTGGAAAGTTGGATCGAGTTCTTGGCCGTGTTGAGGAATATGGATTCAGACTCCGACCTAGGACGTGTACCTTATTTATGGACTCGATTACGTTTCTCGGCTTTACACTAGACAGGAACGACAGGCGCCCAGACCCAGCGAATATCGAGACAACCAAGATGTCACCTCTAAAAGATTTTGCAACACTAAGATCCTTCCTAGGACTCACAATTTATTACACATGCACATGCACCGCTTGCGTGGTCCATTCAATGACCAGCTGACGAAGGACAAACGCTGGAACTGGTCCGAAGAATGCCAGAGCCCATTTGACACATTACGACCCTACTTTGGAGATTGTGGTGGCCGCAGACGCCTTGGACTATGGCATTGGTGCAGTCAAGCCCACAACTTCGCAGATGACAAATGCACATGCAGTCAGATCGCTATCTCCAGCAGAGCGAAGTTATGGCCAGATAGAGAAAGAAGCCTCGGCGATAGTCTTCACTGTAAACAAAAATTTCACAAGATGCTGTATGGAAGGAAGGTTACACTTCTTACTAACCATAAGCCGCTTTCCGCAATTTTCGGGGCAAAGTCGGGCATCCCTGTCTAAACGGCAAAGAGGTTGCAGCGGTGGGCTACTAAATTACTCGGCTAAGACTTTAGGGTGAGGCACAGTTCTACAAAGGACATTGGTCAAGGTGATGCACTTTCACGGCCATTGGAAAGCCAGCAGTGCCAGCAAGAAGAATCTATCATTGCAACGAGCCTTACGGAGTCGGAAGTGAATCAGGCATTGTTGGAAACGCCCAGAGGGCTTCCGGTAACTTTGAGATGGTACCTGATGCATCAATGCGGGATCCTGTTCTACAACAAGCGGTCAGAATGCATACTACACAGTGGCCGAAGGACAACCTAGATGGGGAATTCCAAAGTTTGTTCCAGAGGAAAGACGAAGTATCCATCGTCAATGGTAGTTTACTTTTGGTGGAAAAAGTTGTTATTCCAAGGGAGCTTCGCCAGAGGATTCTGCGGCAGTTTCATCGTGGACACCCTGGCCTTAACATAATGAAAATGATTGCGCGGAGTTGTGTTAACTGGCAGAATATCGACTTGGAGTAGGAACAGCTGGCAAAATCGGGCCCGAAATGTGCGCTTGTCAGCAAGGCGCTCAGGAAAGCGGAACTGTCTTTTTGGCCGTTGTCAACGAAACCGTGGGAGCAAGTACACGCAGATTGCTTTGGTTCCGTGGATGGATAACAGTATCTCATCGTTGTTGATTCCTTCAGTAAGTGGCCGGAAGTGTACTGCATTGAACGCACAATTGGCACAAGGAGATTTTTCGCCCAGCATGGAATACCAGAGAACCTAGTTACTGACAATGGCGTTCAGTTCGCATCTTCGCAATTTGCCGAGTACTGTACGCAGAACGGCATCACCCACCTACGCTCGCCGCCGTTCCACCCACAGTCCAATGGGCAGGCGGAGAGCTTTGTTGATACGTTTAAACGGACGCTGGTGAAGATGAGAGGGAAAGAAACTATCCAAGGGATATTGGATGCATTTCTTCTACTGTAAAGATCAACTCCGAACCCCCAGGTGAAAAAGTTAGCTGCCCCCAACAGAAGCGCTGATGGGTAGAGAAGTCCGTAATCTGAATTCCTAGCTCCTTCCGAAGCGTATCGCCCTGCAAGAGTGGAACGCAAGAATGGAAAATTACTTCAATCAGCGGCACAGGATAGTGTTTTAGTCAGAGACTATCGCCCTGAAAGACCACAGGCTCGGTCGATTGCGGACTTGGACAAGTGCTAGATAAAGCTGGAGTGGGTGCCATGACTTGAATTACACAAGCAAACTAGCTGCGGCCCACCAGCATTCAGAAAAGTACCAGTGAACGATCGCTGTCACTGGATAATCTGGTGAACAATTTCGACATACACCCTGGAACTCAGGATCGACCAAATGAGCCTTGCGCGGTAACCACAGCCACGATGACGGACTGATCGTATACGAAGATCCGTGGTCAGAATGCAGATGGATCGGAGGAAGAAGTAGTACGTCACTTCTCGCGGGGGAGTGTTATGTGAGCCCGTCCGTAGCAGCCCCGTTGCCAACTCTCTCTGAAGCGACCGAGAGAAGACTGGTCGCACGCCGCCTGAAGCTGAGTGGCTAGCCAATGAGGGTAAACCAATGGCGTCGTTTCGCCTTGAAGTGGACCAATGACAACGAACTGCCTTGAAACCCTCCAGTAAGCGTACTACTTGAACAGCCAACAAGTGATTTCTGCGCATCTAGCCGTTACTATAGTCGGGAAGTTTTAACTAGATCGTTCTCTCATGAACTAGTTAGTTTGATCCCATATTTTGGCTGTACATACTGACTTCCGGGTGCCCCATACAATTTCCACCAGTCTCCGTCTTTTGATTTGGGAAGTGACTCTACCGTGACCCGAGTGGCTTCATCGGTTATCCGTACTGTCAGCGAAAACACAACAGAACATAGTACAATCTCCAACAATGTTAGATGCAACATATTACCTGGATATGATAAGAACCTGAAAGTATTTTTGTTTGTAATCGGGTGTCGCATGGGACTCTGATCATGCCATGGTAAAGTTAATTTCGGTTAGCTATTGCAAGATGAAGCATAAAGAGATCTCACCCATTGTAAAGCTCGAAAGTTCAGGTGGAGATAGTGTCTTCCCAGAACATCTAGCGATACCGCAAAACCAGTTCCACAACAGATTTTAGTTTAGTTTACGATGCGGACGCATCGAGGTAATGTGAACAGTTAAATAGTTACTTCTGCTTCGAAATCTGTCGTTCAATCGAAACAACTTATATCCATGCCGATAGATGCTCGCCGCTAGGTCTCAAACGACTGCTTAGACTTAAAGAAAAGGTGTTTAGAGGCAGATTTTACATCAGTAAAGCCGTCTCGACCATATCTACGTTAAAGTCATACTTAGAAACAATAAATATCATGAAATATGGCAAATGCTGAAAAAGTTAAACGTAGCCAACTGCGAGGTTACGCATTCGACTCCGAAATGCCTAAAACTCAATTTCGGTGATAAGGATAATATGTCATTCTTTGATATATCCTCTGCAGAGTTGCATCTAACCGCAGATAACTCTCCTGTGAACAGTCCAGAAGTACGCAGAGAATTAATCGGGTTGTAGATGAACAAAGCATGTGATCCGTAGTTGTCTCCTGTCATTCCGAAGGAGTGGACAGATTAACTGGCACAGCCTCTTACCGAATAGTACCCACCGTGCTTCAAGCGACATAGGATAGCTAACAGTTTGTGAGGCACAAGCATCATGCCAGTGCCCAAGAAAAACACCTTCAAGTATCCACCGATCGCTTGTATGTCGGTTGCTAGGAAGACATTCGAGTTTTATTCTTAAAAAGATCCCAGCCCAGATTCATTTGGATGACTCTTGTCAGTCTGCATATCGTAGCTCAAGGTCCACCCTAGATGCAGTTACACATCTGGTATACACTGCTCGCGTCAAGGGATGAGAAAAGCAAACCCATCCGCATCTAGTTATTGGACTTTAGCAAGGCTTTCGGTTGTGAACCGTGAACTACAATTGCGCAATTTATTAGGTTCTAGAGGGCAAACTTCCGTTGTTCTTCTGTCGAAAGACTATTTTACCAAGTGTACCCAGTTTACCAAGTTAATGGGAAAAATTCTACATCACTCACCACGAACTCCGGTCTTCTTCAGGGAGCCATTTCGTTCTTTTTTATTTTCCAGTTACGTTACCTCAATTCCCCTCCGCGAAGAAGCCATTTTACCGAACTATGCAGACCACGCAATCCTTGGCGTCCAAACTACAAACACTTGTGGACAACCTCCCGTTAAACTACTCAAAATGCAAGGATGTCCTTTTTATGCTGTTCAAAGGAAATCGCAACCAGAAAATCCTAACGCAGTGTCAGCAACATTACATTGACCGTGAATGGTTGACCTCTTCTCCTTCATTAAAATACCTGGGAGTGGGGTTATGTCCCTTCACGTGAACGAAACATTCTATGCCACACGTCTCAGGTCTTCTTCCGTATCCTGTTTTCCGGTCTAGCGTTCCATCACTGCATGTGTGTTACTCTGCTTGACCTGTTGTGCTTCCCTGGTCTTCTGAGTAAGGATTTGAAAGTAACTGCCAGATCAGTGGAGCATCTATCACGGTGTAGTGGCATTTCAAAGCTGGAACTTGTTAAGATTATTGTAGCCAGCCATGTCAACTCCTGCAACATGCTGGCATCCAAAATACTCACAGATGTTAGCCACCCACTCCATAGGAGTGTTGTCCGAATGCGTATATCAACCTCTCCGACCAGACAAAGCTAAACATTTATATACGATCGCACAAGAGCCTATGGTACATAAATAGTTCCTTGGCTGTCACGTTTTTTGAACGATAGAACTTCAGTCATTCAAGAACTGATTAGTAAATTACTCAATTGATATCTACTCCGTCAAGTGTTTTTTTAACAATTGTGGTTTTACATATCCTCACGTACTAGTTGGCTTCAGTAGTTATCGATGTCCGTGACATGTGTAACAGAGCTGAATATTCATCCTTCATGGGTGCATAAAGCACATTCTTGACTTGACACAAATCGGGATAGAAATATGAAAGAGTAATGCAAGTGGGAGTTGGGTGAGCTAGAACTCAAAGTTGAAAACCCCTGCGCGACAAACGCCTTTATTTGGAGACGCTATCAGACAATACCAGAAAGGATAGTTAATAGCAGATAGGCTGCTAAATCCTGCATTCATGGATTCATTCCATATTAGTTCCGCTTTAACAACCCGTAATGGCTCACTGCTTTTGGAATGGTGGTTAGCTGTGGTTCACATGGACGAAAGTCCTGTTGATTAAATATTTCAACAACAGAATACATAGTTAATTTCGTTCGCGCACCTTAAAGTCATACGAACGGGTCTAGTCGTACACTGGAAAGTCGACGACTTAAGGGAACAAATTCTGTAGATGAGTATCGCAGATGCTGTGAAACCTTTCGCACATGTACGGATGAGGATTTGGTGAATTTCGTGTGAAGTGAAAAATTTCATGGGCCTAGGTCAGTGGAAGATAAACGTACCACTTGGCAATGCCGCTGAGCCATTCCGAGAAAGATGCACAGAGCATGGTCAGTACGCCCAAAATGGGATTAATATAATAAGCGGCAGGGAACACAAGAGTGTATGACATCAAAGGACTTCCTATGTGACTCGTGTGGATCATCAAAGGCTCCAAATTCTGGTAGAAAAGAAATGAGGGAAGAAGTTTATGCGACTGGAGTGACGAAAAAGGCAAGCGAAATATAACTTTACGCAGTCGTTAACGATGTGTAGCAGCAAGACATGTTGGAACTAACTCCACTTTGTAATGAATGCCATAAAGTACGAATGCATCCAGAATTTGTCATGGGCAAAATAAGGCTACATCTACTTCCGAAAGAAACAGCAAAAGATAGGGCCCTAAAGGATGAGTAATTTAATCGTTTTGAATGACAACGGATAACAGCCGAGGTTCGCTCCATTAATCAAGTGGGATGCGCGTATAGATAGGAAATGGACCTCTTGCAGTTTTGTTCATTTATTCACACTCGTTCGAGCAAAGAAAGAATAGACCTAATCATGATGGAGGATGCGGGTAGTAGTATTAATTAATCAATATCACATATTCTCGACAATGCGAGGCACGCCTGGATAGACATGATCATGATCAAAATACATAGATGGTCTGTAAGCGTACAAAAGCGTTACAGGTTTAGTGGTAACCCTGAGTCTGTTTAGCATGAGTATATGTATGTGTGAGGGCATATGTCTATGTAGCTGTGCCTCATGCTAAGGTTGATGTTGCCCTCATGATGCTTCTTCAACGTATTCGACCTAAACCAACTTACACTTAAACCAGGTCTTTTTAATCTGGATATAAATCATCCCACTATATTTGGTTTGTTCAATTCTGTTATACTGCTGCATATTCGGTGTCATTTTTGTGTGTTTGCTTGCCATTAAATTCTGTTGCTTGTTTGATATCCTCGGTGAGGTTGCGCTTGATGTGAATGTTGACAAGGTGCCTACCTGTCTAACACCTTCCACCTCGATTAGCGGCTCCAGGAGACTGAGTCGTTGCTGAGGAGGACGGCGTGCGCGATTATCGTAGTCGTGCTATGCTCAAAGAGTGGTTCCACCTAGTGTGGAGCAGACTACGGCCCAGCCACCGCCTTGTATACGTCTGCTACGCATGATTCCCTACATAGATAGATAGATAGGAATGCTGCTGCTGTGCATTTTGAAGGAGTGTGGGCAGGCTCCGCTGATGAAACGTGGCTCCTATCTACATGCATGCCGGTCAAATTCGTTCGGGTTTACACTGGATATGAGGTGTGTGGGTGGAGCTGTGGGTAGTGAAGTGCAGGCGTCCTATGGAGGTCACAGTGATAGGCAAATCCGGAACCGGATGCCATTCACTGTGGATAGGTAGCAAGGTGTAGCAAGATGCGCCGCTGTATTTGTAATTGTGTTCAGTCGGACCGTCAGAGTAAGAAACACCAAGTTAGTGTGCCGAGCAGTATCCCGGCCGGTGGCACAGGCATTTGGCTTTTAATCCACAGGTCGCAAGTTCCCGTCTGCATAGGTGTGCGCGACCTCGCAACACACCGGGGTGCAAACGACTGCTCGTGGTAGCATGGCGGCTTAGCATCGGTAGGAAAGATCAGCATGCTGCAGACCCTTGGTGTAGGTCAAAACAAAGGGGAAAGTAATATAGTATGTAGCCTCTTCTAGTTTCAAATGCTATGGATATAACGTCTAGTGTGAGGAAATCTTGACCTGGAGGCTAGCCAGTCATCTGCGAGGGTAGTAACCAGCGTGACAGGGGAAGTTAGGTCGTGCTACAGCCCAGTTACCTTGAAAATTATATAGACCAGCTGCCGTCCCCCAAGGCTCAGTGGCTTAAGCTGCTGGCTAGTTGGCGTCGGTCTTTAGCGGTCATGGGTTCGATCCCCAGTAGGGGACCGACGGAATGCGCACCACTGACGAGAACCCAATAGGGTGAAATGCGTCTGGTGCTTTTCCGGATTGTGGTTGAGCAATGCAGCTTGTGAACTGCTGGGATGAATACAAAATAACAAGGAAAATAAAGAGGCAAAAACGATTATATGAACAGACACTTAACTTACAACCGGACAACGCAGTTTAGAGATGAGGTGGACCCAGTAGGCTTGATATGCGTTGCCAAACCAGACAGAATTAAAGGAATATGAGAAAGAGAAAATATACAGGTAAGATTAAGAAGGTTTTGAAAAGGACTCAGGGTTGCGAAAAGACCTCTTTTAAATAAGTTCCATCGGGCAAATACAGCTATAAGAATGAAAAAAACAACGCAAGGTAGTAATTCAGTGAAGGCCGGAATGAGACCAAGTGGCTCGGGAGCATTTGTACGACGCTGCCACATTTGCTCGATATTTCTGTCGATCAACTGAAAACAATGCGCAAAACTTACTTCGAGTATACTTACTGATATCAGCCACCTTTACATAGCGTGTTATCCAACTACAAATCTAGTTTCTCAACGCGACGGAATTACAGAGCCATATACGCCCTACGGTCCATCTATCATACTTGAGCTAGCTACATTTCTGCTTGATCCGAATATTATCATTAAAGAACCAAACCACAAGCGAAACATTGGTTTAGCCGCCGTTTTTTTACTGTTTTTGCATGTATCATAGTTTTTTTCTACCGTTTCGATCGCGCCTGTGGTACAGCTGAAAATTTACCCTTCATGGATGCATAAGAGCGAATTCTTGACTTGACTGACTGGCTTGACAGGCGTTACAGCAGCCGAGGGAGAGAAGATCGCACTTGACCGTCGCCATTATCAGACGCTGACCAGTTGACGCTTGGTCATGGCAAGAAAAGCAATTGCACAATGGCTTTTGTATGCACTACTCCGGCTGCATCACTCTGATGGCAATAGCCTCAGCCGTCCTCAGGAGGCGTTTTCTAAACATTTTGTGATAACTGTTGGGCACAGTTGAGAAGGCTTCGAATGAGTCCGCTGATCGGATTCCGTGTCCACTTTTGAATAAGTGCTCCATGATGACACTAATAGATCATCCGAAAAAGGCCGTTATCATCAATACCAGCCAGCTGGCCTTGAGCTTCGCTGCCGTACAACCACGGTGAAAAAAAGAATGAAAAATAAGAGGATGAGACCGGAAACATAATGTAAAACTTCAATGATGCAAGCAAACATTTAGTGTCAAGGCGTCTACACCTTATCAACATGCTATCGCGTAGAGCTAAGACGGCATCGGCAAGGCAGCTTCTTTGAGGCTCTCACTGTCTCGCAGCGCAATCAGCCACTACCCCATAGACAAGGCAGAACCAGACACATTACAAACAGGTAGTCCGACTAAAAAGGTACTAGCAGTACCGACGCTTCGCTGACGCGTAACCACCGACAGTTGCGCGTGGTCTACATATACAGTAAGACTCGCCCAGTCCCCTACGCAGGCTCGAACTCGCGCCATCGGATTACAAGGCAGGCTTGTGGTCCTTTAGGATATGGACGGGATTCGAGTAGTAGAAGACAGAAGACCCGCCATTGGTGCCGACTTCGAGCAGTGTTATCTAATGTCTCGAGCCAAGCACAATGTTGACTCCAACCTGGAAGGCAAGACGGACCAACAGCACACAATTTTGTAGTCATTCACTTGGTTTCACGCTGCCAATTTAACTTCTGACCACCTCGAACCCTGCGCCGCCTCACATCCGGCAAACAAAACAAGGTCACCCTCGGTAAACGGCGACCGGGCATACGTAGTACGTAACCAAGCCAACATTACTCATTCAGTACCATCTGTTGTTCTAAGGAACTAGCCCGATTATCACCTACGCATATCATTGTTGCGGACACACTCATGTCAACCTACAACAGCGACGCTCTGCAGGCAGCAAGTATCTAATACCTAGAGATAACTCAGATCGAAGGGCCCAAGTCTTACACCAAAAGAGTAGGACGGCCCTCACTGTGGCATTTTAAAGTTTTTTTCAGAAAGAGAGAAACCCTTTTCTGACGCTACAGATTAAAAAATCAACCTTAGCGTTTACAACAAGTGAATCGAATTAAGTGGTGAGGAGCCCATCGCTGCTAATGCAGCTGCTAAGTGAATGGATCAACCACCTCGAGTTCCCCACTATCATGGGGTCATTCAGTGACTGATGGTCTTGCAACAAGACTAAATTTGGTAGGTGACGCGCATGCCAAACAATGGGACCACTCCAGAGAGGGTGAGTAGGGTTGACTGAGCTGCCACATCACTAAACAACAACACAATATCGTCCGTGTAATCAAGACCGACTAGACTTTCACCAGGCAGCACCTCAAAGCCTGCATCGTGAGATTCCTCAAGGGAACACTTCATGATGGAGTCCACGACGAAATTGAATAAAAACGGGGAAATTGGACAAATCTGACAAACGCCACTTATTGTCGGAAAGATATCCGACAAGTCACTGTAGACCCTAACGCGCTCTATGGTATTCGAGTATATGGCACTTAAAAAGTGCACACATTCTGTGGGAACCCTTCTGCGAGCAAATATTTTGAAAATAATCAATCGATCGACTAAGTCGAACGCACTCTTTAAGTCGGGGAACACAGCTATTGTCGGTCTGCGGTACGTGTAATGCTGCTCTAGTACCTATCGCAGAGTGAATGTGTGATCCATAAAATCACGTCCTGGACGTAAACCTGCTTGCTCTTCCCTAATCCGGGATGCCCGCCGCGCAGTGAGATGACGAACGGAAATTGAGGTGAGTACTTTTGTCACTATCGGCGTTCAACTATACTCCTGTGGTTAGCACAGTCAGTGCGGCTGCTGTTCGTGTGTATTGCGACTATAATCGGTCCACTCCAGTTAGATGGAATGGCCTCTTCCTCCCAGATAAGTTCGAACAAAGTAAGTGCTTTGCAGAGAAACCCAACACCATCCTTAAATAGTGCGGTTACGATGGAATCCGGACCTGCAAGATGAAAACGATTAAGGACTGTGATAGTGTTTCGGACTTTTAGCTTCCGAAGTTGTCCCTAAACTAACTGGCAATGACTGCGATTACCGACTTCCGTGGCTGCGTTATCTGGCATATTGAAATTATTTTGTGGAAATTTTGAAATCATTCGATTGCATTACTGAATGTGCGATTTCTGGATCATACTTTGCGTGGCATCTTACCAGAGATTTCGCGGTTTCGTTTTGCAAATTCCACTTTGCCATTTTACGTCACTTTTCCGACATTTTTCTAAAATGCCGAAGAAATCACCTTGTGGTTCCTGTTCGAAATTTGCTAGAAACATAGCCATACCCTTAGGTGCTTTGACTGCCGTGCTATATTTCCCCATGCCGATTCCCATCGTCTTCTGCGTTCCATTCAACATGATTTCATCTAAATCTTGTACAACGATTGTTGTAGTCTAAGGCAGCTAGGAAAACGTATAAAATCTACCGGTGCAGATAGTGACCAAAACGGTGTAACCGTAAGCAGTTCTAAAGTTACCAACCCGTACACTGGACTAGTGTCCATCCAAGGTTCAACACAGCTTTCTTCCCATTCAAGTCCTTCTGTCAACTCATTAACCCGCCATCCTAATGTTTCCGAAAATAAGACAACAACTGAGGCTAATGACCCACTTACTTTGTATTCTGCTAGCTCTAAAGACACAGAAGTATGTCTAATACAAGAGGAGCCATGGAAAACTCACTGACGGAAAAAGCCACGAAAGGAAGAGAAGCTTACTGCTACTGACCGACAACATCTCAGGACAAACAAAGCTGGAGTCCACCCATCGCTCGCAGAAATCATCATGAATGACAAGAGATCAAATCTGATGCATTTTCACGCGTCTGAGGTCAACCATCCAAGTCCTGAAGCACGCTATGATCATGACGTAGTTACTACAAAGCCTGGTTGATAGGCTCCTCGATGTGGGTGAGGACGGAGTGAAAGTGAAGCAAGTCATCCGCCTCGGCAAAACACTGCTGAGAAAGACCGACCTATGTGGGTAACTTTTGCCGACGAGGCCAGCCCGAAGCTAATTCTGTCTCGGCTGAGTAGACTGAGAGACGATAGGGTGCATATTGGTCAGGATATTTATTTAACTGAACGGGAACGCCTCAAGTGTGTCACCATCGGGCTAACGCGGCGAACTGGTGAGAAACAAACCTACGTATTGTAAACTTTCGGGTGATCACAATACGAAAGCGAATTCGGATAAACCGGTCACTCGCACTTCGCGCTCGCCCGATAGTTCTTACCAGAGTCTGCGTGTAGCCTTTACCAACATCTGCAGCTTTATAAACAAGCTCAAGGGACTGTGCCGTTTCGCTACTTTCGAGCGACCAGATGTAATGAGTTTCGTAAAAATGTGGTTGAACAACGAGGTACTCACAAGGGAGGTGAGCTTAGTGGCTACTTGTGCTTCCGCTGTGACGGGCTGTCGAATGCTTACAGTGGCGTCTTGCTCTACATCCGGTATTGTTTGAGTGGGAAACCTGCGAGCGCCCACCAAAGGAAGATGGCCTATGTGAACAGTTGTGGTGCCCCATCCACTTCAGGCGCGGAGAGTTGCTCGTGGGTGCATTCTACCGCAGTCCCCTGAGCCGTTGTTTGGATTAGTTACCGAATCTCTGGGACCATATGAGTCGCCACAGGCGATTTCAATTTTCCTCAACTACGTTGACCTGAAGTTGAATTTATCACCGGTTATTGTTAGGCCGAAGCAAAGTTCGTTGATATGGTACTTGAAACTGAAGCGGCACAACACATCTGCCAACTGACGCGCATAACACTGCGCGCAACTCCATCGTGTTTAGACTTGATGTTAACAAGTCTGTGAACATGTGTATGACATTCGGGTCCTGGAGCCTCTGGCAACAAACGACCACTCAGTTCTTATTGCTAACATGAAGCTGCCGCTTCAGCAACACTATGCGCTGCAGCCAGATTACAACTATTGGAAGACTGATTTCAAGAGCCTGACGAGTTACGAGTAAAATGGATTGGTTACCGCCGCAATCTACACCCGCTAAAGTTAGCCGGTTAGTTATAAAGAAGGAAAAAAACGTAACTAATATGTGTCTTTCAAGTGTCGCAAAGTCGGACCGGTCAAGATACATTGGATCGACAGGGATTAAGGTAAGCTGACTCGGCAGCGGCACAGACCATGGGACAAATTCACTGTCTCTCCCTCAGTCGACGACTACGAGGTGTATAAAAAGCAGCGAAATCTCTGCAAAAGTGTGAAAACGAGCAAGCGCAGGCATTTCGAAGAGCAGCTAGCAACCGCAGCAAAAACCGCCCTGAACGGAATCTTCGCGTACGTGAAGCGACGCTTGAGGCAAACAGGTAACCTACCAGTGATAGAAGACGCGAATGGACAGCCCCTAACCTCCAGCACTGAGCGTGCGTCCACCTGGGCGGCGCATTTTGTTTCTGTGTTTGCAGATGACCAGGTGTCGGTACCGAGTTTGGCGTGCATCACCCTAACTGAACTCGACAGCCTGAATTGTAGTGTGGAAGAAGTGAGTCAGCTACACGAAACCATGACGGCACGAAACATGCGGGGCCTGACGGGCTCCACCACCACGGTTCTCAAGTCCTTATCGGCCATTATCTCGTCTGCCGTAACTAATCTGTTCAAAAGGTTTATGTCCGAAGGTTTATTGTCGATTGATTGCAAATGCTCGGTGGTAGGGCCGATTCCGACCCCGGCAAAGCAGACAACTATAGGCCAAGTTGTTTGACACCTATTTTGAGCAAGGTTGCAAAGAAGACTGTGAAGAATCGTTTGCTACAGCTGTTCCGGTCAAAAGGTCTCCTGACGCCCGCACAACACGGTTTTATGCCAAGTCGTTCATGCTCGTGGCGAGGCATGAATGGTTGCAAGCAGTGAACCAGGGGAAGTCCGTCGACGTGATCTACGTCGATTTCATCAAAGCGTTCGACAAGGTGAAGCATGAGGTCCTCCTTCTAAAGCTGTGTGTGGTGTTGGTGGATCTCTGCAACAGTGGATCCAGAACTTTCTCGTTGGACAAAAGTGGGGGGTACAATTCGTTAGCTACCTGACTGACTGGTATTCTTCGACTAGTGGCATACCCCAAGACAGGGTACTGGGGCTCCCATTATCCCTGATTATTATCAACGACCTACCTCGGCTTCTTCGGTCACGCTGGGCGCAATTTGCAGAAGACATGAGTTCGGCTTACTTAGACAAAACCTAAGCCGCCTTTTCATGTGGTAATGCGGAAGTCTGCCTGCCGGTCAACTCATCCGAGTCAGTATCCATGAGCCAGGGGAAGGGTGATGACAATGGAACCCACACTCTTGACGGCCAACTGATACATCCTACTTCTATGAAGGACCTAGGAGTACTCTCACGTTGCGACTTGAGGTCCGTCAACACGAGCAGGCTATATCGCAGCGGACTGCACATGCTCTGGGCACGCAAACGCAGTTTCTGCATCTGGTCTGAAGAGACTGCCAATCCTTCATCATTAGACCAATACTAGAGTACGGCTCGGCCATTGTCGGTAATGCTGTCCATGTTTCTGGATACACCCCTGAAAGAATTAGTTACCAAGGCAGACGCTGCGTTCGAACGTCTTCCGCAGCAGACGACCAGTAGCTGCGGTGACGTATTCTCAGTGAAGAAAACCGAGTTTTCTATTTGTTCCAAGTAGTCAGGCCGATCTGACCCTAAAAATGAGGAAATTGCACTACTTCGCAGCAGGCTAGCAGCAATGAAGGCTTCGAAGCAGCGTGTGCCACGGTTAGATGCTGATCACGTTTTGGTTACCGTTCATTGCGACTCGTCTGTGCCTGCACCGAGTACGTCTCGTTCGACACGAAAGCGCAACATTTTCCCTGCACGTTCTCAGTCAGGTAATATCAAACCCGTCGAATAAATATGTTGGTATCACCGCCAATATGGTGGAAGAGCTAGAGGTTGTCGGACTCCCTGCATTAGGCACGACTCAGCTGCTTCAGGGAAAGCGAATAGCCCGCATACTAGCACGAACAACGTATCCGTTAATAACCAAACAAATCGCCTGTTTTACGTTAAGGATCGACGTTCTTCCATCACGTTCCTCATCGACACGGGAGCGGAAGTCAGCGTCAACCCTGCGAATGCGAACGACAAGCACTCAAAGTCTACATACAACCTGCGTGCGGCCAAGGGATCTCCGACAGCTTCATTCGGTCAGCGCATGATGAACCTGGACCTCAATCTTCGCCTAGATTTTCAGTGGGTCTTCATGGTTGCGTCTGTACCCCTCGTAATTATCAGTATCGACTTCCTCCGACATTTTGGGTTGCTTGTTGATGCTAGTCGCCAGACTTTAAGACGACCGTACAAAACTAGGTGTTGATAGCGTCCTTTCAGATGCTCCGATAATCAGCCCTGTTTTTCGGATCGCGAACGCACCGTCCGACTACTTGAGCCTTCTCTCCGAATTTTCGCGACTGGTCCGACCGGCTGTAGAGCTTCCATCAGTCACGACAGAGGTCGCTCACCACATAGTCACGCGTGGTCAGCCAGTTAGTAAACGATCAAGACGGCTTGCTCCTGACAAACTACGTGCAGCACGAGCTGAATTCGACCACATACTTCAGCTCGGTATCATCAGACCGTCCAAACGCAAATGGGCGTCACCTCTGCACATAGTCACGAAGAAAGTCATGGGGGACTGGCGTCTTTGCGCCGAATATTGACCCTTGAATACGGTTACCACGCCTGATCGCTACCCGATCCCACATATAGTGGAGCTCACCGCCAGTCTGGCGGGTAAAAATATCTTCAGCGAAATCGACTTGGTACGCGCATACAACCAAATTCCGTTAGCCGAAGCGGACATAGCTAAAACTGCCGTGACAACTCCATTTGGTTTGTTCGAATTTCTGCGCATGCCATTCGCCGCGCAAACTTTTCAGCGTTTCACCCGTCAAGTTTGTCGCAGCTTAGACTTCGCTTACGCTTATCTCGATGACATTTTAATCGCGAGCTCTTCACGAGAAGAGCACATGCGCCACGTACGAACACTTTTTGATCGTTTATCTCAACACGGGGTGACGATCAACGCAGAAAAGTGTTCGTTTGGTGTCGACTCAGTCAACTTCCTCGACCATCGTATCTCCTCTGCAGGCGTCGTGCCACCGCAGGAGAAAATGCAAGCCCGAGCCTCATTCTTTCAAACAGCTTAGGCGTTTTGATGGGCTTGTCAATTTTTACCGACGGTTCATACCAAACTGCGCGTCGCTGATGCAACCCCTCATGGACCTTCTCCGAGGGAAACTCAAGAAATTCGAATTTCCTGCCGCAGCACGCGCTGCTTTTAAGTCGCTGAAAGAGGCTATCACCAACATAGCTTCTATAGCGCATCACGATCCGGCCGCCCCACTGTCCCTCAGTACTGACGCCTCGGACGTGGCAGTCGGCGCTGTTTTGCAGCAACGAGTAGCCGACACGTGGCAGCCCTTAGCGTTTTTCTCCAAACGCCTACAACCTACCGAATCTCGCTACAGCACGTTCGGTAGAGAACTACTAGCCATATATCTAGCGATACGTCACTTTCGACACGTCTTAGAAGGCCGCTCCTTTGCCGTCTTCACCGACCACAAACTCGTGACTTACGTCCTCGGTTCGACTACCGCCCGATACTCCGCTAGAGAGTCGCGCCAACTTGACTATATCGCTCAGTTTACGACCGATATACGACATGTCTCAGGTGTGCACAACGCCGTCGCCGATGCAATTTCCCGAATCCAAGCTATCTCCGCTGACACCGGCACTGCTATCGACTTGGCAGCCGTGACCGCAGCGCAACTCAATGATCCTGAGGTTGATCTACTACGCAGGTCTCCCTCACTTGACATACGACCCGGTCAGCTAACATCAACAGACGGAACTATACTTTGTGATTTATCTCTGGGAACGCCGCATCCAGTCGTCTCACGAGAGTTTCGGCAGACCGTGTTCGACACATTGCACTGCTTGTCTCATCCAGGCATTCGTGCATCGGTTAAACTCGTAACCATACGGTTCGTCTGGCGCAATGTCAATCGTGACGTTCGTACTTGGGCAGATGCTTGCCTTCCGTGTCAACGTGCGAAAATGCATAAGTACACGAAAAGCCCAGTAGGAACATTTCCCAAACAAGATGCACGTTTTCACCACGTGCACGTCAACCTCGAGGGTCTTCTGCCGCCTTCCAAAGGCTCTGTATATCTAATGATCTGTGTCGATCGATTCACTAGGAAGCTATTCCCATACTTAACTGCTCTTCGGAAACGGTAGCGAAAGTTTTTCTGGGGCGCAGGGTAGCTCAATAAGGCTGCCGCGCCATCGTGACCACCGATTGAGGGTCACATTTCTCGTCGACTTTAGCCACGTTGCTTAAGGATTTAGGCTGTCGCCACGTTCAGACAACGGCGTATCATCCGGCCGCTAACGGCATGGTAGAGTGTTTTCACCGCCAATTGAAGGTCGCGCTACGTGCGCACGCAGATCCTTCATGATCAGAAACACTTACTCTCGTCCTCCTATGCCTAAGAAACACTGTTAAGACCGATTTCGACGTAACACCAGCGCAGCTAGTCTACGGATGCAGACTGCGGTTGCCCAGACAACTGGTAGCACCAGCCCCGCCTACTTCCACTTTAGACTACGGAAGTTACACCGATCGATTGGCTCACCAGATGCGTGAGCTACGTCCACTTGCTCCTGGATCACAGAAGACACCAGTTTAGGTGCTCGGGAAGCTGTCTCCGTGTTCACACGTCCTTCTTCGCGCAAACAGTGTTCGACAGCCTCTCCAGTCGCCGTACATAGAAACTTTCAAAGTGCGACACCGTGCGAGTAAGACGCGCACTATTGACCGCAGTGGTCGACGCGAAGTCGTCACCATCGACCGTCTAAAGCCTGCCTTTATGGGAGAAACCACCTCGTCTATTTCATTTAGTAGTGCTTAGTGCGACGTCACAACTCACTGCACCAACTTTCAGCATTCTAGTGTAGTTCAACCAGACCAGGATCCCGGACTACAAGTATCAGCCGTCCCGATATCTCCCGAATCTAGCCCGCCGCCTCCTACGACCAATCGCCGTGGTCGAGGTGCGTAAGGCCGTTCGTTTTTTCGACTATGTACAGGGTAAATACGTTTAGGTTTGTAGCTATTGTATATATTTGCCACGTTTTTCGTCGAGTAACGTTTTGAGACCAAACAAAAAACTCGAAAATCACCGAAAACCTTTTTCTTAAAAAATATACAAAAACCAAAAAATCTAAACATGCAGCTCATTCGTCCGTTCTTTCTGGCGTTTCCTGTTTTCTCGTCTCTAAATGCCCCAACCCTCCCCTTAGATCGACTGGCCCACATGAGCAAAGTTTTCGATGATCGGCGCGGTCAACGAAGATCCTGACGCGAATGCTGGTCGTTTTTCCGCGAGATGAGGATCAATTCTTCGTGGGACGATGGTCGTTTCTGCGTGGAACGACACGGATAGCCTGCAGTGGACATAATCGCACCATTTCCCTGCTAACCTGAAAAGCTGCTTACTCCATCTCCGTCATCTCCTTTGTGTCATCCTTATTCTACGTCCCGCATGCAAGTCGCACGTGGGTACCGTTTCATACTAGAATGATTAACTACTGACATGGGACTTGGTGCAATGTAGTATGGTTATTGCACCTGCCTAGAATGGATGAGCCACATCTAACCTACCTTTATTGGGCTTATTTAACTCGGTTGTATGTCGCGATGAGTTCACGTGTTAGCCAGTACAATGTTGCACTCATCATGACCTATGCTATTCTTGCTACGTTCTCAAGTGGAATCAGGTGTGGTGACACACCGAGACGGCGAGCTACGGCATCTTCCTCTACGTATTATTATTCGGCCGCGATGCACATCACTATGTAACCTCCATGGTATTACTCACCAGACTATGCTAGTTACATTCGGCTCCTTGAAATCGATTTGTAGAGTACATAACTACAGCTTGACAAGTTTCCCAAGGTTATAACTAGTACGACGCTTAGACAGCCAGTGCATCGCAGAATAATGGTTCAGTCCATCCATGAGCTCATTCGTATTTGACGTGCGCGCGGTGTTTCCATGTGAATTGTGTGCTTGATACGGATCAATGCTAGGGTGGCAAATTATTGAATCAAAAGGTTACCAGCACTTGGCCGCTTGCAGTACGCTTAAAGTTTGACATTTGGAACGCAATGCTCAACGACTATCCCTCGTGTGACCACGTTGGACTATGCATCCGAAGAGAAATTCTGCGGCAAGTGAACAATCCCGATAATTAACAGACTAGCGATTATCACGATGTCGACAGTTCATGGTCCGCTCCACAGGTCAGTGATGAGAGCGAGCAGTTATATTTCTCGTTGTTCATCAGGCATACTGAATTTACCGGGGCTTATGAAAACGCACGTACTAAGCGGCTTGAAGGCGGAAGCGCAGAGACGCCTACCAGACGTTGCATTTCACATGGCCAATCTTTGGATGGGTTAAGTAAAAGGTAAAACCCAATGGGAATGGTACGTCAGTGTCCTAGTATATTACATCGGAAAGGAATCGGCGCATAGCGACAATGGTTTTATGAGCACTGAATGGCTGCACCCGAGATGTACGATACAGATTGATATCACAAAGCTTATGGCCACAGCAGAGTACACATCGGTAGGTACAAACGGTTGAGTATTTGGACATTTGCAAAACAATGCGAACACTGTTTAGAAAGTCGCATGTTTGACAGTGGGCGGCGGGACTTAGTTTATGTTGCCTGTCAATATCAAAGATTGCGCATTAATCGTTCTTTGAGTAACTGCACATACCTCGGGCAGCAGATGACCGAACCGGTCGGAGACACAGGGACCCAGAAGTAAACTCTCCATCGCATTCGCACGCTGTGCGATCTCCCCCATCAGCTACGCAAACCAGACTGTACATAGAGACGGCAACACCTAAGTGCACACTATTTTACTGTACCACTTGTTTACTTATCATTCTACCTAGCAGTAGCTTCACTATCGCTATATCGGGTTCCTTCAAATATGGATGCCCAAGGCTGTCAGGTTTAAATGTTGAAGAAAACATCAACAGTTTGTACTGGATACTTATTGTAAGACCTGCAAAACTGGTTGTTAGTCGGATCTCCAAACGAAACCCATACACGTTGGTAGTACCATTGACCATGATACCTAATGTGTCTCTATCCAGTTTTTGACAGATCACACAAGTTTGGACAAACGCATGTGTATATGTTGTATTCGAACTGCCATTGCACACGGATGACGCCAATGCATGTATACATGTATACCGAATGAATTCGACGAGGATGCTCATACCGCTTTTGTACAGTCAACTTAGTACATGGAAGCGGCACTCGAGCAGACGGAAAAGAACATTACCAGGACATAAAGAAAGTGAGTTTAAGACAAACTCATGTTGATTTCATGTGTTGCGAATCCAAGGCAAAGTTGATGGATGCGAATTCCGTGGACTGCTCAAAAGGTCAATTGCTCGGGTGCAACAGAAGGCACTATTGCACGCGGAATAGAACCACGATGCGTACGCTCTCACACGATTTACTAGTCCAGGCCAATAAGGCGGCGTAGGTTGTACGTTTGCCTGGGTGCTGAGTAATCTTGCATTTCAGAAGTAGATGTTGTTTGAGCTCCCCGGTGTGGCTGCGCTTGATGTGCATGTTGACAAGGTGCCTACCTGTCTATTACTCACTACCTCGTCCATACTGGCTCCAAGAGACAGTTGGTCGTTGCTGGGGGGACGGGGTGCACCGTCCTCGTGACGGTGCAAGGCTCAAAGAGTGGTTCCATCCAGTGTGGAACGGGCTACGGTCCAGCCACCGCCATGTGTACGTCTGGTGTGCATGATTTCCCAATTAGGCCGGAATGCTTCTGTTCTGCTTGCTGAAGGAGTCTGGGCCGGCTCCGTTGATGAAAAGTGGCTCCCTTCATAAGCCTCCCGGTCTTATTCCTTTGGGTTTACACCGGTTATGGGGTGTGTGGGTGGTGCAGCGCAAGCCATCCATGCACCCTCTGTAGGCGCAGGCGTCCTGTGGCTGGTCACAGTGACAGGCAAATCTGAAGCTGGATGCTGCCACTTTTGCTTCAAACAAAAAGTTCATCCTGCATCGGCCGTCGCGCAGATCATCAAGGGTCGCCTTATCTGCTGCATACAGCAGAGCGAATAAGCGAAAACATGCTACTGCTGTCGCCTACCTTCTTTCTTTTCCATCTGTTTCTCTTACTCCCATCCCGACCCCCGATTACTAACCTTCCTTCTATAATTCCCAGCTTTATTGACAACAACCGAAGTTCCACTGGAGTAGAATCATCTACAGCCACCTTCCCACAATACCCATCGGCAACATCCCCTAATAAGGCCACGCTGTCCAGTTTCCATGGCGACATTCAACGTCCGCACCCTAAGACAATTAAGTCAACAGACTGCACTTGCGCGCACCTTGGACACATTGGGTATTGATGTGTGTTGTGTGTCCGAAACCAGGACCAATGACCCTAATGGGGTTGTTGAATTAACTGTACCCGGCTTATTCTGTCGTTATTGGTTGCATGCATCCGGAGACGTCGAAGCAGCACTCACGGCTCCAAGACGGAGCCATGGTTGGTCGATTGGATCCCGGTGAAAAGCCGTTTATGTGCAGCCCGTTTGACGACATCAGCTGTGGTTTATTTACGAAGTAGCAAGAAAACACTGTGACTTCCGCTTATGCTCCCACCGACTGTAGTTCAAATGCTTTCAAGGACATATTTTACCACGAACTGAACGCGCTACTACGCAGTGCTACTAGTTCAGATATTATAGTACTTGCAGGGGATATAAACCCACAAATATGGCGCATGAGCTCTTCAGAAACTCAGCTGGGTGGTAAGTATGGACTTAACGCCGAACGGACTGACAACGGCGAGCGTCTGCTGCAACTGTGTGCGGAGCCCCAGTTGTTTCTTAGTAGCACTGCTTTTAGACACAGTGGGCGCCGAAGTGTCACTTGGCGTCCTCCTGTAGCTGGCCAGTGATGGACCCAAATTGACCACAATGCCACAAATCACAGGTGGCGTGGTTCCATCCTGGATTGCCGCTCGTACTGGAACACCTGCGACGATTCTGGTCATGCCTTGGTATGCTGTCGTTTCTCCGGTAGGCGCACCAAGCGTCTCCTCCGATTAGCTACTGAGATATTGTTTCAGCCATCGTTCAGACAAGCCTATCAAGAAGTACTGCGTACCGAACTTTCGCTGTCTTGTCCTAATGAGACTGAGCTTCAGCGGAGTAGGGTCTCAGCCGCCATGTATGACGCAGGAGCATCTGCTTGTGGCACTACCAATCGCCACCGCACCAGTCACTGGATATCCGACAGGTCGGTGAATCTGTTGGAATCCAGAAGAAAGAACCCGACTGGCTCTGAACACAATGTGCCCAGACGGGCTATTAGGCGCGAAGTAAAGCGGAGCCTTCGTGAGGACAAGGAAGCCTGGTGGACCAGTAGGACTCAAGAAATGGAGGAGGCAGGAGCAGTAGGTAAATACCGCAAGCTCTTCCAGCTGACCCGCACCAATGGTCCCAGGAAACGAGGCGTCAGTGAGACAATCAGAGACAGTGCGGGTGCACTGACTCACAATAAGGAGCACCGTATGGCTCGTTGGGCGGAACACTTTCAGGATCAGTTCAGCAGGCCCCCTGCTTAAGGGCCTTTTCTTACTCAGGTGATGCAGGATGAGCCATGGACGGTTAGTTCAGAGCGTCGGAGGACGAGGTCCGAAAGGTGATCACAGCTCTCAATCGTTTTCGTGCGGCTGGCCAGGATTCCATCCCACCGGCACTATTTAAGGATCGAAGCAATCTTCTGTAAAGCACTGACCTCCCTATTCGAACGTATCTGGAAGGAGGAGTGTCCCGACTAACTGGAGCGAATCGATTATAGTGGTAAGATACAAGAAAGGCAATCGCACAGACTGTTCTAACTACAGGGGTATTAGCCTAACGCCAGTTGTGACAAAATTACTGGCCTCGATTCTCGTTCGTCGCCTCCCTACAGAACTTGAATCTTGGGTTGGGGAGGTGCAGGCCGGTTTCCGCCCAGGAGGTGGCTGTATAGACCATATATTCACTCTACGGCAGGTGCTAGAGCAGAGCCACGCATACCGCAGACTGACAATAGCTGTGCTCCTCAATTTGAACAGTGCGTTCGATTCAGTTGATCGATCCATGCTGTTCGAAATACTTGCGCGGAAAGATGATCCCACGAAATATGTGAACATCCTAAGTGCTCTATACTCGAACATTAAAGGCCGCATCAGGGTAAACGGTAACTTGCCGGGTAGCTTTCCGACCATAAGTGGCGTTCGTCAGGATTGTCCAATTTCCCCATTTTTGTTTAACTTCGTCGTGGACTCTATCATGGAACGTTCCCTTGCGGAATCTCACGATGTGGGCGTCGAAGTGTTGCCTGGTGAAAGTTTAGTTGATATTGACTATGCGGACGATATCCTCTTGCTTTTGCACGATGTTGCGGCGACACAATCAAGCCTGGATAGCCTATCTAGAATGATCTCATTAGTTGGTATGCGCTTCGCACCTTCAAAGCGCAAAATGTTGCTGCTGGATCACCAGCAGCTTGATGACCACTTGACCCTTGCTAACGAGGAACTCGAGGTGGTTGATCAATTCACTTATCTTGGCAGCAACGGTGGGCGCATAGAAACTGAAGTCAGTTCATGCATTGCAAAGGCCAGAACTGCCTTTTTGAACCTGTGGCATCTTTGACGACAGAAGAGAGTTTCCCACCGTCCGAAATGTCGTGTATACAAGACCACAGTGAGGGCCGTTCTGCTCTATGGCAGTAAGACTTGGTCGCTTCGGTCTGAAGATCTGAGGCGCCTTCAAGTTTTTCATCAACGTTGTCTGCGAAGCATTGCTGGTCGCATGGCACCAGCGTGATCGCAACGGTGATGTGCGTAGGCGAGTACTAGGAAGTGATAAGCATGCTAGCTCCTTAGAACAACAGATAGCACTGAATAAGTTGCGTTGGCTCGGGCACGTGCTATGTATGTCTGGTCACCGCTTACCTAGGAGGGCGTTATTTAGTCTGCCAGATGTAGGATGGCGCAAAGTTCAAGGTGAACAGAAGTTGACTTGGCAGCGGGAAAGGAAGTCACTGACGACCAAACTGGGTGCCGTTGGTCCTTCTTGCCTTTCGGACTGGAATCCAGGTGGCTCGTCTTGTGCTTGGCTCGAAACTTTACAGGACATGGCTCGCAACCGACAGCAGTGGCACATCTGCCGAAGTCTCGTACTCGGATTGCCTGTATAAAGTGTGTTTAGTGCTGAGTTATCTGCGGGGTAGTGGCTGATTATGACGCGTGGTAGTGAAAGCCGCAAGGAAGCTGTCTCGCCAATTCCGCCTTATCTTTGCACGATAGCTAGCTGTTTGTGACGTTATGTTGTCTACACAAAGTGTAGGCGCCCTGACACTGAATGATTGCTTAGGGCATTAAGGTTTTCAGGTAAGTCCTCCTTCTCTCCCTCTTATTGTTCTTTATTCCAACATGATTGTATGGCAGCGAAGCATCAGTTCAGATGGCTGATGTACTGCTGCTGTTGTCTGTTGTTGTGACCAGCCACAGGACGCCTGCGCCTACAGAGGGACCATGGGTGGCTTGCGCTGTACCGAATAAGGTGGAATGAAATCTATCCAGCTTAAAAAGTCTTAGTTTAAGGGTATGTTGGTCCATCCCAACTGCGGTAAAAAAGCATCATGAATGCAACACCAGCCTCAGCATAGCGCTTTTATATATATATATATATATATATATATATATATATATATATATATATATATATATATACAGTGCTCTTGGTCAGATCTTTGAAGATAAATCATGTTCAAGTTTAGGCGTGACTGGAACGATGGGAGAATGCCGTGAGTGTTTCTTCTTGAGAGGATCGTTGAGTCAAGAGGTGATGAGGTGCTCAGAAGTCTTGATAGAACTAGAATGGGATACCCGAGTCAAACGCTGGTCAACCAAGTACCGCCCACGTTTCCAGCACTAGCAGTCCAAGCTGTGACAGTCACGTGAAGTAAGCAAGAGATAGGGAAAGAAATCGAAGATACAGAATAAGGAAGGTTACTTGAAACAAGAGGATAATTTCAACGCATTAAGGAAAGTACAGAAAGAAAATCAAAGTAGGAAGGCGGGTTAGTTAGGAAAATGGTAGGGTTCGGTGTTGCCCTCCGAGAGCATCTAGTTGATGCTTAAATCCTTTAACCGTAGATGCCCTGGTAACAATTTCCGGGAGCATGTTCCAGCGCTAGATGGCTGGGTGAATCTGATCGGACCGCGGTTTGTCCAGCTTCATGGAAGGCCCGCGAACTGAATAGCCAGGACAAATTTGGGCCAACCTTCCAAGTTAATGTGCGGTAGGTCAGGAGTAGGTCTCCACTAAGCCTCCGGCTAGTCATTGAATGTATTTTAAAACTAAGTTAGGCGCTCTGGGTACGTCTGTCACCGTAATCCCTAACCAACCTAGTACCACCCCGTAAAACCCTTTCTGGCTCCATTTTGTTCCGGACAATGCAGAGCGGATAAACCTGGACGCATTATAGCAGATGCGGCAGAACGACAACTGAGAACAATCTCATAAAGATGTCACCAGCCAAGATTTCGAAGGAACGGTGTGTTAAGCACAAAATACGGAAACTTCTATCTGTGGCTTTCTTCAAGTTGTCGGAGGGTGTGCGAGGCCTAGATCAACCTGCCCGGCTATATGGGAGTTCGACTCCACCGACAAAGTACTTCGAGGAGGGACAATCTCTTCCAATTCAAAGAAAAGAGCACTTTGCTTGATTTATAGGCAGTAGCAATAAAGTAGACCAGTCCCAAAGGCTATTCAAGGCACGCTTAATAGCCTCAGAACTTCAGGAACACGGATAACATTTCACAGCATCAGGTCATCAGCAAATAGTAGCGATGGTACCTCCGCGAATAGGTCACTCACAGAGATAGAGAACGGCAGCGGTAAAATGACCGAGCCTTGTGGCACGCCCCTGAGGACTAATGGACTAAATGATAAACTGCGGCCAATGCGTACACACTGCTCTCTAGCATACAAAAAGGCAGAGGAAAGCGCGACCAGATATACCGTGAGAACTTCGCTTTTGCGCAAGCTTCAAATGAGGTACCGTCTCAAAGGCCTTCGATAAGTCGACGAAAAGTATGTCCAGCGCGTGGCCGTTGTCCACTGCATCAGCGCAACTTTTGAAAGCCACGCAGACAAGAGAATCGCTTTCGGGAACTGTACTGTGCATTGGTAAGTAGATTAGATCAATTCAGATCGCCCTCCAATGAACTTCTCATCAGTTTCTCGAGGAGCTTACTACTACCCCCGTCAGACTGGCTTTTAATAAGCATGCAGACTCCTGTAGCAATTTTTAAAGATAGAAGGGACATGTAATAGCTTCCTTCCATTCGGAAAGTAATGGACAGCTGTCAAGCGATTTCTAAAAGACGATAGCAAGCGGTCCATTAAGTTCCGCAGCCAATTCATACTACATACTGCCTACCAAGTACTGTGAACTTGGTGGCCTTGCTATAATCCTTGCCTGTTCCTGATCCACCTCAACGACCTACCGCAGCTTCTCCGGTCGCCGTGTGCCTTGTTTGCGGACGACATGGAGATTTAGAGAAAAATTGACGCTCCCGACGACCGTGGCCTACTTCAGCAAGAGCTCAACCGCCTATCCAGATGGTCTGTAAAAGTTCATCTCCCGGTCAACCCAGACAAGTCTGTAATTATGAGCCCGGGAAAGGGTGCTGACGGCCGAACCGACACCCTTGACGGCCAACCGCTAGATCCCACATCCTCCGTGATGGACCTAGGTGTACTCTCGCGCTACCATTTGAAGTCGGTGGACAACACGAACAGGTTATATCGTAACTGACTGCGCATGTTTTGGGCGCTCAAACGTAGCTTCGGCACATGGTCTGAAGAGGTTGCAACTCGCCTCTTCTCTTCCATCCTTAGACCAATGCTAGAGTACGGTTCGCCCGCCTACTTTCCGACTAGTCGAGGCGAGGCACAAAAGACCGAACGGGTACCACACGTTACCATCAGGCTCATCCCGAGTTTACGTGGCTTGGGGTATGAAGACCGGTGCGAGAAACCAGGATTCTACACCTTGTCCTACCGTCGGGTGCGAGTCAACCTCATTATGACCTACCATATTCTACATCTCGGTGACTTATCCATGCTGAGGCTAATGCTGCACCTACGAGGGCCATGCAGCACACGCGGACACAGATACAAACTTGTCGTGCCGGATGTGAAGCGAGTTCCCCACCCACTGTGCTTCGAACGGAAAGTGGTAAATATTTGGAACAATTTGCCTAAACATGTGATGGAGGCAACGCTGGTGCAGCAGTTCAAAACGTTGTTAGATTTATAATTTGCCACTATTCGATTCAGAGAACGTTTGCACATTTACGATGACATCTCACATTTGTGAGTCCTGTAATACCGTGAGTCAGATATTTTAATCTTACTTGAGAACGATAACGGTATTCACGGTTGACAACTTTTATAACGTTGTTCACCATATTTCGTAAGAGTTGTACAGAATTCATTTCTACTTGCTCCACGATACAATATTCAGAGCATAAGTACCGTCAGCTAGCATCAACATTGGAACTGACGAGTTCGAACCGCAGCGCCTTTGGACATATGCAAAGGAATGTACGCTTGCATGCACTACCCTTCCGGATGCTACACATGACACTACCCATGGTCTTAGTTCAGAAAGCCGTGCTATTACTGGCAGTAATTAGTCACTGTCGCAAATGTGGAAACAACGTAAGAGCATCATCCGACGGGCAAGTGTTGCTTTCCATCCGATATCGAATTGAAATCCGCATGTGAGAAACAGATGTCCTTAACATCGTTAAAAGCTGTCAAATATACACAAATGGCGGTATCACTTTATTTGAATCTTAGACTGTATATTTTATTTTAAAATCTAGAGCAGTCCTTGTTCCATATAAATGTATTTTCCCTTCTGTGATTGTAATGGTTTAATGACTGTAAAATCCTGATCATGTCGGAAAGGGGATAAATTGTGAAACTGAGAATATTGTTAATTGGAGTTCAATGGAGTAGTAGAGAGCAGAGAGAACCCGTGACAGTTCCATCACATCCCGTTCAGAGCAAAGACAGCGCAGATTATTGCGATATGTCGTCCCAAAGGGGACCATTACGATCGCAGCGGAAACAACACGAGCCTTGCTTACTCAGCAGATAGGAGTGCACTAGTCATTTGTGACTTTCCGCACTCTGTGCACTGACGACTGAGTTCGGTAAACTGCTCCAGTCCTACGCCATTGGGTGGACTAGGCGACATCTGAATGGACTCGGAGCCACTCTGGATCAAACAGTTTCCAAGAGTGGCCCCGCGTCGAACTATCAACTCTGTGCTGAAAGAACCCCTTCAGTTAACTCCCCATTATCCCTCGCAGAATGCGTCTGGTGCAAATCAGACCACGACGAGGATGACGGTAATCCAAGGAGAGAACATGTTCATGGTTCGAAGTCATTGGGTGTAGGGCGAATTCCAGATCGCTGAGATGCATTTCGACCCTCGACGTTGGATCCTATTTGTAAGAACACGTTCGGTCTTTGTAAGATAAGCCGCGGGTGGACCGTACTCGAGGATAGAGTGTAGGTGGGAAGTGCATAGGAATCTGAAGACCTTTGGAGTCATTCGGGAGAGAAATCTTATGGCACAGAACATCCTGTTAACAGTCGCTACCTTTCTCAAGGTGGCCTGGGTTGTGCGCAAATCAGGAGACAAAAATAGGCTAAGGTCCTTCTCACATGCGGCATTCCTGAGCCAAAATTACATCAATGTGATAGGCAACAAATGGATACGAAGCGAGGATTGGGAAGGCAGAGCACTTTTTATAATTGGTGGGTAATCGCCACCTTAATAACCAGCTGTGCAGCCGGTCTAGTGTCATTTGCAATCGGTCAGCGTCTTCCAGTTGGAACATATCCGGTCACAGCTTTAAGTTGCCAGCATATAGCAAACAATCCGTTCGGAACGCCGATGGAAGATCACTTATAAATACTTTAAGCAGCTCAAGACCAAGGACGGATCATTGCGGAACTTCATGGGTCAAAAGAACGGACTGAGGTTGCCGTCATTCGCATGCACTCGCACATTACGACCATCCAAAAAAGCAGCGATCCAAGAAAGAATCTCCCAAGGAACGCTAATTCCCAGAACTTAAAGAAGCCGTCTGTGCGGGACTTTAGAAAATACTTTCCTGAAGTCGATAAAGAGGAGATCTAGGCGATTGACGGTATCCAACAATTTGGCCCATATTTCTCTGGCTACAAGCAGGTTAGTGGCATTCGAGAGTGCACCCTGGAAGTCATGCTGGGCGGGAAAGATGACACAAAGATTATCTAGGTGGCCATGCAAGGCTCGCTTAAGTATTCTTCCCACGAGTTTACACACTATGGATGTCAAACAAATCGGCCAATAGTTTCCAAGGTCCTGACCATTCCCATCCTTGTATACGGGCTTAACGATGTCTACTCTCTAAGCAAGCGGGAGAAATCCTGTATTCAGAGATCGCTGAAAAACTTAGCAAACGGGTACAAAGATCTACTAAGCTACCGGTTTGAGAAACATGGGGTGCAACCTCGCAGAACCAGATGAAGAGTTCGGATTTAACTCGAGAAGCAGTTCCGCGACTGAATTCGTGCTAAAAGTGCGTTAGATTGGAGGGAGACGGATGGACAAGGTTACTGGATAACGGTGACCCAGTCGAAAAGACAGAAGAATACTGCGAGGACAAGAGCTCAGTCTTCGCATCGCCTGCATGAAGCGTAGTGACATTTGCGAAGAGAAGACAAGGCAAGTACTCCATTGCCAGCTTTTATATTACGCTTCAGATAGGAGAACAGTAGCTTGGGAGTGGTTATCGATTCCGCAGCCAAACGGTGTTTATACTTCCGCCGTTTCTCGCGCTTCCTTAAAAGGTAGATGTTCGTGAACGCTTATAACTTGATTAATCCAACGTTGGTTGCGTAGTTTTGGACTTGGCCCAGAAGTTGCGTCGTCGATTCACAGAGGAACTTAATTCACGATCAACACAAGGGGCCGTTAGAGAAACGTTTATTTCTAGAGAGTAGGACGACCTGATTAATTAGTGATAGGTATTTGGAATACAACAGATTCCAGTCATTGTCAGGGTCTAAATGCTGAGGGATACTCTAATCCATAGCGTCAGCAGCAGTTTTCAAACCATGTGAATCGACTCACCAGAAGTTCAACGGTACAGTCCTATGTCATGAGTGGCGAGACGTTGCATCTAGGAAAAAGAAACTGCATAATGGTCGCTTCTACCCGGTGGCTGGAGAATAGTCAAGAAACATCAGATTGCCGGTGTGAGCACAAGGTCGAGGATGTGTGGCGATCGAACTGCACATAGCCTGGTGGGATCTGCAACATGCTGGAACAGATGTTATGCGAGGACGGTTATGAGGAAAACGGCGTCAAAAGAAGTCCGAGGAAGATCACAATGGAGTAAGTCCCAATGGACACCAGAAGCAGACAATCCATGTCACCATCATGCTTCCTAATAGAGTCCAGCAAGTTAGCACAGGATACCAAACCATAAGAGACATGCATCAGTGATGGATTCGGCACCAAAGAATTTTAAATACGCTATCATTGTCACCCTGACCCCTGAGATATTCTTTCCGCCAGACTTCGCTCCAAAACGATCGGACCGAGAAAGATGATACCCTGGAAAATACACCAAAGAATTAAGGATGTCGGAAGATAACTAAGTCTCTGTGAAAGCCATTAGGTCCGGGCAACTATCAGAAGCAAGGAACTGAATCGCATCAAATTTGTTTTATGTAGGCTACGTAAATTAGCAAATGTCACAGGTAATCCATTCCTCAATCTAGTCGTCCGAGACAACAATGATTGGCCTCCAGTGAACTCCCGATGCCTTTTGAACCAAGCGAAAATCCAAAATGTAGAGATTACTTTCACCATTTGGTCAAAGTGTCCGTAGCTCGTCAACATCTATCTTCATTCGGTTCCGGTCCTCTGGGGAAAATTGCGCAGTACGTAGAACGTTTCTTCTTTAAGACGCGAGGTCCGTCTCAGAACGCGGTGATTTTCATCTTCGTTTTGATAAGCAACCTTGAAGAGACGAACCATAGAAGTCTCTTCTGGCTTCCTGCCGAGACAAACAGCAGACTATATTGATTCTCGGTTCACTTTCATCAAAAAAAGGATGACCATACAAGTTTGAAGCTCTTGGTCATCTTGTATCCTTATAACTAGAGTAACCTTGTTGGACTGACGGGCGTTCATAATAATCAAGCACTGATCAAGGGTATGTGGTTCGATGCTCGCAGAAGTTTAGGGCTAACGATGAGGCAGTGTCCTTGAGAAGGTTTCTCAGATGACTTAATCTGGCAAGGACCCGCTTTAGATCGAAAGAGGATGTTTTGGTCTTCGATTTAGTAACGCTCAGTAGGTGGCCGAGTGGTTCGCACGCCTGGTTTGCAATCATAAGGTCACCGGCTCAAATCCGCGTAGGAGCGGGCGTCCTTGCGGTATACTAAGCCCATACGCGACTGGTGGTGGTCGCGCGACAGCGAATCACCGTTACGGCGTACAGCTGACGATTTATTATTTTTCATTTATCCTCTTTCGCAGCGTTGCAGTCCTGCTGACTAGTGTTAGCGCTATGCTTTCACTCATCACTGCCATATACGTCTTGGTTTAAAACTCGTTTCTACTTTCCACGGGTGTCAGTGGTTCTGAAAGACGAGGAAACACAACTTCGATTACCAAAAGGAGTGGCTGAGTCAGAAACGGGTATAGGTAAGTGAGATCTCGGCGACTTGGCAGCGTCATGTCCCTCCGTTTGACTAGGAGTTGGCCGTGGGCTGAGTGAAGGCAAGCCGTTCAAAGTACGCCCACCATTTACTGAAATTCGACAAGTCTCAATGGAAACTAATAGCGAAAGAGGTGGACCCTTGGAGACATGCCTAAGGATCTAAAGCGATATCACAGTAGGTGATGTGCCTCCACCCGTCACAAAGAGAAGTAACGTCTTTACCACAATCCAGGCATTTAGACACCAATAACAGGGCACATCAGCAATCCGCACAAGAAAATTGACAAAGTCAAACTTTCTGTTCAATGTTATTCATACACGGTTTCCACACAAAGATTTCGAGAAAAAAGTTCGAACGATGAAACACGATAAGAACGCCGGGTAAGTAGGACGCAATATACATTACTAGAACTGGTAATGCTAATTACACTGCATCATAAAAAGCGAGTTACAGGCTAATTTGTACATATATAAGATACAGTTCTGGATTGTGAAAGGAGGTTCTCGAGATTACTGCAACATCGCATACTGTTTAAATGACCACGAACACGCAGCAATCAAAAAGGAAGGGAACTTGGTATTGATGCACGGTAACTCGACAGTTGGCGTGACATACTAATGGAATTTTCTAGCCGAAATATTGAAGAAAACGGTTTGAATAAACACTGTGAAAGGAAATTGGACCCACGGCAAATTTGATCTGATCCAAAGCTACTTGGATCGACTAAAGTGGTGCTGTACCAAGCGTCTCGTCGACGCTTATTAGTAATATTTTCGGTTCTTCCGAATACTAACCCCGGTTTTACCTTCTTGTTGTTCGCCGTTTTACTGCTGTATAGGTGTTAAAATTATACCGTTTTCCACTACCATGTCTGTTTCGCTATACACCGACGCCGATGCAGCCCAGAGTCCCTCATCGGATGAAGCTAATGCTATATGCGGCAGCGCCAGCTGTGATATGACGATGACTGACTGTACTGCCGGCATGCAGTGCGACGACTGCATCCGCTGGTAAGATCAGCAGTGTACTGGCCTGAACGCTAATCAATACGCAATGCTGTCGACCATTGACAGTTTGCTTTTTAGCCGTCTGTTGTTGTGGACGCAGACAAAGCCGTCCGGCTTTTGTCGGCCGGAACGTCGAAGCCCTTGATACTATACTACAAAGGATGGAGCAAGTAGTCAATGCAGTCTCCGCCGTGGTCGTCAACTTTGATCAGGTGGATTGGATAATGAAGACGCTTGTGATCCCTAGCGATAGTGCTCTGAGGGGTTGCGATACACCCAACACTGGCAGCTAACTTGTAACACCGATCATGGTCTCAAGTATCTCGCTTGCAGCGGGTCACATGGATAACACTGCTAAAGGCAGCATGTCTGGTTATGCCAATAGCGATGCTGAGTTTTGGGTTTGTGAGCCCGATAAGGTAAAGTGAATAAAGACCAAGAAATTGAAGAAGCCCTCTGACAAATTCGCAGCCAAAATTGTCGCAAAACCAGGGAGGAAGTGACAAGCGCCGTCGTAGTCCGACAAGTCGATTAGTGGTTATGAGACTACAGCTCCCCTATGTACCACTTCTTGTCAGTCAGCGCATAAGCACTGGAGTCAGCTCACGTATTTCAAAACCCAGAACTGTCTTGTTAAATCTGCGACATCTTTGGCGACAGAAGGGAGTTTCCCTCCATCTGAGATCGTTTCTATAAGGCCACATCAAGGGCCATCCTATTCTATTGTAATGAGACTTGGCCCTTCGATTTGAGGCGCCTATAGGTCTTTGATCATCGCTGTCCGCGAAGCATTGCTGATGTCCGCAACGATGATATGATGATATTCAAGCTAGTTCCTTAGAACAACAAGCATCACGGAATAATTTGCGTTGGCTTGGGCACACACTACGTACGTCCGATCACCACTTACCGAAGGGGTCCTAGTTTCGTCTGCCAGAAATAGGGTAGTGCAAGACTCCAGGTGGACGAAAGTCGATTTGGCCGCGGGAAATGAAGTCATTGACGACCAAACTCGGTGCTATCGTACTCTTAACCTTCCAGGCTGGAATCCACACAACCCACATTGTGCTTGGAATCATATGTTACAGGATATGGTTAGTAGTCGAACGAGTGGCGTGTCTGCTGTTTGGTGCTGAGTTATCTGTGGGGTAATGGCTGATTATGACGCGGGGCAGTGAAAGCCGTAAGGAAACTGTCTCGCTAATGCCGTCTTATTTTTACACGATAGCCAGCTGTCTGTGGTTGTATATTATTAACAAGGCGCTTTACCCTGAATGTTTGCTTAGAGCAGTAAGATTTTACGTTAAGTCGCCTTTCTATCCCTCTTATTATTCTTCGTTCCGAGGCTTGTTACTGTAGTTGTATGGCAGCGAAGCATCAGTTTAAATGGATGATGTACTTCTGTTGAGGATGATGATGACGGTTGTGATGATGATGATAATATCAGTCGGAGGCGTCCACTATGGTAGCCGGCACCGATGAGGTGGTTTCAGAAAATGTAGTGGATGTTTCTCCATCCGACGCTGTGACACTGGCTCCTGCGCCCGTTAATTAGAGGAAGAAAAGCACTAAAGCTGTCCGCAAACCATCTGCCAGGTTAGCAGGTGCGGAAAGTGATAAGGGGCTACAGTTAGCGGAAAAATCTACACTGCAGTTACTTTCACGGCTCCTGAAAAGCAGATAGTGTCACCAACTGGTGTTAATAAAGGATCAAAAACAAGCGAGATAAACACAACCGTTGTGGCGATTCTCAAACAGATGGCAGTGTTAGCTTCTGCAACATGGGGGAATCTACAGCCGTCCTTCCTGCCGAGGGCATGTTGGATGACCTTCAGTGGTTGAAGATAGGCGTGACGAAGCTTCTTTCACGGAGTATCCCGGCAATAGTGTTAGGAAGCTGACTAGGCTGGGTATCGTCTCAGTTGGCGTGACAAATGCTCGACCTCGCCTGCTGCGCGTAGTGCTCTTTACACCGGAGGAACACAAAACGCTATTGCGATTTGAATGGAAGCTCAAGGGCAGTGCAACCAGATGTTCCTCTTGAGGATCGACTGAAATTAAAGGAAGCCATAACGGACCTCAAGAACAAGAAAGCGGCCGGATAACAAGATCTCCGGTTATTGGGGCTTCATGTGGTCAGCCGGCGATCCATTTCTATCCTACCTGTGCCCGTTCTGGTAACGCACGATCGACGACTGGCCATATTTCAGGTAGCGCTAGCTGGCTTGCCTAACAACCTCCACATGGTGCCAGCTGGGTGGTTCGGGTTTATTTCGTTTCAGCAAATAAGTCGGCGGCAGTGTTCCAGGATGTGGGTTTGCGCCTGGCAAGCGTCCTCCCTATAAAAAACCACATGTCTGTTTAACAACACTGTGACGTGGCGAATGTGACTCGCCACTAAATAAAGTACTGCCCCTTGCATCACTCCGGTGGAACATTGTATTCCAGTAACGCCAAGCTGAGATTGTGGGGAGGAGTGGGCCCCTATGTGTTTACCAACCAAACGAAAGGCGTATGAACCGTGTACTCAGTCACCGACTCCAATGGGCGCGATTTCCTGAATTCGCCCCACTGCCTAGCGGGTAGGCTATTCAGCCAAAGGCTCGGAGTGGTGTCCCTTAGGCAACACCCAACCGCGGTTTGGGCAACCAGAGATTTCTCTGTTGCGTTCGGTTGTCTTTTTACGACAACTGTACCTTCATTTGATTCCCTTGGTTTTTTGATAGCTCTTTATCCATTCGTAGATTCATGCGAAAAAGGTATAACTGCTTGCTGGCATCCGATTCCAGCTTTGCCTGTCACTGCGGCCTCCACAGGGACAGGTACAGGACGCCTGTGCCTACAAAGGGACCATGGATGGCTTGCGCTGCACCACCCACAAGTCCATCCAAACACCCCATATCGTGTAAACCCAAAGAAAAATGACTGGTAGGCATGTGAATGGGAGCAACGTTTCATCAACGGAGCCGGCCCACACTCCTTCACAGGCAAACACAAGCACGCTGTATTTGGGGAATAAAGCGCACACAAGGCGGCGGTTAGGCCGTAGCCCGCTCCACACGCAAACCATGTGCATAGAACCACTCTACGAGCGTAACACGGTCACGAGGACCGTGTATCCCGTCTCCTCCAGCAACGACCAACTGTCTCTGGGAGCCACTTTGGACGAGGTAGTGGGTAAAAGACAGGTAGGCACCTTGTCAACATACACATCAAGCGCAGCCACACCGGGGATGTCAAGCAACAGCCAAGCACTTGAAATGCCGCAAACAAACAAAATAAGTCGAATAAATATATGGATATGCCAACTTAACGCTTCACAAAATTACCATACGATGTGTTAGCAATACATCCGCGACAAAGTTAAGATGTAAGAAAGAGAAAAAAAAGTTTGCAACAAACGCGAAAAGTTAACAAAATTAAGCATGTTCCTTTAAGCGACGTAAGTTAGGTTATTCAGGTAGACATTAAAATGAGCTGACAAAGTAAGTATTAAGAAGATAAGGCAAACCAATCACCTGAAATAACGAAACAGCACCCAAGTAGGCCTTTAGTAAATCGAATGGAGTGTACCTACAAACGCTGCGCCGGTTCTGCCTACTTTCTCAGCAGGACCCATCATTGTTTCGATGCTGGTTCTGAATGGCCTCGCTCGTGGCTCACTAGGTCTATCTGACGCAGGCCGCATGTACTAAAACACCATGCACTGGACGTCGATGGAGTACACACCATTGGCGTGTCGCTTCCGCACCCGCCATTCCTTCGCATGTACATGGGCTTTCTCCTACACTTCCGCCAATGTCTTCGTGATCAGATCGCGACATGCACGCTGATCAACCGCCTTCGATTCCCATCTGGAATTAACATCAGAATTTGATAGGCTCACCTTGATCATGTCTTGGTAACGCAGCTTCGGTTCCCTCACTCCGCTTCCTTGCACGCAGTTGGTCATAAAACAACTGTTTCGGTGTCCGGGTCGAATGCAGGAGGCGAAGTTGCCCGAGCCACCACAAGTACTTCAGCAGAAGTATGGAGTCCACTGCATACATGTCACTGCGTCGCAACAACTCGATCACCCCAGCCGATACGCATAATGCGGCAAAATGTAGTGGATGTTTCTCCATCCGACGCTGTGACACTGGCTCCTGCGCCCGTTAATTAGAGGAAGAAAAGCACTAAAGCTGTCCGCAAACCATCTGCCAGGTTAGCAGGTGCGGAAAGTGATAAGGGGCTACAGTTAGCGGAAAAATCTACACTGCAGTTACTTTCACGGCTCCTGAAAAGCAGACAGTGTCACCAACTGGTGTTGATAAAGGATCAAAAACAAGCGAGATAAACACAACCGTTGTGGCGATTCTCAAACAGATGGCAGTGTTAGCTTCTGCAACATGGGGGAATCTACAGCCGTCCTTCCTGCCGAGGGCATGTTGGATGACCTTCAGTGGTTGAAGATAGGCGTGACAAAGCTTCTTTCACGGAGTATCCCGGCAATAGTGTTAGGAAGCTGACTAGGCTGGGTATCGTCTCAGTTGGCGTGACAAATGCTCGACCTCGCCTGCTGCGCGTAGTGCTCTTTACACCGGAGGAACACAAAACGCTATTGCGATTTGAGTGGAAGCTCAAGGGCAGTGCAACCAGATGTTCCTCTTGAGGATCGACTGAAATTAAAGGAAGCCATAACGGACCTCAAGAACAAGAAAGCGGCCGGATAACAAGATCTCCGGTTATTGGGGCTTCATGTGGTCAGCCGGCGATCCATTTCTATCCTACCTGTGCCCGTTCTGGTAACGCACGATCGACGACTGGCCATATTTCAGGTAGCGCTAGCTGGCTTGCCTAACAACCTCCACATGGTGCCAGCTGGGTGGTTCGGGTTTATTTCGTTTCAGCAAATAAGTCGGCGGCAGTGTTCCAGGATGTGGGTTTGCGCCTGGCAAGCGTCCTCCCTATAAAAAACCACATGTCTGTTTAACAACACTGTGACGTGGCGAATGTGACTCGCCACTAAATAAAGTACTGCCCCTTGCATCACTCCGGTGGAACATTGTATTCCAGTAACGCCAAGCTGAGATTGTGGGGAGGAGTGGGCCCCTATGTGTTTACCAACCAAACGAAAGGCGTATGAACCGTGTACTCAGTCACCGACTCCAATGGGCGCGATTTCCTGAATTCGCCCCACTGCCTAGCGGGTAGGCTATTCAGCCAAAGGCTCGGAGTGGTGTCCCTTAGGCAACACCCAACCGCGGTTTGGGCAACCAGAGATTTCTCTGTTGCGTTCGGTTGTCTTTTTACGACAACTGTACCTTCATTTGATTCCCTTGGTTTTTTGATAGCTCTTTATCCATTCGTAGATTCATGCGAAAAAGGTATAACTGCTTGCTGGCATCCGATTCCAGCTTTGCCTGTCACTGCGGCCTCCACAGGGACAGGTACAGGACGCCTGTGCCTACAAAGGGACCATGGATGGCTTGCGCTGCACCACCCACAAGTCCATCCAAACACCCCATATCGTGTAAACCCAAAGAAAAATGACTGGTAGGCATGTGAATGGGAGCAACGTTTCATCAACGGAGCCGGCCCACACTCCTTCACAGGCAAACACAAGCACGCTGTATTTGGGGAATAAAGCGCACACAAGGCGGCGGTTAGGCCGTAGCCCGCTCCACACGCAAACCATGTGCATAGAACCACTCTACGAGCGTAACACGGTCACGAGGACCGTGTATCCCGTCTCCTCCAGCAACGACCAACTGTCTCTGGGAGCCACTTTGGACGAGGTAGTGGGTAAAAGACAGGTAGGCACCTTGTCAACATACACATCAAGCGCAGCCACACCGGGGATGTCAAGCAACAGCCAAGCACTTGAAATGCCGCAAACAAACAAAATAAGTCGAATAAATATATGGATATGCCAACTTAACGCTTCACAAAATTACCATACGATGTGTTAGCAATACATCCGCGACAAAGTTAAGATGTAAGAAAGAGAAAAAAAGTTTGCAACAAACGCGAAAAGTTAACAAAATTAAGCATGTTCCTTTAAGCGACGTAAGTTAGGTTATTCAGGTAGACATTAAAATGAGCTGACAAAGTAAGTATTAAGAAGATAAGGCAAACCAATCACCTGAAATAACGAAACAGCACCCAAGTAGGCCTTTAGTAAATCGAATGGAGTGTACCTACAAACGCTGCGCCGGTTCTGCCTACTTTCTCAGCAGGACCCATCATTGTTTCGATGCTGGTTCTGAATGGCCTCGCTCGTGGCTCACTAGGTCTATCTGACGCAGGCCGCATGTACTAAAACACCATGCACTGGACGTCGATGGAGTACACACCATTGGCGTGTCGCTTCCGCACCCGCCATTCCTTCGCATGTACATGGGCTTTCTCCTACACTTCCGCCAATGTCTTCGTGATCAGATCGCGACATGCACGCTGATCAACCGCCTTCGATTCCCATCTGGAATTAACATCAGAATTTGATAGGCTCACCTTGATCATGTCTTGGTAACGCAGCTTCGGTTCCCTCACTCCGCTTCCTTGCACGCAGTTGGTCATAAAACAACTGTTTCGGTGTCCGGGTCGAATGCAGGAGGCGAAGTTGCCCGAGCCACCACAAGTACTTCAGCAGAAGTATGGAGTCCACTGCATACATGTCACTGCGTCGCAACAACTCGATCACCCCAGCCGATACGCATAATGCGGCAAAATGTAGTGGATGTTTCTCCATCCGACGCTGTGACACTGGCTCCTGCGCCCGTTAATTAGAGGAAGAAAAGCACTAAAGCTGTCCGCAAACCATCTGCCAGGTTAGCAGGTGCGGAAAGTGATAAGGGGCTACAGTTAGCGGAAAAATCTACACTGCAGTTACTTTCACGGCTCCTGAAAAGCAGACAGTGTCACCAACTGGTGTTGATAAAGGATCAAAAACAAGCGAGATAAACACAACCGTTGTGGCGATTCTCAAACAGATGGCAGTGTTAGCTTCTGCAACATGGGGGAATCTACAGCCGTCCTTCCTGCCGAGGGCATGTTGGATGACCTTCAGTGGTTGAAGATAGGCGTGACAAAGCTTCTTTCACGGAGTATCCCGGCAATAGTGTTAGGAAGCTGACTAGGCTGGGTATCGTCTCAGTTGGCGTGACAAATGCTCGACCTCGCCTGCTGCGCGTAGTGCTCTTTACACCGGAGGAACACAAAACGCTATTGCGATTTGAGTGGAAGCTCAAGGGCAGTGCAACCAGATGTTCCTCTTGAGGATCGACTGAAATTAAAGGAAGCCATAACGGACCTCAAGAACAAGAAAGCGGCCGGATAACAAGATCTCCGGTTATTGGGGCTTCATGTGGTCAGCCGGCGATCCATTTCTATCCTACCTGTGCCCGTTCTGGTAACGCACGATCGACGACTGGCCATATTTCAGGTAGCGCTAGCTGGCTTGCCTAACAACCTCCACATGGTGCCAGCTGGGTGGTTCGGGTTTATTTCGTTTCAGCAAATAAGTCGGCGGCAGTGTTCCAGGATGTGGGTTTGCGCCTGGCAAGCGTCCTCCCTATAAAAAACCACATGTCTGTTTAACAACACTGTGACGTGGCGAATGTGACTCGCCACTAAATAAAGTACTGCCCCTTGCATCACTCCGGTGGAACATTGTATTCCAGTAACGCCAAGCTGAGATTGTGGGGAGGAGTGGGCCCCTATGTGTTTACCAACCAAACGAAAGGCGTATGAACCGTGTACTCAGTCACCGACTCCAATGGGCGCGATTTCCTGAATTCGCCCCACTGCCTAGCGGGTAGGCTATTCAGCCAAAGGCTCGGAGTGGTGTCCCTTAGGCAACACCCAACCGCGGTTTGGGCAACCAGAGATTTCTCTGTTGCGTTCGGTTGTCTTTTTACGACAACTGTACCTTCATTTGATTCCCTTGGTTTTTTGATAGCTCTTTATCCATTCGTAGATTCATGCGAAAAAGGTATAACTGCTTGCTGGCATCCGATTCCAGCTTTGCCTGTCACTGCGGCCTCCACAGGGACAGGTACAGGACGCCTGTGCCTACAAAGGGACCATGGATGGCTTGCGCTGCACCACCCACAAGTCCATCCAAACACCCCATATCGTGTAAACCCAAAGAAAAATGACTGGTAGGCATGTGAATGGGAGCAACGTTTCATCAACGGAGCCGGCCCACACTCCTTCACAGGCAAACACAAGCACGCTGTATTTGGGGAATAAAGCGCACACAAGGCGGCGGTTAGGCCGTAGCCCGCTCCACACGCAAACCATGTGCATAGAACCACTCTACGAGCGTAACACGGTCACGAGGACCGTGTATCCCGTCTCCTCCAGCAACGACCAACTGTCTCTGGGAGCCACTTTGGACGAGGTAGTGGGTAAAAGACAGGTAGGCACCTTGTCAACATACACATCAAGCGCAGCCACACCGGGGATGTCAAGCAACAGCCAAGCACTTGAAATGCCGCAAACAAACAAAATAAGTCGAATAAATATATGGATATGCCAACTTAACGCTTCACAAAATTACCATACGATGTGTTAGCAATACATCCGCGACAAAGTTAAGATGTAAGAAAGAGAAAAAAAAGTTTGCAACAAACGCGAAAAGTTAACAAAATTAAGCATGTTCCTTTAAGCGACGTAAGTTAGGTTATTCAGGTAGACATTAAAATGAGTTAACAAAGTAAGTATTAAGAAGATAAGGCAAACCAATCACCTGAAATAACGAAACAGCACCCAAGTAGGCCTTTAGTAAATCGAATGGAGTGTACCTACAAACGCTGCGCCGGTTCTGCCTACTTTCTCAGCAGGACCCATCATTGTTTCGATGCTGGTTCTGAATGGCCTCGCTCGTGGCTCACTAGGTCTATCTGACGCAGGCCGCATGTACTAAAACACCATGCACTGGACGTCGATGGAGTACACACCATTGGCGTGTCGCTTCCGCACCCGCCATTCCTTCGCATGTACATGGGCTTTCTCCTACACTTCCGCCAATGCCTTCGTGATCAGATCGCGACATGCACGCTGATCAACCGCCTTCGATTCCCATCTGAAATTAACATCAGAATTTGATAGGCTCACCTTGATCATGTCTTGGTAACGCAGCTTCGGTTCCCTCACTCCGCTTCCTTGCACGCAGTTGGTCATAAAACAACTGTTTCGGTGTCCGGGTCGAATGCAGGAGGCGAAGTTACCCGAGCCACCACAAATACTTCAGCAGAAGTATGGAGTCCACTGCATACATGTCACTGCGTCGCAACAACTCGGTCACCCCAGCCGATACGCATAATGCGGCGCAGACACTGTTGATGGAAGTGTTCTAGACAACGGACATCCTTAAGACAAAGCGTCCAGGTTTCTTTGCCTTATAGAATGGACAGCGCCACAGACTTGTATACCAGCAACCTCGTCCCGACGGTGAGCTGGTGGTTGTTTAATACACGACAATCCAGTTTGCCAAATGCAGCAGCCACCTTCGAAATGCGGATACGCAGCTCACTACGTAGTTGCTGGTCGGTTGTAATTATGCTCCCAAGGTAGCAAAATCTCGGAGTGGTTTTCAACGCTTCGTCGGCAAACTGGATTTATGGCAAGCCCACAGACTTCATTCGGGATGAAGACTAAAAGAGACAAGCAAATTTGCTTGTGTCCATGGTGAGCCCGAATTTGGCCGCTGTCGAAGCCAGAGCACTAGCAATGTGCTGCAACCCATGCGTCGTATGCAAACAACGCACAGTCGTCAGCAAACAGCAACATACGGATAGTTGTCTCATAGACTAGGGTTATCGCACCGAAACAACGGATGTCCAGCAATCCACCATCAATACGGTGCTTCACACGAACACCATACGCATAAGCGACATCAAGAACACAAGATATCATGGCATGAAAATAAATATGAAACAGAGCATGAGCTAAGACACAGCGTTGCTTCAAATGAGAGACAACTGCGAAGTCATCCGAGGTCTGCCCAATCAGCTGATTATATATATATATATATATATATATATATATATATATATATATATGGCGGGAGAGCCTATGGTGCGCTGAGGCTGGTGGTGGCTAGATCCTGACAGATGATCAACCTACTGTTGTGCCATTAGCTCATGTCATGGACGCCTCCTCGTGGCGACCGCTGGGTGGGGACTGGGTTACCCCCTTCTCCCTGCTAAGATCCAGGACACCAATCCGCATGAGTCAGTGAACTGACCATGTGCTAGACACGCTGCCTTTCGGGGGTTCATTTAATCGAAGGCTTTGGCTGAGGACCCGAGTCGTTCTCCTGTCAGGTGTGTGCGTCCTGCCAGTATCCTCTTCGGTTGTTAGGAAGTGGTCGACTGCCTTCTTCCCGTAAAACCTAGCCATGGGAGACAACAGGTCTACGGGTTATAAGCTCACAACTCGATTGGCGTAGAGTACGAACGCTACGCATTTTCTCTGACGGTGGGAGGGCACCTCCGGGTGTTCAATGGTTTGTTACTGCCCGCCTCAAGCCAAGCAGCCCCTGGTCAAATTGGTGCAAACCCGTCAAAACCCACCTGCGTCTGGCCGTGGTCGTAGGTGTATGCTACTACGGTCGGCAGATTCGCAAAGCGAATTAGTGTCGTCTGCAATTCAGCCGACTGTGCTGATGTGAGTCTAAGTGGGTGGCTACGTAGGTGGGAACACGATTAGTGCAGTGTGAGGTGGCGACAGGGATGTCCAGGGTTGGATAAGATCATAAATACAAGGATCAGGTCGCCCCGGAGACGTCGGTACATAAGCGCGTAGAGGCCCGGGCCGTGAAGTCGTTGTGGATACTCTAGGTGTGTGAGACCTAGGACCAGTTTTGTTGCTCGACGTTGTGGGGCTTCGAGTATACGTTGGTCCTTCAATAACCAGGGGGTCCAAGCCTGAATAGCAAACTCGTGGGGTCAAATAAAAGCGTCAGGAGGAGGCGGAAATTGCTAGTCAATTTGACCAAAGGCTCGTTCCAACAATCCCACCATGCGGTTAGCAGCAGCTGCTTTCCTGCAGGAAGCGGATACGGAAAGACTAGTCTGGGTAATGATACCCGTCTCTCAGGTGAAGAGATCTGGAGGATAGACATTCCCAGGTAATATATAGGAGGAAAACAGGAAGGGTGGGTAGAAAGGGCGCGACATTTCGAAGCGTTAAATGGAATGTTGTTCTCTATGGACCACTGATATAGACGGTCGAAGTCCGTTTGAAGTGCGTAGGCATCGTCCGGAGCGTTGATTGTGCGCCACAGCTGAGGTTTCACACATCTAGCTAAAGTGTATTACAATGATAATAATGAGGGTTGGAACGACAGAAGGATCCTATGTGCTCTTTTTTGAGTGGACCGTTGAGCCAGGAATCCATGAAATGGTGAGAGTTCTCGATGGATGTAACATGTAGCAGTCTGGAGATTCCCCGGTTTGCTTGTGTAAAATTCTAACCAAAATTCTATAATTGTACACTTAGGCAACCGGTGTGGTTTGTTGAACTGCTTGCTGAGTTCGAATGCTTTACTTGCTCATCGCCATTTTTGCTTGGCGCTCGCTTCGGTTGCAACGCGCGACTGCTCTGTGTGCTGTGCTTGATCCGTTCCCCTAGCTAGAGCGTCCACGGTGTCGTTCATTTATAGCTAGCTAACAGGGAATCTTTTGCTGAACCAATAAAAGTTTCCCTGCAACTCGATCCGTCTTCTCGAATCGCTCTCTGGGCTCCCGGAATAGGCAACCCTCTAAATTGGTGACCCCGGATCCGGAACAATCTCAACGCCGGATATTTAGAACTTTTCTCCGGTGAGCTCGTTCCATTTATTTTTCATATTTTCCCGTTTATTTTTGCATACGGTAGCCTATTTTTTCGCGTTATTTTTTCAAATCATGGAATCTGTAGACCATAAGGTACAGTCTATGCTTAGTGTTGTATCTCTCTCTGTTCCACCTTTTTGGGACATGGATCCTGTTTTGTGGTTCGCTCATCTGGAGGCTGAGTTTTACAACCACAGAATCACTTCTGACTACGCGAAGTACTGCAAGCTCCTGTCCTATCTCCCCAAGGAGATATCAATGCAGGTTCGTGACGTCATCATTTCTCAGACCGAAAACCGCTATGAGGCTCTCAAGGAAGCCACGATTAAGCGTGTTATGCCCTCTGAGAAAGTTCGCCTGCAGCAGCTTTTCAGGGATCTGCAATTGGGCGACAAACTGCCCTCAACCCTGCTACGCGAGATGCAGCAACTCCTTGGTTCATCAACCATGGACGAGACTTTACTTCGCGAACTATGGCTACAGCGGCTACCGGAAAACACACAAGCGATTCTCGCTACAGTGAGCTCCGTTCCGCTCACTCAACTAGCAGACTTAGCGGATCGAGTTATTGAACGATCACAGCCACAGGCCAACGCCAGCAAGGTCCATGCCGTCGCGTCCCAGGGCACTTCTATCACTGGCTTACAGTCAACTATAGAAGCCCTCCAAACACAAGTTGCGACACTTAGTCGCCAGGTGCAACAGCTTACTATGACCCGTCGTCGTCCTAGCCGCTCAACATCGCCCTGCAAACGTTCTAAGTCTAGAAACAGGCAGGCTAGCTGTTGGTACCACCAGCGTTTTGGTACCGCAGCTCGTAAATGTGTCAAGCCTTGCAACTACGCCGAGCAGCAGGGAAACTGCTCGGCCGGTCCGTAACGGCGACGGACGCGACCGGCCAACACCAAAGTCGCCTCATCCGTGTTAGGGATTTAACTTCCGGCACCGAGTTTCTAGTCGACACTGGTGCCGAAGTTAGCGTCATACCCCGTAGCTCAGATGAGGTCGTCTCACCATCGCCGACCAAGCTGCGTGCCGCCAATGGCACACCAATCGCAACTTTCGGCGAAAAGCTGTTAACGCTCAATTTAGGCCTCCGGCGAACCTTTCGCTGGCCTTTCATAATCGCTGCTGTGCCTTTCGCCATCATAGGCATAGACTTTCTTCAACGCTTCGATCTCATCGTCGACGCTAAACGGAAGAAGCTTATCGATTCTAGGACACAGCTCAGTATTATCGGGACTAGCGCCAACGTGGCTGCTATCACTCCCATTCGTGTCCTACCTCAAGCTTCACAGTCTTTTCTAGAACTTTTCAGCAAGCACCCTAAACTCGTTCGCGTCCTGAACGAGTTGCCTCCGGTGACGTCAAACGTCACGCATCACATTTGCACTAAGGGCCCACCTGTTTCGGCCCGCCCTCGCCGACTAGCCCCGGACAAGCTCAAAGCTGCGAAGGCGGAATTCGAGCAAATGCTCGAACTGGGAATCATCCGCCCGTCTAAAAGTCCATGGGCATCACCATTACACATGGTGCCGAAGAAGTCCGGTGACTGGCGCCCCTGTGGTGACTACAGGGCACTTAACAAACTTACCGTCCCGGATAAATACCCTATCCCGCACATGCACGACTTGACCTCAGCTCTAGCTGGCAAGTCTATCTTCAGCAAAGTCGACTTAGTCCGTGCGTACCACCAGATACCTGTGGCGCCAGATGACATTGCTAAAACAGCAGTCATCACGCCATTTGGCTTATTCGAGTACCTCAGAATGCCTTTCGGCCTCAGCAACGCTGCTCAAACTTTTCAGCGTTTCATTCATGAGGTAACGCGAGGACTCGAAGGCGTTTATCCTTATCTAGATGACATACTCATCGCCAGCTCTTCTGACGAGGAGCATCTTCGTCACCTCGACGCTCTCTTCCAGCGCTTAACACAGCATGGGGTTACCGTCAACCCCGATAAATGCGAGCTTGGCCAAAGCTCCATCGACTTTCTTGGCCACCGCATATCTGCCTCTGGTATCGAAGCCCTGCCAGACAAAATCCAGGCACTGAAGGACTATCCTGCTCCCAGTTCCTTCAAGCAGTTACGCCGATTCCTTGGCCTGGTCAACTATTACAGACGCTTTATACCTAACTGCGCGAGCATTGTTCAACCAATGACTGACTTGCTCCGCGGTAAACAACGGTCTTTTCACTTTGCAGATGACGCTAAATTGTCTTTCGAGAAGCTTAAAGACGCTATCTCCAACATAGCGCTTCTCGCCCATCCAGACACGTCTGCATCACTCTCTTTGACAACTGACGCATCAGACACTGCCGTCGGTGCAGTTCTTCAACAACTCATCGACCGTCGATGGATACCTCTAGGTTTCTTCTCAAAGCGCTTACAACCTGCCGAATCGCGATACAGCACCTTCGGTAGGGAACTGTTAGCTATCTACCTAGGTATCCGACATTTCCGTCACTACCTCGAAGGTCGACATTTCACCGTCTTCACCGACCACAAGCCATTGATCTACGCAATCAATGGCGCAACGGACAAGTACTCGCCGCGGGAAACTAGACACCTAGACTACGTTTCTCAGTTTACGATAGACGTACGTCATGTCTCAGGTGCTCTTAATCCCGTCGCGGATGCGCTTTCACGCATTCAGCAGATCAGCTTATCGCCTGGCACCAACATTGATCTAGCCGCTATGGCTGCTGCCCAACAAGCTGATCCCGACATCGACAAGCCACGACGCAACACCACTGAGACGATCACCATTGATCGACTCAAGCCAGCATTCTTCGACAAGTCTGACTCGCCGGTGCAACAAGCACCTTCACAGCCTGTGCCATCACAGCTGGCACCGCAACCTCAGACGAGTCAGTCCGCTCCAGCAGAACCGACAACCTCAACCGACAGCACTCCTACTCGCCCTACTCTCAATCGACGCGGTAGGAAACTCAAGCCTCCAGTTCGTTTTTCAGACTTTGTCAGCACTTACTATTTTACGTAGAACGTGCCTTAGAAATTTTCTGCTCTTACTAAACGTTTTTGAAAATCCACAAAAAAAGACCAAAACGTTTTGAAACTACCAAAAAAGAGCAAAACTTTTTGAAAACCCAAAAACAGCTTTGCACGTTTTTCGCTTTGCACTCTTTTGTGTATTGCTATGCATTTATGCTGCTTTTTCATTTGCTTTTCATATACACCCCGTCGGTTGGTTGCCCCTCGGTTTCACTTTCCGCTGGATCTCCGCACGTCAACTGGAAGTTCAACAATCTTCCTGCTCAATTGCCTACGTGAACTTTATTAACTGTCCCCCCTACAAACAGTTTTTTTACCGTTTCGACACCGTAGGGAGGACACGGGTGGGAGCCCGCTAGGGTCCGATTGCATGGTTCTCCCCCAGCAGCTGCATCGGGTTTCACAACCTGGTCTCGCAGAAGGCTGGCCGGCGACGGACAGTCCTCACGTAGATCGAAGGACTGCTTACACAGTCCCTTCTGGGAGAGGGCTATGTAGCAGTCTGGAGATTCCCCGGTTTGCTTGTGTAAAATTCTAACCAAAATTCTATAATTGTACACTTAGGCAACCGGTGTGGTTTGTTGAACTGCTTGCTGAGTTCGAATGCTTTACTTGCTCATCGCCATTTTTGCTTGGCGCTCGCTTCGGTTGCAACGCGCGACTGCTCTGTGTGCTGTGCTTGATCCGTTCCCCTAGCTAGAGCGTCCACGGTGTCGTTCATTTATAGCTAGCTAACAGGGAATCTTTTGCTGAACCAATAAAAGTTTCCCTGCAACTCGATCCGTCTTCTCGAATCGCTCTCTGGGCTCCCGGAATAGGCAACCCTCTAAAAACACGGAACACCCGGACCAAACCCCGGTCAACCAATTACCGTCCACGATTTCTGCACTAACGATCCCCGCTGTGACAGTCCCGTGAAGCAAGAGAAATTGAAGGCACAGAATAGAGAAGTCCGCTTGAACTAAGAGGATAATTCTAACGCACGAAGGAAAGGAAAGATAACAGAACTATGAACGGGATTTTTCCTATCGTTCTAGTACTACTTGAACTTGATGGGTGAGCACTACCAGTGTCAGAACTCCGTCCGAGATTTGCCGTGTCGTGACTTTTTCAGACGGAAATCGACATGCCAACACTCGTGATATCAGGGTAAAATAAACGAACAGAAAAAACCTTACCGGGAATCCTTGGATCCATCTTATAAAGCCAACACCAACGGTGTGAATAAAGTCCATTCAGCTGCGCAAGGCGAATTAAATGGTTTTCGCAGGACAGTTTGCGGGTCGATATACTGTCAACAAAAAAACACTGCGACGTTTGTTGCAGCGCAGTTGTAAAATGCGTCCGATCAAGGATTCGGAGGCGTTCTGTGTCCGGTCTGTAAGTAGGTCATAAAAGACTTGGAAGGGGTGTAATATAAAACAAATACCTCGTAGAAGCTGGATCTACATATCATAACCACATAGCCGCTGGACCGCTAGGTTCGCGAACGGCGAGATCACCGGATCCGTATCGTGGATAAAAGTGATAGGCAGTGTTGCTATGGTACAGCAGCCATGTTCAAGTTCAAGTTCAAGCGGGACTGGAACGATAGGATTATCCCGTGCGTGTTCCTTCTTCGGCGGGTCGTTGAACCAGGAGTTGGCGAACTTTGAAATACTGATAGACCTAAAACAAAGACCGCATCACACCCTGTCCAACCCTGTCCGTAGTCATCGCGGAGATTTGATCTTCACCCGACGTATTCTTAGAGGAGAGTTGGGGTGGGAATTACAGGAATTCTTTCATCTCAACACAGAGAGTTCAACAAGGGGCCACAGTTTGAAACTGGTCAAACCGAGGAGTGATTGAGTGCGATCCAGCCTGGCTTTATACACTCGCGTTGTGGATGACTGGAACCGCCTTCCGGAGTTCATGGTCGTTGCCGAGACCGAGGAACGTTTCAAGCATTTATTGGACTCTCATTTTAGTTTACGGGGATCCGGCTGTTTCCAATGCAGCTTCAGTGCTTCTCTGTGGGACCTTGTTCCGCAATGACGCTGGCTATCTCCGAAACGAACGGGAAGTGACGGAGCTGACAAAGAAACTTCCTTCTGCTCTCTATCATCCAATGATCCAATGATCCAATGAATTAATGCCCACGTATCCTGCCCTAGCAGTCCCTGCAGGGTCGGTTACGTGAAGTAAGAAAAAAAGTAACTCAGAAGGCAAAAGAGAAAGCGGAAAGAGCTAAGCAAGTGGAATACAAAGATATTTGAGTCAATAAAAAAGAACTGAAAAGTGAAGGTGAGTCAGCTAGGAAAAAGGAAAGGTTTGCTGTTGCCACCCAAGAGCATCGAGCTGGCGCGCAAAACCCTTAACCGTATGTTCCCTAACCACGTGATCTGGAAGCGAATTCCAGCGATCTATAACTCGGCGCGATAGACGAGTTTCCATCCTAATCCTATCAGACCGTGGTTTATGCAGTTTCAGTGGGTGACCGCGGAGACTAGGTAACGTAGCGGGACTAAATAGCCCTGACAAGTCCGGGCCAATCATACCCGTCAAAATACGATAAGTGAGAAGCAGGTCCCCTCTTATCCTTCGGTAGTGCATGGAATACATACCCAAACTGAGCAAGCGTTCAGGATACGTCTGTCCCCGTAGACCATGCAATAACCGAGTGCCCACTCGTAACACCTTCTCCAAGTCCATTTTGTCTCGGTTAAGACATGGTGGACAAGCCTGAATACAATATTCCAGGTGGGGTCGGACGAATGCCGAAAATAGCTTCACAAACAAATTGGCCGTTAAGATTCCGAAAGAGCGGCGGATAAACCACATCATACGAAACCCTCGACAAGCAGCTCTCTTCCAGTTGTCTCCAGAATGAAGTGCTGATGCCTGTACGACTCCTAAATCAACCTGCTGAGTGACAACAGGGAGTTTACCACCGCCGACAACATATCAGTTGGGATGACTTGTAGCTCCGATTCGGAGAACATAGCACTTGACCCTATTTATGGACAACAACCATAAGGTATGCCATTTCCAGCGCCTATGCAAGGCACACTGAATTGCCTCAAGACCCCGGGGATATCCACAATATTCCAGAGCTTAACGTCGTCAGCAAACATGAGTGATGACAACCCTAGCTCCCCCGGCAAGTCATTTACATAGATCGCGAACAACAATGGCCCCATTACCGAGCCCTGCGGGACGCCACTAAGGACAGCTTGCCTGAGCGAAAGGCCACGCCCCACCCGTACGCACTGTTCCCTCCCCTAAAGGAAGGCAGGCACCCATTGAAGGGCGCGACCAGATATCCCGTAAGACCTCAACTTTAGTGAGAGCCGAAGATGTGGAACAGTGTCAAAAGCTTTCGAAAAATCTACGAATAGCACGTCTACAGCGTGGCCATTGTTTACAGCTTCGGCTCAGCTTTCACGAGCTACAAGTAAATTAGTCTGACATGAAAATCCTTTGCGGAATCCATGTTGTGCAACACTGAGAAGTTTGAAACGATTCAGGTGGTTCTCCACTGAATCCCTTATCAGCTTTTCAAACAACTTGACTACTACGCTTGTTAAACTGACAGACCGGTAGTTCGCGGGTAAAGCGCTGTCACCGCCCTTAAAAATCGGACAGATGATTGCCTCCTTCCATTCCGAAGGTAGGCTGCAGCTGTCCAGCGATATTGAAAACACGCATGTAGGAGGACCATTCAGCTCAGTGGCCAGTTCATGCAACAGCTTCGGATGAACTGAATCAGGACCGGAAGCTTAGAGGGATTAATGCCTTGCAGTAGCTCGAAGACCTGAGTCTCCGTTATGCTAAATTCAGCTAAGCAAGAATCCTCTGGAACTCTTGAAACCAATTCAACCTGTGGTAAAGAGGTCTCCTGAGCAAAGACCCCAGTATACTGATCACTAAGTATACAAGCCTTGTCATAGTCAGTTTGCGCACGGGTCCCATCTGCTCGCAATGAAGCTGGTATAGACAGTTTTGACCCGCTGCGTCTTTTAACGTAAGCAAAAAGCTTCTTGGAATTAACTGCGGCCGAGTCCGCTAAACCCTGCTCGTATTGGAGACGAGCAATTCTGAGATGTTGCTTGCATTTATTGCTAATCTCTCGATAACTATCATAGGTACTTGGTAGATTCGTCAGCGTCTAGACCGTTCCTTGAGTAGGTACTTGCCTGTGGTATCTATCCATGGAGGCTGTGCCCTTAACCCTCTTTTCCTCATGGGTGGAACATTGGGAGTGGAAACCTCCGTAAGGTATGCCTTAAATTTATCCCAGGCTAACTGGACAGAGTCAGCCATCGAGACCTCACAGTTCAGAACTGAAGATGGTATTTGGTTGTCCATATACCTAGTGGGAAAGTCAACGAACTGGTGCAAAGGCACTTGGAGAGTCAGTTCAAGGAAGTCTGCACCGAATGTTCCTAATGCCGAATTGCAAGAAAGATCGGCCCAACAGACTTCCGGGAGGTTGAAATCCCCTAGAACTAAACACTTATTCGCAGACTGAGTGCGAATAAATTCAAGTATCCCCCTGGAAGTACTTCCAGGACTTCTGTACACCACTATACCCGTAAACTGGGTAGAGGAAGTGCACAAAACAGCCGATAGGGCTTCAACAGTCTGATCCGACGACTGGAATGCGCAGGTCCTCAACACATCTAAGTTACAGCTCACATACAATACTACACCACCGCCGTGGCGACCAACGGAGCGATCAGTTCTAAGCAGCGCGTGACCAAGTAAATATGCCTCACCGTCCGTGACATCCGGAGACAACCACGTCTCAGTGAAAGCAAGTATGTCGGGACGAGATTTGTTTACAAGTAGACCCAGCTCGTGCACCTTGTTCCTTAGGCTACGCACGTTGCTAAGTACTACCTCAAGGAAGTTGGCACGACCATCCCTGGGTCGTGCGCCATCAGGATGGGTTCTGATAGTGCGGAAAATAACTTCCGGCTGACCACCTGATAACCCACCAGACGGAGGCCTTGCTCACCAGACGCCCGTCTAGTTTTGAAGTCTTTGATAGCCTCCTTTAACTTCAATCTATCTGGCAGTGGGATTGGAACGATACGATGAAGCCCCTAAGTGTTCCTTCGTGAGCGCCTCGTTGATATAGGAGTTGATAGGGGTGCTCCGACTTCCCATTGAATCTGGAAGGAAAGCACCTTAATAAACACCCTGGTCCAACAATTTGATTCCCACGTTCTTCCCAGTAGCTGTCCCTGCTATGCTTTACATGAGAGTAAAGACGGAGAGGCGAGAGAGGAAGAAAAACGAAGGTATAGACTGAGAAATCAGTTAAAAGAGGAAAATACCAATTGTCAGGGAAAGTACAGAAAACAGCATCAAAGTACGACGATGGAAGTTACTTAGGAAAAAGGAAAAGTTTCGTGTTACCACGCAAGAGCATCTAGTTGACTCTCAAACCCCTTAACCGTGGCTCTCTTGACAACACTTACTAGAAGCGAGTTCTAACGCTTCATGACTCTACGCAATAACCGTGGCTCTGCACTAAATCCATCGGACAGCAGTTTGTGCAGCTTCACACGAAGGCCGCGCAGACAAGGTACTATAGCGGGATAAATAGCAAAACCGAATCGGGGCCAATACTCCAAGTCAAAGTACGGCAGCTTAGAATTAGGTCCCCTCCATTTATTCCATATTGCATTGAATACCTCCCCAAATTAAGTAGGGGTTAGGGTAGGTTTGCCCTCGTAAGTCCTAGACCAAACTAGTACGGACAAGCGACACCTTTCTACCGCCATTTTTCCAGAACAAAGTGTGGTGGACAGTCCTGGACGCAATATTCTAAGTGGGGTCACACGAATGCCGAGAACAACCTCGCAAACATCAGCCTTTAAGGTCCCTAAATAACAACGGATAAACCACAATATCCGAAACACTTTACTTACCGTCTTCGTCCAGTTGTCTCCAGAGTGTAGAGTGGAACAGTGGACGCCACATAAATTAACCTGATGAATCACGCGAGGAAGCTCACTTCCATCCATCATATGACTTGTGGAGGAACCAGGCGCTCCGATTCGCAGCACTGAACACTGCCCGGTTTATGAGCAAAAATCACAAAGCAGACCATGCCCAGAGTGTATCTAGAGCCCGTTGAAGAGCCGCAGGACCCCAGGGACACCAACGGTGTTCCATAGCTTTAGGTCTTCATCAAATAAGATCGACGGTATCTCAAGATCCCCGGAAAGTCATTCACGTAGACAGCGAACAGCAGCGGACCTAGGACAAAGACTTGTGGAACGCCGCTATGGACAACTTAGCTAAATGAAAGCCTACCGCCCATCCAAAAAAGTTGACACGCAGTGGAGAGCGCGACAAGATATTCCATAAGACCTCAACTTCGGTGCCTGTCGCCAATGGGGGACATTGTCAATGGTCTTGGCAAAGTAAATGAACAACTCGTCCACTGCATGTCTATTGTCTACGGCTCCAGCCTAGCTCTCACGGGCCATCAGCAAGTCCGTTTAGGACGATAATCCTTTACGAAAACCATTTTGCGTGATGCTAACCGGTTTAAAGCTATTCAACTGTTTCGCCATTGTAGCTATTCCTATTGTTCAGGTAATTTAACGAGCATGCTGGTCAGACTGACATGCCTGTAATTAGCTGTTAGGTCTTTGTCACCGCACTTGAAAGTGGGCAGATAACAGCACCTTTCCATTCGGTACGGTAGACACAGCTGTTGGGTGACTTCTGAAACACATTAGTCAGAGGTACACTGAAATCCACCATGGGATAATGGACGATGTTATGGCCGACATACGCGCGGTTCATCAGTTAAATTATTAGGGTGGTGACCACCCAGCGCAATACAGCAAACATGTGCTGTAACTTGCTATAAAAGTGCTGTGAGTGCAATATTCGGCTGCGGAAAGTGCTACGCCAGGGACAATGACAAGTTAGCCGGCAATACTAGAAAGTACTTTATTTTAGTCTTGCATATTTTATTAGCGGGTTGATTGTGCGCTATATACCCGGTATGAGACTGGACGGCCAACCAAAGGCAATGGGCAGAACACACCAAAGGTAAGCTAGGGAAAAAATTTATTGCACGGGAGGAGAGTTAGATAATGTTAACAAAAAGTCAGCAGAAGTGGGCTAGCTAGAGAGGCTGTAGTGTATGTCGAGCGCATGGACGGAGCGTCGTTCGCAGTCGAGTAGCGCGCCAAAGACGGATATCGTGTTCGTGTTCCACGTCGTCTGAACCTGAAGGCTCGTCGTTCGGAAAGTGCTCGTCGTGTGTAACCAGGCGATCGTTCCGGCTGTAAACACGGCAGTGCATCACGAATAGGCACCGAAATTCCTTTCGAGACAAGTTCTATCAGAATAAGGGGGCTGTTGCGTCGTCTCCAACTCTTGTTTGACGATCACTGCGATTCCTGTTTGGTTTCCAGCGGAACTGGATGTGCTGGCATCTGAATCGTCTTGTCTGGCAATTGTGATGACGTCCCATTTCTGGATGTAATTCATGAACATTTTCGGTGCACAGCTGATAATCATGCCGCAATCGGACAGAAACACTTGGATATCGGAGTTGGCCAGTTCCAACACCGTGGCATCCATGCGAAATGGTCCGCAGTCTTGTATGAAGGCGGTGAGAAACAAATATTGACTGGCTTCCTGGGGTTGGCGCGACATCATGCGTTGGTTGTTGCACAAAGCCAATTTCCATGCCAGCCTTAGCAACGATAGATGCGTGGAATGGGATCGAACAGATGATGCCCTGTTTGAGGACCGTGAGCCAATTGCAGCCACTTTCCTGTGCACCAACAAAGCTGCGTATGGCCGGATCGGTGAATCAAAATGAGTAAACAAGGGCACACTTAAACCGCAATGCCAAGTGTACTGGAAGAAAGCCTCCGGGTCGTATCGCGCAGACTTAGCAGAAAGTGATTTAGTCTGCAACAACGCTTCCAGACTGACTTAAGTGGCCATCTTCATTCGGAGGTTGATGAGGTAAAACAAAGCGTCCATTACCGTTTTGCATTCTTTGTCGCTGCATCCGGTTTCTATAAGTATATCCTTATGAGGATATAAATGGCCGAAATACATCTGGAACTCCCGTCCTGCAGAGTTATCCCAGCGAATGACAAGAGGTTGGCAATCTCCTTGACATGTGCTTTAGAAGACGGATGATGGCGACGGAGAAGTGCACCGAACCAATGGAGTATGGTAATGGCCATGTGCTCCATATATGCCGCTACAGGCGCCTGGCAAATTTCAGAAATGCACCTATTTTGGTTATAGTGACGTATGGAAGTGTCTTTTCTGCTGTACGGTGCTACACCGTCCGTTACGCGCTGCTGTGTTATTCTTATTGCTATATGTGTCCGCTCCGCAGTTTCCCAGTAAGTGTTGGCATTTGTTAACTAAACGTTTATTGCACTTTTACTTTTCATTTATGCAAATAATGTGCGGCATTTCTGCTACAGCCTTCTGCTTACAGCACCTATGCAGATCTATGGCGGATACCAGCAAAAAGCCGAGCTGACAAACACTGCATCTAGTACCCATTGAGTGTCGATAGATGATGTCACCGCAAGCTATAGCTGGAAGGTCGATACAACGTTACCTGCTGTGTGATGCTGCATATGATGACAAGGCAAGTGGCGGGCGCAATAACATTTGCAGGACATACTACTTCTACGCCATCAATAAGTACACCATGTATTCGGTTCTACAAATGAACCTACTCCTTCTTCCAAGCACAATTATGGACATGCTCATTAACACAAGGCGTTCGGACACCGGATGCACAGAGATTTTGAACATGCCGTTCAATGCGTAAGGTTTTAAGACCTGTGAGCTCAGATTACTTACGTTGACCAAGTGCGGGAGAACATAAGTTTACATACGATAGCATATCCCTTTGCTAACCTAGCTTGCTTTTTAGGGCTCTTGTCGCACAGCGAATGCAGGAAGCTATAGAGCCGTTCGCCTTTGTACATAAATGTAAACTATAATACACCTTGTTTTAACAAGCGGCCAATTGTTCCGTAAGTTTCGGTGGTGTAGGTTTAGTTATTTACTCGCGGATTATGCTTCCATACTGCCGTCTGCAATCTACTGACCACCGGGACTTATCCTGCGATGAATTATCATTACGTTGGGTGCTTTTACGTTAGGTGTCTTTGTGGTAGCTAGTGCCAAGTACAGTGCTTATTACTTGGTCCTGATTGGGCAATCCGTTTCCCGGGTACACATAAAGGTGGCTTGCGGGGGTATACTACCCGATCGTACGTGCGAAACCCGTGGTTGTTTGCGGCCAACGGGAAAGCTTCCTGGAGGTCACGTAGGTGCGGCCTGACATTGGTGAATTGGTCATTTGAACTTGAAGGAGCAACGGCTGTAACTCGGACCCAAATGCTATACGCCAATCAGCCCTTTTACAGCCTTTTCACTTAGGCTGTACTGATAGCACTTCTCTGCAAAAATGCTGTAAGCTGTCTGTGCTGAGCTAGATAGGTGCTGAGATAAGCGTATCGTGGTGGTAGGGTGACGGATTGCCAGCTAGAATCTCTGCAGGAAGGCTAGGCTGCATGCAAACATCGTTCTTGCACTTTACGCTAGTTAAGAATAGAAACCAAGATTATATATCTAGCTTCCTGTGTCCATTTGTTAGCCCTTATTAATTATAAAAATCGTTACTAATACCCAGCTACCTCCCTTTCCTTTCCAAGTCACCCTTCCTGCCAAACCGTAGCGCACTTAGACCGCACCCACACACATACATTTGGCACTACTAAGTGCGTCTGCTCTAACACCTTTCATTATACGGACACCTAAGGCTTGGCTTTCTATGGATAAGTACACATTCAGCGTCAAATATAATCACCTGTTGATGGGTATATATTAAACAGTACATTTTTCACCGAGTACTGATATAACCTTTCCACACCGCTTCGGAATAAAACAACTTAACTACGCATTTATCCAAGGAACAGCGGAGTCAGCAGTCCAGACGGACGAGAGTGGGCACGAAGGCAACAAGTCGAAACAATGTTCGTCAGGCGGAGAACTGCAGTAAAATTTGACGAGGCAGCTGCGTATATTCAATAAAACGCTCTAACTTTTGGTTGTTGGTACGAAAATAAATAAACGAAGTCTTTTACAAGCACGATTCCGTACACTAATTTGGGTCAGAGATAAAAAGTAAATATTTTTATATATTTCAGTAAACTACTGACAAATTGGTCATATTATGGTAAATTGTTACAAACTAGTTTGCATGTATTGCAAGTTGTATTACAAAACAGCATGCACCAAAATTTAAGGCTGCCCAGTAGTAGCAGACCTGACAGGGCACTTTAGTGATGGTGGCGTTTGCAGATTGGTTGGACTGAAGTGAAACCAGTGGCCTCTAGAATCCGTCATTCTAGTCTGGTGAATCTTTAAAATTATGTTTTAGTGTGCTAAATGCCTATCAACCGCTCGCCGCCGATTCGAAGGCACGTAAATACGGTTAACGAAATGCTGCATATGTATGTTACTTATCCAAAAATATCAACCCCAGTGTGTCCCATATTGCATAGTGCGCACATTGTAATGCTACAAGTCAAATTTAGGTAGCCTGTTTTCTTGGATACTGTATGTAACTAATTCGCATTCTTAGAAGTCCGTTTGAGACATTTGATTTCCGCAACTTAAATCCTAAAAGCTATGTATTTTGACAACCTTATCGGTACGAGCGTCCGATAAGAGCCCGAGGGTCCACTTTTAAGCGTCTTATCGGTATTCTCTCTAGATGTTGTTAGACGCGAAACAGATCACAGATAAATGTACAGCAGAACGGTTTTGAAATGCATGCAACCTCGTGCCCACTCAAGCAGCTGTGCACGCTGGGTTGCAAACGTTCCAATACTCAACTAGCGTTATTATGCGTCTACGTATCGATGGTAAAACATCAACGTGTATAATGCATGCAGCTATATTTGCCTTACACATGCGCAAAGCTAACGCAATATTAGTAAGCAACGTAGAAGTTATTCACCTTAAGGTATAAAATATAAGCACACTGTTTCTGAGCCAATTTATTAAAAATACCTGCCGTCCACTGATTGCCTCTTCCTGGACTACTTAATTAGTCTCCTATTGTGCCGACAGTAGTGCATCGGAATTTTAATGTGGAACGCATTATTAATGTGGTGAGAAAAGAAACGCTGGGTTTGTGAGTTTCATAGCAGTTGATGCATCATCGCAACCACATTTAAGGGCCTTCTTTAACAGCGAATATTTTGTAAAATCATAAAAAACTTATGCAGAATTATGGTACCTATGGATTATCACTTTGTCCAAACATATGGACTGCGAACGCTCCCATTGAAGCGTACGTTTGGCCACTGGCGGAACATCAAAAGGCGATGAAGTAACTGGCTTTATATGTCCATGGATGTTGTTAGCTAATGGTCTAAATCATTACCGGTGCCATTTATTGCATGAAAAGCTTACTTTGTAACCGTACTTTCTGTCAGCGCAAGTGATCTTTAGAGCATCATGCCAGACGAATAATTCGGCACTGTTGTAGTAGGTACTTACAAGTCTGTAATCGATTTTCGCGTACCCTTGACGGAATATGCATCCGGCCCGCGCGAGCAGCAAGAGCCTGTGCCCTAGTGTGAGTGTTGTAACCCTAAATGACCAATCTTTTAGCCACTAGCAGCTTAAACGTACACCTTATGGACGACATTTTGGTCACTCAAAATATTTTCCAACGCGCCCTAAAATTCAAAAATGAAACTTTAAATGTTAAAAGATCGTGAACCTGAAGCGGGAAATTACCTACTAATTGTAAGTAAGCAATGCAGTAGGCGTAAGGCCCAACCCTGAATGATTTTGAATAACCAATACTCGACCAAATGTAACTAAACTCGGATGACTTTTAGTCAAGCAGTATGTTATAGCTGTTGCAACCTCACCATATACTTTGAGTGTACCACCGCCGGAGCCTTTTTACTACGAAGACAATCCTCCGAATCAAATGCTATTACAACGCCCTTGGGTCCAATTACATCGGCATTAAACGCGCCACTGCCGGAGCCTGTATAGCACGAGCACCAGCCTTGGAGCCGTGTGCTATTACAACGCGCGTGGGTCCTATTACGTCGGCACCAAATGTGCCGCTAATGTAGCCTTGATACTACGAGCACCAGCCTTGGGGCCGTGTGCTATTGCAACCCACTTGGGTTCTATTACACTGGCAGCAAGCGTTCCGCTAGCCCAGTTAATTGTCACAAATGCTCTAATCCCGAACGAGCGCAGAAACCGCGATAACAACTATGCTTTGTATTTAACAGAAAGTAGCGGGAAAATGTTCAGCGTTGTTCATTATATCCGTGCCTTTGACGCGCATGTCCCATGCATGGTATCATTGCACAAAGTCGTATTCATCGGCCAAAGTATAATAGTAGTGCGAACGAATAGTCTACTGTCAGGCAATTGCATAAGCGTTTTTATCTGAAGAATTTTCTTCCTTCTCAGCGGTTTCATTACTGGGCTGGCTTCCATGTCGACGCTATAATAAGGTGAAAATGGAGGTTAAAATACACAGCATGGCTTACTTGGAACCGCATTCTACACAATCCCTCCCGTTGTGGGTAAATCGACGGCCCCTTTCCGACAGCCTATCGATGAAAGGTAAGGAAAAAGTTCAGCAGTGCCAAGTGCAGGTGCAATAATATGGGGTACGGTTTGTTGACTTATACTAGGAAAGGCGGTAATCTCGTCCCGCCTGACTACGCAGGAAATTGTTATACTAAGCTGTCGCTTATCTTCGTAAGCGGGGCACGTTGATGGGGTAGAGGCAACTGTGAAATCCGGTGAAGGTGCACGGCCAACCGCTAAATGTCGAAGGAAAAATTTGCTTTCTTACTGGTAGTACAGTTTGGCACTGCCATCCCGGGCACAGATACCGTTTGTGAAACCTTGCCACAAATTGTACAGCGGTCTCCTGATTGCACACGCAGACACCTTCGGTGGTAAAGTAACCGATTTGTGCACAGCGAACCGCGTCAACTACAACAGGCTTGATGCATGCAAAACCCAAAGCTGCGGACGCCATAAATTTTGGTCAACGCGGTTGTTGCTTTGCAAGTTGAAAGTCTGATGAAGCACCAATTACTTCGTTGGTCCTTCGCAGAAGCTCTTGATACGGTTCCAAACATTGGACTGGATTAAGCTCTTCAGCACTCTTCAGACGGTGTACAAGATGTGCTAGTTTGGATGTTGGTTTCGTAAAAAAAGTTTTAACGCCCGCAACTGCATAGACGCCGTGGGTAGGTTGTAGTCCGCCAGCCATCGAATGCAAATAGGTATTTGGCCTGTAAATGGATGCACATATCAGAAACGGCTTACTTGTCGGGTACGCGTGCTGCTTGTATGCCGTCATTAAATGCACACACGGCAGCCACACGGTTTCAGAAAATGGACAAGTATATGTTCCCAAGGTACAATCGATGGTGAAGCGGTTTCCCTGGCGAGATACCTCAAACTATGGAGGCGTCAGCAATTTTTCTTCACATACCACTCCATCACCATGGTCCGAGTAAACTGCTTGTAACATTGGTGGTGCTAGATGGCGCATCACTGAGTTGCTTGCGTAAGTAGTTAAGCGTCAAACTTCGTGCGATGAACGTATGCGCTGCCTTCCAGTAGCTAACGCCTGGCACAGAAACACGCAGCATGCCTCTGAGGCTCCTTCAGGAGAACTTCAGAATGCTCCCAAAGTATGCGAACGGCTGCAACAAGGTCATCTGATGCATTCTCAATTCGGTTGTTTGTTGTAATTCCAAAGTGCACCAGTCCAGCTTTGGCGTGTTTCGCCCAAGAGCCTTTTATGTACAACCAATAAGACGGAAGGTAGCGCACAAACCGGGGGACGGTTCGTTGAAGGAGATTTAAGTGTTGTTGAAATCTAACACAGGAATAGTACATATAGAAAGTGATAGTACCCAGTCTCCGTGTCCGAAGTTGCCGTGCGCTGAAATAGATAACGCGACAATATAATGTTTGTCTACATTATGTAACGGAAATTCCTCACTTACATGCTTCCTGATGGCCTGGCGGATGTGGAAGCAGCACAACAAACTGTTACATTGAAAAGCCGCGCGCACTGCACGTATTTGGGCAGCAATTTTGTCCATCATAATTGTGCTGACATGAATGGCATGACCCATAATAGCCCGAAACGCTTCGAACCAAGTAAGTAAAGATGCGTAATCTTCTCGACGCAGAAACGCATAAACTATTGGCCGACCGTAACCCATTCTGTCAGTTATTATAAACTGGTATAGTTAGAAGCTGCAAGCAACGGTTAATGCTGCTACCACTTCTTGTTTCAAACGGTTAGTACCATGAGTGGCGTCTACACAAACGGTACGCGAGAATGGGCGGGACAGTTCTATTCGTTGATGCCGAGCAATTAATACGTGCGTGCATAGGCCTTCCCCTGAAATAATTCGCGCAACTCCGTCTTCCTCCATAGACTTCCTAACCGGATGCGATTTTACTGCAGGTAGTAAAAGCCATCAAAATAAACTTTCACTCAAAGCCAGGTCGCAATATACGACGAACATAGCGGACATCATCCCCGGGAAATGCTACACCCGCGACACATTACACGTTCTGCTGCTGTAGCATACGAAATTGACTTAATGATGAAGCACAACGTCTGAAAACAAACTATCAAACGCAACAAAACGGTCAACTTGACGCAAAGGGAAACTGCTCCAGAAATCAAACACCATGGCGCACGGGTTCGAAAATACTGTTCCTACCGCGCATCTTGGTTTCAACACATGTAAACGGTTGCAATATAACATTCGCATACAATTAAATAAACCTGCAAAGGCAGAACGATAGCCGGGAAGCATTCCATAAAATGACACTAACCTATTTATTGCGCACTAGATTTTAAGGGTTACGGTGCTGCGACTAGGACGCTGCCTCTGAGGATCTTGGGAACAACACGAATCGGAATTCGGGCGACGTGCTTCCGTACATCCGCTTAGGTGGAATTGTACATGGGGCAGTTATACTGCAAAGTCATCTCAAATTTATAAAGTGGTAGATGCTATAAAGTTACAGAAGTTGAAAGCATCGAAAGACGATACTACACAGCAACAAATGGTTATAAACGGTCGTTAGAACGCCTAGTTGTTCGGTTTCAGTTACATCATATCGTTAGACATATAACTTTTGCATTTATGCAAAGTATAGCCGTCTGCGGCACATATACTAAAATTGAAACGATGCAGCGAAGCTTAGCACAACCCCTGCGTAAGGTTAACAAAACTCATGAAGCTTTCCTTGTTCTTTAGTAGCTCATTAAATCCTGACTCTACAATTCGCTGAAGAGGGAACACACGGGAGTCCCTTGTCGTTTCTCTCCCGTCTGAACGTGAATATGTCAATCTTCTCGGGGTATCCAACAGAAAGGCTGTACCGAAGCAACACGGTCACATTTAGCGCGTCGATGTTGCGCCATAAGTCCGGTAAGAGGCTAGACGCCCAGCCAAAACGCAGTGGGTAGAACACACAAAAATAGGTTAGGGAAAAGGCATATTTAAATAGAGCAGTTACCTAACGTTAAAAATCGGACACCTGTGAAGCGTTAGCTTGGGAAGTTGTAGCTGGGCCTCGAGCTCATGGAGGCGCGTCTTTAACGGTCGGAGTCCTCTTCAAAAATGAATGGCGTATTCGGACTGCAAATAAACGGGAACATCATTGCGAAAAACAAACCATTTAATTCCCTATTATAAGAGGAAATTGTGCCTTTAGAACATTTTAGAATAATTTTCACTGTCTTACTAATGAATCTCCAGGTCACAACATGCAACCTATTTGTTAGCAAGTTAAACTGGTATTCTGTGTTCGTAGCAATCTGCCGAATATTAATATAGGTCAACTACCTCTCCGCAGAGGTAGTCGACTTATCTGAATTGTCGGCTGATTGCAACAAAAACAAAATACTCGCCAAAAGCCTTCTACTTCCAAGTAGGTTCAACTTGTGCAAAGTTAGCAAGTTAAAAATTAGCGGATGACCACCAAGTGTCGGGACAACCCACGTTTATGCATACGCCTACGTAACACAGTGTCTAATGTAAAAATTTGTACGGGATATTTGTCTAGGAAAAAAGGGCTATTCGCTGAACTATGAAATATATGGAAACAGAGTTGTTAGCCTATGATCACACCGTCATGGATCCAATGTGTTTGTGTGTTAACCGTCATGCGCAACACGTAGACGAGCGCGTCTCCAAGGGCCGCTGAAGTGTGTTGCAGTTCCTCAGGGGAAATAGAGTACGATGAAGCACTGATGGCTGCCTTAAGGTTTTCTGTGTTGTTGTAGCGTGGTTTGCGCTGTCTTCTTTCATCTTGCCACATAAGTCCTTGTCGCATGATGAAAGGTCAAGGCTGCCCTCTGACTACTGATGCTGTGATCCACGTCCAATCCACCGGCCTGGGAAATTCTAATCCAGAACCGACGCCCCGAGATAGCAAAATTTGCATGAGCTCCAGCTGGCTGCAGTATGGCTACCTGCAAGAATCCAGTAGAAACCAATGGTGGAAAGAAACAGGTATCTAACATAAATAAATAAATAAATAAACTTTTATTCTCGACAATGCGAGGCACACCTGTACAGGCATGATCATGTTTAGTTAACATAGTGTGATTAAAATGCACAAAGAGTACATGGCTGGCTAGCCGAACAACCTCCTCGTGGTGCCAGCTGAGTGGTTCGGGTTAAACCCGTTCCAGCAAATAGTTCGGCGGCAGTGTTCCAGGACGTGGTGGGTTTTCGCCTGGCAAGCGTTCTCCCTATAAAAAGCCACAAATGTCTGCTTATCAACACTGTGACGTGGCGGATGTGACTCGCCACAAAATAAAGTCACTGGCCCGTGGATATCCGGAAAGTGCTATCCAACCCAAGGACATCAATCGCTTATGCTCACATTTCTGACGACAACAAACATTCAAAAATGCTGCGGCACATTCAAAGACACAAGCTACATTCATACACAATTACATACGCATATACACCCATACACTTACATATATTGTTATGCCATACATGTACTTTTATACGTTATTGATCACACTGTTAGCTAAACATGATCATGCCTGTAATGGTGTGTCTCGCATGGTCGAGAATACAAGTTTATTTATTTATTTATGTTTGGCATAACAGTGAATGTAAGTGTATGTGTATATATGTATGCAATTGTCTATGAATGCAGCTTGTATTTTTGAACGTGCCGCAGAATTTTTGACTGTTTGTTATCGGTAGGAATGTGAGAATAAACGCTTGACGTCCGTGTGTTGGATACCATTTTCCGGATGTCCACGGGCCAGTGACCTTATTTTGTGGCGAGTCACATCCGCCACGTCACAGTGTTGATAAGCAGGCATTTGTGGCTTTTTATAGGGAGAACGCTTGCCGGGCGAAAACCCACCACGTCCTGGAACACTGCCGCCGAACTATTTGCTGGGACGGGTTAAACCCGAACCACCCAGCTGGCACCACGAGGAGGTTGTTCGGCTAGCCAGCCTTCTCGGTAGGTGCAAGTATTCACTGTTTTGGAAAAGTGGCTTAATGATTTTGGTGGCTGATATTGCCGCCCACATCATGACGTGCGGTGGGTTGTGAGACATTTCTTCAGCATAGTATGGGCTAGGCTTGTCCCAAGTGCAAAAGGTTCGTGATTGTGAGCTGAGGTACACAGCACATTCATTACTAAAGAAGACATTATGACGACTGCTTTTTGTGGGGATTCCTGGAGAATGTGTTGACATGCCTCCATTCTACTCTGTCGATCAATATCAGACAGTTAACTGACCTGCTTTGTCCTGAATGGTGACATGCCTAGGTTATTTATGAGTACAGGTTGGAGTGTGGAGCGAGAATATGCAACTCGGCAGACCTCTTACGAGTCGACTTCTTTGGAAAATTGAAACCTGACGGTCGAATGATTTCCACGTTCTTCATTCGGGAGGCAGGGCGTCCAGAGAACGAACACCTAGCACAGATCCAACTGCGTATTTTCTTCTCCCATACCACTTATGTGTTTTTTGATGCAGACTGTTTGAAACGGTCCTGGAATGTGATGGAAACATCAGCCGTGGTGCTTTTTACTAGCACTCCATCATATACACAAACAGCAACTATGAGTTTTATTCAATGGTGCAGGGATATGTGTCGGTCATTTTTGAATGTATACCTGAAAATAAATAGGCGAAAGTATCGTGCATATATGCTATAAATATTATGATAAACGTGCAAACATTAAACAATAACGTGTATTGCAAACTAACCAGTTAGGAACAATGACCGGAGCCATAGTGGCTACCCAATACATCCTCCAAATATAACATTTCCATTGGTTAAAATTCTAAGCGCTTCTCCCTTCAGCATGTGCGACGGTCGTTCAGAAACGAAGCAACACACCCATATAACTGTTTGTTCGTCCACGAATCCAGCGGTCTGGTGATCCTTCCTTTTAAGCCGGTGTCCACCTGCACGTCTGAGTGCAAGCATTAATAACAGTAAATGCAATGTGGACGTTTAACCAAATTCCAAATGTTCGCGGGACCACTAAGTATATCTTCCCTGGCTAGCTCCTGTTATGTCCTAGTTTATTAGCAGCTAGCATTGCACTGCTTAAATAGGCCTTTTCCTAACTTATTATTGTGTGTTCCACCCAGTGCATTTTGGTTAGACGTCTATCCTCCTACCGGAAGTATGGTGCAACGTCGACACGCTAAAAGTGGCTTTGTCGCTTCGGTACAGCCTTTCCGTTAGACACTCCGAGAAGCTTGCTATATTCAAGTTCAAGCGGGACAGAAACGGCAGGCCACACCGGTGTGCTCCTTCTTCAGCGTATCGCTGAGCCAAGAGTTGATGGGATGCTAAAGAACAAGGAAAGATTCACGATATTTTGTTAGCTTTGCGCAGGGGCTATGCTAAGCTCCACCGAATCGTTTCAATTTTTTATATGTGCCGTAGACGGTTATGCTTTACATTAGTGGGTATGTTATATACCTAACTTTTGCTGACAGTTGTATCATCCGTTTTACCATGCCGATCATTTCGATATATCCTAGTGTGCTAATCTGCTAATCTGTTCAGCACTCATCGACGCTCAACGTTCCCGTTGGAAGCAGTCCCACCAAGTAAGCTTGCTACCGCCCCACGTCCGTGTTCGTCTAAGAGAATAACGTTTAGCTGCACTTCCAATGCTGGCATATGCATAGGCGTGCCAATGTCTAGCGACCCGCAACTTCAGCATCGACCTTTCATTATGATTCCAATATGTGGAGCTCCACCAGTGTCGCGATAAACCACGTTGATTCAAAACCCATTAGTCTCACAAGACTGACTTGTTGCCCTTCATCTCCCAGCGCCGGTAAGCAAACACTTTTGCGCGTTGACTTGCGGTCACGCCCCTCTATATGGTGTGTCAGGTTGTCAGCACACCTACTCGGTAACAAAGCGTCCCTCGGCGGCTACTATCTTCGTAGCACCGCCATCTCTTGGACTAAGCGCTCTGCGCGCAAGCACGGACCGAGTCCACCAATTTAAACATGCTGTATCATAGTGCACTGCGTTCCAGTACTGCGCGCTCCTGAGGCAACCTTAACCAAACGACAGCTGCATAGCTGTAGCGAGTGGCGGTTCCTTCGGCAGACACTAAATATTGGCAAGGTAATCACAACGAACCTTCACCGCCTACCTCGTCCAGCAAGCTATAAAGGAACAGTCCACTAGCACCCGAACGTGCCATTCCTCACGGCAAACATGGCAACAAATGCCCTCACCATCTGCTTTGCTAAAATAAGACGAGCACCATCAGTTATCCGTCTGCGTCCTGCTGGGCACCCGGTGCCGAGGCTTCAGCCTTTCACAGGCCCCTAACAGCAGCAGCAGCCCCACGGTACCAACATGCTGACCAAACCGTCCTCAGGCGGTCCAAGACCGAATCAACTGCCACGCTGCGTGGAGAAAACTACTCGCCCACAACTCCTAACCTTTAACCTTGCCATGCACCAGGCGCCAGTACCCAACTTTGCTCCGACGACCCACATCCTTATTCCCCAAGTATCAACCTTAACGGATCCCCAACTAAAGCAAAAATAGCGGTGCACTGCATGTCAGCTGTTGACCAGCAGCACTCTAATTACTTCGCGCGCATCACTTAAACGGACCTCGCCTGTATCTACCCGAACGCACAGGCCCTCATGGCTAAACTTCCGGAACTCCAATCTCGCCTTCTGTCAAGGTCAGTGGTGCTAATAGCCATAACGGAAACATGGCTTTCCTACGACAAAACCGAAGGTGAAATCCAACTTCCTCACATGTCAGCTCATCGCTCCGCTCACACAACCCTAGGCGTTTTCGCACTTTATTAGAATATCCCTCAGTTGCAGCAACTTAACAAACACTGCCGTCTAATCTCCAGACACCAGGTGGTGCGAGGTCATAAAATTCAAACGCACCAGCTGTCTTCCTATTATTTACCGCTCCTAACCACTCCACCGAGCAGAAGCACGACTACTGCAGGACCATCACCTTAGGCCAGCCCAAAAACACACACAACTGCTTATAGTGGGAGCTTCTAACCTGCCCCTACTACCTCATGCTCTCCCGTCGACTGACTTCTTTACAGCAGACATAATTGAGCTTCTTAACACGGACCCGTTGTACAACCAACCCATCAGCAGACCAGTCCAACAGCCAATCATCCCTACTAGACGTCATTCTAATGAACGAAGAACCAAAGGTTAAGCACGTTGAGTATGAGGCCCCGCTGGGGTTCAACGACCATTTCATCCTTCTCGAGGTCTAGCCGCACAACCGCTTTGCGGTGCCAGCTGGGTGGTACTAGTCGAACCCGTTCCAACAAATAGTTCGGCGGCAGTATTCCAAGACGTGGTGGGTTTTCGCCTGGCAAGGATACTCCCTATAAAATGCCACCAATGACCGTTTAACAACACTGTTCCGTGCCGAATAAGACTCGCCACAAACTAAACTAACTGCGCCGTGGACATCCGGAGAATATTATCCGACCCACGGACGTTGATCGTCTACCTTTACATAGCCGACGCTGTCGGTCACAAACACAATGGCACACTTACAACCAAAAGCTAAAAGGCAACACCTACGCACAGTTACACACACGTCCACGCATACCTTTAGTGTTATGACAAACATGTAGTACACTTGTACATTTTTGATCACACTGTTAGCATAACAGGTTCACGCCTGTAAGGACGTGTCCCGCATTGCCGAGAATGGAAGTTTATTTATTTGCTTATTTGTTTCGATTTTATACGCTTTACTGGCAATCCCGTCGAAAAGCCAACTTGTACCATAAGCTAGACTGATTGCGGAAACTTGAACCCTCACATTTCCACTAACCGCTTGTCACCAGAGCCCCAATCGAGTGCCGACAGTGTGTGATCAATCGTTTGCATAACCTTACTTGATCTCGGCTCAACTAGTGAGACCTGCAAACAAGTTTTAATGAGAAGAGACGCCCAGCACTCGTCCGCAGTCGTACACAGGAGTAGCTTGCCTCCAGGGACAGGGCATAGAGAAACTATGGCTCTCATCCAACGGCTACGCCTTGGGAATATTACCGTCCTCCGTAACCAATGCATCCACCTTGTACGCAAAGATGAAAGCAAGCATCAGCGTCAACTTTTGCGTAGTTTCATGGATTTATGAGGCCTTCTATAGCCACCTAAACCGTCTTTGACAAAGTAAACACAATATCACCGCACTGATGACCTCCACAGTGCTCACAAATACAGCGAGCGCGGCAGCCGCAGACCAGTGCCAGCAGTACGCATCTACCTTCTCCGTTCCGTCACCGCATGCAACGATAGTACCTTGTTCGGTCTCACTTCCAACTTCCCTGATAACGGTTTGTTTCACTCCGCAATAGGTCCTGGAAAAACTCAAATCCCTGGGGTTTACGGCCTTTCCTGACGTTGATGGTTCCTACCCAAGGCTCCGGCGTGAGAGCGCTGCAGCTCTAGCATTAATCTTAGCTGATCTGTGCACCCACTTCTTCTTGCAAGACAATGTAATAGTAATACACCAACCTAAAAAGACGGCACGCAAAACGCCCTGGCCAGTTACCGGCCGTCAAACCCTCCTCTCTACGATCTCCACAGTGATGGAAATAAATAAATAAACAAATAAATAAACATTTTATTCGCATCTGTGTGAGACAAGCCCATGGTGGCATGAGCAGGTAAGTGCCCTGCCCATATATTTATGGAACTTGTAACAGCGACAGTAGAAAATGGTTCAAACGTTTATGATTGGAACTGTGCACTGGTGGAAACGTAAATAATAATTAGGATGTCATGAGATCGGGACCCGCTTGTAAAGACATAATCAGTCTGCCAAATATTGCAGTCCTACATCAGCTAATAAGAGATCAAGGATCCTGAGGGATGGATTAAAAGATAATAAAAAAGCCAGCTCAAAGTGGTGTGACAATATACTGAGTTCGTGCGTACGTAACGCAAAGAGCAACGGTGATATTTTTGAAAGAAAAGAGACGACAGTACTTGCGGATGTAGAAATGCCAGGGTAACGGCCGTATCAAGTATGGTGACACTAGTTGACCTGCCAGTGTGAAATTAGGGGTTGCGAGTTTATTCGTTGTCGAGTCACATTCGCCTCGTTGCAGTGTTGTTCCACGGACGTTTAATCACCGCAGAGACATCAAGCGGCCACACGGTCCCAGAATCTGCTCTTCGATTGACAGCACGGCTTGCGGCGGCAACCGTCATGCTTAACTAACCTGGTACGTGCCAGGGATAGCTGGAAGGCTGCTACCGAGGCTGGCCTAGGCACGCATGTCATATTCTCGGATTTCTCCGAAGCCTTCCACAGGGTTAATCCCAGCAACGTACTACTGAAACTTTTGTCTTACGGCGTGCCAGGGGCATTGATGGATTGGATCTGAAACCACTGCAAAAATCGTAACGCGCAAGTACGCGTCGACGGAGCGTTGCCCCCGCTTCCTTGCCAAAAGCGCAGTTACACAGGGGTCTGTTCTCGCAAGCATCCCTTCCTTGCCTTCATTGCTGACGTCCCACCGCGAGTACAGTCTACGCTGTTGCTATATGCGGAGGACACAAAGCTGTGGCGCACAATTAACGCTCCGGGCAATGACCACGCACTTCAGACGGACATCGACCGTTTACTTCAGGGGTCCATAGAAAACAACCTATTTAACTCATAGAAATGTCGTGCCCTTCCTACCCGCCCGCGCTTTTTCCCTGATATGTTTCCCAAAAGCGTCCAGCTTCCAGATCACGTAAACCAAAAGAGACTTAAGTATCAGTGGCAAATGAATCTTTCTGCATCAGCATTCTGCCGGAAAGCAGGTTTTGCCGCTAACCGCATGGAGGAATTGCTGTAAAGAATCTTCGGTCAAACTGCCCCTACCAACTTCCACCTCCTCCTCAAAGTGTTTCTTCGACTACCCATGAAGGTTGCTATTCAGGCTTGGACCCCTGGTTATTGAAGGACCAAGGTATACCCAAATCCCCACGACGTCGCGCAACAAAACCGGTCCTAGGTCCCACACACTTATATTATCCACAACAACTTCGCTGCCCGGGCCACTACGCGCTTATGTACTGACGTCTCCGGGGCGACCTGCTCCTCGTATTTATGATCTTATCCGACCCTGGACATCCCTACTGCCCCTACTCAGACCGCACCAATCGCGCACCCACCAACATGGGCACCCACTTAGGCTCACACATCAACACAGTCGGCTGAACTGCAGACGACACTTCTTCGCTTTGCGCATCTGCAGAACGTGGAATGCTCCGCTAGCCGATTTAGTCTCGGCACCTAAGGCGGCGAATTTGAAGTCCCACCTGGACTGTCATCTGGCGAGCTACACCGCGATATTCTCTGAGACAACTAACTTCTACCCGATAATGTCTTTTCTTTCGATTTTCTTATACACCCAATGCTTTTCCATAACAGTTCCTTAGGAAGTGATGAGACGTCACGAGTTAAACCGGCGTATACTTTATTTAAACACCACATAAGACCGATGATGATACGACTAACAAGTGAGTCCAAACCGCTATAAACTTGCTTGGCCTTTCATCAGAACCGACTCTACGTTTTTCTACCCTATGGGACATGTAAAGCTCGAGCCTTTATTCCCACTAAATACAACATCCAATGTTGCAAAGGTGTATGCTTTAAAGTTGCAGCTGTATGACGTAATGTAAAAGCTTGTAGATTTATAACATTCTGTTACTGCTTAGTAACTTTAACTTACCTGCATACCTTCTGTAACTCTATATCTTCTATATCTTTATAAGATGCTCGACATGTGCAAAATAAACGCCTCCGTTCACCGTTCTGCATAAACGGAAGTACGGAATCACATCACCCGTATTCCAATACTCGCTGTTTGCAAAAATAACGGTCTCCCATGCGTAGCAGCATTCCCCCGAATGTTTGCGGTTTCGTGCCATTGTAAGGGCTAAGTTCCTTCTGTAGGTTTAGTTAGCTAATTTGAATGTAATATATCTCACGTTGCTGTCCCAATGCGCATATCCTGATAACCTCGATAACATACTAGCCTGTTTTGTGGTTGTCCGCACATACGTTCTCTGTCTTGCACTGCTTTAGCTCTGAGCTTTTACTAGACCTTTGCTGGTTCTATTGCTCTGCGGAGTATCCGGAAGCTATTACCTCGTAATGTTTTAGTTAATCGCTCGGCTTCTTTGCTTCTTGACCATTACACCTTGCACATACACCACCATAGCAACGGTAAATGGGGTCTTAGGGAGCTATCCGCAAGGGCTTTGCCCGACGCTTGGGAGAGCGAACTGGAGGAAAACTTTTTCGCTTTTTACGCATTGGTGTTGCTACCACGGGCATCTGATCCAAATGCGGTCGTTAACTACTTTGGACATGGTCGGAAGCTCTTGACATCGCCATCGGCTTTGAACTTGTAATGCAATTGCAGTCAAAGTTGCGGCTAAATTTGCTTTCTCAAGGGGCTCATGGCGATGAGGCTACTTCTGTCTCCACAAGACAACAACTTCTAAATCCGGTAACTTTCTTCAAACGGCGAAGCTGCCACTTGGTTTTCAAGTATGGTAACAAAGCTCAACACCGTGCTCACAATTCTCCTGTTAAAGCAATGTGGAATCCCGGTACTTCATGTTCATGCGGTCTAGTACCTATGTGCTTAGCTGCCAACAATGCAAACATATCATTTTTCTTTCTTCCTGATAAAATAGATAGTAATCACGCCATCATATCTATTGGCACTGGCGCAAGCGTTTGTGTATTATGTGCAAACTCTTTGGTTGTATGCATAGACGCGAGTATAAAGTCCAACACTCGTTTGACGACAGCTGATGGCCCGCGTAACCCGATGTATGGTCCGACACATAAACGGATCTACCTGAGGTCACTGTCCGCTAAAATTGACTTTATCCTTGCCACGGCTACGTAAGATATACTAATAGGTTTTAACCTGTCGAAGCTCACGGGACGTGTTGCGAGGTGAAAAAGCATACGGTCAGGCTTCAAAAGGAGAGCAGCGCCCAACACACTGCTTCCCAAGATCTGCCGATGACCCTCATTTCTCAGGTCTTCCGGACACCCGTTGGGTTAACCTGCTGTTAAATGACAGTAGCCGACCTCGTAGGAGAAGGAAGAAGTATTACTATCCGGTTAGACCAGTTTTATGATGTCATCGACGTTAACAGTGCTCGTCCAGAAATGACCGAAATGTGGCAACAACGCCTAGCCCAATGAGCCATCACCAAACACAACAGCCATGCAGCTGTGTGCTCATTCACTACGAACCCCAGCTAGATAACGTCATAAAAGTTATGTAAGACAAAATGATTGCCCCACCAGCGTTAAGTCCCTGGGCGACGCTGATAGTGCTCGTTAAAAGAATGGATGGTGGACTCCACCTGTGAGTAGGCTACCGAAAACGGGACGCCATCACGCAGGGTTACTCCATTCCTTTACAAGGAATTGCTACTACGTTAGACAATTTGGTTGGTGCAATTTAGTTTATTTAGCGTTGGATTATTAGCAGATGGAATGTAAACCGAAGACACCGTTTGTCGTTCCTTCAGATTTCTATGAGTTCAAGAGTACGCTACTGGGACTCCAATGTTCCAGCTACATTTCCAATGCGTGGGCCAAAAAGCCTAAGCGTGGTAGTACTACGGTTGGTTTGATCCATCTTAAAGATGTTATAATCCACTGTTGTTCGGTTGACTAGCCGAACTAACTCCACGTGGTGCCAGTTGGGTACTCCGGGTTAATCCTGTTTCAGCGAATGGTTCAGCGGCAGCGCTTAATTCGGGCTGGGTTTTCACCTCGCAAAGATTCCCCTTATAAAAATCCATAAATATCTGTTTAACAATAATGTGAGGTGGCATATATGACATGCAACTAAATAAACGCACCCATTTCTGCCTTTCCGGAGAATCGTACGCCACTCCATGAAGTCAGCCAATTAGAAGATTTAATTTGCTCTTTTCCTGCGTGGAGATACTAACCGAGGACAATCGTAACTTCAGCACAACAGGAAGGAATTCACCAAACATGATTATGAATCTTTGCACTTACATATATACAGAAATCATACTCCTAGTATAAATAAATAGTGTGAATAAATAAAATACTAGTTTATCCTCGACTAGGCGAAGCGCACAGTTTAAGGTATGATCGGGTGGATACAATAGATATAATAAATAAATAGTTCATCCCGATTGAACGAGTCAGGCCGGTACAGGCGTGAACAAGTGGTTATCAAAGACACTGAACCAACGTATGCATATATACCCAAAATGACGGAGGTAGATGTTCGCAAAATGCGTGGTTAAAATAATAGTACGTAAATGTCATGATAGACAATGTCATTGGAGGCAGATAAAAAGCTAGCGTGGAAGCACGGTAAAAGCTATGCTTTTGTTGTGAAAAACCTGGAAGGGGGATTCGAATAGTTTCGGAGTTTGAGTGCGTTTTAACTCATTATAATGTTCAATAAGTGCGGTTGGACGAAAGGGTGAGGAAGTGTTTTTAACGCCATTGTGCCTTCAATCTTCAGTTAAGTAGACCAGCGTCGGTATTTGGCAGTGGGCGGTGACTTAAGTTTGGTGGCGCGTCACAACCGCCACGTAGCGGTGTGGTTAAGCTGACATTTGCGGCTTTTTATAGAGACAACGATTGCCTGGAGATAACTTACCGCCTTCTGGTACATTGCCGTTAAACACAAACTGAATATAACTGAGCCACTGACAAAGCAACTTAACGTCCGATTTTCCGCGGGGCTAATCGCAGTCGTGGTGCACCTATTTTTCCGTTGGCTCAGCAACATGCTAGTCAGGGTTCGACAGTAATGATTACAACGGGCGGAAGCAGGTGAGCTTGAACCTCAGCGTAATGAGGGTCGGCTAATACATACGCCGTATAAATATCCGTGCAGATCACCCAATTATCAGGTGGGATTGGCAGGCAAGTCTAAGTGGAATTACCACAGCAGGTAAGTAAATAAATAAATAAATAAAATCATTTTTCTAGCTTCAGTTAGAAGCTGTGCCCTTGAGGGTTCAGAACATAACGTACAATAACCACTTGCTCTTGCATAGGTGATAATACAGTTAAGTGTATATACTCCTTGAGCTCCATTACTGCACCAAAGCTGATAGAATCGTCACCGAACGATAAATATGCCAACTGCAATAGCCATTTTCCGCAAATTCCGGACCCGATAAATGGTGGGCTCATGGAAAGCGAGAAGGAGTGTGATGGCTTCACAAAGGCCAGAAAAAGATATTTGTACTAATTACTAGTAACCATCTGAATATAGTTTAAAGTTAAGTTCTTCTAATACCGGCCAGAACAAAGACGTAATTAGCTAGAAACCCTAAACGTAGAATCTAACAAATACGTCTGATTAATGGATGACTTCGCGAGCCAAACACAAGTGGCGTGGCTCGCAGCCAAAAGTAATGACCAGTTTTGTAGCGTAAATATTGCTAAAAATAAAATATGAAAATGTCACTCAAAACCTCGCTTTATGGTTGTACACGATAACAGTACAATTGCCACAATACCTGCAGTATTTCTAATATTCGGAAGCAGCTGCAAATACCGTAGCCAAAAAGCTTGCTATCAATGCCGGAAAACTTTTCAAGCGTATACGGCGAAAATAAGCAAAATGATAAAAAGTGGCTAATTGCTATAAAATCTCAGTAGAGCCGTATAACTAGGAATGTACAATATAGCTCAGAACTAGCAGTGCTTAAGATATACGACGCGGTGGCCGCAAAAGGCACTTCCATGCTTAGGTAATAAAACCTTGACCAATATGTAAAAATATGCAGCGAAACGCCCGTAAGGCAAAATTGTGTGTTCTGCCTGCGCGAAATTACGTGACTCTTTGTAATTAGACCATGGTCAGATAACTTTCGTTTGTCGTTGTCAGCTAGTTGGTCGTAGAAGCCACTGTATAAAGAAAAGCTGCAAACTGATTTAATTTCCAGCGGGTTGCGTTATCCCGGGGCTACATGAGTCTGGTCTACGTGGATAAGCCAAGACAGCTCAGTATCCATTTGACACGAAGGAGCCTGTACACCCCATCCATTTATTAAACAAATTCCTCAAGTGCTACCAAGCGTGGTTCTTTTCGGGTGTGCTATACATGGACCTTACCGCCAATAAGATCTAAAGGTCCATCGTCATGAATAAAGGAATGAGCATTCGAAATATTGGCAAAAGGTTTCCAACGGTGTAATTCGCTACAGCCTGCATGGTAGGGCTTCAAGCACTTTGTTTTCTAAGGTTAGGGTTGTCCATACGTAAAGCACAATTGCGCCCCATGTGTTGGGAGGCTCTACTGTCCAACAGTTTGCTAATTATGAGCTTCCTCTCTTCAAATTTGGAGGTGCAGTATGGGGACATCGATGCAAAACGAGGCCTTAGTGGCACACAATCTATCACGTCGGTGTGCGTTCTGGCGAGTGCTATTCTAGTATGCCAGACAGCATAAATGAATAAGAGTGTAAGTCAGGAACAGCAAAGTACGCAGGCAGTGGGAGCTGGGCTTCCAACTACCTCTACACATGATGCAGGGTGGGCCACGGAGCCAGCTAAAAGATAAATTTTGAACGGACGACGAAGAATAGTTCAAAATGGTTAGCGTGCCAGCTAGTCGGTGTGCCAGAGGTCCCTGACACATGGCTAGCTTACGCGCCAGTGTCAGAAAACCTGCAATATTAAATGTTACGGTGGCATGAAGGATGAGCAAAAATGGACCTGGTTCTTTATGCCGCCAGGTCACTAGTGTTTCCAAAACGCTTGGTGAATATAGTACACCGATAAAAGCCAGGAGATATGGAACTAGGAGATACATTGGTGCAAAATGTCTAGTTTAGTAGATCGTGACTCAACTGACGGTGCGCATGGTACTACATTTATTTCAGGAACTTCATACCTAAGTATTTTGTCCTTTCTTCCTAGTAACGGGTTAAAACTATATGCTTCCAATTCCGGCGCCCTCGCAATGCCATCAACCACTAGGAGCTTAAGGACTAGCGGATTCTCTTGTATTGATAAACAGCTCCTATGTAGGTAAAAATATGGGAATAAAGTGCAGATTTTCGTTGCGTAATACCGATTGGTTCACTTGGACCCCGATAAGAGCAGATGAAAGTTGGACCCCACGGACTATCAGTAAATTTGTATGCACACTCGTAGATCAGTTGCGGAAAGTATCGCAAAATAAGGGTTTACAAATTTGGTCTACTTACGCGGAGCAACAGGACAAACTATTTAGGGGGTAGTAATAGTTAGGAAGGTGGAGGTAAGGAAATGGTGGCAAAGTTATGGATTAGGTATATAATCCATCAACTCAGTGAGTTCAGCATTGCGCTCAGTAACCTTTATAGCCTAACTGAATATTAGGTAAGAAAGTGTGGGTCACCAAGATATCTATGACTTGAGAATGCCGTGGCCGACAAAGACCTTTGGTTTTAGGGAAGAAGGAAGCAACGGAAGGAGGAGAGAAATGGAGATGTAACTGAAGGTGGTCTTTCATATGGGGCACAAGTGGATAGGGAAATAAGGGTCGTGGCACAATGAGCTACTTGTGGGCTTTGTACGACCGTCCAGTTCATAACCGACTGCTGCTTACTTATCCAGGTTCACAGTTAATAGCAGTTGCAAGCCAGGCGTTAAAGCTAAAGCAAGCAGAAAAAGCTTTTTAGTGACGTTTCAAAAGTATAAAGGTGGTGATTCCAATTGTTCATGCCAGTAGGAAACACAGCTTAAGGGCTGGCTATGGTCGCCGGAATGACCGAGCGCAGTTGACATTCATCTGAAAGGCGTGCGATTTTCGGCGGTCCGCGGTCGTGAGGATGGGTTAGGTAGCCGTGTTATAGTTGCGTCAAGTAAAGACTCTGGCAGTTAAACGAACGTGGTGATGTTCCGTAGGTGCGGGGATTTGAACCTTATTGTTCTTAATCGTAGAAGCTAAAAGCTGTGGATCAAAAGCTTCATTGCAGTCTCTAGGATACAGGTATGCACGAAAGCTGGGTAACCGAGCAACCTCCCCGTGGTGCCTGCTGGGTGTTTCTGGCTTACCTCCTTCCAGCAAATAGTTCGGCGTCAGTGGGCCAGGACGTGGTGCGGTTTCGTCTGGTAGGCGTTCTCTTTATAAAAAGCCACAAATGTTCGTTTAACAACACTGTGGTGGGACAGTTGTGACTCGCCACCAACTACAAACCCATTGCTTATCCGGACAACCGCTAAGGTCCACAGCCAGCGAGCATCAAGGTAACCCACGCGGCAGGTTCAAGCACCATCTAAAGGGCAGAGAAACATACACAAATATCATAAACACAGCCAAACACGCGCACGTGCACCCTTACATGCGTTTATTTATCAACATATGCGACAAAGCACCTTGTTCCATTGTACGTTAAGTGAGCGCATGTTGTACTGTTACCAGGATCCTGCCTGTGCAGGCGTGCCTCGCTTAGTCGATGACAAACCTTTTATTTAGTTAGCTAGTTATTTAGTAGACCAATGTCCGATGTGCATCGTATGGATGTCAGACCGCGCTGGTGATGTGGGTAGTATACCCATAGGATAATGAATACAAACAGATGGTGCTTCGGAAAACTGGGGAAGTAATCCACTGGCGAAGTCGGCTGAGCAAGACGCCATGGCATCGCTAATAAGCGGAGCAATTGTCGGATGATGAATCTTTGTTGGGGTGATGTCCAGGTGGAGCCTAGGATTTGAACCAGTTGTTTAAACCACTGGAAGTTACAGATCGAGCGGACCGAAGGCACTAGTTTGGGGTCCGGGCTGTCCACCTATGACATTGGACCTACAAGGGCAGTCTTCAGTCGCTTTACTGTAGTACGGCGATCAAGGTAAGCTTATTCAATTTTCTTATACAGAACTCGCGGAGGGGCAATAAATGCAAGCAACGAGACGAAAGGTTCCGAACGGGAAGGAAGAAGTCAGGGTGGCTGGTGACCTGAAGCCTTACCAAAGTACCCCGTGTTATGTATGTATATGCTAACATTGGTGTCATGTATACGTGTGCGCATTTTGACATTGGCTTTGGTAAAGGGATATTAGTATACAGAAGCTAGGTGTCAGAATCTGTGGAACTATATAGCAAAACAAAGGAGACACAGCACGAGGGAGTGATGATGAAAGAACAAAGTTTCAGAAGGGAAGCGTTAATTGCTAGGAAACATGCCGCTGCAGCAACCTGAATAGGGTTGCAGCGCAAGCTATGCAAGCAGCCAACAGATTTAGAATAAAGCATGCAACAGCGCTTCAAAGGGTTAAGTGAATCACATGAAGGTGGGATCCTACAATGTCACCGGTCGGTCAGTTGGAAGCAGAGGACAGTAAGGGTAAGAGGAGGATTGACTAAGGGCAGATGCTGTTCATGCTTAAGAGATAGTGACAGCACCGGAGATAAAGCGGCAAGAGAATGATTAGGACTAGGCGAGGAATATAAAGTAAGCTAAAAAAGGAATATGCAAGCTTTAACTGGCTAACTAAGGGAAAAGTTGAGGGAAAGCGATCTAAACGGGGGAAGAATAAAGCTAGGTAGCATAGCTAAATAATTGGGGAGCATCACCATAAAATACGGAGCTAGTGTCGAAAATATGTTTGTAGAGCCGTGTGGGTGGGTGTTGCGTAAGAGGAAATGAAAGCGAGGGCCAAAGAGATAAGTAGAGGAGGATTAAAAGATTAATAGGCAAGGTGAAGAATGAAAGTGTAGTTGCTAAGGTTACGTATCGGAACAATTAGTAGCGAATGCAATGTGTGCTAGGGAAGGGTACAACTAGGAAACATAGCCAAAAGCTAAGGATATTTGCACTAAGGTGAGAAGCAAAAATATTTATTGAAGTCAGTAACGCAGCAAGGTAGGTGGTACGGAGTACAAAAGGAAGGTAGAACCAAAGGGACAAGATGAGAACTAATTAAAAGCAAGGGGATAAACCAGGTAAAAAGGAAAACGCTGTCTTGAGAAGTTTAACAAGCGAAACAAATATCAGAGACAAGGAAGACAGTTTGTAGCAAAGGATGCAGTTTGACAACACAGCAAAGCACCTGAGGTACTACAAGCAATAGTGCGGAGCAACAGCGCAGAAGGTAAGTCAGTAGAGCAGCAAAGGTAGGTGGTGCTTAGAAGGAAAAAGCGAGCACGAAATGATAGCAGAAGGAACAGAATTAGGAAAGGGATTCGAAGCAAGGTGGAGAGAGGAAATACGCAGTGGTTTAATTTAAATATAGGAACATTCATCATTCATAACGAGGTCATCTTGAGGAAGGGTTTACGTGGGCAACATAGCCAAGTACATGGGGTCCTTTGCATAAAGGTGCGGAGCTACAGTGTGAAAGGTTAATTAACGATACAACTGTGGTGCTTAGTCAATAGGGGCAAAGAAAAGACAGAGGAACTAAGATGCGAGTAGGAGTGGGAATATGCAAGGGACACGAAGCGTGGTTAATATGTAATATGAAGGGTCCTTGAGGTTGAATAGAGCAACAACTATTAGTGCCTGTGCTGGTAGAAGGGGAAAGTTCATAGGTGGGCAGCGTATCCAGTTACTTGAGGATCTACGCAAAACTTTACGGAGGTACAGTGTAGGAGTTAAATCCGTGGAGCAGCGGGGGTAAATGGTGCGAAAAAGGAAAATAAAGCCAGAGCCAAATGATAACAGAAGGAGTAGGAACAGGCGATGGGTTGGAAGAAAGGTAGATAGGGAACAGCGGTGTCGGTCAGGTTAAATGGAGAAACAATTAATACTGATGAGGTTGTCAGCCTGAATGAAGGATTTAGGTAGGTGGCGTATCCGAATACTTGGAGTCCATTGCACAAATGTGCGGTTACAGTGTCAAACGTAAAGCGTTGGGGCGGCGAAGGCAAGTAGTGGGTAAGAGAATATTAAAGCCAGATCCCTTGCGACAAAATAAGGACAAAGCCAATACTGGGTTAAAGTAATTGAAGAAAGAAAAGCGCATTGTTTTTAAGATTAAATATAGGAACAATTAATATTGATAATGATGTATGCTTGTGTGGAGGATTTATGTAAGCTGCATAGCCAAATACTTGAGGCCGTTTGTACGAAGTGCAGAGCTGCAGCGTAAAAGTTGACATGGTGGGTACACAGTAGGCGGAAATGAAAGTCGGAGCAATGGAGATGAAATAGGACTATGCAAGTGAGAGGGTTGGAGTAGCATATGGTAAATACAGTTATTAGTTTTAATTAGTAAAACTATTATTAGGGGCAGCGGTGATATTTTGGGGAAGGCTATATATTGGCATCAATCCTACTAGCTTCAGGTCCGACGCAAAACAATGCGGAGCTACAGCGTCAAACTAATGCGTTAGAGCAACGGAGGTAGGTGATGCGCAAGAGGTAATCTAAGTCACTTACAGAGGGCTAAGAGAAGGAGCATGACAACGCAAGGGATGCGAAGCGAGTTGAGGAGGTGGAGTAGGCAGGGGATACGAAAAAGCTACAGATAGGCAACGCAGGGTAGCTGAGGTTAAATATTGGAGCCAAGTTTTGCGACCGTTATGTTTGGTTCGGAGAGGGATATAGCTAAGCAACGTAGCTAAAAATCGGAGGTATTTCGTACTAAAATGAAGAGCAACAATGCCAAATGCAAGTCGGTAAGGAGCGGAGGTAGCTGGTTCATAAGTAAAACAAAAAGGCTGAGTCAAAAGGATAAGCAAAGGACTACGTCAAGGCAGCGCTTAAAATAAGAGATGAAGTGGAGAAATGCAGTGCTGCTAGGTTACATAGTTGAACAATTATTATTGTTAAAGATGACAATATGGAGAGAACGAAGTTGATAAGCAACCAAGTCAACTAATTAATGTTCCCCTTTCTACAGTGCGGCGTAACGGTGTCAAAGATAATTTCTTGCTGCAGCCGTGGTAGGTAACCATTATGTGGAAGTGAAAGCCAAAGCAAGGGAGATAAGATAAGGAGTAGGACTATGCAACAGACGTCAAGCATGATGATGATATAAAATGCAGTGCTCTTAAGCTTAATTACAAGAACAACTATCGGTCATATTGATGTCAGCTCGTGGGAGGATTTACGTAGGCGACCTAGCCAGATACTTGATGTCCTTCGCATAAATGTGCAAGACTACAGTGTGGAAGGATAGTTCGTGTTTCAGCCGTTATAGGTAGTCACTAGGTGGAAAGGAGAGCCACAACAATGTAGAGGAGAGGCGTAGGACTAGGCAAGGGATACGAAGCGAGGTAAAATTGGACAATGCAAGGTCCTTAAGGTTAAATAGCGAAACAATCGTTAGTGATTGTGGTGGTAAGCGGGGAAGGTAATAAGTACGCAACGTAAACAAATACTTGTAGATCTACGCAAAACATTGCGGAGGTACCGCGTAGGTTAAGTCACTGGAGCAGTGGAAGTAGGTGGTGTGCCAAAGGAAAATAGAGCTACAGCCAACTCATAACAGCAGAAGTAGGAATAAGCGATGGATTGAAAGCAAGGTAAATATGGCAAGGGTAGTGTTTCATTGGTTCATTGGGGGTACTAGAGAGCAGGAGGGGAAATCCCTTGTCAGGTTACATGGAGGAACGATTAATTTTGATGAGTTCGGCAGCGTGAAGGAAGGGTTTAGGTAGGTAGCGTAGCCGAATACTTGAAGGCCTTCGCACAAATGTGCACTTACAGTGTCAAACCTAAATTGTTAAGCGGTGTTGGTAGGTGGTGCGCAGATAAATAAAATGCAGAGTCAGAGGGCTATGATAAGGACTGACTCAAGGCTGGGAATAAAGTATGTAATGGGGACAATGCAGTATTGCTACCATTTAAATGAGGAACCATTAATTATGATGATGACAGTATGGATAAAAGCATGTGGATAGGCAACAGAGGCAGGTACTTAAGATCCTGCGCTCAATAGTGTGGAGTAACCTCATCATATGTAACTTCGTGGTGCAAGCCTGTTAGGTAGTCATTATGTGGAAATGACATAAGAGATAAGCGAATAAGTAGGACTAGGCAAGAGATTAGAAGCGTGATGAAGTGAGACAATGCGGTGTTGTTAAGGTTAAAGAAAAGGACAGTTATCGGTCATGGCGATGTCAGCTTGTGGAAGGATTTAGGTAGGCAACATAGACAAATACTTGAGGTCTTTCGCAATGATGTGCAGTGCAACCGTGTGAAAGCTTGGTTAGCGGTGAAGCCTTAGAGGTCAGTTCGTAGGTGAAACTGAAAGCGAGCGCAATGGAGATGAGATGGGACTATGCAGGTGCTAGGAGGGGAGTTGAAGCGGGTTAATGCAGGGTTTTTAATTTCTATTGTGGCACTAGTATTAGCGGAAGCTATGTTATTTTGGGAAGCAGGTAGCTCGGCAACATAGCTAATATCGGAATGTCCTACGCACAACACAGCGGTGCTACAGTGGCAAAGGTAAGGCGGTGAATCAGCAGAGATAGGTGATGTGCCGTATGTAACTAAAGCCGGAGCCGAAGAGATATGAGAAAAAATACGCTTAGGTATGGGATACAAAGCAAGGTATTGAGACAGATTAGGCAGGGGAGACGAAGCGAGGTGAAGAATGGTAGTGTTGCGTTACTGTGATTAAAAGCAAACCAACACCTAAACTAGCCAGACGATAGCTTCTTGAAGGAAGGATATATTTTTGGGCTATTTTGCCAAGTCTAGGATGTCAAGCGCTTGGAACAGTGATGCCACTTAGGGGAAGGTTGTGGGTAGAGCAACGCAGGTATGTAGCATGAAGGAGGAAATGAACACCAGAGGTAAAGAGTTAAGTGAAGGATTAAGACTAGGCAAGGGATATGAAGCGAGGTTAAAAGAGAATATGCAACTTTGCATAGGTAAATATAGGTATTATTAGAGGGAACGATAGCAACTAGGTAATGGATATAGGTGGGCAGCATAGCCAGGTACTTGAGACCTTCGCATAAGTTCGAGCCAGAAGTGTCCAGAGTAAGGCGTTGGCGCAGTGAAGGTACGTTGTGTGTAAGAGGAAATGGAAACAAGGGCCCAAGTAACTAGAGAAGGAAAAGAACTAGGCTAAGGATACGGAGCGAGGTGCAGGAAGAAACTGCATGGTGGCTAAGTGTAACTTTTGGAACGGTGCATTTTGATAGCCAGGTTAGCTTAAAAGAAGGATATAGCTTGGCAGTGTAGCAAATATCTTAGGTAATTCGCCTTAAGGTGTGGAGCGACAGTGTCAAATGCACGTCGGTAAAGCAGCAGAGGTAGGTGATGCGTAAGTAAAATAGTAGGGCTGAGGCAAAGGGATAAAATAAGGATTAAATCAATGCAGAGGTTAAAATAAGGGATTAGGAGGGAAATGCAGTGTGCTAAGTTTAAACAGAGGATCAATTAAAAACTAGATTAAAGAATACATAAATAAATGGTTTACTCTCGAATGAAGCAAGGCACACCAACGTACTAATGATCAAAGCGATAAAGATGACAGTATGGAGGAAACGTTGTAACTAGTCGGCATAGCAACCTAGTTAAGACTCTACGCGCAATATTGAAGATAAACAGGGAAAATGTAATTTTGTGGTGCAACCCTGGTAGGTAGTCCGTATGTGGAAATAACAAAGTAGCGCCCAAGATAACCGCCATCTTTTATGTACTATTTAATTGTTAGCCGATTGTGCATTATGCTTTCCAGTTTTAATCTTCCCTACAACCGGCTGGACACACGAACGTCAAGTTCTCGCGCCAACGTGTATCTCCCGCCTTGTTTCCTCAGTCCGCCTCTTCTTGTAGCCCATTGAATACAGTCCGCGGTGTCCGACTTCAAGTGTCCGACTTCTAAGTGGTTTGCACCACTTACAGTAGTAAAATTGAGCCATATTCTTTTTCTTTCATTTGCGGTTGCATTCCTACTCAACACTTATTAGTCCTACACTCAGCAACATAAGATACTTCCGAGTACCCGTAGAAATGTCTGTTAACAAGACGAAAACGTAAAACACCCTCCTTAAGCTGAAGTTGAAAACAACAATGACTATAAAATCCTCTGATAGCACTGCTAGAAACCCACCCGATATTACTGTAAAAACGGGACGTCCAGCATCTAAATTCCAAAAATTTGGATGTAACTGCAAACCACCCTAGCTTTACTACCGCAATTCCGACTAACGACAGATCGGATTATAGCCCTTGAGGGGCAGTAGCCTGGCTGAAATGCAAACTACATGTATACAACACCTAATATGAAGAAGTTTTATCATTCTGTGAACCGCTTGGAGGTTCAGCAACGGTTTTGCTGGACTGATTGAGCACAGCTGCTTCCGTATTGGAGTCAATTACATTCAAAACGCAAGAACGCCTCCGTGGCTCGCATAATGTTATCATACTTAACCTACCTGATAAACCGCCCATAGACAGGGTAACAAATACCCTCTTAAAAGCATGCAATATGGATGGAGTCTCCTGTCAATGCATCAGACTGAGGAAAAAGGATAACGTGACCAATTGTCCGACACTTCTACAGTTTCCAGACGACAGAAGCGCATCCAAGTTTGTACGCAGTAAAAGACAAGATGTTGCACAAACTAATTTTAAAAACATTATCATCAAACACTATCAAACGCCTCTTCAAAGGCGACTAACAATGAAACGAAACCACTCCACCCATCATACACTTCATGTTCCTCCTGAGGAAGACAGTACTGACGCCGTCGTCAGCAACGTCGACCATGACGAGTCAACCGCGTCGTCCAAGATAGGCGATGACGGGTATTTCACTCTTCAGCGTCTTCATAAGAGAACCTCAAACAACAGTAGCGTTGTGTCCATACCTAAAAATACCAACCGAGCTGAAAATATGATCGCCTACAACTGCTGACCACACACAAGTCCTTTAGCCCTTCGCTAAGCCGCGAGCTTTTACAAAAGTTGACAGTACCTTCACCTGAGACCAATCAAGCGCGAGACAAGAACTCAGATCGTCAGGTTGGCATCTGGTAAACAAATCTAAATCCTACCCGAATGAGGTAAGCTATAGGTTATCAACAACCAACCGAGGAGTAGGTAAAACAGGGGAAACAGTGCCAGAATTTCTCCAGTGGGTGGGAAACGAACACCACAAGAACCTGGAGATATGCAGCTAGACCAACTGAGAAAAGTGAACGTCCGCAAGCTTCTCCATGCAATATCGACACTGTTGTCGAGATAAGTCGCAGCGCCGGCCCAATAGTTATCAAACAGTTCTCTGACTACTTTTCCAAACCCCGCGACCTCAAGCTGGCAAAGCCCCTAATAGTGCGACACCGAAATAGTAAACGAAATGGTGGCAGAGCACACGGAGCTACAGGTAAAAGTGTGCAACCCTTAGCTACCTCCAGACAAAATTCACCAACCACCACCCCCCTGTAGTACACCAATGGCAACAATACGATCCGGAGAAATACGCTCTCAGCATCCCCCATCCCGGTATACTATGGATGTACCTCCTTTTGTTGACTACCGTACACCACCAATTCCTCCCCACCAATCCAGCCGCATATCACGTGCGGGTATGACTCAGAGAATAATCAACCTACTGGATTAGTAGTTCATTTAATCCAGTACAACGTATAGCTCAGTGTGCCTCAGCTATCTCACAACACACAGTGCCTAGATACAAGGACGAAGAAACAACCATCACCTACCACTTTAATTCCAATTTAACGAGGTCTTTCAAATCTGTCGTCATTAACATTCGGTCCCGTTTACCTAACTTAGAGCTGCTTGCAACAGTTATGTTTATGTGATCCTCCGATATTGCTTTTATCACTAAACTTGGAGCATGTCGGAAATCAGCGATTCACAGTTTGACCTCATAGGCTTTAAACGTTTCCGCAAGCATCGTTCACACAAACAAGGTGGTGGCTGTGCCATATATCTTCGAAATAACCTGACTGCAATTCCCGCAGATCAGTCTTTGTCCAGTGACTAGAAGATATCCCATGGCTAGTGATCCCGTCAACTGAGCTGCTAGCGGGTTGTATCTACCTGCCGCCCCAAACTACACAACGTGAAACCCAAAGGGTAATTGATACGATAAATGCTGCTTCCAACACCACATACAAATCCAAAATTATGTGTGGAGACTTCCACCCACTGCATGTTAACTGGATGCTGCCTGCACTCAAAAACACTGCATGGCTGTAGGAAATCATCACATGTATTCACCTCACTGGCTGGACCCAGCACGTAAGAGAGCCAACCAGAAGTGCCCCTACCTTAGACCCTGTATTCACGATGGAAATCTCTTACGCCTATTTATTCATGGATAATCAACTGCCTGGTTGTGCTCCCAACACGGGGCTTTGTGATTTGACTAAAGGTGCAATTAAACGACCAACTAAAATGCTAAACCCCATTCGCAACCTCCATCTTGTGGACTGGAACTCATTTAGTCAACGTATCAGTACATGGGAGTCGAAAACGTTATTCCTACCTCACAACCCTACTGCGGTTTCAAATGAGTCTATTAACAATATTGTCCTTGGTACGGATCTACTGGCACCTACTGTATAGAGAAATACCCATGAACGTAATTGTGAATTCAAGCTTCTGTACAAAGCCGAAACAAATTGCGAAACTCAACGCGCTAAATCGCAGCATTATTACAAATACACGAGAAGCTGCTACATTAACAACGTCTAACCCAAACGGCCAAACTCAACGGAGAAAGTCGGATACTCGGCAATCCTGAGAAAATACATACATTAATACAACTACTCCAGAGAAGAAACCTTAAACCCCTTCAGGAAATTGAACCGTTGGCTCTACATGGTTCAATAAAGCGCGGCATCTCCCGCATTTGCGGGGCAATCAACTCTAGTTTTACCTCCTGTTTTTCTCCAACACTCAGCCATTTAATCTTCCACTTTCAAAAAGACGACCGAAGCATACTGCAATACCCCTGTGAAGTTAAGAGAGGTGCAACGTGCAATCGCATCCAAAAACCATCAAGTCGTCCAGGCCCAGATTGCATCTACCCAACTGTTATAAAACTCGGAGGAAAAAGCCACCCTCTACTGTTATTAAATATCATCACAATTTCTCCCACTACAGCCTGCTCCCCAACTCAATGGAAGCAATCCATAATGATGCCTAATCACAAGCGTGGCCCGAGAAAGCAAGTGTCAAACTACCGCCAAATATCTCACGCCTCTGTTGCTTCCAAAGCCCTGGAGCGAATAGTCAAGAAGAATATTGTTCGATATCTAATAAGACTGGATCTGATCAACCGTTCACAGCACAGTCTTCTCTCAAAAAGCTCCTGGGTTACCTGGCAGCTACAATTTCTCGATCACCTCAAGACTATGGTTGAGGGAGGAATGGCAATTATTATAATTCTGCCGGACATGCAAAGGCGTCCGACCGCACGCCGCACAAGCCACTGCTGCCTGTTCTAGAGTAATGTGGAATTGCAACTCCTCTGCTTAACGTGTCCGACTCATATCTAAACGGTAGAACTTAGGTAGTTAAGCTTGGTGAGGGATATTCTACACCTAAACAAATAACCAGCGGCGTCTTCCAGTGTAGTGTGCTCGGACCACTACTTTTCCTAATCTACGAAAACACCATATGTGACGCGATTAGATATGGACATCCATTTATGTTTACAGATGACGTCAAACCGGTCCACTAATTTCATTTAGATCAACTACCAATTTGCCTGGAAAACATATGTAAAGACCTATCCGAACTAAACAGAGATAGTGAGCGTTTATTAATGAAGTCCACTACGGTGAAAGCCCAGGAACTTGGGTAAAGCTGTCGCCTCTCATTCGGGTCTATCATGCTTGCCGGAAGCGTGTTTCCAACGTCTGATAAAATTCGGGACTTAGGAATTAGGTAATCCAACACTTTCAATTTCTCCGAACATGTGCCTTAGCAGGCTGTCAAAGCAAGGCAGATACGCGGATATCTCACCAGAACTTTCTCGCTACCTGAAGCACGACTTGAGCTATTCAAGTCAGTAGTACGACCGACTCTGGAATAATGCACTATCGTTCACAGCCAATTGAGAAAAAAGACAGGACGGCTCTGGAAAATGTCCAGCGATCATTTACCAAGCTGGTCATGGGCGCTACTGAAACCTGACCTGTTAGCGTTGCTGCCGAAAACTCCAGCTGGATCCTCTTCGGTTGTGACGAATAAAGAACAACCTCGTTATCCTACAACATTATAACCCAACGAATGAACGCCGACAGCACCGCACTTGAACTGCGAAAGACTGCAGTATACCTCACACCTAATGGCGGCTATTGATATGCACAAACCTTTCAAGTCATAAAACTCGAGCAAATTTCTTCTTAGTGAGATACACTGAGCTGTTTAACGGACTACATCTATAGCTACGCATGAACCAAAGCCTTGTCACATTTCAAACTATTCTTCAAACGTACCTCAGTATACCAAATGCGTTGAAGATATTTTACTCACAGCAAACGCTGGAAACATTGACAGAAGCTGGTATAAAAAGCATGAGCCGATATTCGCTTACAACTAGCTTACCCACCACATGTCATAACCTACGATACCAAATCCTGTGTCTGTGCAGCCTAGTACCCCCACCCTTTTATTATCTAATCCTGAGCCCCACAAAATAGAAACTAATGACACAAACATCCGTAAAATTTACGTATTAGGTCACGGGTCCATGGCACGATGAAAACGAAAGCATGATCGGAATTGCTATTACTAAACATTTCATCACTATTATGATTTACGCCGCATAAACCACGAAACGTTTACACTAAGTGAATGATCGCTCCCACTTATAGAGTCGTGTACCGTCTGTCGGTAAATGTACAAATTTATTTATTTATTTATGAAACACGGCCAATAGTACAATTGGCATGCTGCCATTACCTATGGAACATACAAAAAACGCAAGCAGATAGGGAAAACCGAGGCTCCTGGGAATAGCGAGTCACAACAATTCCCCACTGTGCACGGGTGCCCGCCATAATCGATAGCTATGCTAGCCATGCGTGTTCCCGAGCCCCGACATAACAGCCAGGAAGGCGAGAGCGGCCGACCACGGCTAATGCTGATGTTAGCTCCTTCATGCTCCCGGCACAACTCATACGTTGCCACCTTGCTTCCGCTTCCAGCCAACGTTTGCTTGCGCGAAAAAGGCACGGCGAGGTAAGCGATAATTAGGTATGCGAAAAACATGCCCAAGCCGCTGAAGTTTGCGCTGCGAATTTATACTGCTCAGTGACCGGCAAAGTCTGTCTGACATGAAAATCCTTCGTCGAATTTACTCATTCCTAGTGTGAATTGTCATCGTATGCCAGCAATGTGCCCAAGGCAGCGGTGATCGAAAACAGACAGCCTCTCAACCTCCTTTGCGTTAACAGGCCACGTATCGCAGCCATAGTTGAGAACCGTTCTCACTGTGGCACTGTAAACACGGCCCGCGGTCCCTACCAGGCCGGTTCGCACGATGTTAGAGAAAGTGAATTGTAGGCTAAGAAAAGATTGGCAGGAAACTCAGATAAACGATGATGGTACTAAAGTCAATACCGTTACCACTCTCTACTGCCTCAGCGCCGCTTTTACGAGCAACGACTAAATTGGTCAGACAGGGAAATCCCCCACAAAGCCTTGCTATTCAGCACTGAGAAGGTTACGTGTGTTCGAGTGTTTCTACACCAACGCCCTGACGGGTTTCCAAACAACTTAATCACCACGCATGTTATGCTGACTAGCCGGAGTTCATGGGAGGAGCACTACCACCTCGCTGGAAAATGGGACAGATGATTTGCTACTTTTAGCACCAAAGCACAGCTGTCCAGCTATATTGTAAAAAGCAGATGCGTGGGCCACGTACTTCAGCGGCCTTTTCATGGTCGTTGCAGTAAAGTCGGTAGTGCCCCTATATGAAAGTAAGGAACAATAGTTTTGTGGAACACCTGTACTGCTTATGCTGCAGTGTGTGAAAGAAAATGTATATTCCTAGCTGAAGCTGTAGAAAGTTTCCGTAATAATCACCTGGTAAGCCGTGTACCTATATTACGGTCGCTGTGTGTAACACAAAGCACCTAAATCCTCGGCTATCCGACCTATAAACTTGAATATACCTAGGAAACGCCTAGGGAAATCACATGGCCATGCACTCTTGTTTGTTAGTAACAAAGTATCTATAGCACACGCTGTATCCGTTGGCACCTTTCATTTCTTTCATGCCGGGCCTCTATGCAGAAACCGATGCTACGTCGCACCACGCCTATGCATACGCCATGCATGTAGTCAATAGGAATGTTCGAAACCATATCGCACACATGCACACAAGCCCTGTGCTTGTTTATATGAGGTATTCAACGATAACATAGGGTGCTTAGAAATCACCGGAATCTGGTAATAGCGCAGCTCCTTACAAGGCGTTGGAATTTCATTCTCCATACTCTCACCAGACAATCCCTCTGCCTAGGGCACCTTTGTTCACGCAAATGCCCAACCCGCAATGTCCGGACGATAGGCAGAAGGAAGAAACATTGACGTCTTGTGCATGGAGGTTTCGTTAGAATTGCTGAAAATGACACCTGACATCAACAGTGGCAACGTACATGTACAGTAACCTTGCTTAGTAAAGATTCGCAAATGCATTGCAATGTTGCTAACAACGTTATTAAGCCGATGTGCGCATTGAAACAGGAAACTCACAGTTAACTGATCCAGGTATGCCAATAATACTTGTCCAACTAGTGTTAAAAATGCACAACGAATGTCTTGGGGCGATAGCAAGCAAAAGCCAATTAGCTTGTGCCTTAAGGCACAACCGTGTTGTAAAAGCTTGCACCATAACACCAACGCGAATAACATAACGAATGCAGTATTAAAATACAAACCCTTATGCGCTTTCTTTTATGTACTCCACATAAAAACGGCCTTACCCAGACAAACTGTTCGTGAACTATTGCTAATGCACAATCGGAAAAGAAGTTCACTACAGCGCAGCAGAATTGGCAACCAAACTGAACAGTGCCGGAAGAAACTCCAACTTTCAGAGCGCGCAAAAATTCAAAAAGTTGGTAGTTGAGCCTTTCTAGCGAAAGGAAACAATTCTTATAAGAATTCTTCAATGAACATTCTACAGACGAAAACGGGCTATTTACTTACTTACTTATTTATTTATCATTTATTTCATTATTATTATTTCATTTATTTATTTATTACTTTTTATTTATTACTATTATTAATTAATTAATTAATTAATTAATTATTAATTTTTATTACTATTATAACTATCACTATTATTACTATTTGACATACTATAACCAGATTGGCCAGACCACGTAAGCAGCTGACAGACGCGTTATCATGGTCTAACCGGAAGCTGACGAAGGCAGACCGTCACCGCTTACGTTAAACGGCGCTGTGGTGCAACCTCGCCCATACCACCATTGTTGCGAGGAGATGTGCCCCATGCCTATAGCGACTACGACAAGGCATGTGTGCTTGGTGAGCAGTATTCAAGTCTTTGTCCGCGAGATAACTACGCCATGCAGAGAACCAGCCGCAATAGTCTCTGGTGACGCTTGTCTGGGTAAAATTCCCGTAACTGATTCTCAATTTCTGTGGTTGCTAAGAGAGGTAAACCCAAGTAAGACTTCCGGGCTAGATTATAGCGGGATCCTTTAGTCGCTATATATCAGGTATGTCCCGCCTCAAGGAAAATCGGAAAACACGGATACCTGGGCGAGATAGACGTTTATTGTCGCAACGCACAATCACGCTATCTAAAGGCATCGCAAAACGGTACTAGCTAGGGAAAGGTATAGTCACCAGCCGAGACACAGCAAATGTGCTTCGAGGCGGAAAAGCCAGAAGCGCGCGAATGCGATTCGTCTGGATGACTCAACCACAAGTAGTCATCGTGTGAACAGGCAAGCTTCCTAATTTGTCTATTTACAGAATGATATTATATTTTAATGTTTTACACAGACAAACAGGACAAACTCCAGGTCACTACATAGCCCCTCCTAGAAGGGAACTGTTAATAACCCATCGAACCACGTGAGGACTGTCCATCGCGGGCCAACCTTCTGCGAGACCACGCGGTGAAACCTGATGCAGCGGATGGGGAAGAAGCAGGTGATCGGACCCTAGCGGGCTCCTGCCCACGTCCTTCCTTAAGGCGCCGCTAAAAGGGGGAGAACGTTCTTCGCATACGATCACTTGTGTTGGCCCCCGAGTGAGTGTTCTCCGCTTCGCAACATGAAGAAAGGAAGAAACAAAGTGGTCAAGCATGAAGAAGAGGCCACGGCAACGAAAGGGAAAAGCACTTACCAAATAGGCAGCCAAAAGTCAAGGAAACAAAACCCTTTATCGGTTTTCAAAATGGTATTTCTGATTTTCTTCTGATTTTCAAAACGTTTCGCGATGTTTTTGGTTTTCAGCACCATTTGGGTATTTTTACGTTTTCGGAGGATACTGACGCGAATAAAAACCAGAAAACCCTGTTAGAAGCAAAAATGCTAAGCTAATGTTCTAAGAAACTTGTTGGCTAGTGAACTGGACGACTAGACCTAGTAAGCATTCTAGGCGTAGCCGACTCGGGGGCTCAAGAGCGGGTTGCCGGTTGTGGAATTGCAGTGTGCAGGGGTTTCCTCCACCGTTAGTTGGGTCGATGCGTCAGAGGACGAAAAATTGGAATCGTCGTTTGACTCTGGTTCGACCTAAGCAACTTTGAGGCGATCGATTGTGACGGTTTCGAGCTTGCCGTTGCATACGTCGACGAAGAAGCGAGTCGTACGTTGTAGTATTTTGAATGGACCTTCGTAAAGTCGGTCGAGTGGTCTGCGCAGACCATCAATGTGAATGAAGACAAAAGGGTAGTGGTGAAGACCTTTGGGGACCTAAGACTTGCGATGCTATTCCCTTACTGCGGTCTATTTATTTCGGTGCATGCTCGTGTCTAGCTGCCGAACTTAATGCGCATCCTACCGAGGTGTGCTTGGGCTTTCAGAGATGAAAGCGCCTAGTAATCGGTGGTTGTCCATAGACAAGTTCGGCGCTGGACGTTTCGAGGTTGACGTTCAGTGCTGCTCAAGTGTTGATTAGTAACCTTGGTAGAACTTCTGTCCAACTAAATGCATTGGCGGCACCTAACGTGGGTCTAAGCTGTCTGCGGAAGCGCTCTACCATTCAGTTTGCTTGAGGAGCTCAGGCAGTTGTCCAGATGTGTTTACATCCGAGGACGTTAACTAAGTCGTTGAGCGTCGACGACTCAAATTATGGACCAAGGTCGGTAGTCACGGTGGCTGGACAGCCATGTGAAGCTACCCAGCGCCTGACGAAGGAGCGCGTTATGGTCTCAGTTGACACCTCAGGCCTTGGGACAGCTTCAAGCCAACGAGTGGCGTGATCCATAATGGTCAGTCTGTTATGCCAAACATGTACTATTTGTACATTCTGATCAAACTATGTTAGCTAAATATGATCCTGCCTGTACTGGTGTGCCTCGCATTGTCGAGAATAAAAGTTTATTTATTTATTTATGTAGACCATGCCTTGGGATGGCGGAAGTGGTCCAACGATGTCTAGGTGGACGTGAGTGAATCGACTTGCTCGTGACAGGAGGGGTCCTATCGGAGCGGCAACCTGTCAATGAACTTTCGCTCGCTGCCAAGTCAGACAGTTGCGTGCCCCAAGTCTGACCTCGAGTGCAGGTTGCGCCAGACCTCAGCAATCATGTCGGCTAAAGCGCGGATAACAAGCTGCGCGATTTTTGTGCAGCGTAACGAAGACTTTTCAGCGAAAGGCAGTTGATATCAGTGGACGTGGTTGTCCGGTAGAGCCGCCCCAGATTATCGTATCTGTAGCCGAAGCAAGCGGTCTAGGTGCCAACTTTAACGTGGACTCCACAGAAAGGCGTAAGGCCTTATTCGGCTTTCTGAGCAGCGGCCAGAGCGGATAGATCGAGTAACTGAACGGTCGGAGCCAGAAAACTTGTTATTGAAGCGTGTCAGTCACTACGTTATCCTTGTCAGACACGTGTTGGACGTCCGTCTAAAACCGAGACAGGCAACCTAGATGACGAACTTTACGCGGAGAGTGTCGGGGCGAAGGGCTCCGGAAAGCAGAGACGAGTTGTTTGCGATATGTAAATTGGTAAAATGATAATCTTCAAAAGCGTGACGAAAATGGCGAACGGCGGCTTATACGGCGAGAAACTCGCGGCCAAACGTGTTGTATTTCGACTCGGCTGTTTGCAGGTGTTGGGAGAAGGACGCTAGTGGTTACCAATTACCTCGGGAAAATTGCTGTAGGACAGCGCCGATTCCTCTTTCCGGGGGCCGACGGATACGCGGCTTTGAGCTTTCGAGTCCAAGTAATGAAGCACGACGGCAGAAGCGAGTGCTTCTTTGCTAGCTTCGAATGATTTTCGTGCTTCCGGTGTAAGCTTAACTTTACCGTTGTTGCTTCCACACAGAAGAGCGGTGAGCGGTTGCATAAGCTCGGCGCAGCCTGACAAGAATCGGAGATAGTAGTTGACCATGCCGTTGAAGCGTCGAATGGCGGCTAGAGTCGTTGGATGAGGAAAGTCGCGAATCGCCTGGGCTCTGTCCTGCAAAGGGCGGATACCTTCAGTAGCTAGTTGGAGTCCGAGGAAGTCAATGCGCGGCTGCATAAAAATGCACTTGTCGGGGTTGACCGTGACATTGAGCGCCTTCAACCGTTCGACCAAGAGGCTTAGGTTCGTTCGGTGTTCTTCTTCGAAGAACTGGCCACCAGGATTTCGCCGATGTACGGGTGGACTAAGTCGAGTGCATGTAGGACGGAGTCAGTGAATGGTTGAATGTCTGCGCGGCGTCGCGCAGACGGAATGGCATTCGTAGAAACTCGAAAAGTCCTAATGGTACAACAACGGCGGCCTTTGGTATGCCTTCGTTGCGGACCGTGATCTGATGATAAACTCGCACTAGATCGAGCTTCGAGAACTTGCGAGCGCCATGATGACCGGCTGTAATATCCTCTATGTGCTGAATAGGATAAGGATCCGGAAGTGTAAGGTTTTGGATGGCCCGGTAAGCGCCCCATGGTCTCCAGCCTTCTGACTTTTGGGGACCATGTGAAGGGACGAAGTCCAATGGCTGCTGGATGGTCGGACGATCCCATGTTCGAGCATGTGCTTGCATGCCGCAGGGCAGGTTTGTGCTTGTCCGGAAGCGGTCTTCCGGTTTTGGAGGAGACGAGCGACCACTTGGTAAATATGTGATGCGGCGTAGCTGCGGCTGCAATTGACAGAGACTATGAAGGTCGGAAGACTTCAGGAAAACTCTCAAGTAGTGGTTTACCGAGCGGCGAGTTGGTAGTGGCGTACACCAGAATGAGCGGTGCTACATCGCTGGATATACCGGCGACGGAAAGTTCCGTTTTGTCTGATGGATGAGACGATGCGCTTTAGTGTCGACAAGCAAGTCGAAGTGCTGAAGAGACTGCATACCACTAATGGGATTTTGGATGTCAGCGACAAGGAATACCCATCGAAAAGAGCGTCACAGAAAGTTGTTACGCGTGCTCGCGAATTGATTGTAGACGCGGCTGCTGGTGCGGTTGGCGGCGCGTAGAGAACCAGTCACCTTTTGGGTTACGTCGTTGGAATCACGTGGAAAGGCGCGGACTTCCGCGCCGGTGTCGAAGAGATAGCTAACCCGTTGGTTGATCGGCGATGAAGAATAGGCGCTAGGTTGACCAGATACGTCCGTCGCCCATTAGTGCTGGTCGGCCCGTTTCCCTTGCCAGTTGCGTTTGAAAGCACAAGGTGGATCCGACTTGGCCTGCGGGACAAATCGTTCATGGTACCAGCAGTAGGAAGCCATTCAGCGCGGTGACGTTGATCCAGATGGAGGTTGACGATTTGAAGATGGACATCGGCAGCTACACCCAAAGTTGTGAAAGCGGTAAACTGCTTGTTAATTGCGGCAACTTGCGCATTCATCTCGGCAATATCAGTTTTCGACGTGAATCGAACTTGCGAAATCTGGCCGCAGAATCACCAAAGTTGGTATGCGATATCGGCCATCAGCGTTAGGGATGCGCCAGCATTTGCGCAGAGGATATTGCATATTTCACGTAGCAATCTACGCAGCCACCTTTCCTTGAGAAATGTATCGTCCACCATATTGGATTTCACTGACCTTTGTAGCTTGCGCAATAGCCTCAATGGCTTGAGGTCACGCAAATCCGTTTCGTTCAGAAGGTTCTTGATATGTTGACGATCTGAAAGACCTGTTCATTGGGGAACCGCGAATTTAATTTTCTCGTAAATTTCTCTCTCTGCTGGCAACTTTAGGATATCGTTACTATTATCGGCGACATGCATAGGAAGCGCAGAGACGACGTGGGGCTATTTGATTCTTTAGGATATATTGCCATGAAGTTCAAACAGTGCCTTCAACTGAGTAAACAAATGTTTTGGGTTGCTTTCGCGATAGGACGGAGTGGCATTGGTTACATTTTCAACCTTGCCGCCAAGGGCTGTGTGACACGTATCCATAGCAGAAAACTTATACAAAGTAGGCGAGATAGAACCCGAAATATGCACAAAGATATGAAATTGGATGGACGGAGTGATAAACTGAACAAACCAGGAAAATAAATTAGTAAGTAGCTTACCAAATTTTCTGTCTGGCTCACCAGCTATAGTGGATTCGTTCGGTCGCTATACATCAGCTTCCTCCTGCCTCAAGCAAAATCGGAAAAAAGACGGATATATGGACGAGGTAGACGTTTATTGACGAAGCGCGCAAGCACCCTAGCTAATGCACCACAAAAAGCTTCCACAGCCGAGACGCAGCAAATGTGCTTCGAGGCGGTAAAGCCAGAAGCGCGCGAAGGCTATTCGTCTGGATGAATCAAACACAAGTAATCATCGTGTGAACATTCAAACTTCCTACTTTGTCTATGAACGGATTGATATTATATTTTGTTATCATTGTACACAGACAAACAGGACAATCTCCAGGTCACAACAAGATTCTGCTCATCCAAAATTGTTGCACCGGTTGACAATTAAACTTAAGTTCAAGTACAAGTTCAACTTCAGGGATGACTGAAATGATAGAATGAATCCCGTAAGTGTTCCTACTTGCGCGGGTCGTCCATCCAGGAGTCGACAGGGGCGTACCGACTTCTGGCTGGGTCTAAAACGAAAACCCCGGAAAAGACCCTCTGGTCCACCAAGTTAATGCCCACGTTCCTTACACTAGCTGTCCCTGCTATTTTAGTTACGTAAAGTAAGTAAGTGAGGAAGAACCATCGAAGATAAAGGTTAAGGAAAATCAGTTTAAAGAAGAGAATAATACCAATGGTCAGGGAAGTACAGAAAATAGAAACGAAGTATGAAGATGGGAATTATTCAGGTAAAGGAAAGTTATCGTGCTGCCACCCCAGTGCGTCTAGTTTACGCTTCAACCCTTTAATCGTGGCTTCCTTGACATCATTTTCTGAAAGCCAGTTCTAGCGCCCGCTGACTGGACACGATAACCGTGTCTTCGCTCTCATTCGATCGGACCGCGGTTTGTCCAGATTCGTACAACGCCTGCGGAGACCGGATAAGCTAGCAGGACTAAATAGCCAGGAAAAATCAGGCCCCACGTTCCCAGGCCAAAGACAGTAGGTTAGGATTAGGTCCACTCTAATCCTTCGATGTTGCGTTGCATACATCCCCAGGCTAAGTAGTCGTGCGGGGCATGATTGTCCTCGCAACCCCTCGACCAATCTAGCACTGACAAGCAACACCCATTCTAGTGCCATTTTGCCCCAGACAAGGCATGCTGGACGGGTCTGGACGCAGTATTCTAGGTGGTGTCGCACAAACGCTGAGACCAGCTTCACAAACGCATTAGCGGTTGCAATCCCGAAAGAACGACGTATAAACCACAACATCCAGAACACGTTACTATCCGCCTTCCTCTAGTTGTCTCCAGAGGGTAGTGGGAAACAGTGGACGACACCTAGATCAACCTGATGAGTCGCGTGAGGGAGTTCATTCCCATCGAGCACGTAACCTTGGAAGAATAAGACGCTCCAATCCGCAGCACTGAACACTTTCTCCGGTTTTTGGGAAACAACCACAAGACAGACCATTCGCAGAGTCTATCCAGAGGCAGTTGAAGAGCCACAGGACCTCCGGTTATATCAATAAGATTCCAGAGCTTTAGGTCATCAGCAACTCAACGCGATGGTACTTCAGCTACTCCGTCAAGTCATTCACGTGGATTGAGAACAGCAGTGGACTTAGGACAGGTCCTTGCGGAACGCCGCTAAGGACAGCTTGTCGAAAAGAAAGTCCGCTTCCCATAAAAATACACTGTTCCCGTCTATCCAGAAAACCTGACACCCACTGGGGAGCGCGACCGGGTATTCCGTAGGATCTTAACTTCAGTAAGAGTCGCGAATGGGTGACAGTGCAAAAGGCCTTGGCGAAGTCAACGAACACCACATCCACCGCATATCTACTATCTACGGATTCAGCCCAGCTCTCACGAACTACCAGCAATTTGTTTTGACAAAAATCCCTTGCAGGCTCCAGGTTGCTCGACATTAAGCAAGTTAAATATATTTAAATGGTGCTCCACCATATCTCATACTAATTTTAAGTAACAACGACCACGCTAGTCAAGCTGACATGCCTGTATGTAGCCGGTAAGTTTTTGTCATCGCACTTGAAAATCGGGCAGACAACAGCTTCCTTCCATTCAGTAGGTAAGACACAGCTGTTGAATGGTTTTTGAAACATATAATTCAGAGGTCCGGAGGTAATTTACTCTCCTTCTGCTGACCATCCATCCGTTGACCAGGCAAGCATCCTACTGGACGCTCCAGTTCACATGGAGTTAACTGACACAGATGCCTCGGACTGCATTATTGACCCACCCCAAATGGAACGCATCACAGGCTCCTGGGCAACGAAAGAATAAGCGTGTGTGCGTGGTGATACGAATACGTCAATATGCGCATGCTTACACACACAGAACTATATGTATATGGGTACGTATATACAAGTATGTTGCTTGATCTCTGCGTATGTATAAAAATATATACGGCAAACATTCATCATTGGATTTATTTTATTACATCTTGTCGTTCCACGGGAATGGCTGTTGCTCGATATCCCCAGTGTGGCTGTGCTTGATGTACACGTTGACAAGGTGTCTAGCTGTCTATTACCCACTACCTCGTTCATACTGGTTCTAGGAGACAGTTGATCGTTGCTGCAGGGGACGGGGTGCACGGCCCTTGTGGCCGTGCTAGGCCCGAAGAGCTGTTCCATGCACTCAGTGTGAAGCGGACTACGGTCCGGCTACCGCCTTGTGCGCGACGGATTCCCAAATATAACGTGCTTGCTTTTGCCTGCGAAGGAGTGTGGGCCGGATAAGTTGAGGAAACGTGGCTCCCATCCACAAATCTCCCGGTCTTAATCCTTCGGGTTTACACTGCATGTGGGGTGTGTGGTTGGAGCTGTGGGTGGTGCAGCGCAAGCCGACCATGGTTCCTCTGTTGGAGCAGACGTCCTGTGTCTGGCTACACTGACAAGTAAATCCGAAACCCGATGCCGCCAACCATACGGCAAATAGAGCCCATGGAAATGCAAGTGAAGGGTTGCATGAAGAGGCATAATGTGTATAAACGTAATGGTTTGTTGGCGCACTACATATAAATGGCTGCTAAAATTCTCTAAAGTTATGGTTCATATATATTTATATGTACTGGTATATATGGATATATATGCAAAAGAAATTTGTGAGGGATAATGGTTTGTTCATAAACAATAAATATGAGTATATATGTGTGTGCGCATGGGTATTGAGTCCTGCATCTTTGCTGAATAATACAGGGAAAAGTGAACTTGAAAGAGGTACTGTGAATGTGTGGTTGCTGGAAATAAAAGTGGCCGTTTTAATTTTAAACGGTTTTGTGGTACACAGTTGTGGACGCAGTGGCATGTGATAATTATGATTTGAGACTGCCGCTGTTTGTTATTGTGATCAGCAGCCCCTTTTCCGCTCTGTATCCTAAATGTAATGTTATGGATTCCCGCAAGTAAAGACGACTTTGCATAAAGAAATAGTATGTATGCATGGCAGGAGTTAGTTAATCAGTGCGGAGGTGAAGAGGTTTGGGGGAAAGGGGTTCTTTAAACATTTAAAAATGTTTAAAGCTTACTTATGAGTGGAAGGATTTTGGTGAGTATTTTTGTTCGTCGCAATCAGTCGACAATTGAGATATGTCGACCAGCTATCCGGAAAAGTACCAGACGGCTGTTTCGCCCTATTGGAGCTCATCAGTGATGCGCATCCTTTGGTCCTCTGCGGTGGATCGAACCCATGACTGCTAGTGGCTCTTGCCAACTAGCCCGCAGCTTATGCAACTGCGCCATGGAGGACGGTATCCGACCATCACGAATTGTTGGCTAAATGCGATATAGCCCGACCCATCCTCCAATGCCATGCAGGCACCTGCCATGCAGATGACAGCGGTTGGCCTTCCGGCTTCAGGACTTCCCAGGTACGGCAGCTATGAATCGACATAGCATTTCGGGGAATCCGTAAGGACGAATTGGTATTACTTATGAGCTTATTACCTTGGGAAGGGCAACTGAGGTAAGATAGTGAATGCGGTGAAATAAGAAAGCTGAAATTTGGGAAGTGTTACCGTACTGGACGAATAAGACGTGGACCTCATTGTCCCTTGATTTTAACTGAAGATGCAGCCGTTATTAGGTCACTTTTAAGTGTATCGCGATGTATGTATAAGGTAACGCTCTGCCTGGAAGAGTGCTATGCATAATGAAATACATGTGATTTTTAGGACTAAAGAAATGTCAGCGTAATAGGAACAGATGCACCGGACCCCGTGGTACTTATATGCTCAATGCTTTTATGAGGGTATAGGTTTTTGTAAGGTGCACGAATTGACGCTCAAACCATATGCAAATATTCTCGCCTAGGTAATGAACTTTGCGAACGCTCATTGCCAACCAAGGGAGAATACTGAAAGCTGATTCATCCTGCGGTTTCACAGGGCGAAGTGCGTGCGCAAAGAAGCAAACGTTAAAAAGGCGAAGGGAAATGGGAAAACAAGCCTTAGGATCAACTTACGGTTTCTACTGCAACTTCATCGTTGAAATGAACTGCAAAACGGAAACATACTCGTGCTTAATGGACGAGAAGGTTGTCCGCATTGCCTGCAGCCCTGCCTCACATGTCATAATGGAGCATTTAGCCCATATATCTGCGGTAGATTACGGAAGCACCCACTGAACCTGTAACCTTCTAGGCTGCCACAAGGAACCTGCAGACTTTGCATGTTTCCTTTGCGATGTCGGACGACAAGATACGGTGAGGTGGGTGGCCCTGAGAAGGGTCGTTTGTCCGGTCTCTAAGGAATGTACAATGTAGACGAACGAGGAAAGCGAAGGAAGACCGGACGCGGTGTTGTGGCCGCCGACGGCAAATGGACGTACGTGACAGGGAAGTGACTAATGGCGGTCCATCGGTACAGTGGCAGCTGTAACATGGACGGCGGAGGGTGGCGCATATCTACTTGGGCTTTGAAAGGGAGGTCCTCACTGACATCCAATCTTACCTGTGGCTAGGTATCACTGACGCAGCATATTATGTGGTGCCAGTACGTGCGAGGTGGGCCAGTGTCAGCGTTCACTTGGAGGACGAATGGCGGCGCAGGTAAACTTAGGCTCTGCAAGCTAAGTGATCATTGAATTACAATCTCACCGGTGGTTACGAATCACTCGTGCTTCATATGGTGGTACCAAGTGGTGGGAGGAGGGTCGTCGTCGGGGTTAACCGGGACGGCGGGTGGCGGCGCATGTTAGCCTTGGCTTTGCAAGCGAAATGAGCATTGCGATCCCACAAATGGGCGAAACCTGACTGCGAACATCCGCGAAGGTACTCGGTCAGATGCAATCTTCTCAATGTCATATCACCAGCCCGCAGTGTTCCAGGACGTGGTGAGTTTACGTCTGGCAAGCGTTTTCCCCACAAAAAGCCACAAATGTCTGCTTAACAACACTGTGACTTGGCGGATATGACACGCCACTCAATAAAGTCATTGCCCCAACCACACATTGGCAAGTTGACCGATACCACATTTACAAATTCTATGCATATATCTGCTTTCGTACGAACAAGCCTACACATTTGATCAGTTACATGCCACTATTCTTAAATATTTTTGCAGCTTCTTCCTCATGCTTCACTCACCTGACTCGCCCTGTGCACACAACCTACTCGGACTAGTTCTTCACCAACATACTCCACATTAGTGATCTAATTCTTATCTTTACATCTCGCATTCTGTGGACATAGACCTCGTACAACATTTGGGCCATATGGGCCCACATTACTGCCTTCATCTGTACTTCTCCCGCTCTTGATGCGGCTAATCATGCTACTATGTACAATATTACAATATGCTGAGCATGTCCAAAAGGCGTGCATCGCTTTGTCGAGAACAAACTACTTATTTATTTATTTACTTGTGGCTGGGAATCACTCATACTTCATATGGTGCTACCAAGAGGTTGGAGGCGGGCCAGTGACAGCGTTAACCTAGACGGCGGATGGCGGCGCACGTCAACTTGGGCTCTGAAATCTAAGTGATCAGAGAATTACAATCTTACCCGTGGTTACAAATCACTCATGCTCCATATGGTGGTACCAGGTGGTGCCAGCGTGGACAATCGCAGCTGTAACCGGGACGTCGGAGTGCGGCGCATGTCTACCTGAGCTCTGAAAACGATGATAATTGAAATGCAACCTTATCTGTGTTTGCGAGCCACACATGTTGCATATGGTGATACCAGGAGGTGCAAGCACTTGACTTCCGGCTGACCACCTGAAAACCCAAAAGACGAAGGTCTTACTCACCAACAGCCCGCCTGCGCTTGAGGGTTCTGATGGCTGCCTTTAACCTCAGTCGATGTGCCAGTGGGAGGTCCGACTGAACGCGGACATTACCATCCTTGAGTTTGAGTGCAAGCCGCCTTAACGCTTCGCATTCCTCCGGGTTGCGAGGACTACACGAAATAGTAGGGATCGCGGTTTTGGTGTATCTACCGGGACTTCCCAATCTGGTTATCTTCCTGATAGTGACACCGGGTAAACCAAGTGGAAACATCTTGGTGACGCGGAGCTTGAACCACTGGCTACATACAGCATGCGTTCCTTTGATGGAGCTGCCGCGGATTCAGCAGGGTTATGCAAGCTAACGCTGCTATTAGTAAAAGAATGACCTCGACGAGGCGTATGCACTCCACGTGTCTTCGACTGGACTCCAGGTTCGACCACTTTGGCAGTTGACACTACGCGCTTCTTCGCCAAGGGAGCTGGAGTAATTGAGATTGAGGCTTCGTGTTCTATCTCCAATTCCCTCATTGGTATAGGCTTTTCAGTCCTTTCGGGTGTGGCCGCAGTCGACACTGTGCTTTGCTTTGCCTTTGGAACTCGGGTGATTGGAGTTGGAGCTTTGTGCTCCACCTCCAACACCTTTATGATTTCAGTACCTTCTGGCCTCGAGGGAGCCTTATGGACTTTCCTGGCCCTCTTCCTCTTGCTTTTATTGGGCACAGAGCTGTAAGGTCGGTCTCGCTTTGGACGGCTTCCAGTACGAAATTAGAGGCCTATTTAGATGCATTCTGGACCGTTGGGTCACACGACACGGTAGACCTCACTGCATTGGGCTTTTCATCGACAGCAATTGAGATCAGTTGTGTGCCTTCTTCCAATGAGCCGACACCGACAGAGACTCCATTTTGCTTCATCAGTAAATCCGATTTACCATCAAGATGTGAGTAAAGACCAAAAATGCTGGATACCCAGCCCGACGTTGCTCATTGTCTTCTCAGTGACCCAAAGGCGCATAGTTCGACGGCGATGGCATAAAAGACAATTGCGCAGCATGCTATGTCTAGTCAAAAGCATTGCGTACTGATCAGGACTCGGACGGATACAGGTCTCATGGTACCTGCAGTTGCACCGCATACCACCAGACTCGTTCAGCACGGACATTGAGGAGCGCAGGCTGCCACATATAGCACCAGGTTCCCTTTTCAAAGCAGCCGAAGACACATTAGCGCCGGTATGTAGTGAATCCGAGATGAAGCCTTCCAAGCGCATGAAACAAGTATCAAAAGGTGAAACAGACAAACTGTTACCCTCAGGGCAGTCAAGCAAAACGGGGACGGGTTAAAACCAGGTGCAAAACGGAGTACAAAACACAAAAAGCGGGAAAATATCCAGAGGCTGAACCCGAAAAGATGGCCGACTTTTGGTACGTACCTGTAAACGGGTACGATGTAATCCGAAGAAAACCATGATCTAAAATTATTTGGATCAAACAAACTTTGACAAAAGTCATATCTTTTGCACAACACTAGTAAACACTGTTTCGATATTGTCCTTTGAAAGTAAAAGCTCAGAAAGACAACACGCTCAAAACTTTCTCTTTACCGCCAAGAAGGAGGAGACCTTGAAGAACTCAAACGGCAAAGACGCTTTGCCTTCCACCGCGTTGGATAAAAGTAAAGGAAGTAACGGCAGTCGGCAGTTTGGTAGGTTTGGTAGGTTACCCTATATAGTTAGTTCCCCGACAAGGACCGGGAAACGAAGTTGGAGGAAGCTTCCTTACGCACATGTTAAACCGTCGTAGGTTATGCGACGTGTGTTCGCCAAGAAGTGCGGCACGTATGATGAAGAGAATTGGCAACCTTCATGCAATAAACGCGCAGAACATGGAATGCAGCAGGACTAAATAGGCGAGAAAAACCAGGCTCAATTTTCCTTGTCTAAAAGCGGCTCCTTAACACTAGGGCTTCTCTAATCCTCCGATAAGAGGCGCTGAACAAATCGCGAACCACAGTGAACGTAGCACAAAGGCTTGCTAACTTCCGCAAAGGATAGTTATCAAAAAAGAAACCAATTTCCACAGCAATACCCTTCGCCCGTCCATCAAGGATAGCCTAAAGTTTCTAGAGAGTACCACAAAATATTCCCAGATTGTGACAAAAAGGCTCCTATACGCTGTGCAGATTATTGCTATTCAACTAGACCTGCACTATATGTTGTATAAATGTTACAAGGAAATGGAGTACCACGCCGGTCAACCAGACAGGCCAGTGATTGACCGGCAGATGCGTGTCACAAAGAACATCGCTTCAAACACTGACCGTGCGCGTTGCGTTCTCAGTCGGGTAATTCCCTACTAGGAATACGTATGATGGCTGGGCGGAATAACGCAAGATGGCCTAGCAGCCGAGAAAGCAAACGAACGTTAACAATGGCCACCGGCCCCGTAGCTGATATGGACGGCATTGATGGACTTTCACCTGCACCTTACCCACTAGCGGAAAGCCTGGCCGAACGTGAGGATGAGGAAGACGTTGAAGTCCTTGTAAGCAGGCCATATATCCCACGCCGTTGTTTCACTTCTGAAATGCCACCGGAAGAATTACAGCAGTGTCGGTTTTACACCAGGGTACACCGCTTGGAGTGGAAACCGCAGCGACATGCGAAAATGGATGACTGCAGACTAACATTGCCTACACATGACGCAAGGAATAAAAGGAAGGTGATAAAAGTGGGGAGCGTTGACACTTACGGATTGTAAGAGAAATCGCTAGGGGAAGTTTACGAACCCCCATTTGAATTACTGGGCATTGCAACTCTAAAGAAATGTAATGTAGTGTATGACAACTTTAACTTACCCGCAACAGTGTATGCATGCGTATGCAAGCTCACCTTGTCATGCATCGCAAGTCTGAGAAAACCATCGTGCGCATATATCGCAACTTATCCAATCAACTTGGTAGGTGCACGACGAGCCTTCCTCCTCCTGCTGACACAGATTGTAAAAGGAGTTGTCCGCATCCGCCCCACTCGTCGTCCTCCTTGTACACCAGGTAGTTATGGGGTGCCGAGCGAAAGTTCTGGTTTTCTGCGTACGATTACAATCCGCGTGACATCATGCTGGTAGACGCAACCTCCACCACACGGGGTAGCAAAAGTGATTTGCCTTTGTTACGCTTGCCGACGCTGTCAATCCGCTGCAAAACACTACTCCCTGCCTCCCAACGGGATCCCTTAGTTACCGTCGGTCTACGATGCAAACATCCTGGACGAAAACAGGTTTCGGAACCCCACCCGGGCAACAGCATCGAAGGATGCTGTATCCACCCGTTGGAATATGGGCAAGTCCTCCCACAATAACCGCTGCAACTGTTACATATTGCACGATCGGGCAAACATTTCCACGTTACTATGACTTGCCAGGAGCTCCCGAAAGCATGTCATAACGCCTATCGCGCGGGTGAACTCCTCCGTGCCCATATGCAACAAATGCGCCTACAAGCCACCAAGTATACCGGGAGCGATGCGAATATTTCCAGTGCGGTCAATGACACCGGCACTAGGGATGGCATCGGCGTGACCGTCACCGTTCCCTCCGTGTCCTCCGACAAGTCTGCCTCTCCAACGTTTCCGTTGGCAGCAACCAACGGCAACCTCGAAGAACCACCGCATCGTCGTATACATGTAGGCGGGTAACCTGCACAATGCGCGCAACTGAAATGCTCCACTGACGATTAAACAGACATCCGCAGTGCTGCCATTATTTATGACCACACGTCGCATGCCCAGGCGCTCGTCATATACCAGCCAATACCTGCCGTCCGTTTTACACTGCGGATGCGAACGCTTCGACTGTGCCGCACGTAGCGCCGCAGGGCGTATGAGGACCTGTTCCTCAAAATCAACTGCCCGCTGGTTACAAGCTGCTCAACCTCGCACATACCAAGATTGTCTCTTGCAATAACGGTTTTTCTCCGCCAAAATGCCACTGCTGCGCTGCACTATCCTTGAAACGGGTGAAGCAGAGTGAACCGCTCACTTAGTTTCAAGTACCTATCCTCATTTTCAGCACGATTTGTTCTGTTGCAGCCAAATAACAACACTTGGCCTAACGAATGCGCTGCCCAGTTAAGCCGCCATAGGATCCACATGTGACCGAGGTACCGGAAGCATTCCTCGCTAAGCACCGATATACTCTCCATAAACCGATTATAAGGCGCGCAAACGCGCGTTTACCCCAAGGATCGCTGCATGTTGAGTAAAGCTCGTTCATCCCCGAGTTACTGAAGCGGGGGTGCGCACAATGCCTCTGCATGTCACGCATAGTGTGTACCCGGCATAAAACTATGTTGGCAGTGGCATACGCGTTGCGAAACGCATTTACCTGTGCCGCGTACTTGTCCATGACCAGCGCTCGAGCACCGTCAACCCCGGGGCCAAGTCCAGCATACTTCTCACCGCCACATGGTAGCCTCCGTCTTATTGGACAACAGCGCTTAAAATAGAGCCGTACCAAGGCCGCTGACGCCCACAAAAATTCAATGCTATAGGATATAACCACCCTAATTGATCTGATATGTGGAGTCCGCCAAAATTACCCCGTTTTGGCCATCCAATTCCATCATGCGCAAAGGGACGAAAAAGATGTATCGGATCTCATTTACATCATGCATTGTTTTCACTTGACCATTTCTTCATAATAGCTGCGTAGCCTCCTCCACTACCATGACACGAGTTAAGATGAGGTCGCCGCATAGCATAAAAATCGCGCCTTGTTAGAAGACTGTCATATTGAAGAGGCACAGATACACGCGTCTTCTGCATCCGACCAGACGTCTTCGTCAGGTTCAGCACCACGCTTTCCTATTCCGCTGTTAGCCGCCGAATTTTGGCATGCAACCAAGGCTTCCTCGGGTGAAAATGGTGCGAATGGTGAAGACAGGCGTATCCAATCGCATAACAACCCCTTTAAAACAGCTGAGAACAGTGCAGGGCAATTGTTACACCGGTAACTGTTAACAAATTATCAGGCGGATAAACAACACATACTGCTTTCCAGCAACATGTGATCTCTTGCTGTGCACGCACAGAAACTGCAGATATCGGTACCGGCATCCTTCCGGTACCACCTGTCCAGTCTCCCTTTGGTAAAGTTTCGCAGTAATAAATGAATAAATAAAAATTTATTCTCGACTATGCGAGGCACGCCAGTTGAGGCATGATCAGGTATGTACAGCTGTACAGACATTTTATGGGAACTGTAGTGACAGTAGAAAATTGTTCATATGTCCACGCTCGGAACTGTGCGATGGTGAACATGCGAATGAACGATTTGGTTGTAGTGGGATCGGGATCCATTTGTTTGGACATAATCGCTCTGCCATATATCGCAGTCATACCTCGAGTAATAATAGATAGATAAGATAGATAGATAGATAGATAATAGAATAATAATAGATAAAGCATCCTGAGTGATCCATTGAAAGATACTTGAAGAGCAAGCTATCCAGTATGATGATTCTAATTGAGCTGCCAGTGTGAAGTTATGAGCTGTGACTTTATTCGGTGGCGAGTCACATTCGCCACGTTGCAGTGTTGTTAAACGGACATTTGTGGCTTTTTATAGGGAGAACGCTTGCCAGGCGAAAACCCACCACGTCCTGAAACACTGCCGCCAATCCATTGAATGGCAAGTTGTAACTGGCTATGTTTCTTGTTGAACGTTCTTTTGCTTCGTTATTCGCAGTCAAGTTGCGTCCCATTTTTCTGCTGACTGATGCGCTATGCGAGTGGCCATTGCGTGCCTGGGTCCTCTCCTGTTCCAGATCGGTAGGTCAGGAACTAAGCATTCTTTCTGGATATGTTGTGTTGATTATCTGAAGAACCACGTGAAGCCTCGAAGAATATACGTTGAAATATGTTGAAGTCTTGGAGGACAGGATAGGTTCCGAAGAAAGAATCGTAGATCCCCCGGGGTATGTAGTGAAGTCGATTAGAGATTGTGGTAACCACGGCCATTTGAGCGGTCAAAGCGGATTGAAGAGCTTAGAATGACCGATTGTTCAAGCTTTGTCTTGGCAGGAGAATGTGCCTTCCGTAGTTGAAAGTCCTCCAGTCAAGAGATATGTGGAATAGGTATTGTTAGGTAAATTGGACTCATTGGTTCATGCCGCGGAAGAATTGATTGATTTGTCCGGTTAGTAAGTTGTAAAAAAGTTGATAATTTTCCGCTCATGTCTAGGTAGAGGAACTGTGTGCCTTGTATTGTTGTCGAAACGGAGGACAATTCCTTGGGTGCGTGTCGCCGTACCTGTGACAGGCTCGGGAGAAAAAGGAAACGAACGACCAATGTCGTTGTTTCAATCTGAAAAGGTTTTCTATCATCAAGGATCGCTGAGAAGTCCAGGTATGGACCCAATGAAGATACTTCGGAATGAGCTAGAGTCATCCACCATGGCTGCTGTCGGTAAAAGCGGGAAAATGAGTAACCAGCGTGACGTAGTTAAACCGTTTCGTACAGTGATTCATATTTCAACACTAAACATATCAACAGGGACTTCAACGTTATAACAAACATACTCATGCATCGAAAAGCTCCATATTTTCCTATAACAAACGCCTCACGAGCAGGCAGTCGGCTGGTGAGCAAGGCCTTCATATTGTGTGTTTTCATGGAGAGGGACCGCTTAACGATACGCGCGATTTCAACCTAGGGATGATGCCTCGAGTTACAACTGATCTGGGAATCTAGGCAACCATGGTGACGTAGGGCAGGATAAAGGTGGAATGTTGGCTTTCAGAAGGTCTAGATACCGAAAAAGCATTTATTTGCCATATTTTTGGTGAAATGTAAGACTTCGTAATGCTCGCAAAAATACAAATAAAAATACAAAGGGGTTTTCTGTAATTTCAGTTCGGAAATGAAAAGTATTTGTTGCGACGGGCGGAAAGAGTAGGTCGGTTTATTGGTGTACCGTAACATAACCTTATTGATGGCAATGACATGTTTTATTGTGTAATTGTGCGCCTGTCCTTAGGTGTATGTGCCACTAACAATGTTAGTTAACATGGGAATGGAAATAGTTTGCAATATATTTCATAAAAGGCTTGATCGAACCACGGATACACAAATCTATCTATGAGTGTTGGTGCAAGTAATGAAAGCCTGTATGCACAAATATAAACATATACAAATATAATTCATTAGATACATATATACATAATTGTAAACGTGACAAACATATTAATATATTGGCAAGGTGTTAAAGGTTTGTGCAGTTAAGTATATTTAATTATATGTACACCTAAGTATATATGTATGTTGCAAAATATTATGGAAAAGATATTGGGAAGTACTCTCAAAATACTTACTGGTGGTTATGAGGCTTAACAGGTATGGGTGATTGTATATCCATAAATATAATAAAAAGAATAGTTGGCTTGCGCGTTTCATTAATAACATTATACAGTTAATATCAGGAAACGCTATTGAAATTTTTCGGTGAGGTAAATACATAGATTGTGTGCAGCATATGCAATGACATTTTGATCAAGGAGCCATTAAGAAAAGTTATGTACGGGGAGGAAAATAATTTCATATAGGTTTTGCACGTATATCTGCACGACTACGTAATACTGGGTATTCCTGTGAACTTCACGGGTACATATTAAGACTATGTTAATGCGTCATGGTGTCGCATTAATGTCGATAATTTATCGGACCCATGGTTGGCGTTAAGTGTCTTCATGTGCAATTCATGGAAAGGTAAGATAAGTAGCATAACCGTAGCATCATCCTTATCTATAAAACTGTGCTGAATTTGATATTATAACCATGGCAAATTCAAGCTGCGTAATAAGGCTGTCCGTGTCCCGTAAGCAGAGGTTATTATTGCCGGGATTGAAACGTAGCTCATTGGCTGCATGAGCTTCCATGAACGGTGGTTAGATGCCACAATGACGTCCCATGAAATGTGCGATAATATTACCGATGGGGAAACAATATGCATACATGAAAAAGGTGGCTTTTACAAAGCGAACCAAAAGAAAGCGACGTGGTGCACGTGCATTTGGTAATGGTAGAGGTTCCGGGACATAAACGTTTAATGGAGGTTTGCACAGAAAAACGGTTGCTTCCTACAAGGATGCGTCGGTATTGCTGTTAGCCGTTAGACAGGACAAGGGGTGAATATGCCCGTGTTTATGGTCTTAGAGCAGGAGACCGCATGCGGCGGTACTTTGCTGATAGGAACTCAGCTGTGCTGCAGGAGATTTTTGAAAACACAGTGGTATCCGTTTGTCACTGATGGAAAGAGGGCTGCGCACTGCTTTGCGGACAGATGGTAAATGCAATGCAGATAAATATCCGGTTGCTGCGTTGAGGTTCATGAGTTTGTACAGCTGCAATGTGTTACGCGACGTGGCAGGTTTCATGTATTACCGATAGTTGCGAAGACAACAATGATACATGGTAACGTGCTAGCGCGTACGCAGCAGTGGATGTAAATGGCTCCAGACATTCGGATACTGGATGCAATAAAGCTGACCGACGTTTAAACCATTCAGAAATATTCATCACTAGGTGAGTGAGCTTGTAAATAGTTAGGAACCCACCTAGGGTGAACACTGAGAAATGGTTTTGCCAGCCTCATAAGAGGCCACCATGATAGCTCAAAATCAACGTAAACCGGACTTGGGATAAAAGTACGCGTTAACCAACAGAAACATATAATTCTGTTAAAAAGAAGTGTTACATGCAAACATCTGGTGCCTAAATTCCGCGGTGGTGAATAGACGCATGCATTCTGCGTTAGTCTGCAACAGACGGGACGGTCAGGGCAGTCATTCATGCAAAGGGAATGTGCGCCCGTTCTAAAAGCCACAGGTAAACGAATAATACACTGACCGGAGGCGCGACGATTTATTTATGCTGTAGCACATGTTACGTGGAGGCAGCCAAGTGATGGTGCACCACTTAAGTAGGCACCACGGATAGACAAGGGTTCTGGAAGCAAAAAGGTGAACAAGCAATATACTTACCGGAGGTGCAGCGGAGTATATAGGCAGCAGCACACGTTCCGCGTAGGAAAACAAGTGGTGGTGGATCGACCAAGTAAGCTTCACGGCCAGAAAGGCGTTTTAAAAGCCACCTATTAAGAGTCGATATACTTACGGGTGGTGAAACGGAGTAGGTAGCGTTGGCAGAGGTTGTGTGGTGGCAAAACAGTAGGTGCAGTTCAGCCATATAGGCATCATAGACAGAGATTCTAAAAGCTGCATTTAAACAGGGAATACACTTACCGGAGGTGCAACGGAGTAGTTAGAGACGGCAAAGGTTACGTGGAGACTGCGCAGGCACTGATGACTTGGCCACTGGCTGCGGCGACGTGCGTTGTTTGCGTGCCCGGGTGTAGATGGAAGCTAAGGAGGATGGCCCCGAGGTGGCGCGGTCGAGAGGAATGAATATCCTCACGTTGAAGCTGGCCTCGACTCCTTGGTTGGGGTCCGAGTGACGATGCAACGTTTAGTTGGATACACTTGCTGATATGGCTAGGAGCCGACCTCAGTGGCGTTCGTGCTGTGACTTGCTTTGTCCCACCCCATCTCTCTTAGCCACCCCGCCAACCACGATCTCACTATTTGGCCTTATATAATTTTGCATAGTAATTATTTGCTGCATACTAGCCGGCTGGTAGCTCACCGGAACCATGCCCTTCCGTTACCGGTAGCCCAGCTGACTTGCATCTGTTGCGTATGTGCCGCCTTTTTCTTCTATGTATTGAAACGCAGTAACTGAGGTCTTTCCCACCCGGAGCTAACGTGGATAAGGATGATGATGATATGCGGTTCGAGATCTCGTCTTCCATCTCAAGGGAGCTGATACAAAATCCCGTGTAGTGGAATTTCTGAACGACTTCCAGCTGTTCCCCACCAAGGGTCAGCGCTGCCGAGCACTGCCAAACGTGAAGGAAAGCTTTGCACTTCGATGACGCAAAGCAAAGCTTGAAGCGGCTGACAGCCAGCGGCAATTTGTCCGGTGCCACTTGACACGTCTGGGAGTTGTCACAGATGAGGACAACGTCGGTTATATACTCCAAGTCAATAAGTCGGGCTCCTGGGAGTAGCTCCACACTTTCTTCGTCGTGTCTTGTGCAGGCGATTTCCATGACTACCTCAAAAGCAAAAATCAAAAGGATAGGATGACAATGGCATCCTTGTCTCACACCGTTGGAGATATTAAAGGACGAAGATAACTTTCCGTTACCCCTCGCTCTGCCTGAGCCACGCGCGTATAGTGCGTGGATAATAATTACATATTTCTTGGGCACACCTTTCCCGATTTGACAGTCCCAAAGTGCACGTTGATCCACCGAATCGAAGGCGTCTGATGTCGAGGAACTCCATAACGTTGGGCTGCTGCCCTATGCATATCTGGGCAAATCTGTAGCTTGGAAGTTGCCAATCCTTTACTCTCCAACCTGTATATTTCTGGAATTTCTCTTTCTTTAACCTTCGCTCGCTTGTTGATTTATTCATTGACACGTTAGGTATCCACTAGTGACCAAACGTCTTAATGATATGGCTATGCAGCCACTGCTACTACCTTTCCTAGAGCTATTATCGCTGCGGAAGCAGCAGCTAGTCGCCATAGGATCCATGCAACTTCGCATGTCCGGAGCTCGGCAGTTGCCAACTCTTCCCTACAACCTTTATTCTCTTGGACTGTTTGCACCGCAGCTCAGCTGGTTTAGTGACCGATTCTGTGCCACCGTATGATCAACGAGTAACTGAAGGCTTAACGCGAATGCCATTGCTGGCCACTGATCTCTCTCTTAGCGTCGTTATCCGTCGTTCACCATACTCTTGTCAACTCTTCTTGGCAGCAGCTAGTCGTTGTTAGCTCCATGCATAGCTGGGTAAATCTGTAGCTTGCTTGGAGCCACAAGTTATCTCCAAACATTATGCTCTTAACCGTTTGCAGCACAACTCAACTGGTTCGGTGACTTATTCTGTGACACGGTAGATAACCCTTAGTGACCAGTTCCAACTCGAGTAGATCTACCCGCCTACTGACGCACTCTAGGCTAGCGCCAGTATCTATGTTCAGCAGCAGATAGCCACCATAGGCTCCATACATCTGTGCGAATATCCAGCGCGCGGTAGTTGCCACACCTTCCTTACAACGTTTATTCTCATGGAATGTACGCAGGACTGCTCAGCTGGTTTGGTGACTTATTCTGTGCCACCGTAGGGTCCACTAGTAACTGAAGGCTTAATCCGAATGTCATTGCTGGCCACTGATACTCTTAATCCTAGCGATATTAACCGTCATTCCCCTTACGCTCGTCACCTCTCCTTGGCAGCAGCTAATCGTCGTAGGTTAGCTAGTCGAACAACCTCCTCGTGGTGCCAGCTGGGTGGTTCGGGTTTAACCCGTTCCAGCAAATAGTTCGGCGGCAGTGTTCCAGGACGTGGTGGGTTTTCGCCTGGCAAGCGTTCTCCCTATAAAAAGCCACAAATGTCTGCTTAACAACACTGTGACGTGGCGGATGTGACTCGCCACAAAATAAAGTCACTGGCCCGTGGATATCCGGAAAGTGCTATCCAACCCAAGGACATCAATCGCTTATGCTCACATTCCTGACGACAACAAACAGTCAAAAGTGCTGCGGCACATTTAAAGACACAAGCTACATTCATACACAAACACATACGTATATACACTCATACACTTACATACATTGTCATGCCAAACATGTACTTTTGTACATTATTGATCACACTGTTAGCTAAACATGATCATGTCTGTAAAGGTGTGTCTCGCATGGTCGAGAATAAAAGTTTATTTATTTATTTATGTATCATTGCGCATATCCCAAGCTTGCTTGGAGCCACCACTTATCTCCAAACTTTATTCTATTAGACCGTTTGCATCACAGCTGTCCGTTGACTTATTCTGTAAAACAGTAGGTATCCACATGTGACCGAATACCTTAATCGAGTGGCTACAGTTAGCCACTGATGATCTGTCCACCAACGCTATTATCTCGGTTGTCTCACCTTCGACAACTCTAGCTAACGCGATTTGGCGTATCCTCTCGCATCCCTGCGCATATTCGGGGCTTCTTAAGAGCCACTCCTTATCTTTCTAACCGTATGCTTGTGGACTGTTTGCATCGTATATTTTTGCTGGTTTGTTGTCCTATTCTGTGACACTGTAGTTATTCATTAATAACTGGAATGATTAACCCGTAGCATTTTTGCCCACCGAAAAGCAGTCCGTTAGCGCCACCTCTTGATCGTCTTACCTTCGACACCTAGTCTTCCGTTCATATGCACTTATTCCTAGCCGGCTTCCAGTACGCTCAGCCTCCTACCCTCATATACCTATGTACGTAATATTTATTATGTCGCCTCAGATAATCTTCATCCCGTGGAATATATATACATATCGCCACATCGTCACTGCGTCTTCTGGTTTCCGACTGTAACCAACCGTGATTACATAGCCACCTTCTGGTCTCCGGTTGTATTCTACCGCCGTGAGCTAACACCGCGTGGATGTCTTACCGGAACTCTGCTCTTCATCCGCCTGCACACAAAAGTAATTTACCCAATGGGCCATGCCTTCTGCTGCATAATCAAAAAATATTTTCAGCGTTATACCTGTTACACCTTGTGCACCAGTTTGTCTCGAGTAAATGATCAAAGTAAGATTTCTCCCATGCCTGGTACCGTGGCTGTCCTCTTTGGTCTTCCCTCGGCCTGTTCCTCTCTTTTCCTTTTCTCTGAGGTCATGAACATATTATAAATCCGAGATTAAACTAAGGAACTGCATCCGTCTGAAATGGGACGAACTAACCAACGGTCTTACCTGGACCATGTCTACTTCAAAACCAATCATCAGTGACCAACACTGCAACCACCGGTGTCCAGGTAGCTGGACACGAATTCTTCACAATCCAGAAAAAATACATAACCAGAGAAGGTGAGACCCCATACAGTGGAAATTCTACTTACCTGCAAAATCATACTTCCTCCTCTACTGCTCACAAGTCCATGTGAAACTCGGCCTGTGCCAGCTGTTTAGCCAATAGAGGAGTCATTCGACTTCGAATAACTAAGTTAACCGATGATTCTTAAGAAGCTTTGCTAGTTGCACATGGCCGTTCAAAGCAATCGACAAGAGTGTTCCAGGACGTAATGGTTTTTGCCTTGCAAGCGTTCTGCTATAAAAAGCCACAAAAGTCGTTTATCAACACAGTGACGTGGCGGATGTGACTTGCCACGGAAATAGGTCAATGTCCACTGTTACACTCTGGAATATCGACTAGTCATTTTTCAATATTTTACTGCCACGTACAACAAAAATACTCTCAGTCTTCATATACCGTCCCCATTCCACCTAATGTACTTTTTCTATTTACTCTACGCACACAGGAAACCATTTTATCGGCACCCCCTGAAGACTTTGCTCCCCTAGTGCTTGGAACGTTTCTGCGAATTGTACAACTGTTGGCCATAGCCAATTATGTGCGTTGTAAGGTATCAGTTGCGCCATGTAATTGCTTGTAAATTTTGATCATACCTGAGTTGGTATGCCTCAATTAATTCGAGAATAAAATATTTATTTAGTTGTATTTACTTGCTGCAAAGTGAGGATGTGGTTGAGGCAGCCACGACCCAGACCAATCTCGGCTGGCTCCTCATCAACCTAGTGTTCACAAGCGCCAGTCAGTCTGTGAATGAGTACAGAGGCAAGTAATTTGGAGGCGATGGAGTTCAGACTGATCCCTCTATGGTTGCCGCATTCCAAGCACAAGCTTCTTTTTAAGCTGGGAATGATAACGGAGCGGCTCCGGTCGGTTTGGTCAGTTTCCTGCTCCTACAGTTTTACTTTTAATTCGTGTAGCTCATCAACAGAAGCAAGGCACCGAACTTGAAGGGAGCTGGAGGTAGATCATCTGGCCCCGCGGCTTTGTTCAACTTAAACAGCATGATGGTACCAGACGGGCTATTAGGCCCGAAGTTAAGCGGAGCCTTCCTCCTGACAAGGAAGGCGAGGTCCGAAACGCGACCACAGCTCTCAATCGTTTCCATGCCGCTGGCCCTGATTCCCTTGCACCTATACTACTTAAGGATGGATGTGAGGTCCTCTGCAAAGAACTGACTACCCTATTCTAACGTATCTGGAAGGAAAAGTGTCCCGGCTAACTGCAGTGTTGCCATTATAGTGGCGATATACAAATGGGGCAGTCGCACAGACGGTTCTAACCATAGGTGTATTAGCCTACCGCCAGTTGTGACAAAGGTAATTGCTTAGGTGCTCCTCTGTCGCTTCACTGTGGAATGGTAATTTCGGATTAGGGGAGAGCGGGCAGGTTTTCGCTCAGGACGTAGCTGTACAAACCATAAATTAACTCTAATTCAGGTGTTAGAGTAGCGCCATGCATATCGCGCTAAGCTCGAGGCGAAAGGACGTTGATCTGGCAGCACGGCTAGACAACCGAGATTCCCTGCGCAAGCATGCGTTGGCATTCCGTTGTTGCTAACTTGCCTGGCGGCGTTCCTCGTGTTCCGTGCATGGGAGCACGTCCACGGTGCAGATTTTTAAGTTGGTTGTTCAGATCCTGCTGCCAGTTATACAACGGATAAGGCAGAAGCAGGATAAAACTGCGAACAGCATTGCGTTTTACTATCGTAACTGCACGTGCTGCTGCAACTGCTGCCGTAATACGCATACGCAAGGGTAAGCAAAATATTCACCGATACATAAAATGATTGGTTTCATTACAACAAGAAACACACTGAAAGCATGATGCAGATTTGCAAATAGAACGTATCGCGTGCACTTCTGCTGTTGGCTTTCCTGTGCAAACACCCATGCTGTTGTTTCCCATTCACCTGCAATGCGTTTCGTCATTACATGGAATAAGGGGAACTTACCTTCTGCAGAAAACGCATTTATACGTATCCCCAGCATGCTATGATGCGCAAGTTTCATGGAACCACATTGTGCGGCTGTCACACAGCAACCAGGAAACATCGCTGCCGCGCGTTCCCAAGTCATCCAACTGCAGACACAATTCACAAAGCGCTGTGGGAACCTGGCAACTTGGAATCCTATGTGCACCATGTTTGTTCTGCGTCCTGCACTTCGTGGTTGCTGTCGTCGGAGCAGACGAAATTGCGTACCGCACATTGCGCTGGTACCGGGAGGCAGTTTTACCACACGATTGATCAAAAGTTCCTTGCACACACGTTTGCGATACCCGGGATCCCACAGAGAGGCCACCGTAGCCATAGTTGACGGGCCTAGGATGGATTCCTGACTGCCATCCATTGCTAATCCGGACAAGCGCTTCAAGTCCACATCCATCAACCATCCGTTTAACGCCGGCAACACGTTCAAGCACGATCAAGAAAGCAGAAAAACATTTACAAATTATATAAACACAGCCAACACGACCAAAAGCACACTTACATATTTTACGTATAAACGTATACCACGAGCCCATTGTTCCATTGTACACTAACTGAGCACATTTTGTACTATTAGCCTGATCACGCCTGTACAGGCGTGCCTCGCTTAGTTGCGAATAAACATTTTAAATAAATAAATAAATAAATAAATAAAGTTTTTCTTCTCGACAAGGCGAGGCACGCCTTTACAGGCATGATCATTATGACATAACAATGCGTGGTCAAGGATGTGCAAGAATCCGTTATGTTTGCCATGCCAGTGTATGTTTATGTAGGGGAGTATGTAATTATGTAACTGTCTGTGTATGGGTGTGTAACTATGAGGTTCCTGGTTGTAACTGTGCTGCTCTAATTTTGATCCTCATATCGTCGGCAATGCTCGAGTAGAAGATGGATGTCCATGCGTTGGAAAGGATTATTCGGATACCCACGGGGCAGTGACTTTATTTTGTGGCGAGTCACATCCGCCACGTCACAGTGTTGTTAAGCAGACATTTGTGGCTTTTTATAGGCAGAACGCTTGCCAGGCGAAACCCACCACGTCCTGGAACACCGTCGCCGAACCATTTGCTGGAACGGGTTAAACCCGAACCACCCAGCTGGCACCACGAGGAGGTTGTTCGGCTAGCCAGCCAATTTATTTATTTACAAAGCTTACCGATATTGCAACGGAGCCCGCCGCAAGGAGTTGCACCTCATTCTCAAACTGAACTCCCGATGAACGTGGTTCGTTTCCGGTGCATAGTGGTACATGTTCTGAGCACTTCGAGGGGTCCAAGCGGAGGTTGAAATCCAAATTAGCGGGGATAGCATTCCAGAAAGCACGCAACATACCTAGGGTTTTCAGCTCTTCATCTGAGCCAACACTTTAAACGTTCACCTCGATTTTCACCAGCACCCCATGCAATCCTCTTATCTTTATGCGCCAGTACATAACCATGTGTGCCTGTCCAACTGCGGAGACCGTTGCATTTTGGCTGCTATCCAAGTTCTCGGCCGTTTCAGATTGTACCGCTGGATCAATTAACCAACGAATCCTTGAAGGACATCGTGGGCCTTCCAAATCTTTTCCACTGCCACGTGCAGTGCGTGACCGCAAGGCCCACGCCAATGACGAGTAAAAGAACAGTCCCGGTTATTGCCTTGGTCTATGCAAACGCGGTGCACAGCGGACCCGGCTTCCGACCTCACCCGATACCGTCCATCCGTAACGAAACAGACCATCGTCATGCGCTGAAAACGTGTCAGCACCCTTTCGCGCACATATGCAGTCAATCTGCTTATTAATCCAAACAACTCCAATCCATCACCGCGCGTTGCATTACTTCGCATGCACTCCGTCGATACGTGTGTGCAATGACGATCAGCCATGCCGTTTGAAAGATTAACAATCACTTCGAAAAGCGACCGTAAGGCGGAACGTTCGCTCAAAGTGCGTTTCAGGTGCAAATTGTCATTTTCCACCAGATTAGTGGAGTTGCATCCGAACATCATGACATACCGTAATTGATGCGCCACACAGCATCTCCACCTAGGCATTCATGTACTACAAATGTACTGAAAGCATTCCGTATTTCTCCACCGGTTGGTTTCCAGTATTCTTTCACTTAAGACTTGAATACCAGGTTCCGTAGCAAACGGATCAAAATACCTTTTCCGCTGGGTCCACAACTGACAGCTGATTGCACCGTCTGTTTATATCCCTAACAGGTGGACACGGAACGTCACGCACGCCTCCGGACACACCTTCATGAATCCGTTGATTTGTTGCGCGCATTTGTCTACCACATTGGTTCGCACGGATGCCGTGCTTGAAACCCTTGCACGCACGGCTTTTGCTGCCCGCAAATAACCGTCCGTCGTCTCATTTGGTAACAAGACGTAGAAGTATGACAGCTACATCGCCGTGACGTCAACGGACATGCATTGCCATAGAATATAGCCGTCGTAATTAATCTGATGCATAGAAGCCGCCAGTGAAACTTCGCCATATCGTGCAACCAACCTCCGAATGCACGCAGGTACGAAAAACAGGAATCGCACCTCAAACTGCTCCCTCATAACCGTGCAAGAACCTTTGTTTCCCAAAAAGGTGAGTACCTGTTCTACCTCAATAACTTTCTAAGTCTGACGCCGGTGCCTCAGCTGATATAAGTCGCTTCTGTTAATACGGATGACGTATTCCGTTAACACGAAATTCCTGCTTTCACGTGTCTGAAGAAACGACTCCACCAAATTTAATACCGCCACCTCCTGTACCGCAGTAAGCCGCTGAGTACCTGGATAAAGCCAAGGTTTTCCCAACTGGAACAAATGCGAATGCCTCAAGCATGCGCGGCCAATTTCATAATATATGCCTTTCTGCACCAAGGAAAATCGGGCCTTGCAGTTGTCGCACCTGTAACTAAACGGTTTATCAGCAGTAAACATTATCCTCCACCTTGCCGTTTCCCTTTTTGCTTATTAGGCTAGCTGTGCACACATCAATCTGAAATGAATCGATAACACAAACTATCAGGGAGATGGTTTCCAGTCCTTTGCTTATGACTTGCCGCAGTAATCACCATGTATCTATAAAACGAGCCTGCAGGTTCTCTTTGGAACCGCATCAAATCGCGTTGGAACATCTCAATTGCAAATAACCACCAGTTATCATGTATCGAAAAGCAGCAGTATCAGCCTGTATGGTAGAATACTCGAACCGCTTGAAACGGCTGCGTTCACCGCTTGAAACGGCTGCGAATAACCGCCCGTTCCAAGTTCTCGGAATTCGTGAAGGATTTGCTTTCGATTGAGCTAGTGGGAAGAGCTATCCCGGTTGTTAGCTATGACGTCAAATGCCTGCGTTGCAGCAAAGGTGTGACCTTCCGTTCTAAGGCCGTACAGTGCTCTGAGTGTGACGGATGGCTGGACTTTGCCTGCTGCGACATTTGTCCTGAACTCTATGAGTCTCGGCAACGATATACTACATCGGCTATCACTGTTTCCTGTAGCCGCTGCCGTATTTCATTAAACATTCGACACGTTCACGCCGGACTGCCAGTCCTGAGCCCACATTCTACGCCAACGATTTTCCAAGCTTCCACTGCATTGGACTGTCTTGCTTCCTCATCTTTTTCATCCGCACCTAATTCCGGTTCAGCTACCTCCACGGGTAAACGAAGCCGTGTCCCATCTGCTTCTCCATCAGAAGCTTTGACACACGCCTTGCCCAGTGAGCCCACGAGTGAGACATACGCTGCCTTGGTGCGGCAAACTCCACCCGTCCCAATGGGTCGGGGTCAAAATATATGTAAGGCTCAGGCGAAGTCTAAGTCCAAACCCAAGAAAAATGCTTCCCAGTCCCAAATGAAATCTGTTCTCGACAAAGTCAACCAGCTGAAAAAGTTGAGCAAGGACAATGCGTCACCACAACCGCAGAGCCGTGGTCGCGCCCTACCACCCTCTCTTGAAAGGTGTCTTAGAATTGTGAACGCTACAGAATCCACCAAGCACACCACTGCAGAAAGGATGCTGGATGACCAAGGTATCCTTGAGAGAATGATTTCTATTTTATTCGATGAAGGTGAATTGGGTATAAACATTATCTTTGCCTTCCGCCTGGGCAGGAAGCAAGAGGATCCTTCTAAGGTACGCTCCCTCAAGATCATATGTCAAAGTGAAGAGGAATGCCGACGCATCCTCTGGCAAACCCCACGTTTGAAAGGAGAGTCTTTTTACGTTCTGCGAGATCTTTCGTCGGAAGATCGCATTAAAATGTAAACAGCCGTTGATGAGCTCAGGTCCCGCCGAGCGAATGGTGAGACAGACCTACACATCGTGGATTTTCGCGTAATCCGGAGAACCCTGGAGAACGTCGAGAACCCGTTGGAGGCTAATTCTTCTCAACCCAGGACAGTAGAGCATGAGAGCGGACTGTGTGTAGTTTTCGCCAGTGTACGCAGTCTGAGAAATAAACTTGATGCGGTACAGATGCTTGCGTCAGATATTCGCCCAGACTTAAGGGTCTTCACCGAAACTTGGCTTTTGCGGACATCATAGATTCAGAGGTTTCTACCCCCGGATACACTCTCTGTCGAGCCGACCGCCTTAAAGGTAGGCCCGGTGGCGTCGTACTTTACTGGAAGGCCGAACTCAAGGCCCATTTTGGTTACGGATACTAGTGACGACGATGGTGATTTCGTTGCCTTTTGGTGCCGTATTCATGATTGATGCAGATCCTTCACTATTGGTGTTCTCTACAGAGCGCCATCGGCAGCCGGAGTTCAGTTGTTCGATTCGATCAGGAAACACGGTATAGGAAAGCGCAATCTTATCGTGGGGTGTTTTAATGCCCTTAATAGCGATTGAGACTTAGTTCTTTGTGGTCGTCCACCTGATTCCTTTGATGCTACTTCACTTGAGAGTGTTATCGATTGTAATTTATTTCAACACGTCACCAAGCCGACCGGCATTGTTGCCGACCAAACACCAAACATTCTGGACCTTGTGCTCACCCGTATTTTAGTCACATATCACGAATCTAACCGTTCTTCAACCCATCGGCACAAGTGGTCATTGTGTCGTTTCATTCCAATGGACACATGGACACAATGGATACATGGCCAAGGTGGTTGTCATCGGAACTTTTGGCATACAGCTACCCTTCGTCTGATAACAGCTGCAAGCGCTATGGACTGTAGCATTCCTGATCTCATTCCTTTTGCTGATGCGTGGAACCTTGTGCTCTTCAAAACGACTTCTATAATTGAGCGCGCCGTTCCTTTCTCCTGTAGAACGTCTTTTAAGTGAGGTCCCCTTGGATTGACACTGAATTGCGATCTCTGCTGAACAGAAGACGCAAACTGTGGGACCGTTTCAGGCAATCTCAAACAGAGTCTGTTTACTCATCCTACAAGACTACCAGGAATGTTTGTGGCACCTAGAAGCGTCAGAAAAGTCAGCAATATGAACTATCATTGGCAGTACACTCCAGAACGACACACAAAATTCTTTTCTCTCATCTGAAAAGAGGCACCAGGCCTGGCAATGGCATCCCTACCTTGTGTTCCTTTGAACATCGAAAGTTACTTCACGAAGAGGCTGATAAACTTAGTCTTTTGCCCCAGAAGTACACCTCTGTCTTTGCGAAAGAAACTCCCGCCTGCGACAACACTGTGTCTAGTTTTCCTTATCTGTTGGATCAAGTTGACATTAACATCAATTCTGTGGTTAACCTTCTCCTTGATTTAAATCCGCATTCTTCACATGGCCCGGATGGGTTGCACTTCTGTTCCTTAGGACTGTTGCGTAGTACATCGCCCCTCCTATCTGCCTGGTTTTCCCGTCTTTTCTTTGAAGCTGTGCGTCTCCTGTAGGCTTGGAAAGTGGGCATTGTCAAACCCATATACAGAGGAGGGAGCAGGCAAGATCCAGCCAACTATCGTCCTATCTGCTTAACGTCGATATTGTGTAAAGTTATGGAGCTGATCTTGAAGCAGGCTCTTCATCTCTACCTCGATTAACTGAATCACTTCTCTTGTGTACGGCATGACTTCCGAAGGGCACGTTGATGTACCTCGAACTTACTAGTTGCTAAGGAGAAATGGGCGAAATCGCTATATTCCGCTAAACGCCTGGACGTTGTGTTTGTGGGTTTCAGCATAGCATTCGACACGGTCCCGCACGAACGACTTTTGTTTAAACTCCGAGGTATCGATGTCGCCGAGAATCTTCTCTCTTGGATCTCTGATTTCCTTCGCGACCACAAGATGCGGGTGCAAGTAAACGAAACATTTTCCACCCCTGTTCTCATGACTAGTGGAATCCCACAGGGTTTGTCCTCGGCGCCGTGCCTTTCAGCGTCTTTAGCAATAACTTTCCGTCCACACTACAGGCGGATTGCCTAATTTACGTCGACGACCTGAAGCTGTGGATGGAGGTATCCAGTATGGAAGATGCTGACACGTTACAATCGACACTCGACCTGCTACCTGATTAGTCAATTAAGTAGCAGTTGCCAATGAACCTTGAGAAGTGTTCGGTTCATCCAGTTGGTGCGTCTGACCTATTTGGAATCTACCATGTTAGGGGTAGCCTGCTCAGAAACGCCACTTTGGAGAAGAATTTGGGTGTGGTACCTTCGCCTGACCTCAAATCTAACGAAGATACCAATAAAAAGGTCGCTGCGGCCTACAGGATGTTTCACTCTATACGCAGCGCCTTTTTTCGCCTGACCCCGGGGAGCTTCCGACTCCCGTTTACTTCACAAGTGGGCCCGCTTCTGGAATACGGGCTACCTGCTTGTGAAAGTTGAATGTGATTTGTTTGAAAAGGTTCAACGGTGTGGATCCAAATCTGTTCCTGAGCCGCGGGACCTGTTCTATTCTCTCCGACTAAACCAACTGAACCTCTTTTCCCTGGAGTACCGTCGTCATCGCGGAGACTTGATATTCACCCGACGTATTCTTAAAGGAGGGTTGGGGAGGGAACTACAGGAAGTCTTTCATCTCAACACAGTGAGTTCAACAAGAGGCCACAGTTTGAAACTGTTCAAACCGCAGAGTCATCGAATGCGATCCAACCTGGCTTTATCCACTCGCGTTGTGAATGACTGGAACTGCCTTGCGTAATCCATAGTCGTTGCCGAGACCAAGGAACGTTTCAAGCATTTATTGGATACACATTTTATTTTAGGGGGCTCCAGCTTTTTCCAATGCAGCTTCAGTGGTTCTCTGTGGGACCTTGTTCCGCGATGACACAGGCTATCTCCGCAACGATTGGGAAGTGACGCAGCTGACAAAGGAACTTCCTTCTGCTCTCTGTCATTCAATGATCCAAAAAACCGCAACGAAATGTACAAGATAAATAGCTCATATAAACAAACGTTTTACACTGTCTTCATTCCTTCACTGTTACATTTATTGGCATTACCTAACTTGCCCTTACCGGTTATATGACTATACAACAGCTACAACTACGTGAGCATGTCTAGAATACTGTGCCAGACATCTGTTACAGCGGGGACTGCTGGTGCAGGCCGCGTGGGCATTGATTGGTTGACCGTTATGTGATTTGTGTGCATTGATTTGGCTCTTCTCGGTTTCGAATCGCTCCCGCGAACGCCATCCTGGTTCATCGACGCATTGAAGAAGGAACACACATGGGAATTTCCCCATCGTTCCTGTCCAAATTGAACTTGAACTTTAACAATTAAGTCACACCGTTAAACGGTCGCACCGGTTTTCAGCTGGTCTGCCGGAAGTCAAGTTCTGCCCTGCCAAAACCACTCGTAGCCTAAAACCCAGGGCTGTTCGTACCGAGTTCCTTCGGGTAGTGCTCAGTACTGTGTGTAGCCTAACCCTGCTAACACGAAAAGGACTTTGAAGGCGAAAATGGTTGGTAAAGTCCTTAACCGTCAACTATAAACCTGAATCCATGGTGGAGGACTTTGGCGACCCTTTTGAAAACGAAATTTGTCCTTACATTGCAGCTGCATTAAGTACACAGTGAAGGACTTTACACCGTTTCCTAACAGAAACTTTGGTTAAACAGTGGATGGCAGACACATCTGCGGAGCATAAATGGTCATTGCCGGTTGACCTTGGGCGGGGTGGACCAATAGCCTTGCACGCACCACGACGCTACGCACGCACGCACCTAGCCGCTACCCCTGTACCCCCACGTACGGGCTACCCACCCAAGCTCGCACACCGTTAATAATACTACATAACATAGGTATCATAGCTGCTTACAAATGCAATGCAAACATGCCAGTCATAGCTAACAGCCCCTATGACACCTTTTAGCTTGCGGCGTAACAAACTAAATGACAGGGGAAAGTGTGGTATCATGGTACACATCCTGCTGCTACTGAATGGAGGAAACCATGTTTAACATGGCGCACGGGGTGCAGTCCCACTACTCATAGTGATGCCTTCGTATTTCCGTCCCACTGAACACAAAGATAAAGGGCATGGTATCCGATGAGTTCACAGTAAGAAGTCGGTTTACCGAGGTACAGTAGTGGAGGCAAGAAATGGAAGGACATCAATATTGATAAGAGAGGTCCGTGTTCCTTTTGAAACCGTTTCGCTTCTTTCATGCTGTCGCCTGGGCAGTCCAACTCTACCAATTTGGAAACCTTAAGTAAGGAATGTTATTAAGTAATCCACCATTTCATACCTGCTGGCTGCTTGCACAACCTCTGGCAGCGTCGCTCCATGCGTTGCCACGAATCAAGTTCAAGTATTTCCTGACATATTGTGTTATGTCATCCTGTGAAACGTTGTTTCCGGAGATAGGTTTTAATAGAGCAGCTAGGACAAGGTTGAAAGGGCTAAGATGTTGCTTACCTTGCATTTCGGTGAATAGCTTCGTTTTCCGGAATCCGTGTTCGTTGCGGGAACCGCAGTAATTAATCTCCGCCATCAGTGACCGCGTTAGAAGGCGCTGCATTATGAGGCGTACCGTCTCCGACAACGTGCCCCCATGCACACCTTCCAGTTAAGGGTGCTGCATGCATATGTGAGGTATCAAAGAATCCTCCCAATTGTTGCCTGCGTTCTGCATCCTGCGTTAATATTTCGAAAGACTACAGTTCCTCCACCGATATAATTGGCAAATAAGCTGCGTTGCCTGCTGTCCTGGCTGCTCGGCAATGGTTGCAGCTATAGATCTCATGCAACTCTTCACATACTCAGGGTCTTCATAATTTTCTGAACGTTACCAGCAAACGTATACCCTGTTTAAGAAATGTAGGAAGTTACCATCTATGGACTCCAGTTTATTCTTTATTTGGTCCATATCGCCTGCAGGAAAATGGTAAAACTTCAAGTACATGTTTACGGTGAATGCCATTCCAATCATTTGTAGGAACGGTGATGAAGAAAGAGTCAGAGATAGACTCTAGGACTAGGACAATCAGCTTACAAAGTGTAAGCAGCAACCCGAATCCGTTTTCCAAATCTGTGGGTTCGAATGTTCACCACAGTTAGATGCGGTATTGAACGCTAAGTTTAAGATTAAGAAAAACGTACCCCTTACGTGTATAAGCTGATTTGTATCCACTCATGTTGTATTGCTGGGAAGACCACTGGAGTGGGTTTTTGCCCATCGAGCGGGCCAACTCAGTTAAAGGCAAGGTAGTTGGAGAGCCATAGGCAACGGCTGTGAGAACCATGCGCTTCTTGGGTGGCTCAAAGTCATCGTCGTCCGAAATCAAACGACGTGGCATACGGCTGTGATGAGATGTTACCTTGAGGTGGCAACTCACCTGAGTCTGCGTGGGGGTGTGCCCATGTCGAGCGTTGAATCCGTGTCTTCGGGCAGGTTCGAAAGATCGAGGGAGTTCGCTATTGCAGCAGCCTGATCGAAATCCACTGAAGACTTATGACAGCACAGAACTTACTGGTTCGACGAAGTAAAGTCACATGGGCCAAAGTACAGTTCTCGTCCGCCGGCCGGTGTTCCCTCAGAGCGTTTAAGTATTCCGAATGCTGGACGTTTGGTAGCAACGCCCGGCGACCGTCCCCAAGCAGCCAGGAGCCGCTTATGGTTGTAACCGAGCATCCGGTGGACGTACTCAGGGAAACGACGCAAGATGTTAACGTAGCCATAACGCTGAAATAGATGACTTATGCAAGCCCGTTTGCACAAAAACTGCTTACGAGAACAATGTAATAGCAACGAAACCTTCAAGTAATAAATATTGTCTGTACGTGAACCACCACTCCGCAACATCCGTGCTGTCTGCTGAAAAGGTGTGCCGTTGAATGCATCGCCAGTGAAACCCTGTCAACATGTGTAAGATAATGAGCATGTTACCTGCGTCGGTTCTGGTAGAGGCCATTCCATGTTGTTCATATTGTCTTACATCGTTTGTCCAGTGCTTGCCTACGCAGATTTTGCCATTAAGAGTGCATTCAACGCTGTGGTTTGCCATTCCGCTGCACATAGACGCATTCACTCTGTTAACAACCATTCATATGCCTATCGACGGAATACACTTGCGACCTTGTACCCCGTTCCAATGTTGCTTCGTACCGCGTCACCACCTTTGGCCAAAACAGTATTGTTATGGAACCACCGTATGATGATGTACTGTCCCACATTAGGTGAAGTGAATACATATGCGTCCGATGGACGCCCCGCGATCACACTTCATGAAGAGGTACTAAGGGAGCTCGTGTAACAGGATAAGTGCAACCCGTTGAGAAAGAATCCCAAGTTAACAGGTAAATGATAGTGAATTAAAAAATCAGTCCAAGGAGAGAAAAAAATAAGCATAGCCATTAAAATAAAGTCAGGAACTGAATGAAAAAATACAAGTACAGCAAAGTGAAAATGAACATTTAAATAAATAAATAAATCTTTTATTCTCAACAAGGTGAGGCACGCCTATACAAGCATGATCATTTTGACATAACGATGCATGATCAAGAATGTGCAAAAATCCGATATGTTTGCCATAGCAGTTTGTGTTTGTGTAGGGAGCGTGTATGTGTATGTAGCTGCGAATTTTGTGCTTGTAGTTGTGCTGCTCCAATCTTCAATGTTTGTTATCGTCAGCAATATGCGAGTAGGTGATTGGTGTCCGTGGGTTGGATGGGATTATCCGGATATTCACAAAGCAGTGACTTTATTTTGTGGCGAGTCACGACCACCACGTCACAGTGTTGTTAAGCAGACTTTTGTGGCTTTTTATAGGGAGAACGCTTGCCAGGCGAAACCCACCACGTCCTGGAGCACTGCCGCCGCACTATTTGCTGGAACGGGTTAAACCCGAACCACCCAGCTGACACCACGAGGAGGTTGTTCGGCTACCCAGCACAATACTTAACTGCATTACCATGCAGAGTTCTAAAGGTATGCAACAGGGGAACGATAGCTAAGAAGCCATTAACAGAGAAACACACCTTTGCAAAGTATATCACCCACACGGAATGCTTGGAGATCCTCGCCGAAGCATGAGGCTGCAAATTTGTTTCAAACGGAAGAGGGTATCCTGAGATGGCACAACGCATGCACGCCTGTGAAAGGCTTACAAAAAATGGCCTCACATTCTGAGCCCATATGGTCAAACCGGACGATGCAATACGGGTAATCAGATACGATGATCACGTTATCAGGTGCGCTGCATGCGTACGTCGTACCATCCATTATCAACAGTTCACGACGTCTTGATGCACGAGGTTGTATGCGAGTAAGCTGAGATTCAGGCCAATGCGAGAAATTGGAGACGTCCGCATATTCCAAGCGCCGTCTCACAATCTGCGCCGCGGGATTTCGTGTTTCTCGAACTACTGGCTTCAGGAAGTCTATATAAGACTCGAATGGAAATGCGGAGAAATCATCAAGCGTTCCATGCACATCCACCTCCAATGCTAGGTGACTTAGGCAGTGCATATCGTACGTCATCTGGTCTTTCCAGTACAGGCGGTAGTACCCGTGTATAAAATTAGCATCAACTGTTTCGCGAAAGACCAGTGACGCTCATGCAACAGCGTGTGACAGAAGATGTATATTCCTAGATGAAGGTGTAAAAAGTTGTCGTAATAACCTCCTGGTAGCACGTTTATCAAAGTTGCTGGCGCGGCGTATAAAACAAACTGCCTAAATTCCACGGCTTTCCAACCTTTAAACATAGATATACCTCTGCAACGCCTAGGGAAATCACCTGGCCATGCAGTCGTATTTTGTAGCAATAAGTGATCTATTGCACGCAATGTATCATTAGGCAATTTTAATTTCTTCCATGCCGGTGCCTCTATCCATAAACCGATTATGCGTCGCACCACTCCTAAGCGTATGCAATGCATGTAGTCAATGGGAAATTTCGAAACCATATCAATACCGAGGTATCCAAAAGGGGACATCAAAGATCGCTTCCTTTTCATAACCGATTAATGCGACCTAAGGCGGCATGTAGTAGATGGGAAGGTAACCTTCCGGTTGACATAAGTACATTTCTGAATGCATTTGCCGCAACTGCTGTACCCTGAGTGCTCCTTGGTCCTCTTCACATATGCTCGAGCAGGCGCGTCGCATATAACAGCCCCTAATTCAACGGATGTGGGCCTGGAGCATGCAGCAAGCGTGAAACCCGTTGACAGCAGCACCTGCAAATCACGTATCAGGGGAGTTAGAAATGCAATCACATCGGGTTCCTCAGGACCACCGTAAACACCGACAACAAATGGTTTTGACTTCACGGGGTAAATAGATCGACACTGAATCGGCCAGATCCGCCTTTTCGAGGAGTTGAACGGGGTGAAAGCATCTATGTGCAGCTGGACAACAACCCTTTCCGGCGGGTGTATGTCACCATCCTGGTAGATACTGCGTAGACCACGCAGCAGCCCAATGTGTCCATATGCACCGGCACCAATGTTAATGGTCTGCACATTCCTTGGAGTTCTCATAAGCGTTCCGTAATCTTTCGGTATACAAGGCATGCTCCTGCGAAGGGCCGCAAGCAACTTGTTCACGGAAGAAATGCTGGGTCGTGTGCTTCGCACCCATTGTCTTAAGACTTCCATGAAATCAGTGGTGCCAATACGATCCGCGTCCCTGCAGCTAAGTGCTTGCTCCGCTTCCAATTCTGATTATGAAAGCAATACACCACTACCAATGGTTGGCACTGCCGTCGTACTCCGCTGCGCCACGGCATTCTGCAGGCTTCGTTGTACCTGTATGTCATTTGTGCACAAACGCCCTGTTGTTTCTTATATGAGGTAACCGGCAATAACATAGGGAGCTTAGGAATTACCAGGGTATGGTAACGGTGCACATATTGTACGTGTTGGGAAATCATTTTCCGTACGCTCCACAGGACAAACCGTTTAATCAATTTGTCCGAGACGCCTTTTCGCGCGCCAATATCGATCTCGCTATGTGCGGTCACTGGGCAGCATGCAAGCCCATTGTCGGTTTGTACACCGAGGTCTTAATAATAATGCTGAACATCAAACTTTACGTTTAACGAGCCGACGTACATTTAAAAACACCCGGATGAGTACAAACACCGAAACGTCCTGCAATAACGCCACCGATATTACTAAGCAAATGCGCCCTGCAAAAGTGAAAAGAAGCTCAAAATGAACCTATCTCTGTAGAACAGGAGTGATTGCGCGATTGAAGATAACAATGCGCAAACTGTACGTTAGGGAGATAGAACCTAGGGCAAACCAACGACAGCTTGGGAAATAATACCAAGGTAAACAAATTATATTTGCAATATTATAATAAAAACCCTTACGGTGCTTCATATGTCCAACCAACGTTAAAACGGCTTCTTACCAACTCAAACTTGTTTATCAACTGTCGAAAATGCACAACGAAAAAGGAGGCCCACTACAGGGAAGCAGAATTGGTAACGAAACACAGCAGTGCCAGCGGCGGCTGAAAAGTTAAAAGCGCGGCAAAATTCAAAAGGAGGGAAGATGACCCTTTCTAAGTAGTCATCTATGACGCTGACAGAATAAAGCGGCTAAACAATGTTACCATTATTTATCAGTTAACGTAACGTACACACATATGTACACCCCTTGCTGGATTACGGAGTAGATCACATAGCCACCAACAATTTACCGAAGGACTTTGAAAGACTTATGAAAGACTTTGACTACCGAAAAAAGGACTTCATGTGCTATTGTGGTGTGGAACGGAAACTGATGTGTTGCGCTGCTTGACTTTGCAGTGGTGCTCACGCTGCGCTCTCGTTTGCCTTGCAGGAACCTGGTCGTGCGCTTTAGCGGAAGCAGTGCAAGCAGAAACAGATTGACCGTAACGTTTATTTTCCTTTTTTATAACCTTAGTTCCTCTATTGAAGTTTGCTACGTGTTGCTCAATAAATCCCCAGTTCCAATCTCCGGAGTTCTCCCGAGCTTGAATATTACACTAGCACTGAAGGAACAAGGTGCACGAGATGGGTCTACTTGTAGACAAATCTCGTACCGACACACTTGCTATCGCCGAAACGTGGCTGTCCCCGGACACTGAGTTCATTGAGTTGTGAAGAGCAGGAGGGAAATCCCTTGTCAGCCCCATCGATTCCGCATCATACTGGGTTTCATGCGTGTCGTTTCATTACGACGTTCCTCGAGGGTTCGCCGCAATTGCAGTGACAGCAGCAAAGTTCCAGCATTCGCAGCGAATGTTTGTCTATCACCCACTCAGCACCAGTGTCCGATGAATGTCCGTTGGATGCCCGATGGGCACCCGTTGGGTGACCGATCGAGCGCCCGATGGGCGCCCGAGTGGCAAAAAATTGTCTCACTCATCGGGCGTTTGCGGAGAAAAACATCGTGGCGTCTCCCTTCGCACGCTCACATTTTCACGATTTCCAGCCGTAACGGGTAAAGCCTGGCCGCATTATCCTCCCTTCCCATACCACTGCAAACACGGTAATGCGATCGCACACATTGCATGTCATGAACACAACACAGTTCGCGAAAACATAATGTAATATGGACCTCATAATCTACAAAGCTTAATTTTTCAGTGATAACCGTTCTGTTTCCTTTCGTATCCAGGATTCACGCTCCATTATTGTTTGTATCCAGCGTCGTAACTTGTCAACGATATCAGGCTCTGTGCATCTTGGTATGTTTTCTCGCATAATGGAAGCTGGTGAAGACATTATTGTTGTTCAAAAAGGTAACATACCAAGGACGGCTCACGCGAATGGTGTGTTTACTACTTTATACTGCTCATGCACACCACGCCAGTCCACATATCTGTCCAAGTTGTTAATCATGCAAGTAAGCATGACATTCCGCCCACTTTCTGAGATTGTCCGGCCGCTTACGTTGGATAAATAGTGCACCTACGAATACGTGAAATTCCATGAGACTTAGCATGCTGTTCACGAACTCAGCGTTCTCCAGTGCATTATCTAAAAATGACAGTTGCGCTATTGTGTCCATTGGTGATGGAAATGGGCACGCTTTGCTGGAACTTGGCGCCTGAAGTGCATGCAGCGCGTTCAAGGACAACTCTACAGCAGTCATTCGTTCGCGCAGTTTCAGTGCTTCGCGATTTACGTTCCGCAATGTGGCTGCAAGTAAATTTTTCGGAGACGTTGTGAACCAGCCATTTGTTTTCCACAGCAGTGCCTGTTACAGGATGTTCCGCTAACAGGTAAACGCCGAGAAACGACCTGGTGAACCGGACCAAGAGTGTAAAAACAAATGAATTGTTTACCTGGATGTGTGAGGATAGGCTAATAGGTGTCCATTTTCTTTATCCAAACCGTCGCTTAATTCCTCCTCCAAATACGGCTTTGGTGGTGGAGGTGATAAATCCAAGTTCACGACTTCAATAATACCCCGCGTTGCGGGTGGCGGTGACTCACAGTCTGGAAAGGTCTTTACTGTGCAGGGATAATATGCTTTCTAGCTACAACATATATTTTTCGCTTCCCCCATCGGAGCATTGGAATCGTTGCTTCGCTAGATGGTAATTCGGCTGAAGTTATCAAGCTCTGTACCAAATATTTGGCTTCCAGGTAATCATCTAAAAATGCGTAAAATAAATCGTTCTGCAGCCTCGCCGGTACAACTCTGTATTCGTAATTTGTACGTCGCAGCGGACGCAGGTGGTGGCAGGCGATGCATCAGGAAATCCCGTACCTGTTTCGATGAAAAACGACCCCACAGAACGTCTTCATTAATAATCGTCCAGGATGGCAAAACCACTGCAAACGAAGAACCTTGAAATTCGACCACGCGATACATCTGAAAAGGGTGCTCAGAGCACAGCATTTCCACAAGCTTATTAGAAGAGGTAAATGTGTTCGGTGAGGAAACTTTTATTTGCGATATCAGGTGCAGCAGCATATGCAGTGTATTCCATGGTGTTGAAAATGTAACTGTAGCGGCGCAACGCCGTTACTGTTGTACGAAGCTTTTGAGCACCCAGATTTGAATTATAAAGCGGACTGTTAACTGAAGCAAATAAATAATAAATTAAGACAGCTTACCCACGTCGCATGTTTCTTGATATCCTTGTGCCGCCAGCTGTGAACGATGAGGGATAATACAATGTACTCATCGCACGGCAATCTCGGACATTTGTAGCCGATTGCACTCAACGGAATCCAGGTCGGTGGAGCATAGGAATCCCCACATTTAAAATTACGTAGGTCCGTGGACGGCAAACATTTTACGAACAATGATGTAGCCTGTGTGAAATGCTGCACACATAACTGATTAGCACGCTGTCCTTGCACTACCGAAGGTCTTCCACGTGCGATGAGAGCATTCTCTGCGTGTGCATTCGTAAGCAGCGCACCGAAATGCAAGAAACCGGTTTGTCGCCGACCACGACGCAAACTACGGTGGATCCAGTGTCGTCCAACTAACAGCCATCATCTGTGACATTCGTTAAACCTCTCTCCGTTACGCGACGAAAAGTTTGCGACGTCGCCAACTTCGGGCCATTTATGAGCTTTCGAAGCCGTCGTAGAAACGATTCGAAAAGAAATGCGGAAACGTTATCCTTGGGTCCGAGGCGCCCGACATCCTGGCACATATTCACTAAACAGTGCACTTTAAAGACCAACTCCTTCTCACCGTGCAGCTTCGCGATGTCACGCACCACCCTATTCAATACTGCTTTCGCATGCGAAAGGTAATGGGAACACCACCTACGGCAGCACAGAAAGTATGCGGCGACGGATAACATAACGAAATTATGGTACAGGTCTTCGGGCAACACGTAGCGCAGAACTACTGGACACAGGTATAAAAGAAACTGTCTGAATTCCGTTGCCTTCCATCGTTCCACGTCCTCAAACGTGCGACATTTGCGCGAAACTCGAACGTCAGGTTAGCCGAATGCATGCGGAGTCGTTCATTGATGATGTCGATGGGTGTTGTTGGCATTCTTATGTTTCCACGTGTTGGGCCGCAGCGCCATAGCATTATTAACTTCCGTGTTACTCCCAGCCACAAGGTGGGCATGTAATCAAGTGGGAAACAACTTATAATATCAATCCGTAGTGCTTCAAAAGGTGATTAGCCGACGTGATGTTCCGGTTGTTTTCGTGTTCTAAAATCCATTTCATTACGTAATGAGCTTTGGGGATCGGTAGGGAAGGTCATTCTACCAGCAACGTGCGAACCTGCAAATGTTTATCAAACTTTACGCTTTGATTACCAGTTATCGTCCATTTCTCGCAGGCGAAATATCCATAATTTCGTTTCCCCTGCCGAACGTATGCCCGTGCAGGTGCATCGGCTATCACGCAGAACAGAACAATATCTGTAGCATCGTCATTATCATACAAGCAGACACCTTTGCGTAACACATCCTTCAAATCATCCACCACTGGCCGCAGGAACTCATACACATTAATGGGTTTCGATAATCCACTGTAAAGCCCAATTAAAACACGTCACTCGGCGGATTTATCAACCTTCCAAATGTTGGCCACAGTTGTCTGCGCGAGCTTTTAAACATAGTCATTCTGTCTATATGGATTTGCAACATTAGCAACGACGGACGGGGTGAATGCCTTCGGCGCAACACATCACGTATGGCGTCTTGCAAACCCATATGGATGTAACTGCCACCTCTGATTAACCTAACCGGACACCGACGAGGTGTTTTTTAAAATGCTACGAGCGTCAACAGGTAAGTTAGGATATAGACGCCGTAGATTGCGCAAAAGGATGTTAATCTGGGTCAAAGTAAAGTTTCCGTCCAGAGCCACGTCACGCAGAATTTCCTCTAAGGTAACCGATTCCGCTGGACGCAAAATGTTGGTTGTACGGGCTGAAAAATCTGTTATACAACATTTACATACTTAGATTTAATAAAGGGGAAGCATAAGGAACCTCCGATGCATATGTGTGACGAAAGATTCCACCATTAGCGGATACTGTGTCCGTAAACGGCTCCTGCACAGCATGGCACGAAGAATGCGCAGCTTGTGCGGTAGGTCCAGTACTTATCATCTCGCGTGTATATAAATAAATAAATAAGCAATTATTTATTCTCGACTATGCGAGGCACGCCAATTGAGGCATGATCAGGTATGTACAGCTGTACAGACATTTTATGGAAACTGTAGTGACAGTAGAAAATTGTTCATATGTCCATGCTTGGAACTGTGCGATGGTGAACATGCGAAAGAACGATTGGGTTATAGTGGGATCGGGAGCCATTTGTTTGGACATAATCGCTCTGCCACATACCGCAGTCATACCTCGAGTAATAATAGATAAAGAATCCTGAGTGATCCATTGGAAGATAATTGAAGAGCAAGCTATCCAGTATGATGATTCTAATTGAGCTGCCAGTGGGAAGTTATGGGCTGTGACTTTATTCGTTGGCGAGTCACATTCGCCATGTTGCAGTGTTGTTAAACGGACATTTGTGGCTTTTTATAGGGAGAACGCTTGCCAGGCAAAAACCCACCACGTCCTGAAACACTGCCGCCAATCCATTGAATGGCAAGTTGTAACTGGCTATGTTTCTTGTTGAACGTTCTTTTGCTCCGTTATTCGCAGTCAAGTTGCGTCCCATTTTTCTGCTGACTGATGCGTTATGTGAGTGGCCATTGCGTGCCTGGGTCCTCTCCTGTTCCAGATCGGTAGGTCAGGAACTAAGCATTCTTTCTGGACATAATGTGTTGATCATCTGCAGAACCACGTGAAGCCTCGAAGAATATACGTTGAAATATGTTGAAGTCTTGGAGGACAGGATAGGTTCCGAAGAAAGAATCGCAGATCCCCGGAGTATGTAGTAAAATTGATTAGAGATTGTGGTAACCACGGCCATTTGAGCGGTCAAAGCGGATTGAAGAGCTTAGAATGACCGATTGTGCAAGTTTTGTTTTGGCAGGAGAATGTGCCTTCCGTAGTCGAAATTCCTCCAGTCAAGAGATATGTGGAAGAGGTATTGTTAGGTAAATTGGACTCAGTGGTTCATGCCGCGGAAGAATTGATTGATTTGTCCGGTTAGTAAGACACCTCGCGAAAAAAGCCAATACATTGTAATGACATAACTCCTTGCACTTCTCTCTGTATATCAACTTAAACTCGTCGTATTCTACGATAAATACTTGTGGTAGAGCAACTTGTAAAGACGTTCACAGGCTTCTTATCCATAGCTGAAAATGGACCAGCGAACTTTGCGAGACACAGAAGCGAAGTGCTAATTACGCGCCAGTAGCCAAGTAATAAAATGCTGCATTTAAACATAGGGTGGCAGAAGCATTATCAAGCCTTATGGAGCAAAATACTAAAAACAATGTGCTGACTGACAATATTATTATACTACGCCACCGCGCAGTTCCCCAAATAAACATATATCATGATCGGCCGATAAGTGTCCCGATACGTGCTCTCGAGTGACCGATGGTGCTGACAGGGCAGCTGCTTGAAACTTTCTTCTGATGAATTATATTTAGCTGGCTGCGCATTGCTTAGATGTCATCGTTCCGTTGGCCGCCAAGGTGGGTGTCGCGCTTTATGAGAGTTGTAAACTTGATGTTTTGAGGACCTGTGTATTCCAGTCGGATCCAACATTTGTAATCCTGTCGACTATTGTTTGCACGTCCGCTGCTCAGTTTCCAGTTGTAGTGGTATATCAAAGTCCTGAAAGTATCATCAGGGAGGTTATTGAATTTATTCGTACTCAGACTGCCAATAGGTGTCTAATACTGGGTGACGCCAACCTCCCTGGGCTGATCTATTTTGCCGGACCCTGGTAGCACAATCGTACCAGTAAACGTAGCAGACTGGACATAAACTGGACTGATGTCCCGTTCAGGTATTAATGCAGTTCTTGCAGCAAAATGCATTCAGTTTGACATTTGTTAATAAATAAATGGTTGGTATGCATTACAATTGCTCTTAATTGACCATAACCACCGTGGTTTAAATGCATCGGTAAGTCATGTTATTTGCAGAGTTTCGGTTTCGTAACCTTGGTCGCTGATACTGCTTCGTTCTGCGCTATAGTCTAGCTTCCTTGAAACTGCGTTTCCGCAGGTGTACCTATCAGGTTTTTCGGTTAAACCTTGTTTGATACGTAGGTGTACTTTTTCAGCATGTCACGTGGACGAAGTTATCAATCAACCGCACAGTTTCCGTCTCGTAGCACCATTTACCGTGCAGCGCAAAGAATGACATCAAGATTCAGCTACGAAGAGATTCATCTGTTGTCAGCAGCTAAACGACAAAAGTGTAAGAGCATCTTTAACATATCTTAAATATGCTTGCTTACACAGTTCAGCCACCTGCACACGTTATCAACCGCAGTGAAGATGACAGGGATCCCGATGAATTGGTACATAACTTGAGAAAATTGATCGCAAAATCTCAAGTACCAGCGTCTTTTGTTCGTCCACTGTTGCCTTGTGCAGCCGTGGATGCCATTTTTGCCAAAGGATTACCGGACGCTTATGCGCACCCCACGGATCTCCTGCATTCGCGTTGTTTCACCGGGAACTTACGGTCATGTAGGTCTGCTGAGAGGTTTACAGTGTGCATGCTCTGCTATTTCGCTCGCCGCTGATGATACTGTTGACTATCAGTTGCATAGTTACGGGTTTAAACCTTTTAATGCATCCAAGATGCATGTATGGCCAATCTTGTGCCGTGTCATAAAGCCAGTGATCACGGAACCATTAATTGTTGGTGTTTATGATGGGACCTCGAAGCCGAATGACGTGGACGATTACCTGTACGACGCAATTAATGAGATACGTACTTTGCAACGCCAAGGATTATTCAACCTTAAAGCCGTTATCCGTGATACCCCTGCACGCGCTTATGTGAAAAGCAAACAAGAACATTCGGGTTATTACAGCTGTGACAAATGCACCCAACGTGGTGAGTATATGAGCCGCAAGGTAACATACCCACTTACGGATAGCACACTACGGACTAATGTATCCGTTCGAAGGAATGATAGCCAACCGTCGCCTTTTGCTGCTTTGAATGTCGATTTGGTTGCGGACTTCCCAATTGACTATATGCATTCAGTGTTATGCGCAGAATGATAAAAATCTGGCTCGCTTCGCCCGTGGACAGTGGATTTCGACTGCCCAGAGAGCGATTGATTTTAGCAAACGAACGGTTACATGACTTCGGGCCTTCCTGGACATCAGACTTTTCACGTAAGCTTCGATCACTGGATGAATACCGATCTTGGAAGGCAACGGAGTTGCGTCAGTTTTTACTCTATACAGGACCGGCTTGTTTAATTGGGTTATTGCCTGATGCTTTCTATCAAAACTTTCTAGATCTCTCATTTGCTATTTATATCATGTGCCACCCTCACCTTCACACTGCCTTGTTTGATTTCCTTGTTCCTTTAATTCATGTATTTTACATGATTACTTTGATCTTTATGGTCTGTGTGAGATGTCGTGGAACGTACACTCCCTGGTTCATCTGCCCGCTGACGTACGAAAGATGGGGACGTTAGGCAGCTTCTCAGCATTTCCCTTCGAGTCTCACTTGTTTTCCATCAAGCGCATGATTCATAATTCCCCGCGTCCGGTTGCTCAAATCATGCGGCGTACGTCGGAAGAGGAACAGCTTCCTCCTACTTCCAGCACGGTTGGGAATGTAGAGATGTGCACATATAAGGGGCAGAAGGCATATTTTGCGCGGCATTTTGTTTTCCACTGTATAGCCGGATAACGTGGTCATCATCGATGCCAAACCCAGAGTACTGACAGATGTGTCTGTGAATGTGTCCGGGAACATTGTCGTGCAATTCCGGGAGTTTATGAATCTCCGTAGTCTGTTCACGCATAGCATGGATTCCTCAACGGCGTACATCTTCCGTGCATCGCAATTGTCAATTGAGGTATGTAGTTTCTCTGTCTGTCATATTCTATTTAGGTGCACTGTTTTACCATTGAACGATTTCCTTGTAATTTACCCTATGCCACGCAGTTATACGCGTTAACTACTAACGTCTTTCTTTTTCCGCAATGATGGCTTTTCAAGGATACAGCGTTGTCAAACTCCTTGACTCCGAGGATTTATTAACTATTGTCAGTAACACTTGGCTTAGAGAAGAAGGTTCGTACGCTCAAATACCTTCAGTGCGGGGTACGCACTACTATACAGCGTTGAAAAATCACACTGCTCCGGATGTCGATGTGGTCAGCACTGCCGTGTCCGTAATCGATAGCACGAGTAAGTACTTATCTTATATTAACCCACATCGATAGTTGGCTTCCAGTATGCCCGAAAAATGGAACGGCAATCTGAGCGCGGGATGCTGCCATCGACAGACGATACAATTCCCATGGGCCATCCAGCTAAGCGTGCAATGTGAGTATGGTTTCTTTATTGCCCCTTAGAGGCCGGTCCGTCCGTTCTGGCTCCGATGACGAGGATGCCGCGTATCCAAGTGTAAAAAGTCGGTCCTTCAGGGACAAAACGTATATTCTGCAAACAACAGGACCAGGCGAAAACGGAGACAGAGGGCCAGTGAAGCATATCGGTATATACAGCTAGTTGGATTCATAATTAACGACCGTTGTGGATGCATGACATTTTTCCTTTGATCCAGTCAAACAAACTCACTCCAATGCGTCCAACTGTTTGCCAATCAGCGTGCATGAGAAACGTGTGAACGTCCAATCGGCTGCCGCCTTTGCTTGCGGCAGCCTAACGGCTTCCTTGCTGGGCTGGCACCGCACGTTCGTTCGAGTGTATACTCTCATCATATCCTCCCTTTTTCATGTACTTGCTGCTGTACTTTGCTAAATAGTCCATACACTTTACCACTCCGCGTCCTCTTTGTTGGATCTGCCGATGTCGCCTCATTGCCGCACGCAGTATAACGCTCTCTCCCTGATTCATGCTGTCGTCTCGGACATCTCCTCAGCTGTACTCGGTTTCATCTCAGCTTCTTCCCTCCAACGGTTACTTCGTATGACCTTTCACCGACTTTCGCAGCCACGACTCCTTTCCGCCACCGCCTCTGTCCATCGGGAATTGGTTCAACCCATACTTCTTCCTCCGCTGTCAGCTCAGGTAATTCCCGTGGACCGTTGTCGTAGTACCGTTTCTGAGTAGCCATTCGCCTTTTCAAATTGTTCTGTACTTTCCCAAATTGTGGCGTGACAGGGCGCAGAAGTGTTGCGGATGCAGGCATCACAGTTCTGGTCCTTCGACTGTATAGGCGCTGCACTGGGCTCAGGCCGATATCCGTTGAAGGAGTGTTGCGACTCTCCAGTAGCATGAGGTATGGGTCCTTCCGAGTATCTGTAGCCTTCGCTAATAGTCGCTTGGCTTACTTCACTGCCGACTCTGCCTCCCCATTTGATTGACTGTGATAGCGACTGGTTTGCCGGTGTGCGAATTCCCATTTGGTTGCGAAAGCCTGGAATGCCCTGCTGCTGAACTGGGGACCGTGGTCCGAGACTAGCTCCTCCGGTATCCCGTGCCGCGCGAAATGACATCTGAGTTTGTTGATTACTGCCTCCGTGGTCGTGGTGGTGAATAAATCGATTTCAAAGTAATCACTATAGTAGTCCACCGTGAGTAAGTAATCCTTTCCGTTGTCCCAGAAAAGATCCACTGCTACCTTTTGCCACGGTCGGTCCGGAACATCATGCAGCATCATCGGTTCCTTCGTTTGCCGAATGTCGTGTGAACGGCACGCCTCACAGTTAGACACATGATCCTTGATCTGACCTATCATTCTTGGCCAGAACATCAATTCTCTTGCTCGATTAATGGTGTAATTTGCACCCAGGTGAGCGCGATGGACATGCTCCAGCATCGCCTTTCGGAGAGAAGAAGGGATTAGGATTCGACTTCCCTTGAACAACAGACCGTCACAGACAGTGAGTTCGTCCCGAAAATTGCAGTAGGGTGTTAATTCTTTCGGGAGCTGCTTCTTCGTTTCTGGCCATCCATTGAGGATAACGTATCGAAAGGCTGCAAATGTTTGGTCTTCCTCCGTGAAACGCCTTATGTCTTTCAAACGGTTTTCTGTCACTGCCAGATACTGCACCATGCTAACTGTCTCGATCTCTTCTAGATGATGTTCGGCCACTGGCGGATGTGCTCTCGACAAGGTGTCCGCGATGAACATCTGTGTGCCAGGTGTGTACACAATGTCAGTGCCATACTTTTGGAGCCGGATAAGCATACGCTGCAGACGGCGAGGAACGTTATTCAGTGGTTTAGTGGCTATCGACACCAGCGACTTGTGATCAGTGTACACGGTTGTCTTGCTTCTAAAAGTATAATCATTGAAACGCTCCATGGCATAGACCACTGCCAGCATCTCGTTCTCAATCTGTGCGTACCGCTTCTCGGCCTCTGTGAGTGCTCGACTGCGGAAATCCAAAGGTCTTCCGTTCTGCAACAGAACAGCACCTATTCCACTCTGGCTACTATCACACTGTACCTCCAATGGTTGTGCTGGATCGTAATATCCGAGTATAGGCGCATTACTGATAAGGTTCTTAATGGTTTCGAACGCCAAATCCTGTTCCTTCCCCAGCTCCAATTTACTCCTTTGTGAGTTAACTGCCTAATCGGAGTCATGATATCAGCGAGTCCTGGTAGGAACTGGCTTAAATAGTTCACCATACCGTTTAGGCGATGGACTGCCTTCACATCGTTAGGGGACGGCATCTCTTGTATCGCCTTAATTTTCCCTGGGTCAACCCTGATTCCGTCGGATATTAACACACGCCCATGGAAAATCAACTCCTCTTTCCGCAGCTCTACATTCTCGCGTTTTAGCTTGATGTTCTTTTGAACGCAACGCCTCAGGAACCGGTGTAGGTTAGTGTCATGCTCTTCTTCGGTAGAACCGTAAATCAGAACGTCATCTGCCACACAGGTTACGCCATCTAAATCATCTACTGCTTGCACCAAACGCTTTTGGAAAATTTCGCTAGACACCTTCAGGCCAAACGGTAATCGCAGCCAACGATAACGTCCGAACGGTGTAGCAAATGTGGTGAGAAAACTGGATTCATCGTCTAGAACAACGTGCCAGAATGCGGAAGAAAGGTCTACGTTCGTGAAAAACTTAGCTTCTGTCAAACGCGGCAAAACATCTTCTAACGTCGGTAGCGCATAATGTTCTCTACGCAGGGCCTCATTCAGTGGCTTCGCCATTTTTCTTCGTAAAGATTGCGACCTGGCTAACCTAGTCTGTTGGCTCATCAACCTTTGCAATCAAACCCTGCATAACCAGCTTGTTCAATTCCTCGGAAAATCGGTCACGGAGCGCAAACGGGACTCTCCTAGCAGGTAACACAATCGGGCGTGCCAAAGGATCTAACGACAGGTGAGCGGTACCCTCGAATTCCCCTAAACCCGGGCTAAACACCGACGGATACAGGTCACTAACATCGGCTTCACTCTGACAAGCGTACACAAAACGATCATGGTTAAAAATGACAAATCCAAGAGATAAAATCGAATCAATGCCGAGAATCGGCGTGAGATTCTCATCCACGATCACGAACTGCAGACGATGCGGAACACCGTCTCTCGGATTGAGCACTTCAATTGTCGCTGAGCCCTTTGGCTTGAGTCTGGAACCATTCCACATGCGCAAATAATCTTGATCCGATTGAAGTTGCACGCCGCGGCAGTGCTTTCTGGGCAAAATATTGATCGTCGCGCCTGTGTCTAACTGGAATCGCACAGACCGTCCCTAGATCAGAAGACTTGCATAGACAAACTTCTGCGACGCTTTACGAGACACGTTACCAATCGATTGTTCGGTGTCTTCTTTAATAAATAAATAAATAAATAAATATTTATTCTCGACTATGCGAGGCACGCCAATTGAGGCATGATCAGGTATGTACAGCTGTACAGACATTTTATGGGAACTGTAGTGTCAGTAGAAAATTGTTCATATGTCCACGCTTGGGACTGTGCGATGGTATTGCACTCAGCCTTACTTTTAGATGAGTTGGGTCTCATTCGAGCAGAATTGGTCGGCCCTCGCCGCATGCCCGAAGCGATGTTGCAAATGCTACAACGACAATCCCAAAGTGTTGCGTCGGGACTAGCCCTGCCATTCATCTCTCTCAGTGAGCTAAAGAGATATGATGAACGGCTGAAGAACCCCGATTTCAAAATCAGTGTCGTACGTCCGTCTTATTATTTAACTACTTTAGGTCAAGCATTTATGTGCTGTGCACGGTGATAACGTGCAACTGGTGGTGGTGGCCTGCGCCTGTAATCCGGCTACTGGGAGGGCTGGAGGTGGAATTTCGTGGGACCGGGAGTTCTAACCATGATACGTGCATGTTGATCAGGCGTCCACGCTAAGCACGGCGCCGATATGGGGAGCCGGTCGGTGGGCTGACTCCAGGTCGTCTAAGGAGGGGCGTACCGGCTCAGGGGGAAACTCATCGTCCGGGGAACCATGGAGCAGCTAATGACAAGATCAGTTGCCGCGGAGATAAATTACTCCTGAGCTAGGGGTTCGTTTGCGTTCAGGCGAACAAATATGAACGGCCTTGTACAAGGTAGGTTGAAATGCAGTAATCCATAAAAACTACCAAGGCATCATTCGGCAACGCATGGGTGATGCAGCACCGGATGCTGACATTACACGGCACATCAAATCGTGGTTGCATTCTGCACGGCATAAAAGACCGCCGGTTGAGCAAACTAAAGTATGCAGTGCGAATGAGGTGAGTCCCCTGCTTCCTTAGGCACATCTTCAGCCCCCTACGTTGACACTCGCGGAAGCGGATTAACAATATTGACTATGCCGCTTTGTGCTACCAGCGTTCTTTGTACTGCACCCCTTCATGTATATATAGTACTCCTATACCTCGGTTTTAATTTTCTTTCGCGTTGTGATGTCAGGTGCGCGGTAAGAGCGGTTTCCTTTTCTGACCAACAGTTTTGGGTCGCCGTCTAGGTGGGTTCCCAAGTCCAGCAACCATCGGCACAGGTACCGGGTGAACGCTAGGTCCGAGCCGTCCATATATTCGTTAGGCGCATAGTGCGTTTTAATGTGGTGTCCGTATACGGATACCCATGGGAGGCAATGTCGGGATCTGGACCAACCGGATTGTCACGCATAGTGGTGAATTTCTATTGGTCAACGCTAGCATCATCTTCATTGGTCCAACGTAAACTGGACAGGAACCCCTTTTAGCCGT
>OX104067.1:33394322-33512490 GCA_944474145.2 Dicrocoelium dendriticum
GCACGGATAGTAGCGTTATATTCCCTAACGTTACTGAATCTGAGGCCGTTCTCCCCGGGGAACGCATCTTGGATGACATCAAGTGGCTGAAACTGTGTGTCAGCAAGCTACTTCCACCCGGTTTCCCTGGTGTCACTGTCAGAAAGCTGACCAGATTGGGGAACGTTCCTATCGCTACGCCAAATCCACGACCCCGACTACTTCGCGTAGTACTTTCTACCCCGGAGGAACGCAAATCGTTACTGCGATTTGCATTCAAACTTAGGGGTAGTGGTGTCAGCGTTCAGCCGGACCTACCACTGGCAGATAGGTTGAAGTTAAAGGAGGCTATCAAAGACCTCAAAACTAGACGGGCGGCTAGTGAGCAAGGCCTCCGTCTATTGGGTTTTCAGGTGGTCAGCCGGAATTTACTTTCCGCCCTATCAGAACCCATCCTGATGGCGCACGACCCAGGGATGGCCGTGCCGACTTCCTTGAGGTAGTACTTAGCAACGTGCGTAGCCTAAGGAACAAGGTGCACGAGTTGGGTCTACTTGTAGACAAATCTCGTCCCGACATACTTGCTTTCACTGAGACATGGTTGTCTCCGGATATCACGGACGGTGAGGTATATTTACCTGGCTACGCGCTGCTTAGAACTGATCGCTCCGTTGGTCGCCAAGGCGGAGACGTTGTACTGTATGTGAGCTGTAACTTAGATGTGTTGAGGGCCTGCACATTCCAGTCGTCGGATCAGACTGTTGAAGCCCTATCGGCTGTTTTGTGCACTTCCTCTACCCAGTTTACAGTTATAGTGATATACAGAAGTCCTGGAAGTTCCTCCAGGGGGATACTTGACTTTATTCGCCTTATCTGCTGCATACAGCAGCGCGGATAAGCGAAAGCATGCTACTGCTGGCGCCTCCCTTCTTTCTTTTCCACCTTTTTCTCTTACTCCCATCCCGGCCCCCATTACTAACCTTCCTTCTATAATTCCCAGCTTAATTGACAGCAACCGACGTGCTACTGGAGTAGAACCATCTGCAGCCACCATCCCACAGCACCTATCGGACGCCTATCGGCAAAAGTTCCTTATAAGGCCACGCTGTCCCGTTACCATGGCGACATTCAACGTCCGCACTCTAAGACAAACAGGTCAGCAGGCTGCACTCGCACGCACCTTAGACACACTGGGTGTTGATGTGTGTTGTGTGTCCGAAACTAGGATTAATGACCCTAACGGGGTTATTGAATTGACTGCACCCGGCTTATCCTCTCGTTATTGGTTGCACGCATCCGGAGACGCCGATGCGGCACTCACGGGTCAAGCTGGTGTAGGTATCATTCTCAGCTCCAAGGCTGAGTCATCGTTGGTTGATTGGATTCCGGTGAACAGCCGTTTATGTGCAGCCCGTTTGACTACATCAGCTAAGGTGAATTCGCGAAGTAAAACAAAACGCTGTTTGTTTGTGATTTCTGCTTATGCTCCCACGGACTGCAGTTCTAATGCAGTCAAGGACACTTTCTATCACGAACTGAACACGCTGCTACGCAGTGCTACTAGTTCAGATATTGTAGTACTTGCAGGGGATATGAACGCACAAGTAGGGCGTCTGAGCTCTTCAGAAGCTCAGCTGGGTGGTAAGTATGGACTTAACGCCGAACGGACTGACAACGGCGAGCGTCTGCTGCAACTGTGTGCGGAGCACCAGTTGTTTCTTACTAGCACTGCTTTTAGACACAGCGGGCGCCGAAGTGCCACTTGGCGTCCACCTGTAGCTGGTCAGCGATGGACCCAAATTGACCACATAGCCATAGGTTACAGGTGGCGCGGTTCCATTCTGGATTGCCGCTCATACTGGAGTACCTGTGTCGACTCTGACCATGCCTTGGTGCGCTGTCGTTTCTCCATGAACTTTACCGGAAGGCGCACAAAGCGTCTCCCCCGATTGGCAACGGAGAAATTGTCCCAGCCCTCTGTCAGGCAAGCCTATCAAGAAGCACTGCATAGCGAACTCTCGCTGTCTTGTCCTAATGACACTGAACTTCAGTGGAATAGGATCTCGGCCGCTATGCACGACGCAGGAGCATCTGCTTGTGGCACTATCAGTCGTCATCGCACCAGTCACTGGATATCCGAGAGGTCCGTGAACCTTTTGGAAGCTAGAAGGCACCTCCCGGCTGGTTCTGAACACAATGTGACCAGACGGGCTATTAGGCGTGAACTAAAGCGGAGCCTACGTGCTGACAAGGAAGCCTGGTGGACCAGTCGGGCTCAAGAAATGGAGGAGGCAGGAGCAGTAGGCAATTACCACAAGCTCTTCCAGCTAATCCGCACCACTGGTCCTAGGAAACCAGGCGTCAGTGAGACAATCAGGGACAGCGCGGGTGCGCTGATACACAATAAGGAGCGCCGTATGGCTCGTTGGGCTGAGCACTTTGAACATCAGTTCAGCTGGCCCCCTGCTCCCGGACCTCTTCCTACTCAGGTGATGCAGGACGAGCCATGGACGGTTAGTTTAGAGCCTCCGTCGGAGGCCGAGGTCCGAAACGCGATCACAGCCCTCAATCGTTTTCGTGCCGCTGGCCCGGATTCCCTACCACCTGCACTATTTAAGGATGGAGGTGAGGTCCTCTGCAAAGCACTGACCTCCCTATTCGAACGTATCTGGAACGAAGAGAGTGTGCCGGCTAATTGGTGCGAATCGATTATAGTGGCAATATACAAAAAGGGCAGTCGCACAGACTGTGCGAACCACAGGGGTATTAGCCTAACGCCAGTTGTGACAAAATTACTGGCCTCGATTATCGTTCGTCGTCTCACTGCAGAACGGGAATCTCGGATTAGAGAAGAGCAGGCCGGTTTTCGCCCAGGACGTGGCTGTATAGACCATATATTTACTTTGCGGCAGGTGCTAGAGCAGCGCCACGCATACCGCAGACCGACAATAGCTGTGTTCCTCGATTTCAAGAGTGCGTTCGATTCAGTCGATCGATCGATTCTGTTCGAAATACTTGCGCGAAAAGGTGTTCCCACGAAATATGTGAACATCCTTCGTGCTCTATACTCGAACACTAGAGGCCGCGTCAGGGTCTATGGTGCCCTATCGGATAGCTTTTCGACTACAAGTGGCGTTCGACAGGGTTGTCCGATTTCCCCATTTTTGTTCAATTTCGTCGTGGATTCTATCATGGAGTGTTCCCTTGCGGAATCTCACGATGTAGGTGTTGAAGTGCTGCCTGGTGAACGGTTAGTTGATCTAGATTATGCGGACGATATCGTCTTGCTTTTCGACAATGTTGAGGCGGCACAATCAACCCTGAATAGTCTATCCAGAGTGGTCCCATTATTTGGTATGCACTTCGCACCTTCAAAGTGCAAAGTGTTGCTGCAGGACCACCAGCCACTCGATGACCCCTTGACGCTTGCTAACGAGGAACTCGAGATGGTTGATCAATTCAATTATCTTGGCAGCTGCATCAGCAATGATGGGCGCATAGAAACTGACGTGAGCTCACGCATTGCAAAGGCCAGAGCTGCCTTCTTGAACCTGCGTCATCTTTGGCGACAGAAGGGAGTTTCCCTCCGTCTGAAAGGCCGTGTATACAAGGCCACAGTGAGGGCCGTTCTGCTTTATGGTAGTGAGACTTGGCCCCTTCGGTCTGAAGATCTGAGGCGCCTTCAAGTCTTTGATCATCGTTGTTTGCGAAGCATTGCTGGTGTCGGATGGCACCAGCGTGTCCGCAACGATGATGTGCGTAGGCGAGTACTAGGTGGTGATGATCATGCTAGCTCGCTAGAACAACAGATAGCACTGAATAAGTTACGTTGGCTCGGGCACGTGCTACGCATGCCTGGTCACCGCTTACCTAGGAGGGCCTTGTTCAGTCTACCAGGTGTCGGATGGCGCAAGGCTCGAGGTGGACAGAAGTTGACTTGGCAGCGGGAAATGAAGTCACTGACGACCAAACTGGGTGCCGTTGGTCCGTCTCGCCTTCCGGGTTGGAGCCCACGTGACTCACCTTGTGCTTGGCTCGAGACTTTACAGGACATGGCTCGCAACCGACACCAGTGGCGCGTCTGCTGCCGTCTCCTAATTGGATTGTCTGTTTAAAGTGTGTTTGGTGCTGAGTTATCTGCGGGGTAATGGCTGATTATGACGCGTGGCAGTGAAAGCCGCAAGGAAGCTGTCTCGCCGATGCCGCCTTATCTTTGCACGATAGCCAGCTGTTTGTGACGGAATGTTGTTAACACAAGGTGTAGGCGCCTTGACCCTGAATGTTTGCTTAGGGCATTAAGGTTTTCAGGTAAGTCCCCCTTCTCTCCCTCTTCTTATTCTTTATTTCATAGATCCTCATGGTTGTATGGCAGCGAAGCATCAGTTCAAATGGCTGATGTACTGCTGTTGATGATGATGATGATTCGCACTCAGTCTGCGAATAAGTGTTTAGTTCTAGGGGATTTCAACCTCCCGGAAGTCTGTTGGGCCGATCTTTCTTGCAATTCGGCATTAGGAACATTCAGTGCAGACTTCCTTGAACTGACTCTCCAAGTGCCTTTGCACCAGTTCGTTGACTTTCCCACTAGGTATATGGACAACCAAATACCATCTACTTTGGATTTGGTTTTCGCTAAGTCCCTGGACTTCGTGACTGGCGTTTCATGCGGTGCACCTCTAGGGTCCAGCGATCACGCATGCATATCCTTTCGATGTGCTCTTTCAAGGCACCAAGAGACCGCTGTTGAATTATTTCCGAATATTTGGCGGGCGGACTTTAGTGCAATGCGAACTAAGGCTTCAGTTCTGAACTGTGAGATCTCGATGGCTGACTGTCCAGTTAGCCTGGGAAAAATTTAAGGCATACCTTACGGAGGTTTCCGCTCCCTATATTCCACTTATTAGGAAAAGAGGGTTAAGGGCACAGCCTCCATGGATAGATACCACAGGCAAGTACCTACTCAAGAAACGGTCTAGATGCTGGCGAACCTACCAAGCAGCTCCATCAGCCAGTACCTATGACAGTTATCGAGAGAATAGAAATAAATGTAAGCAACATCTCAGAACTGCTCGTCTCCAATACGAGCAGGGTTTAGCGGACTCGGCCGCAGCTAATCCTAAGAAGTTTTTTGCTTACGTTAAAAGACGCAGCGGGGCAAAACTGTCTATACCAGCTTTATTGCGAGCAGATGGGACCCGTGCGCAAACTGACTATGGCAAGGCTTGTATACTGAGTGATCAGTATACTGAGGTCTTTGCTCGGGAGACCTCTTTACCACAGGTTGAATTGGTTTCAAGAGTTCCAGAGGATTCTTGCTTAGCTGAATTTAGCATAACGGAGACTCAGGTCTTCGAGCTACTGCAAGGCATTAATCCCTCTAAAGCTTCCGGTCCTGATTCAATTCATCCGAAGCTGTTGCATGAACTGGCCACTGAGCTGAATGGTCCTCCTACATGCGTATTTTCAATATCGCTGGACAGCTGCAGCCTACCTTCGGAATGGAAGGAGGCAATCATCTGTCCGATTTTTAAGGGCGGTGACAGCGCTTTACCCGCGAACTACCGGTCTGTCAGTTTAACAAGCGTAGTAGTCAAATTGTTTGAAAAGCTGATAAGGGATTCAGTGGAGAACCACCTGAATCGTTTCAAACTTCTCAGTGTTGCACAACATGGATTCCGCAAAGGATTTTCATGTCAGACTAATCTACTTGTAGCTCGTGAAAGCTGGGCCGAAGCGGTAGACAGTGGCCACGCTGTAGACGTGCTATTCGTAGATTTTTCGGAAGCTTTTGACACTGTCCCACATCTTCGGCTCTCACTAAAGTTGAGATCTTACGGGATATCTGGTCGCGCCCTTCAATGGGTGTCTGCCTTCCTTGAGGAGAGGGAACAGTGCGTACGGGTGGGGCGTAGCCTTTCGCTCAGGCAAGCTGTCCTTAGTGGCGTTCCGCAGGGCTCGGTATTGGGGCCATTGTTGTTCGCGATCTATGTAAATGACTTGCCGGGAGAGCTAGGGGTGTCATCATTAATGTTTGCTGACGACCTTAAGCTCTGGAATATTGTGGATATCCCGGGGGGTCCTGAGGCAATTCAGCGTGCCTTGGATAGGCTCTGGGAATGGTCTATCTTATGGTTGATGCCCATAAATAGGGCCAAGTGCTCTGTTCTCCGAATCGGAGCTGCTAACCCTCCCACCCGATATGTTCTCGGCGGTGGTGAACTCCCTGTTGTCACTCAGCAGGTTGATTTAGGAGTCGTACACGCATCAGCACTTCATTCTGGAGACAACTGGAAGAAGGCTGCTTGTCGAGGGTTTCGTATGATGTGGTTTATCCGCCGCTCTTTCGGAATCTTAACGGCCAAGTTGTTTGTGAAGCTATTTTCGGCATTCGTCCGACCCCACCTGGAATATTGTATTCAGGCTTGTCCACCATGTCTTAACCGAGACAAAATGGACTTGGAGAAGGTGTTACGAGTGGGCACTCGGTTAGTGCAGGGTCTACGGGGACAGACGTATCCTGAACGCTTGCTCAGTTTGGGTATGTATTCCATGCACTACCGAAGGATAAGAGGGGACCTGATTCTCACTTATCGTATTTTGACGGGTAAGATTGGCCCGGACTTGTCAGGGCTTTTTAGTCCCGCTACGTTACCTAGTCTCCGCGGTCACCCACTGAAACTGCATAAACCACGGTCTGATAGGATTAGGACGGAAACTCGTCTATCGCGCCGATCGCTGGAATTCGCTTCCAGATCACGTGGTTAGGGAACCTACGGTTAAGGGTTTTGCGCGCCAGCTCGATGCTCTTGGGTAGCAACAGCAAACCTTTCCTTTTTCCTAGCTGACTCACCTTCACTTTTCAGTTCTTTTTTTATTGACTCAAATATCTTGGTATTTCACTTGCTTAGCTCTTACCACTTTCTCTTTTGCCTTCTGCGTTTACTTTCTTCTCTTTCTTACTTCACGTAACCGACCCTGCAGGGACTGCTAGGGCAGGATACGTGGGCATTAATTGGTTGGACAGGGTGTGATGCGGTCTTTGTTTTAGGTCCATCAGTATTTCAAAGTTCGCCAACTCCTGGTTCAACGACCCGCCGAAGAAGGAACACTCACGGGATAATCCTATCGTTCCAGTCCCGCTTGAACTTGAACTTGAACGGATAGAACGGTCCCCTATTTTGCAGTTCGGCGGTGGGCACTCTCGGTTCGGATCTCCTCGAGCTAACATTGCAAATCCCTTTGCAACAGTTTGTGGACCGCCTGATTAGATATATGAGCAAACAAATTTAGTCTAAGATCTCAATTTTGCGGAGCCACGCGACTTCGTAAGTGATATTACCTACGGCTGTCCTCTAGGAGCCAGTGACCATGTCTGCATATCCTTTCGATGTGTTCTAACTGTCATCATCATCATCATCATCATCAGCGGCAGTACATAAGCCATTTGAACTGATGCTTCGCTGCCATACAACCATGAGGACCTATGAAATAAAGAATAAGAAGAGGAAGGGGACTTACCTGAGAACCTTGACCTAGGCAAACATTCAGGGTCAAGGCGCCTACACCTTGGGAAGGCAACATACCGTCACAAAAAGCTGGCTATCGTGCAAAGATAAGGCGGCATCGGCGAGGCAGCTTCCTTGCGGCTTTCACTGCATTGCGTCATAATCCGCCATTACCCCGCAGATAACTCAGCACCAAACACACTTTAAACAGACAATCCGATTAGGAGACGGCAGCAGACGCGCCACTGGTGTCGGTTGCGAGCCATGTCCTGTAAAGTCTCAAGCCAAGCACAAAGCGAGTCCCGTGCACTCCAACCCGGAAGGCGAGACGGACCAACGGCACCCAGTTCCCGCTGCCAAGTCAACTTCTGTCCACCTCGAGCCTTGCGCCACCCTACACCTGACAGACTAAACAAAGCCCTCCTAGGTAAGCGGTGACCAGGCATACGTAGCACGCCCGAGCCAACGCAACTTATTCAATGCTATCTGTTGTTCTAGGGAGCTAGCATGATTGTCACCACCTAGTACTCGCCTACGCACATCATCGTTGTGGACACGTTGGTGCCATCCGACACCAGCAGTGCTTCGCAGATAACGATGATCAAAGACTTGAAGGCGCCTCAGATCTTCAGACCGAAGGGGCCAAGTTGCACTACTATAAAGCAGAACGAACCCCACCGTGGCCTTGTATACCCGGCCTTTCAGACAGAGGGAAACTACCATCTGCCGCCAAAGATTTCGCACTTTCAAGATGGCAGTTCTGGCTCTTGCGGTGCGTGAGCTGACGTCAGTTTCTATGTGCCCATCATTGCTGATGCAGCTGCCAAGATAAGTGAAATGATCAACTACCTCGAATTCCTCGTTAGTAAGCGTCAAGAGGTCATCAATCTGTTGGTAATCCAGCAACAATATTTTGCACTTTGAAGGTGCGAAACGCTTACCAAATAACGGGACCACTCTAGAGAGGCTATTCAGGGTTGGTTGTGCCACTGCAACATGGTCGAAAAGCAAGACGATATCGTGCGCATAATCACCACTACTAACTAACCTTTCAGCAGGCAGTACATCAACGTTTACATCGTGAGATTCCGCAAGGGAACACTCCATGATAGAATCCACGACGAAATTGAACAAAGACGGGGAAATCGGACAACCCTGACGAACGCCACTTGTGGTCGGAAAGCTATCCGATAGGTCACTGTAGACCCTGACGCGGCCTGTAGTGTTTGAGTATAGAGCACGAAGGATGTTCACATATTTCGTAAGAACACCTTACTGCGCAAGTATTTCAAACAGACTCAATCGATCGAACGCACTCTTGAAATGGAGGAGCACAGCTATTGTCGGTCTGCGGTATGCGTGGCCCTGCTCTAGCACCTGCCGCAAAGTAAATATATGGTCTATACAGCCACGTCCTGGGCGAAAACCGGCCTGCCCTTCCCTAATCCGAGATTCCCGTTCCGCAGTGAGGCGACGAACGATAATCAAAGCCAATAATTTTGTCACTACTGGCATTAAACTAATACCCATGTGGTTAGCACAGATTGTAAAATTGCCCTTCATATATATTGCCACTATAATTGATTCGCTCCAATTAGCCGGGACACTCTTCCTTCCATATACGTTAGAATAGGGAGGTCGCTGCTTTGCAGAGGATTTCACCTCCATCCTTAAATAGTGCAGGTGGGAGGGAATCCGGGCCAGCCGCACGAAAAGATTAAGGGCTTTCATCGCGTTTCGGACGTCGGACTGCGACGGAGGCTCTAAACGAACTGTCCATAGCTCGTCCTGCATCACCTGAGTAGGAAGAGGTCCGGGAGCAGGGCGCTAGCTGAACTGGTCTTGAAAGTGTTCCGCCCAACGAGCCATACGGCGCTCCTTGTTGTGTGTCAGCGCACCCGTTCTGTCTCTGATTGTCTCACTGACGGCTAGTTTGCTGGGACCAGTGGTGCGGATTAGCTGCTCTTGCCTCCCATTTCTCGAACCCTACTTGTCCACCAGGCTTCCTTGTCAGCACGTAGGCTCGGCTTTAGTTCACGCCTAATAACCCGTCTGGTCACATTATGTTCAGAGCCAGCGGAGAGGTGCCTTCTAGATTCCAACAGGTCCACCGACCTCTCGGATATCCAGTGACTGGTGCGGTGACGATGGACAGTACCACAAGTAGATGCTCCTACGTCGTGCATGGCGGCCGATATCCTATTCCACTGGAGCTCTGTCATTAGGACAAGACAGCGAATGTTCGGTATGCAGTGCTTCTTGATGGCTGAGACAACTTCTCTTTTGCCAATCGTAGGGGACGCTTAGTGCGCCTCCCGGTAATGTTCATGGAGAAACGACAGCCTACCAAGGCATGATCAGAGTCGACTGGTACTCCAGTACGAGCGGCAATCCAGGATGGAACCACGCCATCTGTAACGTATTGCAATGTGGCCAATTTGGGTCCATCGCTGGCCAGCTACAAGACTTCAAGTGACACTTCGGTACCACTGTGTCTAAAAGCAGTGCTACTAAGAAACAACTGGTGCTCCACACACAGTTGCAGCAGATGCTCACCGTTGTCAGTCCGTTCGGAGTTAAGCCAGCTAAGCTTCTGAAGAGCTCAGACGCCCTACTTGTGCTTTCATATCCCATGCAAGTACTATAATCTCTGAACTAGTAGCACTGCGTAGTAGCGCGTTTGTTTCATCATAGACTGCGTTTTTGACAGCATTGGAGCTGCAGTCGGTGGGAGCAAGAGCAGAAATCTCAAACAAACAGCGTTTCGTACTACTTTGTTAATCAACCTTAGCTGATGTCGTCAAATGGGCTGCACATAAACGGCTGTTCACCTGAATCCGATCAACCAACGATAGCACAGCGTTGGAGCTTAGAATGATACCTACACCAGCTTGACCCGTGAGTGCTGCATCGGTGTCTCCGGATGCGTGTAATCAATAACGAGAGGATAAGCCGGGTGCAGTTAATTCAATAACCCCGTTAGGATCATTGATCCTAGTTTCGGACACAACACACATCAATACCCAGTGTGTCAAAGGTGCGTGCGAGTGCAGCCTATTGACCTGTTTGTCTTAGAGTGCGGACGTTGAATGTCGATATGGAAACGGGATAGCGTGGCCTTATAAGGGACTTTTGCCTATAGGTGCGGTGGGATGGTGGCTGCAGATGGTTCTACTCCAGTAGCACTTCGGTTGCTGTCAATTAAGCTGGGAATTTTAGAAGGAAGGTTAGTAATGGGGGTCGGGATGGGAGTAAGAGTAAAAGGTGGAAAAGAAAGAAGGGAGGCGCTAGCAGTAGCATGTTTTCGCTTATCCGCCCTGCTGTATGCAGCAGATAAGGCGACCCTTGATAATCTGCGCGACGGCCGATGCAGGATGAAGTTTATGTTTGAAGAAAATGTCATGGTTGTATGTGGGCTGAGATACTGCCAAGGTGCTCAGACCTACACAGGAAGACGATTAGGGTCCTCATCCAAAGCCATTGGCTCAAAAGCCTGTCCGCAAGGCAGTGGGGTGGCAGTGATTTAGTTTTACAGAAATGGACGCCATGCCATTTCAAACCCCCAACCTGGAGGACCAGGAGTTTGTCTGCCCTCTCACCATTGACCAACCTGGCAGGAGTAGCTCTCAAGGTGCCCGGAGGCATCACCCAGTATAGGTCAATGGGTCAATGAGGTACGCAAATCGTCGCACCATGTAAAGGTCCAGTTTCGTTGCGACGGGCAAAGATAAACCGGCATCAGCGAGACAGCTTCCGTGCGGCTTTCACTGCCCTTCGTCATAATCCGCCATTACCCCGCAGATAACTCAGCACCAAACACACTTTAAACTGGCAGTCCGGGACCCGTGGGCATACGGTCTATGATAAGGCTTGTATTCTTAGCGAACAGTATACCGGTGTCTTTTCTCGTGAGCCCTCTCTACCTCAGGTTGAGCTGGTCACAAAAGTCCCGGAGGACTCTTGCCTAATTGAATTCAGCATAACGGATACGCAAGTCTTCGGCCTATTGCAAGAACTAAATCCAAAATTTCTGACCCTGATTCAGTTCATCAGAAGTTGACGCATCCATCGGCCGCTGAGCTAAGTGGCCCTCTGACATGCATGTTTACAGTAGCGCTCGACAACTGTGCCTTACCTTCGGAATGGAGGGAGGCAATCATCTGTCCGATTTTTAAAGGCGCTGACAGCTCTACCCGCGAACTATCGGCCTGTCAGCTTGACAAGCTTATTATTTAAGTTGTTTGAAAAATTGGTCAGGGATCGGTGGAGAATCACCTGACAACGGCCACGCTATTGACGTGCTTTTCTTCGACTTCTCGAAAACCTTTGATTATGACCTACATCAACGATTCATTGAAGTTGAGATCGCATGGGATCTCTGGAGCCGCCCTTAAATGGGTGTCTGCTTTCCTTGAGGAGGGATAACAGTGCGCACGCGGAGGTGTAGCCTTTCGCTTAGTCAACCTCTCTTTAGTGGCGTTCCGCAGGGCTCCGTCCTATGGCTGTTGCTTTTCGCAATTTGTCAATGACCTACCCCAAGACCTTGAAGTACCGTCGCTATTGTTTGCTGTTGACATCAAGCTCTGGAATACTGTGGATATTCCTGGTGGCCCTGAGGTACTTCAGAGTGCTTTGGATAGGCTCTGGGATTGGTCAATCTTATGGTTGGTACCTATAAATTAAGCGAAATGTTCTCTCCTCCGCATTGGAATTGCTAGTCCCCCCAAGCGCTATGTAGTTGGTGGAAATGAAATCCCTGTTGTCACTCAGCAGGTTGATCTAGGTATCACACACACCCCATTGCTTCACTCTGGAGACAATTGGAGGAAGTCTGCTTGTAGAGGGTTCCGTATGATGTGGTTTATTCGCCGCTCCTTCGGTGTCCTAACGGCCAATATTTTTGTGAAGCTGTTCTCAGCTTTTGTGCGAGCCGACTTAGCGTACTGTATCCAGGCTTGTCTACATTGTCTTGTAAGGGACAAAATGGAACTGAAGAGGGATTTGCCTATGGGTACAAGGTTAGTGCAAGGATTACCTGGGCAAACGTATCCCGAACATTTGCTTAGCTTGGGTATGTACTCAGTGCACTACCGAAGAATTAGGAGATTTGCTCCTCACTTACCGTATTTTAACGGGTAAGATCGGTCCAGACTTGTCCTGGCTATTTAATCCCGCCAAGCTGACTAGTCTCCGACGTAACCCGTTGAAGCTGCACAAACTGCGTTCTGACCGGGTAAGGACGGAAACTCGCATGTTGCACCGAGTTATTGAACGTTGAAACTCGTTTCCGGAGCACGGCGTTAGAGATTCTACGGTGGATGGTTTCGAGCGTCAGCTAGATGCTCTTAGGTGGCAGTACCAAACCCTCTCCTAACCGACTTGTATCTTCAACTTCGTTTTTTAAATTTCTTCTCACACCTTTGTATTATCATTATTTAGCTGACATTCCTTCTCTTGCTTTTTTTAGCTTCCCCTTCACTCTTTTACTTCACATAAACCGGCCTGGCAGGGACTACTGGGCAGGAAAATGTGGGCAGTAATTATTTAAACAGGGTGTGATGCGATCTCTGTTTTAGACTTTTCAACATCTCATCCCGATCCAACGATGCGCAAAAGAGGGAACATTCACGAGAATATACTATCGTTCCGGTCCCAACTGAACTTGAACTCTTCTAAGGCCTAGCGCCTGATTCACCCGAAACTGTTACCTGAGTTGGCTGCGGAACTAAGTGCACCGCTTGCTATGGTGTTTCAGAAAGCGCTTGACAGCTGTGCATTAACTTCTGAATGGAAGGACGCTGTCATCTGTCCCACTTTCAATAATGGGGACAGGAGTCTGCCTGCAAATTACAGGCCAGTTAGTTTGACGATTGTAGTAGTCGAACTCTTCGCGAAACCTTGAGAGATTCATTGAAGATTGATCTGAGTAGGTTTAAACTATTTAGCAATGTACAACACGGCTTCCGGAAGGGATTTTCGTTTCTGACGAATCTACTGGTGGCTCCCGAAAGTTGGGCGGATGCGGTGGATAACGGCCATGCACTGGACGTGCTTTTCGTCGACTTTTCGAAGGCATTTGACAAAGTACCCCATTTGATGCTCGCGCAAAAGCTGACCTCCTACGGGGTATCTGGCCGCATCCTTCATTGGGTGACTACCTTCTTGGATGGTAGGGAACAGTGCGTACGGGTAGGCCGGGACCTATCGTTTAGGCAGTCTGTCCTCAGTCGCGTGCCGCAGGGCTCGGTCCTTGGACCGCAGCTGTTCTCCGTCTATGTTAATGACTTACCCACGGAGCTTGAGGTACCATCGCTGCTATTTGCTGATGATCTGAAGTTGTGGAACATTGTCGGTGCTCCTGGGGGTTCCGAAGCTATCCAGCGAGCCTTGGATAAGCTTTGGGACTGATCTACACTATGGTTACTGCCCATAAATCAAGAAAGGTGCGCCGTTCTTCAAATTGAAGGTGGTTGTCCTCCTGCGAAGTAATTGGTCGGTGAGGTCGAACTCGCCCGTGTATCTAGCCAGGTTGATCTAGGCGTCGTAAACTCTTTACACTCCGGCGACAACTGGAAGAAGGCCGCAAGCAAAGGTTTCCGCATGTTGTGGTTAATACGACGTTCTTTCGGAGTGTTGACGGGCGGCATCTTTACGAGATTGTCCTTGGATTTTGTTCGGCCTCATCTGGGATACTGCGTCCAGCCTTGTCCGTCCTGTCTTGTCCGGGACAAAATGGAGCTAGAGAGGGTTTTGCGGGTGGGTGCTAGGTTAGTTGAGGGATTACGGGGACGGACGTACTCCGCGTGTCTACTTAGTTTGGGAATGCATTCAATGCATTACCGAAGGCTTAGAGGAGACCTACTTCTAACTTACCGTGTCTTAACTGTATAGGTTGATCCAGATTTATCTTGGCTGTTCAGTCCCGCTGGAGTGTCTGTTCTACGTGATCATCCCTTGAAGCTGGACAACTCGCGGTCCGATTGGATTAGGGCGGCAATCCGGCTGTCACGTCGAGTCATCAAGCGCCAGAACATGCTTCCAGAAAGTGTTATCAGGGAATCTACGGTTAAGTGATTTGAGCGGCAACTTCGCGCTCTTGGGTGGCAACACGAAACCTTTCCCTTTTCCTGACTAACTCGCATCTTCGTACCTCGATTTTCTTTTCCCTACTTTTCTTCACGCATTGGTATTCTTTTCTTATTTCAACTGCACTTTCTTATTCTGTACTTCAATTTCTCTTCCTACCTTTTGCTTACTTCGCGTGACTGCCACAGCAGGGACTGCTAGGGCAGGAAGCTTGGGCATTAACTGGTTGACCAGGGTGCGATACGGGTGTTCCGCTTTAGATCCATCAATAACTGAGCACTTCATCAATTCCTGGCTCAACGATCCACTCAATATGGTACGCTCACGGGATCCTCCTATCGTTCCAGTTCCAGCCGCACTTGAACCGAACAGAACTTAGTTATCTGAAAGACTTTGAAAGCCTTTTGAAGGACTTTGACGACCGAAAACAGGACTTCATGTGCTAGCAGGGTCAGACAACCACCTGGTCATGCCTGTACTGGTGTGTCTTTCCATCGAGAATAATCCCATTTATTTATTTATAAGTGGAGAGCTTGGATATGAGCTTCCGGGGTACTTTCTATTTAACCCTGAGGACGTGACTCGTAGGTCTAGTTGGAAACGGTTTAAACCGCGGCGGCTTCGGATAAGTTCAAGTGGGATCGGAAGAGTAAGAAAATCCCGTGAATGTTCCACCTTTGAAAACGTCGTTCATCCAACAAGCAGACCAGTTCGTTGATGTGCCAAAGGAGAGCCAAATCAAAGTTGCTTTGTTTACTCGTGTGGTAAACGACTGGAGCTCCTTACTCCAGCAAGTCGTCAATGCGCACACAAAGGAGTTTCAGACGACTGTTACATATCCGTCTATCGAGTATTCCGAGGTCTTGCCGTTTTAAATGCAGATGCAATGACTATGGCGAAAGTCGAGGAGAAATCTGACCCGCGATTGATGGTCACAATGGTGCGACAGCCGTATTGAGCTACCCAGCACTCCAGGAATCTTTTGCTACCGTTTCCAAAAGGCGCTAGGTAAAGGAATAGCTACCGGCCACCTAGTGAATCGATCGACACAGGTCAGTGGATATACAGAGCCTTTCGAAGGCGACAGAGGACCTACGAGGTTGAAGTTCACGTGGTGAAAACGTGCATCTGGCGTGAGAAATGTTCCTACTGGGCTTTTCGTGTGCTTATGCAGCTTCGCACGTTGACACGAAGGCAAGCAGCTGCCCAAGTACGAACGTCACGATTGACATTGCACCAGACGAACCGTGTGGTTGCGAGTTTAACCGACGCACGAACGGCTGGATGAGACAAGCCGTGCAACGTGTCGAACACGGTCTGCCGAATCTCGCGTGGGACGACGTACGGCGTGCCTAGAGATACATTGCAAAGTGTAGTTCCATCTGATGATGTCAATGGACCGGGTCGTATGTCCAGTGAGGGAGATCTGCGTATTATATCAATCTCAGGATCATTAAGTTGCATTGCGACCATGACTGTCAAGTCGATAGCGGTGTCGGCATCCGCAGAGATCGTTTGCATTCGGGAAAGTGCGTCGGCCACAGTGTTGTGCCCACCTGAGACATGTCGTATTTTTGTCGTAAACTGAGCGTTATAGTCTGGGTGGCGCAACTCTAGGAGAGTATCAGTCAGTAGTCGAGCTAAGCACGTAAGTCAGGGGTTTGTGGTCGGTGAAGACGGCAAAGGAGCGGCCTTCTAAAACATGTCGGAAATGACGTATGGGTAAATAAATGGCTAATAGTTCTCCACTGAAAGTACTTTAACGGGATTCCACACGTGGCAAACGGCTGCCAAGCGTCACCTACCTTTTGTTGTAAGACCGCCCCAACTGTCACGTCAGAAGCGTGGGTACTGAGCGGTAGTGGGGCTGCCGGTTCGTGATGCGCTATAGAAACTTCTTTAAAAGCCTGGAAGCCGGCACGTGCTGCAGCATAAAAATCGAACTTTTTAAGCTTCCCCCGGAGAAGGTCCGTGAGGGGTTGCATAAGCGAAGCGCAACTAGGTATGAAACAGCGGTAAAAGTTGACGAGGCCATCAAAGCGTCTTAGCTGTTTGAAAAAGTGAGGCGCAGGGTAGTCGATGAAGGTCCTTATTTTATTCTGTAGTGACACGCCTGCAGGTGTGATATGGTGGCTGGGAAAGCTGACCGAATCGACACCAAACGAACACTTTTCTGCGTTGATCGTCATCCAATGTCGAGATAAACGACCATAAAACGTTCGAATGTGGCGTAAGTGCTCTTTGCGTGAGGAGCTAGCGCTTAAGGTGTCGTCGAGGTAGGCATAAGCGAAGTCTAGGCCGATGGTCGATGAAGCGCTGAAAAGTTTGCGCGGCATTCTTTAGACGAAATGGCATGCGCAGAAACTCGAACAAACCAATTGGAATCGTCACGGCAGTTTTAGCGATGTCCGCTTCGGCTGCCCGAATTTAGTTGTAAGCGCGCACCAAGTCTATTTTACTGAAAATAGTTTCGCCTGCCAGACTGGCGGTTAGGTCCACGATATGTGGGATAGGATCGCGATCAGGCATGGTAACATTGTTTAGAGATCGATAATCACAAGGACGCCAGTCCCCACAGTCTATTTCGGAACCATGTGGAGAGGTGACACCCATGGGCTGTTGTATGGTTTTATGATACCGAGCTGAAGCATGTGGTCGAATGCAGCTCTTGCGCAAGTAATTTGTCGGGGGCGAGTCGTCTTGGTAGGGCACACGTTGGCGGACCGCGCGTGACAATGTGATGAGCGATCTCTTTCGTGACTCGCAGAAGCTCTGCAGCTGGTCGTACCAGGCGCAGGTATTCGGACAGTCAGTTCGCATAACCTGAAGGTACATCGGCGATTCGGAGAACGGGACTGATTATCGGGACGTCCGTAAGAACGCCTTCAACCCCTAGTTTAGTACGGTCGTCTGAAAGTCTGTGTCAACCAGCATCAACAAGCAACCCAAATGTCAGAGGAAGTCGCTACCGATAATGGCAAAGGGTACAGAAGCAACCAAAAAGACCCACTGAAAATCTCGGCGAAGGTTGAGATCCAGGTTCACCATGCGCTGACCGAATGAAGCTATCGGAGTACCGTTGGCCACACGCAGGTTGTACGTAGGCTTTGAGTGCTTGTCGTTTGCGTTTTCAGGGATGACGCTGACTTCCGTTCCCACGTTGATGAGCAACGTGATAAAACAACGTCGATCCTTAACGTAAAACAGGCGATTTGTTTTGTTATTGGCGGACACGGTCGTGCTAGTATGCGGGCTATTCGCTTTTCCTGAAGCGGCTGAGTCGTGTCTAATGCAGGGAGCCCGACAACGTCTAGCTCTTCCACCATATTGTCAGTGATACCAACATACTTCTTCGACGGGTTTGGTATTATCTGACAGAACGTGCAGCGAAATCTTGCGCTTTGTTGTCGAATATGACGTACTCGGTGCACGCGCAGACGAGCCGCAATGAACGGTAACCAAAATGTGGTCAGCATCTGACCTTGGCACACGCTGCTTCAAAGCCTTCCTTGCTGCTATCCAGCTGCGAAGTAGTGCAATTTTCTCACTTTTAGGGTCAGATCTGCCTGACTACATGGAGCAAATATGAAACACGGTTTTCATTGGAAAGAATACGTCACCGAAGCTACTGATCGTCTGCTGCGAATGACGTTCGAACGCAGCGTCTGCCTCGGTACAGCTAGTCTGACGGAAGACGGCCGATGAGCTTATATATAAACCTACCGTGACTCGCTTATGGTGAGCGCCGGTCATTTACGGTTGTTATCCCCAACATCCAATAGTCATCCAATGTCTAGCGAAATTCGCAAAATGCGACTGCGGATGCAGAGACATGAATTTCTGTCTCACCTTAGTGGTGAGGACGTATAGAATTCTCGGCAGACGAGTGATTTAGTGCAGGGCTCAGCTGAGTGCAGGCGTAACCTCGTAAAGACGCACCGACATGAGGCTGTTTTGATCATCGAGCGAGATGAGTACAGACAGCCACAACGTGTTTCCGGCGTTCGTTACCTGTCAGCAAAATTCGCGCTGAGTGCTGAAGGTCACAGCCAACCGTAGACGTTGGAGCGATCAATGGTTGTCTGGGGGTGTCTCGCTGGCTACGCAGCGAAGTCGATGTAGGCAACCCAAACTGCGGCGTGAATGTGCGCACGTGATAGCAGCTCAGCTGAGGACGAGGTTAGGCATTGCAACTCTTGTCAATGCTATTGAATCACAGGTAATGGAGCACGAGCAGACAATGCAGTCGGCATCACGCAACGTGCCTGTTACTTAGCGCGCGCTGATTATTCGGCTGTACGGTGAATGCAGTTTAATCGCCGCATCAGCTTCAAGAACGCAGGAATGCGTCCCGTCACCGCACGGTACGTGCTTAAACTAGTGAAGAAGTTCGAGCAAGCTGGGAGCGTGTGTGACATGAAGAGAACCGGACCGCCTCGCGTCACCACGGACGACTGTTCAGCTTGCGCTGTAGTCAGTGAAGTGTCAAAAAGCCCCGATCTCAGCATTCGTCGGATCGCACAGCACTGTGACACGACCCGATATGCGGTACACCGGATATTACTGGAACGAAAATTTCGGAGATTCCGTGCACTTCAAGTGCAGGTTTTGGACTCATGCGGTCCGGAGGAGCGGCATGAATTTTGCCGCTGGTTTCTGGATCACGGGGATGTTCGTTGTTATTTTCACAGAATAGGCATTGTTTCATTTGCATGGAACAATGAAACATTACTCTTAGGCTACTAGCAACCCACGAACATTTACCGCAGCGCGTATGCACCACAGTGTGAAACTGATGGTTTGGACTGGATTAACCAGCCAGAAAATTTTGGGCCCATATTTCTTTTACGGGAATGTGGCCGGTAGGTTGTTGTCTTGAAGTACTAAAGCTTTATCTTTTCCTAGCATCGTCGTACCTGGAAATGCTGTAGACATTTGTGCTTCCCCAGTTGGAGGCCGAAGGGGCATGCAATACCATTTGGTGGCAGCAGGATGATGTATCTACACATTCTCCCAAAACGATACGTGCTTATCTCACCGACAAATTTGGCCAGCATTGAATCGGACGCGGTGGACCAATGAAGTGGACTGCTCGCTCACCAGATTTGAACCCCATGGACTTTTTTCTATGGGGCTATCTGAGGCGGCGAGTGTACAAAACAAGGCCACGTACATTGGACCAATGGAAAGAAAATATTGTAAACGAATGTCGCACGATCACGAGGGATGCATTGGAGAAAGAGCTCGTCAATTGCATCAAGCGGTTTTTGCACTGCAAGCCAAACGCCGGCAGACATTTTGAACATATCCTTCGCTAGCATAGATGATCGTTCCAATACATTTCTGTTAATATACTTATCCTCTTTCACAAATGTGTTAACGACTAAACTGGTCCGCTGGCAAATGGTGATAATGATGCGTCCGGTCGGATAGAATTCTTAACGTCCAGGCTGTTGTTGAGCACATAAACAGAGTAGGCACCGAAACGTTCGATGGCTACTTATGGCGGATTCGCTGAGTCGCTATGAGCTGAGGTTCGCTCAGCCTTAATGAAAAGCCGACTGTGTTGTCGACTCAGTTTCAGGCTATTGCCTGTGAAGTTGGTGTTTGGGATGAGTTGCAGTAGGTGGCAACATGTGTAAGTGGGGTCGTTCCGTATCTGGTCTCCACGTAGCCACCTGTAGCGTCTACTGAAGACTCCGAGTGCTTTTAGTCGCTGATGGTACGAAAGGTTGCACAATCTCTTGACACATTTTGTTGCTCGACCGTGGTGAGTTTGGAACACTGCAAGGTCACGGTTTAGCCAAGGGTGCCAAATCTGGATTGCGTATTCGACATGAGAACGCACGTAGACATGGAGCACCATAGAGAAGATGAGTGAATCCAAACTTTCGAATTACATCCGCAAGCTACCAACGTGCTGGTTACCACATTTGAAACGGATTCCGACTGTCTGGAATAACCGAAGTTGTCCTGCACCAGCACACCGAAGTCAAGTTCCTGAGGGTTTGTCTGCATGTCATATGCCCCAATTTTCTAGCGATAGGCGTGTCTATGGCGGATGTGGACAATGTTCGAACGGAATTGTTTCGCTAGCTGCAGTCGATGTGATCACTTGTTTTCACGAACCAACTGTACATAGTAATTGCTCAGAGCTACGTTGCTGTCTCATTCTCCGCGTCAGGATTGTTTACGTGAAGGCGCCATGTGTTCCCCCAAGGCTGTAAATCTTCATGTTTGGCTTCTCATGAATAAAGTTGGTTTCATGGGATGGTGGACGATTTTTACTGCGATGCTTCGGTGACTAATGACGTGGTTTTTAACCATTTCTCTCAGACTATCTCTAGGGTACACTCAGTCACACATGTCCAACTGGCAATTTAAAAACACAACAAAAGGCTACGATCACAGAAATGTACGGTTTGCTTTCATCTGCTACAACAAATACCCCGATGCAAAGCCCAAAAAATGCAATGTTTTTCTCATTATCTGGTTCTGTCCGCATTCGGAGCAAAAATCGTCCACCATCCCATTAAACCAACATTATTCGTGAGAAGCCAAACATGAAGATTTATGGACTTGGGGGAACACATGGCGCCTTCACATAAACAATCCTAACGCGGAGAGTGAGACAGCGTACGTAGCTCTGAGCAATTACTATGTACAGTTGGTTCGTGAAAACAAGTGATCACACCGACTGGAGCTAGCGAAACAATTCCGTTCGAACCACAGCCTTATTTACAGACACATGAATGTACTTCGAAAGTTGCAGCGTGGAATCGCACCACTCAGTACGATTGGTAGTTATACACACAACAAAAGAGGCGGACAACGCGTCATTGCCCAGTACTGGCCTACTTTCCAAGGGGTATTCGCCTCAAACCTTATACTTGCTTCTGTCCCTACACCCTCAGTGTTATCCAGCATCAAGTTCATAGCAAAAATGGTTCCGGAAAAGCTACTATCCTTGCGTACACAGCTTTCCTGGAGTGGATAACCTTCACCCTAAAGCGCTGCAGGCAGCAGCCATTTACCTAGCCCAGCCACTTGCCGGATTCTTTCAGAGAAGTCCGTCTCATCCCACCAATTACCGTCCTGTAACACTTCTCTCTGTTCTTTCCAAAGTCATGGAAGCGATCATCGCTGATGTCATGATGGGCTGCTTGAAAAACGTAGGCGATGCATTATTAGGATGGGTTGGTAATTTTCTCCGTGAACAGGAGTTCTAGGTTAGAGTCCGAACACCTCTACCCGACCCTGATCGAATGAAGTGCGACGATCCTGCGAGAGCCATCACCTCAAAGATTTTACTTTTCCGGATGACGTTAAAAGTTGGCCGGCGATCAAGGGAACGCATGACCACAAGATCCTCCATGTGCGACCTAGATGGGACTTGGCATTGATTGGTGAGGAATTCACTGGCATTCAATGTGGCCAAGTGACACATTGTCCACACCCGCCATAGACACGCCTATCGCTAGAAAATTGGGGCATATGACATGCAGACAAACCCTCAGGAACTTGACTTCGGTGTGCTGGTGCAGGACAACTTCGGTTATTCCAGACAGTCGGAATCCGTTTCAAATGTGGTAACCAGCACGTTGGTAGCTTGCGGATGTAATTCGAAAGTTTGGATTCACTCATCTTCTCTATGGTGCTCCATGTCTACGTGCGTTCTCATGTCGAATACGCAATCCAGATTTGGCACCCTTGGCTAAACCGTGACCTTGCAGTGTTCCAAACTCACCACGGTCGAGCAACAAAATGTGTCAAGAGATTGTGCAACCTTTCGTACCATCAGCGACTAAAAGCACTCGGAGTCTTCAGTAGACGCTACAGGTGGCTACGTGGAGACCAGATACGGAACGACCCCACTTACACATGTTGCCACCTACTGCAACTCATCCCAAACACCAACTTCACAGACAATAGCCTGAAACTGAGTCGACAACACAGTCGGCTTTTCATTAAGGCTGGGCGAACCTCAGCTCATAGCGACTCAGCGAATCCGCCATAAGTAGCCATCGAACGTTTCGGTGCCTACTCTGTTTATGTGCTCAACAACAGCCTGGACGTTAAGGATTCTATCCGACCGGACGCATCATTATCACCATTTGCCAGCGGACCAGTTTAGTCGTTAACACATTTGTGAAAGAGGATAAGTATATTAACAGAAATGTATTGGAACGATCATCTATGCTAGCGAAGGATATGTTCAAAATGTCTGCCGGCGTTCGGCTTGCAGTGCAGAAACCGCTTGATGCAATTGACGAGCTCTTTCTCAAATGCATCCCTCGTGATCGTGCGACATTCGTTCACAATATTTTCTTTCCATTGGTCCAATGTACGTGGCCTTGTTTTGTACACTCGCCGCCTCAGATAGCCCCATAGAAAAAAGTCCATGGGGTTCAAATCTGGTGAGCGAGCAGTCCACTTCATTGGTCCACCGCGTCCGATTCAATGGTGGCCAAATTTTTCAGTGAGATAAGCACGTATCGTTTTGGGAAAATGTGTAGGTACATCATCCTGCTGCCACCAAATGGTATTGCATGCCCCTTCGGCCTCCAACTGGGGAAGCACAAATGTCTACAGCATTTCCAGGTACGACGATGCTAGGAAAAGATAAAGCTTTAGTACTTCAAGACAACAACCTACCGGCCACATTCCCGTAAAAGAAATATGGGCCCAAAATTTTCTGGCTGGTTAATCCAGTCCAAACCATCAGTTTCACACTGTGGTGCATACGCGCTGCGGTAAATGTTCGTGGGTTGCTAGTAGCCTAAGAGTAATGTTTCATTGTTCCATGCAAATGAAACAATGCCTATTCTGTGAAAATAACAACGAACATCCCCGTGATCCAGAAACCAGCGGCAAAATTCATGCCGCTCCTCCGGACCGCATGAGTCCAAAACCTGCACTTGAAGTGCACGGAATCTCCGAAATTTTCGTTCCAGTAATATCCGGTGTACCGCATATCGGGTCGTGTCACAGTGCTGTGCGATCCGACGAATGCTGAGATCGGGGCTTTTTGACACTTCACTGACTACAGCGCAAGCTGAACAGTCGTCCGTGGTGACGCGAGGCGGTCCGGTTCTCTTCATGTCACACACGCTCCCAGCTTGTTCGAACTTCTTCACTAGTTTAAGCACGTACCGTGCGGTGACGGGACACATTCCTGCGTTCTTGAAGCTGATGCGGCGATTAAACTGCATTCACCGTACAGCCGAATAATCAGCGCGCGCTAAGTAACAGGCACGTTGCGTGATGCCGACTGCATTGTCTGCTCGTGCTCCATTACCTGTGATTCAATAGCATTGACAAGAGTTGCAATGCCTAACCTCGTCCTCAGCTGAGCTATCACGTGCGCACATTCACGCCGCAGTTTGGGTTGCCTACATCGACTTCGCTGCGTAGCCAGCGAGACACCCCCAGACAGCCATTGATCGCTCCAACGTCTACGGTTGGCTGTGACCTTCAGCACTCAGCGCGAATTTTGCTGACAGGTAACGAACGCCGGAAACACGTTGTGGCTGTCTGTACTCATCTCGCTCGATGATCAAAACAGCCTCATGTCGGTGCGTCTTCACGAGGTTACGCTTGCACTCAGCTGAGCCCTGCACTAAATCACTCGTCTGCCGAGAATTCTATACGTCCTCACCACTAAGGTGAGACAGAAATTCATGTCTCTGCACCCGCAGTCGCATTTTGCGAATTTCGCTAGACATTGGATGTTGGGGATAACAACCGTAAATGAACTCACTCCGGCGTTTTTCCTTCAGACCTCCTGTATTTAATCCTTTCAGGGACGTATCCGGAAACACGAACAGCATTACCGTCTATGGCTCTCGGAAATGTGCAAACCACCATTCGTTTATCCCTTCTTCGCTAAAGAAAATGGACCAGCGATACGCTGAAGTTCGCGGAACATCTTCGACGGCTTGCCATCTTACAGTTTGTGATCATTGAGCTGTTCATATCGAGCTCGTACGCTGGGCTGTACCTTTTTAAACTCGTTTGTTTCGTCGTTTCCTATCTTGCCTCTTTCGATGGGCGGGGTAGAATGTCTTCAACCAGCGTCACAACCGACGAAGGAATTCGTAGAATGAGCTGATTGCACCTTGGACGGTCCGTCTGAATGCTCTTATTTTCCAGTTCGATATTGTATATCACAAATCAAACCTCTGGGTTGTTTTCCATGAAACTTGGCACAGCCAAATTAAGCATGTTCATGCTGTGCTAAGACTCAGATGTCCCATTCGAAATGTGAATAGTAAAAATGAAGGATGAACAAAAACACGATGCACATACTGAAACTACGCAAGGAACAAAGTTATACACGTATATAATCGAGAAAAAGGAACGAACTCGCTAAAAGATGCAAACCACGGAAAAAATCTGCATTCAAGCCCCTGGGCCCAATAAAAGCAGGAGGAAGAGGGCTAAGAAAGTCCCTAAGGCTGTTTCAAAGCCTGAAGGTATTGAAAGCATTAAGGTATTGGAGGTGTAACACAAAACTCCAACTCTAATCACCCCAGTTCCATTGGCGAAACAACGCGCGGTGTCGACTTCGGCCACACCCGCAAAGTCTGAAAAGACTAGACCGGTGAGGGAGTTGGAGGCAGAGGATAAAACCTCAACCTCAAATACTCCAGCTCACTTGGCGAAGAAACGCACCCTGTCACCTGCTAAACCGGTCGAAACTGAGGTCGCGTCGAAGACGCGTGGAGCAAATACGCCTCGTCGAGGTGATTCTTTTACTGATAGTAGCGTTATCTTTCGTAACGTTGCTGAATCCGCGGCAGCTCTTCCAAAGGAGCGCATGCTGGATGACCTCCAGTGGTTCAAGCTCTGCGTTAACAAGATGCTTCCACCAGGTTTCCCCGGTGTCACTATCAGGAAATTAACCAGATTGGGGAACGTCCCTGTTGACACGCCAAATCCGCGACCCCGACTACTTCGTGTAGTCCTCTCAACCCCGGAGGAACGCAAAGCGTTAATGCGCTTTGCATTCAAACTCAAGGGTAGTAATGTCAGCGTTCAGCCGGACCTCCCACTGGCAGATCGACTGAAGTTAAAGGAAGCCATCAAAAGCCACAAAAGCAGGCGGGCGGCTGGTGAGCAAGGCCTTCGTCTTGTGGGTTTTCAGGTGGTCAGCCGGAAGTCAAATTCTGCCCTACCAGAACCTCTCTTTGTAGCGTACGACCCAGGGCTGGTCGTGCCGAGTTCCTTCGGGTAGTGCTTAGTAATGTGCGTAGCCTAAGGAACAAGATACACGAGGTGGGTCTACTTGTAGACAAATCTCGTCCCGACATACTTGCTATCACCGAAACGTGGCTGTCCCCGGATATCACAGACGGTGAAGTATGTTTTCCTGGCTACGCACTGCTTAGATGCGATCGCTCCGTTGGCCGCCAAGGTGGGGGCGTCGCTCTTTATGTGAGTTGTAAACTCGATGTGTTGAGGACTTGTGTGTTCCAGTCGCCGTATCAAACTGTTGAAGCCCTCTCGGCTATTGTGTGCACTTTCTCTGCTCAGTTTACAGTTGTAGTGGTATATCGAAGTCCTGGTAGTATCTCCAGGGAGGTTATTGAATTTATTCGTACTCAGGCTGCCAATAGGTGTCTAATACTGGGTGACTTCAACCTCCCTGAAGTCTGCTGGGCTGATCTATCTTGCAGTTCGGCGGTGGGCACTTTCGGTTCGGATCTCCTTGAGCTAACATTGCAACTGCCTTTGCATCAGTTCGTGGACCTCCCGACTAGATATATGCGCAACCAAATTCCGTCTACCTTGGATCTCATTTTTGCGAAGTCACACGATTTCGTAAGTGATATTACCTACGACTGTCCTCTAGGAGCCAGTGACCATGTATGCATATCCTTTCGATGTGCTCTAACTAAGTGTCATCAAGCTACCGCTGAGGCATGTCCAAATATTTGGCGGGCAGACTTTAACGCAATACGAGCCAAAGCTTCAGTTTTGCGTTGTGCGATCACCGTGGCTGACACCGTTGAGACAGTCTGGGAGAAATTTAAAGCATATCTCACCGAGATCTCTGCTCCCTACATCCCATTCACTAAGAGAAGGGTGACACGGGCGCAGCCTCCATGGATAGATCATACAGGTAAATACCTGCTCAGGAAGCGCTCTAAGTGCTGGCGAACTTACCAAGCGGCTTCATCAACCAGCACCTACGAAAGCTATCGAGCGGTTAGAAATAAATGTAAGCATCATCTTAGAACTCTTCGTCTTCAGTACGAGGAGGATTTGGCTAACGCAGCCGTAAAAAACCCAAAGAAGTTCTTTGCTTACGTAAAGAGACGTAGCGGTACAAACTCGTCTATACCGGCTTTACTACGAGCGGACGGGACCCATGGGCATACCGACTATGATAATGCCTGTATACTTAGCGAACAGTATACTGGTGTCTTTTCTCATGAGACCTCTCTACCTCAAGTTGAGCTGGTCACTAAAGTTCCGGAGGATTCTTGCCTAACTGAAATAAGCATAATATTGCAAGGGTTAAATCCTTCCAAAGCTTCTGGCTTTGATTCAATTCATCCGAGGCTGATGCATGAATTGGCCGCTGAGCTAAGTGGCCCTCTGACATGCATGTTTACAATATCACTCGACAGCTGTGCCTTACCTTCCGAATGGAAGAAGGCAATCATCTGTCCGATTTTTAAGGGCGGGTCAGAGTTCTGCCCGCGAACTACCGGCCTGTCAGCTTAACAAGCGTAGTGGTTAAGTTGTTTGAAAAATTGGTCAGGGATTCGGTGGAGAATCACCTGATTAAGTTTAACCTTCTCAGTGCAGCCCAGCACGGATTCCGTAAGGGATTTTCATGTCTGACAAATTTGCTTGTAGCTCGTGAAAGCTGGGCCGAGGCAGTAGACAACGGCCACTCCATCGACGTGCTTTTCGTTGACTTCTTGAAAGCCTTTGATACTGTCCCACATCAGCGACTCTCATTGAAGTTGAGATCGTATGGGATATCTGGAGCCGCCCTTAAATGGGTGTCTGCTTTCCTAGTGGGCAGAGAACAGTATGTACGCGTGGGGCGTAGCCTTTCGCTTAGACAAGCTGTTCTTAGTGGCGTTCCGCAGGGCTCGGTTCTAGGACCGTTGCTTTTCGCAATTTATGTCAATGACCTACCCCAGGAGCTTGGAGTACCGTCGCTATTGTTTGCTGATGATCTCAAGCTCTGGAATATTGTGGATATCCCTGGTGACTTTGAGGCACTTCAGAGTGCTTTTGATAGGCTCTGGGATTGGTCAACCTTATGGTTGATGCCCATAAATCAGGCGAAATGTTCTGTCCTCCGCATTGGAGGTGCTAGTCCCCCCACGCGCTATGTAGTTGGTGGAAGTGAACTCCCTGTTGTCATTCAGCAGGTTGATCTAGGTATCACCTGTACCTCATTGCTTCACTCTGGGGAAAATTGGAGGAAGGCTGCTTGTAGAGGGTTCCGTATGATGTGGTTTATTCGCCGCTCCTTCGGTGTCCTAACGGCCAATATCTTTGTGAAGCTGTTCTCAGCTTTCGTGCGACCTCACTTAGAGTACTGTATCCAGGCTTGTCCACCTTGTCTTGTAAGGGACAAAATGGAACTGGAGAGGGTTTTGCGAGTGGGTACAAGATTAGTGCAAGGAGTACGGGGGCAAACGTATCCCGAACGTTTGCTTAGCTTGGGTATGTACTCAATGCACTACCGCAGAATTAGAGGAGACTTGATCCTCACTTACCGTATCTTAACGGGTAAGATCGGTCCAGACTTGTCCTGGCTATTTAGTCCCGCCAAGCTGCCTAGTCTCCGAGGTCACCCGTTGAAGCTGCACAAACTGCGTTCTGACCGGGTAAGGACGGAAACTCGTTTGTCGCGTCGAGTTATTGAACGTTGGAACTCGTTTCCGGCACACGTGGTTAGGGAGTCTACGGTAGAGGGTTTCGAGCGTCAGTTAGATGCTCTAGGGTGGCAGTACCAAACCTTCCCCTTCTCCTAACCGCCTTGTATCTTCAACTTTCCCTTCGTTCTTTTTTAATTTTCTTCTCACCTTGGTATTATCATTATTTAGCTGACATTCCTTCTCTTGCTTTTTTTTAGCTTCCCTTTCACTCTTTTACTTCACATAAACCGTCCTGGCAGGGACTGCTGGGCAGGAAAATGTGGGCAGTAATTGGTTGGACAGGGTGTGATGCGGTCTTTGTTTTGGGCTTTTTAACATCTCAAGCAGACCTGTCAATTCCGGATCCAACAATACGCAAAAGAAGGAACATTCACGGGATTATCCTATCGTTCCGGTCCCAACTGAACTTGTACTTGAATCGGGGTCACCAATTTGCAGGACTAGTAAATACCAGGCCGAGACCGTGCGGGAAATTAAGCGCGGATATCCGGTCGATTGGAGTCGGTCACAGTGGACTGTATTCGATGGGCTACAGTTAGACGGGGACGGATGAAGCAAGACAGGAGGAACACGTTGGCGCATGAACTTACAAAGCGGTGGGGTGTCTAGCCGGATGTAGGTCAACATGGACGTAATGTAAGTGAGATTACAACAAGAACAATTGGTCATCAGCGAAGTTGTACACGAAAGGTAAGTTATTTTTTGGGGCGCTACATTAGTAGTCGAAGGAATACTAGCAAGGTTTCAGTCCCTTGGAACACGCAAAACTTTCGGAAAGAATCAACTCTAATCACGGTGGAGTTCCAATCGTAGATTGTGCTATACCTGTGGCACACGTCGAGCACGATGGAAATAGACATTCGATAGTAATTTCACGTCTAATATCCGATTCGCTGCAGACTGAACGGTACACCGTACATACTCAGAAGCAGCACAGCCAAAACTCAGCACGACCAAGCGGGGGTAACGAAGAAGTCTATTGTGCTCATTAGTGCAAACAGACTGTACAAAGGATGTCATTATAAATGGATGATAGGAAAGACAAAATGTGAAATATTAATAACCACTACAGGCCTCATCTGGAATACTGCGTCCAGCTCTGCCTCGTGCGGGACAAAATGGAGCTAGAGAGGTTTTTGCGGGTGAATGCTAGGTTGGTTGAGGGATTACGGGGACGGACATACGCCGGTCGTCTACTTGGTTTGGGAATGCACTCAATGCACCACCGAAGGCTTAGAGGAGACCTAATTCTAACATACCGTATCTTAACTGTATAGGTTGGTCCAGATTTACCTTGGCTATTCAATCCTGTTAGAATGTCTGCCCTACGTGGTCATTCCATGAAGCTAGACAAATCGCGGTCCGATTGGATTAGGGCGGAAATCCGGCTGTCTCGCTGAGTCGCCGTGCGTTGGAACATGCTTTCGAAAAGTGTTAACAGGGAATCTACGGTTAGGGATTTTGAACGAAAACTTGGATCGCTGATTTTTTGGATGGCCAGACCATGCGAGACAAGATGAATGAAACCCATTTCGCTCCTGTGCTCATGACTAGCGGTGTTCCGCAAGAGTCGGTACTTGGTCCAGAACTGTCCAAGTTATTCATCAATGACCTCCCATCGGAGCTTCAGATGTATTGCCTGATTTACGCCGCTAACATGAAGCTGTGGATAGAGGTATCTTGTCTCAAGGATGCTGACAGATTGCAGGCATCATTGACTTCGCCAAGGCCTTTGACACTGTCCCCCATTCGCTACTCTCACTAAAGTTGAGGTCGTATGGGATAGCTGGTCGCGCTCTCCAGTGGGTGTCAGCTTTTCTGGGTGGACGGGAATAGTGTGTTCGTGTGGGAAGCAGTCTTTCGTTTCGACAAGCTGTACTTAGCGGCGTTCCGCAAGGTTCTGTCCTAGGTCCGCTGCTTTTCTCAGTCTACGTGAATGACTTGCCGGAGGAGTTTGAGGTACCATCGCTCTTATTTGCTGATGACCTAAAGCTCTGGAATATTGTTGATATCCCTGGAGGTCCTTTGGCTCTTCAACGGGCTCTGGATAGACTCTGGGAACGGTCTGTCTTGTGGTTGCTGCCCATAAACCGGGCAAAGTGTTCAGTGCTGCATATCGGAGCGTCTGCTTCCTCCACAAGTTATGTGCTCGATGGGAGTGATCTTCCTCACGTGACTCATCAGGTTGATCTAGGTGTCGTCCACTGTTCCACACTACACTGGAGACAGCTGGAAGAAGGCGGCTAGTAAAGGGTTCCGGATGTTGTGGTTTATCCGTCGTTCTTTTGGGACCCTAACTGCTGATCTGTTTGTGAAGCTGGTCTCAGCGTTTGTGCGACCCCACCTAGAATATTGCGTCCAGGCCTGTCCACCATGCCTTGTCCGGGACAAAATGGCACTTTTCCTCGCCATTGGTATTATGCTTTTCTTTTAACTGAGTTCCCTTACTCTTTACCTTCGATTTTTCTTCCTCTCTTACTTACTTCACGTAAATGACATAGCTGGGTCAGCTAAGGTAAGGAACGGGGGCATTAAATTGGTGGACCAGGGTGTTTTTTCGGGTGTTTTCCTTTTAGACCCATCAAGAAGTCAGAGCACCCCTATCAACTGCTGGATCGACGACCCGCTCAAGAAGGAACACTTACGGGATTCATCCTATCGTTCTCGTCCCACGTGAACTTGAACTAGACATGCTACGCGACTGTCAGTCTACTGGTAATTGTCCATAAATCGTGAAAAATGCTCAGTTCTCCCCATTGGCGCCCCTGAACCGTTCGGGACATACCATATTGGTTGGGTGTTACTCAGAACCACCATTCTTGAGAAGGATCTCGGTGTGCTTGTCTTACATGATTTACGGGCCACAAAACACACTACGGTGGGTTACCGCTGCCAACAGGATGTCCCATGCCATACGGAGAGCCTTCTCGCGACTGACTCCCGAAATCTTCGGAATCCTCTTTACTTCCCATGTGCGCCCGATCCTTGAATGCGGACTACCCGCCACCTGTCCTCTTATCAGCTTCGAGTGTGACATGATTGAGTAGGTCCAGCGGCGTGCTTCGAAATCCATACTGGAGTTAAGGGACTTGCCTTACACTCTTCGACTACAGCGGATGCACCTGTTCTCTCTGGAATATCGTCGACATAGAAGTGATCTGATATTTACTAGGCGAATTCTGAGGTGGGAGATGAGGATGGGGCTACAAGCGTTCTTTAAAGTCAACACTAATAGTTCTACTCGGGGGCACAACTGGAAACTATTTAAACCCAAGACTCAGAGTTCGCCTCACTCTCGCTCTATCAGTCCGCATTATAAATGACTGGAACGACTTGCCGAAACATGTTGTCAACGCGCAGTCTGAGGAATGTTTCAAACAACTTTTGGATTCTCACTTGATGACTAAGCTGGGACCTTGCTTCTTCCAATGCAGCTGTTACGGCCCCTTGTGGAATACCGTCTCGTAGCAACTCATGGCATCCACGCAATGATCGGGAAGGGAAGGAGCTGACAAAGGACTTTCCTCCTGCTCTCTACTATCCAATGATCTAATGAACTTGACGCTCTTGGGTGGCAACACGGAACCATTTTCTGAGTAACTGGCATTTTCATACTACGCTTTTCTTTTCTCTACTTTTCTTCATGCATTGATATTATTTTCTTATTTCATGTGAACTTCCCTATTCTGCACTTCGATTTCTCTTCCTATCCTTTGCTTACTTCACGTGACTGCCACAGCAGTGACTGCTAGGGCAGGAAGCGTGGGCATTAACTGTTTGGTCAAGATGCGATACGGGTGCTCCGTTTTAGATCCATCAATATCTGAGCACTCCATCAATTCCTGGCTCAACGCTCCACTCAATATGGAACACTCACGGAATTCTCCTTTCGTTCCAGTCCCATCAATCAATCAAACAACAACAGCAGTACATCAGCTATTTGCACTGATCCTTTGCTGCCATACAACCACGATGCCCTATGGAATAAAGATTAATAAGAGGGAGAGAAGAGGGATTACCTGAAAACCTTAATGCCTTAAGCAAACATTCAGGGTCAAGGGGCCTTCACCTTGTGTAGACAACATACCGTCACAAACAGCTGGCTATCTAGTAAAGATAGGGTGGCATCGGCGAGACAGCTTGCTTTCGGCTTTCACTGCCCCGCGTCATAGTCATCCATTACCCCGCAGGTAGGTCAGCACCAAACACACCTTAAGCAGTCAATCCGACTAGGAGACGGCAGCAGACGCGCCACTGGTGTCGGTTGCGAGCCATGTCATGTAAAGTCTCGAGCTAAGCATAAGGCGAATAATGTGAACACTTCGGAAGACTAGAGGGATCAACAGCACTCAGTTTGGTCATCAGTGACTTCATTTCCCGCTGCTAACTCAGCTTCTGTCCACCTCGAGCTTTGCGCCATCCCACATCTGACAGACTAAACAAGGCCCTCCTAAGTAAGCGGTGACCAGGCATACGTAGTACGTGCTCAAGGCAACGCAACTTATTCAGTGCTATCTGTTGTTCTAGGGAGCTAGCATGATTATCACTACCTAGTACTCGCCTACGTACATCATTGTTGGGGACACGCTGGTGTCATCCGACACCATCAATACTTCGCAGACAAAGATGATGAAAATCTTGAAGGCATCTCAAATCTTCAGACCGAAGCGGCCAAGTTTTACTGCAATAGAGCAGGACGGCCCTCACTGTGGCCTTGTATACCCGTCCTTTCAGACGGAGGGAAACTACCATCTGCCGCCAAAGATTTCGCAGGTTCAAGGTGGCAGTTCTGGTCTTTGCAATGCGTGAACTGACTTCAATTTCTATGCGCCCATCGTTGCTGCCAAGGTAAGTGAATTGATCAACCACCTCGAGTTCATCGTTAGCAAGGGTAAAGGGGTCATCAAGCTGCTGGTTGTCCAGAAACAATGTTTTGCACTTTGAAGTTGCGAAGCGCATATCAAATAATGAGACCACTCTAGACAGGCTATTCAGGGTTGATTGTGCCACCGCAACATGGTCGCAAAGCAAGACGATATCGTCCGCATAATCTAGATCAACTAACCTTTCAACAGGTCCACATCGTGAGATTCCGCAAGGGAACACTGCATGATAGAATCCACGACGAAATTGCACAAAATGGGGAAATCGGACAACTCTGACGTAAGCCACTTATGGTCGGGAAACTACCCGGCAAGTCGCCGTTTTCCCTGATGCGGCCTTTAATGTTCGAGTATAGAACAAGTAGGATATTCATATATTTCGTAGGAACACCTTTCCGCGCAAGTATTTCGAACAGCATCGACGGATCGACTGAATCGAACGAACTGTTCAAATCAAAGAATACAGCTATTATTAGTCTGCGATATGCGTATCGCTGCTCTAGCAACTGCCGTAGAGTGAATATATGATCTATACAACCACGTCCTAGGCGGAAACCTGCCTGCTCCTCCCAAATCCAAGGTTTCCGTTTCACAGTGAGACGACGAACGAAAATCGAAACCAACAATTTTGTCACAATTGGCGTTAGGCTAATACTCCTGCGATTAGGACAGTCTGTGCGACTTCCCTTCTTGTATACTTCCACTATAATCGATTCGCTCCAGTTAGCCGCGACACTTTCTTCCGGATACTTTCGAACAGGTAGGTCAGTGCTTTGCCGAGGACCTCATCTCCATCATTAAATAGTGCACATGATAATAATAATTAAAATAATAATGTGTCAGCCGTACACCGTAACGGCGTTTCGCTGCCGCGCGACCACCACCAGTCGCGCGCGGGCTGAGTATACCGCGAGGACGCCCACCCCTACGCCGAATCGAACCGGTGACCTTATGGTTGCAAAGCAAACTTGCAGACCATTCGGTTACCGACCGACAAGTGCAGATGGCAGGGAATCCGGGCCAACAACACGAAAACGATCGCGTTTCGGACTTTGGCGTCCGACGGCGATACTAAATTATCTGTCCATGGCTCCTCCTACAGAAGCAGGGGGCCAGCTGAACTTATCTTGAAAGTGCTCCGCCCTACGAGTCGTTCGGCGCTCCTTATTTTATATCGGCGCATCCGCTCTGTCTGATTGTCTCACTGACGCCTGGTTTCCTGGGACCAGTGGTGCGGATCAGCTGGAAGAGCTTGTGACAATTGCCTACTGCTTCTGCCTGCTCCATTTCTTGATACCGACTGGTCCACCAGGCTTCCTTGTAAGCACCTAGACTCCGCTTTACTTCGCATCTAATAGTCCGTCTGGTTACATTGTGCTCAGAGCCAACCAGGAGTTTTCCTCTGAATTCCAACAGGTCCACCGACCTCTCGGATATCCAGTGACTGGTGCGGTGACGATTGATAGTGCCACAAGCAGATGCTCCGGTCTCATGTATGGTAACCAAGATCTTATTCCACTGAAGCTCAGTGTCATTAGGATAAGACAGCGAAAGTTCGGTACGCAGTGCATCTTGGTAGGTTTGTCTGACAATTTCTCACTTTCTCTAACTCGTATATTATGCCCATTTGAACACAAGATAATTTGCGAAGAGATATCTTGCTGCAGATGTTTCATTGCCCGGCTAGGCAACGTCCTCTGTGCGCCTATTAGGGTCTGATTCGCAGAGCCTCGTAAGCCACTGCCAGATCTAAGTGCATATTCGTCTGCTCCTGCTTTGAATATCAGTCTTCGATTCGCTCACGTGGGTCGGTCAAGTGGTTACACCTTCGCCCTGTCCACCTGGTATTTATTGTTGTCATCACATGCAGAGCTTCGTAGACGCTTTCTAGCTCCAGGTGCTTGTTGATTGAGTTCCGGTCTGAATGCCAGGCTTCGATGAACTCACGCGCTCTGCGGTTCTTCGCTCTTCCAACTATCTTGGCGTTTCCCAGATCGAACTGATGGCCTTCGGCATCCATATGTGCTGATATTAGTGACTTTTCATCATGGCGGCGGATGGCCAGACTGTGTTCATGCAGTCTTGTATCAAGTTTCCTCCCTGTCTGGCCAACGTAGTACTTGTCGCAAATTTTGCAGCAAATTTTGTAAATCACACCTGATGTTTCTTCTTTACTCAGCTGGTCTTTTACCCTAAAAAGTCCACTCCGAACGGTTTCCGTTGCTTTATGTGCAACGTTGATCCCGTGAGGCATTAAAAGCCTCGCTGCCATTTCAGAGATCCCATGGATATAAGGTAGGACGATGGTTTTCCTTTCCATTGCGCTGGTGGAAGGGGGTTGTGGTTGATTCTTCGACATCAAGCAGGGTAGAATAAAACTTTTAGGGTACGAATTCCGCTAAAACATGTTAAATAGGTGGTCTTCCTCCGCTTTCCTCAGTTGCAGCATGCTACAGTGTGTTTGGGCCCGTTTGAAAAGTGTCCTGACACAACTGCGTTTGTAAATGGCCGGGTGATTACTGCAATAGTTTAAGATCTGATCAGTGTGCGTCGCTTTTCGATAGACTGTTGTTTCCAGGGGCCCGGAAGCATGTCTTTTGACGAGCACGTCCAAGAATGGCAACTGGTCATTGTGCTTCTCCTCTATGGTGAAATGGATGCCGGGGAAAATATTATTGATAAGGTGATGCTTCTTGTAGTTTGGAGCACTTGCTGATGACATAGGTATATGCTCCATGTGACGTACCCAAAGTTTGGGCGCCACTATCGTCAGTGCCTTTTGTTCCAGTGTTTGCATCACTGCCGCAGCTACCAGTCCAGAGATTGGTGAGCCCATTATCTGTTGGTACGTTTGCCCATTGAAAGTGAAGTGTATGGTGAGACAGAAATCAAGCAACTCCATCATTTGTGGGACTCCAATTCTGTTGTTCGTAGTTGCCGCCCCTTGTTGTTCAAGTAGGGTCATCATTGTTTGCCTAGCCGATTTCATGTCAACTGATGTGAATAAAGCTGTGACATCAAAGGATACCATCATCCAGTCACTTTTTGTTGTTATTCCTTTGAGTTTTCCAAGGAATGGTTCTGCCGATTTGATTGAATGTTCTGAGTCTGATGTTTCAGCCGTTTCCAGAGTTCTTTAGACAGCTTGTAATTCGGTGCCCGTGGTAATGACACGATAGGGCGAAGCGGTACTCCAGTTTTGTGTACTTTGGGTAGACTGTAGAACCGTGGTATCACTGAATCCTCGAGTTTCATTTTGCTATGTTCTAACTTCGTGATTTGTCCCATTTGTTTCAGTCTTTGAAGTGCTCGTTTGATCTGGTTTTCCAGACATTTGTAGGGTCTTCACTTATCGGCTGATAGGTGTTCAGATCTCCGAGTAGTTCTTGTGCCTTCTTCATGTAGTCAGTTTTGTCCATTATTACCGTGAGTCGTCCCTTGTCTGCCGGTAAAATAACAATAGTTTTGTCTCTTCTGAGGCTTGTCAGTGCCTTTTGTTCGCTTACATTAAATATGATACGTCTGCAACAAAATTACCCAGCTCGGATAACACATCAACCCTCTCATCCACACCCCGAGCTGCAGGTGTTCTCAATATTTTCCAAACATTTCGGGCGCGATGCGCTCAAATCCGCTCGTCGATGGGCGACCTTTGCCAGCTGGGAATCCTCCACTAACCAGCAACTCTACGTCCTGCATAAATGTTTGCGGAGACAAGTCCCACCACCAAGTATACATTACCGCCTGCCCATCAACAATCCTTTGGACTGGAAGATCACTGAACAACATGGACGATGAATGCTACGTCTGCTGATAACGGATGCACACAACCGATGGCAAAAGTATCAAAGGGTAATGGACCAACAAAGGAAGATATGTTTATCCAACATCGGAGGACAGTTGACCGGAGAGCTTGAGAAGACGACAGCTATTAGAACTCACAAGACGAAGCTTCAAACAAAGCAGAAGCTAAAGGGGAATCTGGACAGGGTCTCAACAGAAACCAACAAATGAAGAAAATGCCTGGATTAAGAATCTATCCAAATGAACTCTATCAGCTACAGAACGAGCAGTCATTGTGTGAGGTCTGCAAGTCAGTTACAAAGATGCTAATCCCATTAATTTCCTTGCCGCACTTGAGTCGACGCTGGCCACATGCAACATCGCAGCGGAAGCCCAACATGTAATTCGACATAGCATCATCCCCGCTCTGAGTCACAAAGTGGAAAAGAACATATTCAACGTAAGCGAACAAAAGGCACTGACAAGCCTCAGAAGAGACAAAACTATTATTATCTTACCGGCAGACAAGGGACGACTCACGGTAATAATGGACAAAACTGACTACATGAAGAAGGCACAAGAACTACTCGGAGATCTGAACACCTACCAGCCGATAAGTGAAGACCCTACAAAATGTCTGGAAAGCCAGATCAAACGAGCACTTCAAAGACTGGAACAAATGGGACAGATCACGAAGTTAGAACATAGCAAAATGAAACCCGAGGATTCAGTGATACCACGGTTCTACAGTCTACCCAAAGTACACAAAACTGGGGTACCGCTTCGCCCTATCGTGTCATTACCCGGGACACCGAATTACAAGCTGTCTAAAGAACTCTGGAAACGGCTGAAACATTAACCCAGACTCAGAGCATTCAATCAAATCGGCAGAACCATTCCTTGGAAAACTCAAAGGAATAACAATAGAAAGTGACGAGATGATGGTATCCTTTGATGTCACAGCTTTATTCACATCAGTTGACATGAAATCGGCAAGGCAAACAATGATGACCCTACTTGAACAACAAGGGGCGGCAACTACGAACAACAGAATTGGAGTCCCACAAATGATGGAGTTGCTTGATTTCTGTCTCACCACACACTTCACTTTCAATGGGCAAACGTACCAACAGATAATGGGCTCACCAATCTCTGGACTGGTAGCTGCGGCAGTGATGCAAGCACTGGAACAAAAGGCACTGACGATAGTGGCGCCCAAACTTTGGGTACGTCACATGGAGCATATACCTATGTCATCATCAAGTGCTCCAAACTACAAGAAGCATCACCTTATCAATAATATTTTCCCCGGCATCCATTTCACCATAGAGGAGAAGCACAATGACCAGTTGCCATTCTTGGACGTGCTCGTCAAAAGACATGCTTCCGGGCCCCTGGAAACAACAGTCTATCGAAAAGGGACGCACACTGATCAGATCTTAAACTATTGCAGTAATCACCCGGCGATTTACAAACGTGTCGAATAGAGATATGTCTACATTAGCGCAAAGGATGCCACACATCTCGCGTGGAAGGCGGCTAAGCCACATCTCTTTGAGAAGCGAATCATCAACAGTGACTGGTTTGGCTAGACTGAGCATGTTACGCAAGAGCTGAGATGGTTTCTAATCACCTGGCTCGGTTTCGCTAACTAACTTCGTAACGTGTTGGCGGTCTGCAATACCAGTTTGCTTTAAAACGGCAGCTTTGATCTCCGCGTAAGTTTACTGATTCGAGAAGACCTAGAATGTCATCGAGATCATCGACGACGTGCAAAGGATGTGCTGCGACGACGTGGTGAAATTTTACGTTCTCAAATCTGTCATGACCCAACGAACAGATGGACTCGAGTTGAGCGAACCAGCCTTTCGGGCTACCTTCACGAAAAGGCGGAATTGGTACGGTGACATCACTAACTGAAACATCAGCGTCTGAAAGTTTGACGTCCGTGGCGAACAAGTTGCAGTTAGCAAAAATAAACGTCAGTAAAAATATGGGGACAGTGAAGAAAACGAGCAGGGTATACGGCCATATCTGATAAATGATTAGTAACGGGCTTACCGCAACTATTCGTAGGCGGGGTCACCAACTATAGCGGAATCGATGAACGGAAGCTATATTCGCACAGCCAACCAACCGATAGAGAATGAAAAGAACAGTAAAAATGGGGTGAGGTCTACGTTTATTACCGAAACGTACAGGCTCGCTAGGCTAAAAAAGACATCTAACGAGAGCTAGTTAGTGAGAGTCAAGAAAGGATCTCCCGGTAGCGTAGGAGCTTGACTCCGGCGGCCGAATTTCGGATGTGTGTATATAAACCAAACTGTTCAGCAAGTGCCAGACGTACTGCTTAATTTCCATGGGTGCAGATAAAACTATAATTTGGTAATATTTTACACATCATACAGGGAAATCTCTAGGTCGTTACAATATTCCTCACTACTAGCATCGTAACTGATGCCCTCACCACCAGGTATGCCATTAAAAGACGAACACCACTAGATTTCCGCCTACATTCTGGTAGCCTCCCGGTGCCGAGGCACACAACATTCCACACACCCGTAGCAACAGCATCCCCTTCAGTACCTTCGCCACCCCCTGACCTAACCGCCTGTAGGTTGCCCACCACCGAGCCAGCTGCCCCACTGCTTGGAGTCACTTGTTATTCTACACACTCCAACCGGCAGCTCTCCAACGAACCACATGCCGCTACCCATCTCTGCTCCTATGACCCACACCCTGCATCCCTAACTTCCAGCAACCTTAACGGCTCCACCTCTCCAAACCACAAAACGGTGTACTGCTGGTTATCTGTTTGCCGACAGCACCGTAATCGCTACCGTAGTCACTATTCAGACAAGACTCGCCTACCTTTACGCGAACGCATAGGACATCCTATCCAAACTTCCGGAACTCCAATCCCTACTTTTGTTAACGCCAGCGGATCTTATAGCCATACTACAAACATGGCTTTCCGGCGACACCACGCACGGTGAAATTCAACACTCAGATACCATTCATGTGCTCCGAGCTCGCAACCTTAGGTGGCGGTGTCTCATTGTGCTACGAAACCTCCCTCAATTGCACTATCGTAGCAGACACTGCTTTACAATCTCCCCACACCATGTGGTGTTAGTTCATGCTAGCCGACCAACACTCCTGCTTTCTTGGTTTTGTTTATCGCCCCCTAACAATTCATTCGAGGACCCACAACTCTTGCACGATATCTATTTTACTCTATCCCACACATACCTTATCACGGGGACTTTAATCTACCCGGTCTATTTCGCTCCATTTCGACGACTGGCTCACACGGCCCGTTGTACAATAACACTTTCCAGCCGACCAGATTCTCAAACAACCAACTATCCCTGCTTGATATCCACACCAACGAAGGACTGTTGATTGAGCACACCGAGTATGATGCCCCCTAGGGCTTAGCGATTAATACATCCTCCGTTTCGGCTTTGTATGCTCTGCCAATAAACTCGTCAACACGCTAACTTACACCAAACGCTGGACTGATTACGAGGAGTTGAGCACTTATTTACGCTAACAACTGGTCACCCAAACCTCACTTGAGCGTCGACAAGGCGTGGTCAATCTTTTGCTTTACCCTGCGTGAATTGTGCTCCACAACCACGACCAGCAAACAGGTTTGCATAGGGAAGCAACTCACTTCCATCTGAAGTCCTACTTGGAAGTAGATTGCCGTCTAACAGCTACGCACTGGAAGCCCACCGACCAATGCGTCCAGCTCGTACACGCAACTAAGAGTGAGCGGCAGCATCTGCTTGTGCATACATTCTCATTCAATCCCAAACCCCTGTACAATCACGTCAACCGCATTCGACACATCAAACACGGTGTCACTGCGCTGACGAACCGCATAGGGCTCACCAAATCAGCGAATGAGAGTGCAGAAGTTCTGTATCAACGGTGCGCATTTACATCCTCTCTTCCGTCAGTCACTAAAACGATGGTACCTTCTCCGATCTCACCCTCAATATCCTTGACAGCCGTTCATCATCCCGGATAAGGTCCTGGCAGAACTCAACTCCGCGGCCAACGGCCTCCACAGGCATAGACGGTTGCTACCCAAGACGCCTACAAATGTGCGCTGCGGCTCTAGCTTTAGCGGAACTGTTCACCCATTTCTTTTCGCATTGTGAAGTTCCCAACGATTGAAACTACGGTATCATTACTCCAATCTAGAAGGGTGGTGCGTGTAATGATCCTGTGAATTACCGACCAGTAACCTCTCTACGATCTGCAATGTGATGGAATCGATCATCGCAGATGTTTTAATGGACCGCTTTGTGGCTCAGAAACTGCTTTCTGATTGCCAGCACGGCTACCGGCGGCAACGGTCGTGCCTGAGTAACTTGTTACTCGCCCGGAAAAGCTGGATGACTGCTGCCGACTCTGGTCTAGAAACGCATGTTGTATGCTTGGATTTCACCAAAGCCTTTGACAAAGTCGACCACACCATCCTAAGTCACAATTTACTGCCTTACGTTATGTCTGGAGCCTGGATGAACTAGATCCGGACTACCTCTACCAATGTACTTCCCAAGTACACCTCGACGGAGTGTTGTCCTCCCCGTATCCTCGCGACAACCGGAGTTCCACAGCGCTCTGTTTTCGGACCGGACTTCTCTCTATCTCATTGATATTGTCCCAACACAAGCCGAGTCCTTGTTGGTGATATATGCCTACGAAGCTAAGCTGTGGCACGCACTTAATGCTCCGAACGATACCCGCGCACTTCAAAAGGACCTCAACCGCCTTCACCAGTGATTCCTCCCGCTTCGAAATGTCGCGTCTTCTCTACCCGCCCTTCCGCTTCTCTTTAATACTTCCTGTGGGAGGTCCCGTTAGCCGAAAGAGATTTTGGTATCTTCACCCAAACCAATCTTTCTGTATCTGCTACCTGCCGAAACTCAGCCTCTGCTGCTAACTGCATAGTGGGATTTCTAAAACGTGCCTTCGGCCAAATTGATCAGTGCAATATCCGAGTCATTCTAGATGCCTTCCTCCGCCTTTACTTGGAGTTTGCTATCCATGCTTGGAGCCCCTGGCCATCACAACGACATTGGACCTTAACGTGGTATGACCCTTTTGCGTACCTCCTTGACTCCTTTAGCTATACGGGGTGGTGACTCTGGGCCGCTTGAAAGCTCATCACCATCATTATGCACGTTAGCTGCAGGTGGAAAACACCTCAGCTGTTGTGCCGCAACACTAAAGATAAGAAGCAAAAAATACAACAGTGGCCTGCCGGCTGAGTCCCCAGTAACGGATGGACATCGTTCCGGGGAGCTAACATCCGGCTGTCGTGCCGTAAAAAGGGAGTTACATTATGCCTAGAGAATGAGATCCTGATTGGAAAGGGAGGCTAAGCAGGAGGGGATGGACAAAGGAACTCACAACATAAACGCCATTGGGGCCGGCTCTTCACCATATCAGCAAGTGTGTCCGACCAAACGTGTTCATCGTCCTTAGGACTCGGCTCAATGGTTAAAGGTCAAACGAACTCAGTCTCCTGGTCCTCTAGGTTAGGGGTTTACAATGGGATGGCTTCCAATTTCTGTGTTTACAGACATGAACGCCATCCCGTTTCATTGCCACTTCTCCGCTGCCTTACGGACAGGCTTTTGAGCCAAAAGCTTTGGTCGAGGACCCGAATCGTCCTTCTGTCTAGGTCTGGGTGCCCTGGCAGTATCTCAGCCCACATAAAACCATGACAATTTCCCCAAACTCTAACTGCGTCGGCCTTTGCGCAGATTATCAAGGGTCGCCTTATCTGCTGCCTACAGCAGGGCGGATAAACGAAAACATGCTACTGCTAGCGCCTCCCTTCTTTCTTTTCCACATGTTTCTTACTCCTGTCCCGACTCTCATTTTTAACCTTCCTTCTATAATTGACAGCAACCAAAGTGCCACTGGAGTCGAACCATCTACAGTTACCTTCCCGCAACACCCACCGGGCGTCTATCGGCAATAGTCCCTTATAAGGCCACGCTGTCCATTTCCCATGGCGGCGTTCAATGTCTGCACTTTAAGACAAATAGGTCAGCATGCTGCACTCGCACACACCTTGGACACACTGAGTATTGACGTGTGTTGTGTGTCCGAAACTAGGAGCAATGACCTCTAATGCAGTTGTTGAATTAACTGCGTCCGGCTTGTCCTCTCGCTATTGATTACATGCATCCGGAGACGCTGATGCGGCACTCAAGAGTCAAGCTGGTGTAGATAGCATTCTCGGCTCTAAGACTGAGCCATCGTTGGTTGATTGGATTCCGGTGAGCAACCGTTTGTGTGTAGCCCGTTTGACGACATCGACTAAGGTTGATTCACGAGGTAGTACAAAACGCTATTTGTTTGTGATTTCCGCTCATGCTCCCATCGACTGCAGTTGGGATGCTGCCAAGCAGACATTCTATCACGAACTGAACGCGCTACTACGCAGTGCTACTAGTTCAAATATTATAGTACTTGCAAGGGATATAAACCCACAAATATAGCGCATGAGCTCTTCAGAAACTCAGCTGGGTGGTAATTATGGGCATAAGTCCGAACGGACTGACAGCGGCGAGCGGCTGCTGCAACTGTGTACGGAGCACTAGTTGTTTCTTAGTAGCACTGCTTTTAGACACAGTGGGCGCCGAAGTGCCACTCGGCGTCCTCTTGTAGCTGACCAGCGTTGGAGCCAAATTGATCACATTGTCATAAGTTACAGTTGGCGTAGTTCCATCCTGGGGTACCTGTATCGACTCTGATCATGCCTTAGTACGCTGTCGTTCCTGCATGAAATTTACTGGGAGGCGCGCCAAGCGTCTCTTCCGATTGGCAACTAAGGCGTTTTCTCAGCCCTCGATCAGGCAAGCCTATCAAGACGCACTGCGTACCGAACTTTCGCTGTCTTATCCTAATGACACTGAGCTTCAGTGGAATAAGATCTTGGCCGCCATGCACGACACAGGAGCATCCGCTTGTGGCACTATCAATCGTCACCGCACCAGTCACTGGATATCCGAGAGGTCGGTGGACCTGTTGGAATTCAGAGGAAAACTCCTGGTTGGCTCTGAGCACAATGTAACCAGACGGACTATTAGATGCGAAGTAAAGCGGAGTCTAGGTGCTTACAAGGAAGCCTGGTGGACCAGTCGGTATCAAGAAATGGAGCAGGCAGAAGCAGTAGGCAATTGTCACAAGCTCTTCCAGCTGATCCGCACCACTGGTCCCAGGAAACCAGGCGTCAGTGAGACAATCAGACAGAGCGGATGCGCCGATATAAAATAAGGAGCGCCGAACGGATCGTTCGGTGGAGCACTTGAAGATTAGTTTGGTTGTCCCCTTGCTTCCGGACCTCTTCCTACACAGGTGATATAGGACAAGCCAATTACGGTTGGCTTAGAGGCTCCATCGTAGCGCGAGGTTCGAAGCGCGATCACAGTTTTCAGTCGTTATCCTACTGCTGGCTCGCATTCTCTCGCACCTGCACTAATTAATGATGGAAATGAGGTCCTCTACAAAGCGCCTACCTCCCTCTACGAAGGTATCTGGAAGGAAGTGTCCCGGCTCACTGGAGCGAATCGATTATAGTGGCGGTATACAAGAAGGGCATTTTTACAATCTGTGCTAACCACACGGGTATTAGCCTAACGCCAGTTTGACAAAATTACTGGCCTCTATTCTTGTTTGTCGCCACACTGGGAACGGGAATCTCAGGTTAGGAAATAGTATGCAGGTTTCCGCCTAGGACCTGGCTGTATAGACCATATATTCACTTTGCTGCAGGTGCCAAAGCAGCGCCACGCATATCTAAATCGGCAGTAGCTGTCTTCCTCGACTCAATGGTGCATTCGATTCAGCAAATCGATCCATGCTTCGAAATCCTTGCGCGGAAAGGTCTTCCCACGAAATATGTTAACATTTTGCGTGTTGTGTTCTCGAACACTACAGGCCGTGTCAGGGTCTAATCTGATCTGTCGAATATCCTTCCCAAAACAGCTATCTTCCGTCAGGGTTGTCTGGTTCCCATTATTATTCAACTTCGTCGTGGACTGTATCATGGAGTGTTCACTTGCGGAATCTCACGATGTAAACGTTGATGTACTGCCTGCTGAAAGGTTAGTTGGTGGTGATTATGCGCACGATATCGTCTTGCTTTTCGACGATGTTGCGGTGGCACAATCAGCCCTGAATAGCTTGTCTAGAGTGGTCTCATTATTTGGTAAGCGCTTCGCAACTTCAAAGTGCAAAATATTGTTGCTGGATTACCAGCAGCTTGATGACCCCTTGACCCTTGCTAACGATGAACTCGAGGTGGTTGATCAATTCACTTACCTTGGCAGCTGCATCAGCAACGATGGACACATGGAAACTGACGTCAGCTCACGCATTGCAAAGAGCAGAACTTGAACCTGCGGCATCTTTGGCGGCAGATGATAGTTTCCCTACGTCCGAATGGTTGTGTTTACAAGGCCCACAGTCAGGGACGTTCTGCTCTCTGGCTGTGAAACTTAGCCCCTCCAGTCTGATGATTTGATGCGCCTTTAACTCTTTCATCATTACTGTCTACGGATCATTTCTGGTGTCGTGTGACATCAACGTGATCGCAACGATGGTATGTGGGCGAGTACTAGGTAATAATAAACATGCCAACTCCTTAGAACAACAGATAACACTGAATAAGTTGCGTTGGCTTGAGCACGTACTACATATTCATGGTCACCGCTTGCCTGGAGGGCTTTGTTTCGTCTGTCAGATGTAGGATGGCACAAAGCTCGAGGTGGACAGAAGTTGGGTTGGCAGCGGGAAATGAAGTCACTGACGACCAAACTGGGTGCCGTTGGTCCGTCTCGCCTTCATGGCTGGAGTCCACGTGACTCGCTTTGTGCTTGGCTCGAGACTTTACAGGACATGGCTCGCAGTAGACACCAGTGATGCGCCTGCTGCCGTCTCCTAATCGGATTGCCTGTTTTAACTGTTTTTGATTGTGATTTATCTGCGTGGGAAGGACCGATTATGACGCGGAGCAGGGAAAGCCACAAGCAAGCTGTCCCGCCGATGCCGCCTTATCTTAGCACATTAGCCGGCTGTTTGTATCGGTATGTTGTCTGCCCAAGGTGAAGGCGCCTTGACCCTAAATGTTTGCTTAAGGCATTAAGCTTTTCAGGTAACCCCCTTCTCTCCCTCTTATTATTCTTTATTCCACAGGTCATCGTGGTTGTATGACAACGACGCGTCTATTGAAGTTGCTGATATACTGCTGTTATTGGTGATTTATTGATTGGAGCCCCTGATTGCTCAAAGACCAGCGTATGTTTGAAGTCCCTCAACGTCGTGCGACGAAATTACTAGGTGGTTCTAGGCACTTAGATTATCCACAAGGTTTCATCGCCTTGTACCCTTCTCGCTGAAATACTGACGTCTTTTCTAACCTTGAACACCCTTGCTGCGATTTACTGAAACTGTGGAACTCATGTTGCCGTCTTCTTGGTTAACCACTCCTGCTGACACATCAAACAACCGGCTGGATTGTTGGCGACATTTCTTTGCTTTGCTAGTCTACGGACTGTGGAACGCCCTGCCTGCCGACTTAGTCCCGACATCTACTGTAGCCGATTTCACGATTCACTTGGACCGTAATCTTGCCGAGCTGCATCGCGATCTCCCCTCAAGGCAACTACCTATTGTTTTGTGTCTCGTACCCCCGACTAGCCCCATTCAACTCCCGACCGCTTCTCACCTGACACAGCAACCTGTTCTTCTACCATCAACGCTCCCGGTTTACCTGTTAATGGAGTCTCCCTTTTCTACTCTACCTTACTCTTAGCTGTATCACAGTGCGTGGTGGGGTGTCACGCTTTAAGCCGGCATACATTCTGTCTTAATACCACATAGGCCCGATGCAGCTACGACTAACACGCAAGTCCAAGTCACTATAAGGTTGCTTGATTTTCTTATAAGTCGCGACCTTAACCGTTTACACTCTATGGATCAGGTAAAACTCCAGCGTTTATTCCCATTAAATACAATGTTCCAGTGTTCGGGAAAGTTAACTGAAGATGAACGCCACAGTCCCAGGTCCCATATGGGAACTTGTCATAAACAGTTAGACCACTAAATGTTTTACCGCATTTGTAGGACATGGCGCAACACATTTCTGTCGCGAATGACGTTTTCCACTTTGAGCAGCAAGTTTTGAGTTCAAAGAGGTCGAGCTGGATCATGTTAGCAGTTTCAATTAAATTTATGGCAGTACGGTTGCAGATGTGCGCAAGTTTGATATCATCGGTGAAAAGATATGGTGTGTCGAATTATACTGCATGTAAAATATCGTTGTCATATAGTAAGAACAGTAGCGGACGAAAGTCCTACTCGGTATTACACCACTAAGGACAATTGTTGGTTGAGATTTATGTTTTTTAATTTGTATCACTTGTGGGTGTTTTGTAAGGTACGATATAAACGATATAAAAGGTAGTTCTCTGATTCCATAAGACAACAACTTGGATTTTTTTCCATATGATACTCAGTCAAGCGCCTTGTGTCTGTCGAGACATGTCATCGTCTTGTGAGGCAGTTAATTGATTCCAATGTCCACCTTATGCAAGACTGAGCATTCAAGAAGCCGTACGGATAATCTTTAATCGGACTTCTTGACAGTAGAAACTTGATTGTGTTAGCTTTGGCGTGTTGCAGCAACATTTTTGATAGATAAATATGTCAGTTATTGAGCGTTGATTTTGTTTCAAAAAAAATTTAGTTTATGCGGCGGAATAGTTATAGCTTCTTTCCATTGTGTTGGTTCAGTGCCAGAGTCATCATCATCATCATCATTACACGTTAGCTGGAGGTGGAAAACATCTCAGCTACTGTGCCGCAATACAAAAGACAAGAAAAGGAAAACCAACAGTGGCACGCCCGCTGAGTCTCCAGTAACGGATGGACATCGTTCCGGGGAGCTAACAGCTGGCTGCCGTAAAAGAGTCATATTATGCCTAACAAGTGAGATCGTGATTGGAGAGGATGCTAAGCAGGTGGGGGATGAACAAAGGAACTCACAGCACAAGAGCCATTGAGGTCTGCTTCAAGCCATATCAGTAAGTGTGTCCGACCAAACGTGTTCACGGTCCTTAGGGCTCCAGTCGGGATGCACCAACCGACGCCAACTTCGAAGTGAGGGTTTTCATTTCTCTCGACCAAGTCATCACTTGGCCTCCCCTCCTCCTCTTCCAACCGCACACACGACGCGCAAACAATGCACGTCGCGTGAGTCGGTGTGCTGGCATGCGCAACACGTGGCCCAGCCATCGGAGCCTGGTGCGTGATATATTGGTGCTGAGCGGTTCACTCGCCATTCCTGCACCAAATACGCGACATCGAACACGCTCATTGCTCACGCGGTGTTCCCACCAGACATGAGCTAAGCTGCGAAGGCAGCGATGATCGAATGTGACGAGTCTCTTCATGTCTGTCGACCTGATGGGCCAGGTTTCACAACCATATAGGAGAGTTGAACGGACGGCTGCGTTGTAAACTCTGCCCTTCAGGGCGAGAGTAATGTCGCGTCTGTGCCACAGGTGGCGGAGATTGGCAAAAGCACCTGGAGCTTTTGCTATACGGTTCGTAACCTCATCTTCAATCCCACGGGTGCTAATATAGCTGCCCAGGTACTTGAATTCCTGAACGACTTCTATCAGTTCACCACCAAGCGTTAGCGCAGGGTTGGGTCCCTGCCAATCTTGGAGAAGTACTTTGCATTTCGATGGAGCAAAGCATAGCCCAAAACGATTGACAGCAGTGCTAATCGGTCCAGTGCTTTTTGGCATGTTTGGGAGCAGTCACAGATTAGGGCAATATCGTCCGCATACTCCAAGTCAATAAGTCTATCACCAGGAAGTAGCTTCTAGGTCGTGTCCAGCGAATGCTGTTTCCATGACTTCATCAATAGCGAAGTTGAAGAGGAAAGGTGACAGCGGGCATCCAGCGGTAGTGGCGTTGACATATGAACTCCGAGTTTGACAAATCTTTATAGTCCACAAAAGCTATTATTTTGTGCTTTTTCTAGCTTTGTATCACGGAGCTCAAACTGAACACTAATAATTCGACCGACTGTGACTAGTGATATATCCAAGCTTAAAGGTTCATTATCCACTTTGAAGGAGACGCAGAAACATTGACTACATGTTTCGCTAATGTGGACAGTGTCAGCTATTATACTCTTATCTGTTGTTACAAGTGAGATCATACCTTAATTCCGCTTGGTACTTCTACGCCTCAAAAGATTGATTAATTCATGGTTTCTGAACTCACTGCAGAGAGCTCGTTTTCCGTCGGTGGTCCGTTTGGTTTGACATGCCAAGTGTATGGTTGTGATCACTTTGGTGGTGATCCAAGACGGAAAAGTTGTTTATCTTACGGTATGTTGTTGGCAGCTTTTAATGATTTATGATTGTTCTTGGCGTGTACTCTTTGCCGCCGTGCGGAGAATATCGTGTCTTAATGAAGGTCAGCATATCAAAGCGTCCCCATTATCATGAACACATGTTAGCCTAGGATCAGAGATACACCTCAGCTGTTCCGCAATAAAAAAGACAAGAGATTAAACAATACAAGTAAGTTATTAAAAAAGCTAACATGATGATGAATATCACATGCATAGAATTTGAGATCGTTGTTGGAGGGAAGAGCTAAAGAGGAGGGGGGCAAAGAGACTCACAACGCAAAGTTCCTTGAAATCGGCTGTTCGCCATATCGGCTAGTATATCCAACCAAACGTGTTCATCTTCCCTCGAACCCCAGCCCAGCGGTCTGGAATCACCAACTGACGCCAACTTCGAAATAAGAGTTTTCATTCCTCTTAACCGAGTCATCGATTGGCCTCCCCTCCTCTTCTTTCATCCAGACTTTTGGCGCGCAAACAACGCGCGATAAAGGAGTCGGTGGGCTAACGTGCGTAACACGTGGCCCTGCCGTGGGAGCCTGGTGAGGTAAAGTAACGGTACTGAGCGGCTCACTCGCATTTCCTACACTAAATAGAAGGCACGGAACACGCACATTGCTCACGCGGTGTTCGCACCAGACTTGAGCTATGCTGCGAATGCAGTAATGGTCGAACGTGACAAGCCTATTTAAGTGTGTCGACTTGATGCGCCAGGTTTCACAACTGCATAGGAGGGTTGAACGGACGGGTGCATTGTAAACTCTGCCCTTCAGAGAGAGAGAGAGCGATGTCACGTCGTCGTCGTAGGCAGTGGAGATTGGCAAAAACATCTCGAGCTTTTGCTATGCGGTTTCTGATCTCATCTTCAATTCCACTGGCGCTGATATAGGCGCCTCCATACTTCAATTTCTGCTGGTGTCGGATGTCACCAGCGTGTTCGCAACGATGATGTGTGTAGGCGAGTACTAGGTAGTGATGATCATTCTAGCTCCCTAGAACAACAGGTAGCACTGAATAAGTTGCGTTGGCTCGGGCATGTGCTACGTATGCCTGGTCACCGCTTACTTAGGAGGACCTTTTTCAGTCTACCAGGTATAGGGTGACGCAAGACTCGAGGTGGACAGAAGTTGGGTTGGCAGCGGGAAATGAAGTCACTGACGACCAAACTGGGTGCCGTTGGTCCGTCTCGCCTTCATGGCTGGAGTCCACGTGACTCGCTTTGTGCTTGGCTCGAGACTTTACAGGACATGGCTCGCAGTAGACACCAGTGATGCGTCTGCTGCCGTCTCCTAATCGGATTGTCTGTTTAAAGTGTGTTTGGTGCTGAATTATCTGCTGGGTAATGGTGGATTATGACTCAGGACAGTGAAAACCGCACAGAAGCTGTCTCGCTGATGCCGGTTTATCTTTTCACGATAGGTAACTGTTTGTGACGGTATGTTGTTTGCAAAAGGGCTAGGCGCTTTGACTCTAAATTTTGCTTAGGGCATTAAGGTTTTCAGGTAAGTCCCCCTTCTCTCCTTCTTCTTGTCCTTTATTTCATTGTTCGTTATCCTTGTGTGGCAGCGGTGCATCAGTTCTATTGGCTGATGTACTGCTGTTGATGATGATGATGTTGCCTTATCGTTGCACGATAGCCAGCTGTTTGTGACGGTATGTTGTACAAGGGCTAGGCACTTTGACTCTGAATTTTGCTTAGGGCATTAAGCTTTTCCGATAAGCCTTCTTTCCCTCCTATTATTCTTTATTTCATAGGTCGTCGTGGTTGTATGACAGCGAGTCATCAGTTCAAGTGACTGATGTACTGCTGTTGATGATGATGATACTTCAATTTCTCGACGACTTCTAGCGGATCCCTTACGAAGGTTAGCACATGCATGGGTCTCTGCCTATCTTGGAGGGCTTTATATTTCGACCGTGAAAGCATAGCCCGAAACGACTGACATCCGTAGGTACTTTTTCCACTGCCACTTGGCACCTTTGAAAGCTTTCACAGATAAGGGCAACGTCGTTGGCGTACTCCAGGTCAGGAAGTCGGTTACGTGGGCGCAGTTTCATGCTTCAATCAACCACATTGTCAACCCACGGAAGGTGAGAAGACGAAGAACACTAGTGCAAGATGTATCTCCGGGTGGGAAAGTCCTGAGAGATTGAACATAGTACAGTGGAAAGGAAAGAGCGTCACAGTCCAGGATATGATAAGTGACGAGCTGAACTGGAGGGAGTGTAGTTGTAGTTAATGAACATAAGTATCAAGAAAGGGAATGAATTCGTTTGGAGGCAGCCCTTCTAACAGTAACGTTTGACGAATATGCATCCCGTGATCCTCACTGGTGTTCAGTGAACGTTTACTTAGCCCGGATGCCAGCATAATTTGATACGCATTCAGAACATCTGGCTTCGCCACCTGGCAAGTAGCTGTGAGCTCACAGCACCGTTGCAGACCTCGGTCGCAAACTACTCGGCAGCTTGGCGTGGCCAGAGCCATGGTCGTATTACAAATCGAGCGACAGTTTTGAACGCAGCCTTCCCAGCGGTAACTGATCGCAATTTGATCGATTTGCTTCCATAGCTGGTCCGAAGCTGGTGGGCACCATGTCACCCTTCTGCGGGCGCTGTGTCGGAAGTTAGTGCTCGCAAGAAGGAGACGAACATCATCACGCAGGTGTGGCAAGCGCTCATCGTTATTATCACGTGAACCTACACCATGTTGGCCACCCAGATGAAGCTCCTTAGTGGATATTTTCCGGCTTGGGCGTTCAAATCACCATCAATTACCACATTATCCGTACTTTTCTGTAACGAGGGAGCGCGTTCTATTGACCATAGAAGCCATCATTCACCGAGTTATCGCTACAATTTGTGGGCGCGTAGGCCAGAATGGCAAACAAGCACTGTTTGTCCTTATACGACTTCGATGAACCGGCCAATCTGACAGCGCACATCCGACTGTTCATTGGGATCCAGCATATCAGAACACAGATTAATTTTGCTGTAGAGAACACCAACTACTGCTTCTGGTTCGCCAGGAGAGAAGCCGTCCCATTGAACAAACTTCAGCAATTTGGCAAACAAGCTCCAGTCAGTAGTTTTATAATACCTCATAGCCGAATGTGCCTTCTGAATCGAAAGTATGTCCTAGCTCCGGTATGATTCACTGTCTCCCTGAAGGGTAGAACCTACAGCGCTGCCATCCGTTTGATCCTTCTTTACCGTTGCAATACATGGTCCAATAGATCGACAGGCCTAAGGTAGCTGTTTACTTTAGGCCACATGCCTTCACAGTTTAGTTCACGATATATGGTGGGATCACCGCGTGAGCAGTAAGCATTTACGCCGCCTTGTTTTTGGCACAAGAAGATAGATTCAACTACCCAGCATCGTTTGCGCATCCGGAGTGTGAATCAAAGTAGAGGAGCGGTGGCGAGCCGATGATTTGCTTGAGAAAAATGAAGACTCGCTTTGAACTTGACCTCGGGGATTCATGACTGCCGGTTTGGAGTCTGAGAAGTAGTGAACACGCCTGTTTGTAGGCACCCATTAATGTGACAAAAAGCTGACTCCGTTGGCTTTTGTTGGCTCTTTGTCCTTCCCCCGGTTTAGCCTCATTCTCCAACAATAAAGTGCGAAACATACTATTTTCTGCTTTGTTTTTTGGGTTCTTTTATCTTTATATGCCGATATCTAACCGTCCTTTAGTGTGACAATGTCCGAGCTGTTTCTTGCCTCTATCGTCTAGAATTCATGCATGATTTTTTTAAAAATCCTTTTTGTCATGCCTTGATTTGTCATTTTGGCATTGCCAACATCGTCACTGTTTCACGATGATCCGTTCATCCTAAAGCTTCTTCCCGATTCTGTTCAGCTCCCTTCCCCCAAATTCCAATCGTTTCACCCCGGCCGCTAGCCAATGAACTTCTCAGATCCAATTCATTCAGCTATCGGTCTCACTCATGCTTCTCCAAACGCACAGTTTATTGGTTCTGCGTCTCAGCATGAACTGATCGTCCGGTTGTCTTCAAATGTTCAGGTTATTCGTCTTTACGATTGCCTGGATATCATTCATTCTTTCTCATGGTCTCCTGACTCTTTATATATTATGTGTCTCTTGAAGAAACGTTGCATTGTACAGGTGAGTTTAAACAGTTTATAATTGACCTCTTCGATTAGGTGTTTTCGATCGAAAATCCCGAGTGGACATGCAAAGTTGATGAAGGCTCTGCCGGTTTACTATCTGCTGCTTGGGCTCCCGATAGCCAACATTTTCTGACTACCACAGAATTCTATATTCGAATAAATGTCTGGTCTCTCTCTGAAGTATCAGTATGTTATCTGAAGCATGCAAAGGTTGGTTTGTGTTTACGTTTATGGTCCGTTCCTACTCTAACACTCTGATGACCTGGGCATTCTTGTTCATGTTTACGACTTGACGTCTATCCTCTTAGTTGCTGTCGCACTGTGTCAGTGCAGTCATCATAAGCGGCAGTACATCAGCCATTTGAACTGATACCTTGCTGCCGTACAAGCATGGTGATTTACGGAACAAGGGATAATAAGAGGGAGAGGAGGGGGGCCTAGCGTAAAACTTAATGCCGTTAAATGACATTCTGAGTCAAGATGTGTACACCTAAACAAATACATGCTGTCTATCCGGGAAAACATCGACATAAAGGAAAACCATTATTTTAGCAATTAATCGATTAGCTTCGATCGTGCATTGATTTCGAAGATTCCGGAACCTTCCATGCCTTCACGTGATCGCCAGCATACGGAGTTTTGGCGGGGAGGCTACTAATTTTACCAGTTGTCCTTCGTTTTCTAGAAGCCGTAGGTCATTGCACCCCCTATATATTTCCGTAGGTCTTGCGTAGTTTGTACAGCGTTTTGGTGGCATTTTCCGCTACGTTGGCAGCGTTTATGTTAACACTTTTTTCGTGGTCAAGCTCGTTGGACTTTTGATTTTTCTTCGGTTGGGCTAGCGTTTTTGCGAAGAAATTTTGGGGTGTTTAATTCGGAATAGCGAGAAAATCTGAAAATATCACACTGTCACAAACAACTGTCTATCGTGCAAAGATAAAGCGGCATCGGCCAGACAGCCAGCTTTCGGTTCTCACTGCCGCGCGTCATTATTAGCCATTATTTTACAGAAAACTAGGCACTAAACACACTTTAAATATCAGAAGTCTGTGTAAGCGAACATATGTTTTCGGCAATTCTTCATCAGGCTTGTACAATTACATGAAATGCAAACATTTTTTATACAGACCCAAAGGGTCGTCAGTTAACCAAATTGATCTTAGTGCGCTGTGACACATCTTCGGTTACGTTACAGTTGTAGTCGTACGTGCGTACAGGTCAACTGCAGTCCGTCCTGGCCAAGGAAGGCTCAACGCGTGAGTGAACCGTTTCTGTGTACACAGTGCTGGTTCGTACAACCGAATGGCAATGGCTTCTGCGGCGTCTAATATCCGCTTACGGAAATACCTCGATCGATTTTCTGGGGCCTGATAGATTACTTTGAACGAGTCAGCCGACTTGGTGGCGTGACCCGTATCCGCAAGATGCGTGGCGATGGCAGAGTTGGTGACCTTTCGGCTTCCATTTCCGAGCCAGGCCGGGTGGTGTTCCTTCACCCTTTCGGATAAGCGTCTTGTCGTACGACCAACGTATCCTGTCCCACAGGAACAGGTAAATGAGTATACACACATTGATTTGGTGTGGACAGGCAGCTTATCCTTGAGGTTTAGTCTCACCATTGGACTGCTGGTAAATCGGATTTGCAACCTCGCCGCTGGGAAGGTATTCCTTAGTGTGGACGTGAGACGGCGGGATAGATTCTCGGATACTATTTCCCCTTTGTAAGGCAGTTGTAGGAAAATAGGTTTCCGTTCCGCCGTCAGGACCAAAGGTGCTTCCCTGTTTCGCCCCATATTCGCATTAATAAAATTCTCTGGGTAGCCATTCGCTTTTAGTGTCGCTCGTATTAGTTGCAACTCTTCCAAAAGAGTATCCTTCGAGCAGATTCTTTCGGCCCGGTTCACGAGACTGAGGACCAAGTTTCTCTTAATCCGAAGCGGCACAAAGCTATGAAAGTTTGTGTACTGTCCATTCCAAGTGCACTTTCGGTAAACGCTACGTTTTATTGCACCATCTTCAAGTCTTTGTAGAGCTACATCGAGAAAATGGAAAGCACCGTTTTCTTCTACCTCGTAGGTGAATTGTATAGCCTTGTGAGCTTGGTTAAATACGCTAGTGAGCTTCTCGATGTTACCGGAGTTGTCAAGTAGGACGAAGATGTCATCTACGTAACGGTGATATAACGTGAGGCTACACTTTAAATAGCAGACGCTCCTTTGGCGTCAACTGTGACATCTCGAGCCAAGCCCAAGGTGAGTCACGTGGACTCCAGCCTAGAAGGTGATCTGAACTGCCAGCACCGAGTTTGGTCGTCAATAACTTCATTTCGCGCTATTAACTTAACTTTTGCCCACCTCGAGCTTTGCGCCACCCTACCTCCAACAAAAAGTAAAGCCCTCGTCTCTAAGCGGTTACCTAGCATACCTAATACGTGCCGAAGCCAGCACAACTTATTCAGTACTGTCAGTGAATGGTTGTGGTTGTAAGTCGCTCTCTCACACTCTGGATGTTGATCAACACTGGTCAAGTCTACAACAAGACTTGCTGTCGGCCGCTTTGTCTAGCTGTGGCCTCGCTCGCTCCACTCTCAAAAGCTGGATCTCGGGAAGATCCTCGGAATTGCTGGATCGCCGACGGGCGGTGCCTGCTGGCGCAGAGTACAACGAACACCGCCGGTCTATTGCAACAGCTGAAAGCAAACCTTCGCTCTGATCGTGAATCTTGGTGGTCAAAACAAGCTGATGAGATGGAAGCCGCTGCATCATCTGGCAACTTCCGCCGTTTATTTTACATCATCAGGGCCACTGGTTGCAATTTCCACGCTATCAGCCAGACGATTTGCGAATCAGACGGCACGAAGATCACCAACCTTCACAGAGGTTTGGGTCGCTGGGCAGAGCATTTCGCTCCTCAATTGAACCACCTAACACAGCCCCCTGTGACACATCTAGCCCCAATGTATGATGCTTGGCCTGTCTCCACAACCCCCCTAAATGAAGCACAGATTCGAAATGCAATCCAATCTTTGAAACGCCACAAGGCTCCGGGTCCCGACAACCTACCACTGGCTCTATTCAAAGATGGCGGTAGTGTACTTGTCAGCGAAATCCTATCGCTGTCCACGAAAGTTTGGACTGATGAGAAGGTTCCGAACTCATGGGGAGAATCGGTCATTGTTCCGATTCACAAGAAGGGCTCCAGCGTCGATTACTGTAACTACCGTGGAATCTCGTTAATCTCTGTCGCATCCAAAATCTTCGTGTCGGTTCTACTTAGCAGGCTTTCAACGACCAAAGAGGAGTTTTCCCGAGAAGAACAAGCCGGATTTCGTCCAGACCGCGGTTGCATCGACCAAATCTTCACGCTTCGCCAACCTCGAACTTCGTCACATCCACCGGCGGGCAACAATCGTAGTGTTTTTGGACATCCGAGCTGCATTTGATTCAGTAGATAGATCTGCGTTGTGGAACTGTTTACTGAAGAGAGGTGTGCCCGGCAAGTTTGTAACTATCCTGAAAGAACTTTACAGCCACATGTCGGGCAAAGTCAGGGCTTATGGCACGCACTATTCTTCATTTGCTGTGACCAGCGGTGTTCGCCGAGGTTGCCCTATTTCACCTTTCCTCTTCAATTTCGCCATCGAAGATGTTCTCCATAGAGCACTGGAAGGTGTTCAGGGCTGCGGTGTTGAGCACCTTCCTGGAGACAGATTCACGGACTTGGACTACGCTGATGATATCGCCTTGCTGGGGGATGACTCACAATCCGTCCAGAGCGCTTTAGACCGGTTGGCGATGGAGTCGTCTAAGTACGGCTTATGCTTCACTCCGGGAAGATGTAAAACGCTGCTCCAGGACTGGCAGGTGCCTGAACCCGCGCTCACCATTGCTGGACATGTTCTGGAGCAAGTCCCTTGCTTTACTTACCTAGGGAGTTGCATCACGACTGGTGGCGGTGTTGGAGATGAAGTCTCACAGCGGATTGCAAAGGCCTGCCTTACATTCATCCGACTGAGACACCTATGGCGTCGTCGTGATGTCAGTCTCAAGCTCAAGGGCAGAGTGTACAATGCTTCCGTCCGTGCAGTACTCTTGTGTGGCTGTGAGACGGCCTATTCGCTCGGACGAGATGAAGCGGCTGTCAGTCTTCGACAATCGCTGTCTACGAAGGATTACTCGGGTGTGGTGGCAACACCACGTAAGCAACGCAGAGGTGTGAGACCGCGTGTTTAGGGCGAATAGTGCTAGTCTTCGGAAGGTTATTCTCCGACATCGCATGTGTTGGCTCGGGCATATTCTGCGCATGCCAGCCCATCGCCTTCCACGTCGAGCGCTATTTGCACTCCCAGGGAGCGATTGGAAAAATGCCGCGGTGGACAGCCAATGACGTGGAGAAGGAGCATGAAGAAGGCACCCTCAAGTTCGGCGGCAGTCGGACCAGTCCGTCTCCCAGGTTGGTGACCACGAGATGCTGAATCACAGTGGTTGAAAACATTAGACGTCATGGCCCGTAACAGCCATCAGTGGCGTCAATGTTGTTCTGCCATTTTACCATCCCTTTGATGCACATAAAAACTCAGAAAACAAAACAAAAAATGGCGTGTGTAAAACCAAAAAAATCGTTTCCCATGTTTTTTAATCGCCATCCGTGTTCCCATCTTCTTCACATTTTTCTTCTGCCATGGTTCTGATGGCACACTGTCTGTTAACAGACTGTGATTATATATATATATATATATATATATATATATATATATATATATATATATATATATGGCGGGAGAGCCTATGGTGCGCTGAGGCTGGTGGTGGCTAGATCCTGACAGATGGTCTACCCATTGCTGCTACTGTTGTGCCATTTGCTCATGTCCTGGGCGCCCCCTCGTGGCGACCGCTGGGTGGGATTTGGGTTTTGCCCTTCTCCCTGATAAAATCCAGGACACCAATCCGCATGCGTCGGCTAACTGACCATGTGCTAGACCCGCTGCCTTTCGGGTGTCTAATTAATCGAAGGCTTTGGCTGAGGACCCAAGTCGTTCTCCTGTCAGGATTGGGCGCCCTGGCAGTATCCTAGTCCATCCTCTCCGGAGGTTAGGAATTGGTCGATGGCCCACTTCCCGTAAAACCTAGCCATGGGAGACAACAAGTTTACGGGTTATAATCTCACAGCTCGATTGGCGTAGAGCACGAGGGTCACGCATTGTCTCTGACGGTGGGAGGACACCTCCGGGTGTTCAATGTTTTGCTACTGCCCGCCTCAAGCCAGGCAGCCCCTGGTCAAATTGTTGCAAACCCGCCAAAAACCCACCTGCGTCTGGCCGTGGTCGCAGGTGCGTATCCAATTACGGTCGCAAAACATATGATAATTTTTCCAGAACCTCAAGCAGATCCCAATCTGTCTCTGCAATCACATTCCCGAGCTGGATCTGCTCTCCACTGCCTTGTGGGTCAGGCTATTGAGCCAAAGGCTCCGGTCGGAGTCCCTCAAGCAAACCTCCGAATCACCCACTGCCTTGTGGGTCAGGCTATTGAGCCAAAGGCTCCGGGTGGAGTCCTTCAAGCAAACCTCCAAACCACCCACTGCCTTGTAGGTCAGGCTATTGAGCCAAATGCTCCGGGTGGAGTCCCTCAAGCAAACCTCCGAAGCACAACGACCACCTCGCGTGCGATTGCCCACAAATGCAATCGTATGCCCGCGCAAAGCACTCAGCATCGGGTGCTGGTACGTGCGCACACTACTGGACCGGAACTCCAACGAGCGCCCGGAGCGACGCACTGCACTGGTCGTGATGGAGCTGGCGCGCTACAACATCGATATTGCGGCGCTCAGTGAAACTCGGCTCGCTGAGCAAGGTAAGTTACATGAAGCAGGTGTTGGCTACACATTCTACTGGGTGGGGAACGCCGCCTCAGCACCACGTGAATATGGGGTCGGATTTGCAATATCCGATCGCCTCCATGGCCAGCTGATGGGTGAACCAACAGGCATCAGCACGCGACTGATGACTGTTCGCCTACGACTCGGAAGAGGTAAATTTGCCACTTTTATAAGCACGTACGGTCCGACCATGTGTTATCCTGATGACACGCGTGATCAGTTCTACACTGAGCTATCCTCCGTGATACGGTCTGTGCCGAGGAGCGACCGACTATTTCTGCTGGGTGATTTCAACGCGCGCGTTGGGCGTGATGCATCCATGTGGACAGATGTTATCGGTGCGCATGGCATTGGTTCAGCGAATGCGAACGGTGACAGGCTGCTCTCACTGTGTGCCACTCACGGCTTGACGATCACGAACACTCGGTTTGCACTGAGTGCGAGTGATATAGCAACTTGGACGCACCCACGGAGTGGTCACGCTCACCTGCTCGACTGTCATCGTACGTCAGCGTGATATGCGTGAAGTGCGCATGACACGTGTACTGCGTGGAGCTGAGTGTGGCACTGATCACAAATTGGTTCGGACCAAACTGTACATATATTTTCGTAAATCTATGTATTGCACTCCTACCGTGAATCGGCGTAAATTTAACATTCTCTCCCTCTTTACTGTGGCGAAACGTACTGAGCTGGAGAAGGCGATAGCTGCACGCCTGTGTGGTGATGTGGACTGCATAGCCACAGTGGGCGACCTGTAGCACCACATTCGCGACCAGGTGACAGCTGCTGCCGAGGAGACCATCGGGCGCGCAAACTGTAAACGGCCTGATTGGTTTGATGACAACAATGTGACGATTGGCGCATTGGTGTCAGAGAAGAATGCAGCATTTGCTGCACATGTGGCAGACCCCAGTGACTTGGGGAAGAGTAGTCAGTTTCGCAAACTTCGACGGCGACTGACCCGAGAGCTTCGTCGCATTAAAAATGCGTGGTGGACGGAGAAGGCGAAGCAGATGGAATGCTACGCCGAACGCCGCCAACACAAGGAATTCTTTGACTCGTTGAAGGCGGTGTATGGACCGAGATTGGAGCCACTGAGGACACTGATCGATGGTAGTTCAGGCGCTACCTGCACCCAGACTGCAGACATAATGCAGGTCTGGCGGAAACACTTTGACTGTCTATTGAACAACCGTTCAGAGATCGACTGGCCTACATTGAACGGCCTGAAGCAGCACGATGTGAAGGCGGATCTGGCGGATACGCCGACACTGGATGATACGCAGAGAGCACTTGCTCAGCTGCGAAACGGCAAATGTGCCGGAGGTGACGGGATCCCACCTGAAGTATTGAAACACGGTGGACCCGCGTTGTTGACTGCGCTGCACCACTTGGTGCAACGCGTGTGGATTGAGGAGAAGGTGCCTCCTGAGCTGAAGGATGCCCTTGTGCTACCACTGTACAAGGGCAAAGGTAGCAAGCAATGTTGCACGAATTATCGTGGCATCAACTTGCTGAGTTGTGTGGGCAAGGTGATTGTCCGAATCCTGCTCAACCGCCTCGTGAGTCAGGTTGTGGAACCTAACGTGGCGGAAGAGCAATGTGGATTCCGTTCGGGTCGCAGCACTATAGATATGGTGTTTGCGGCTCGTCAGTTGCAAGAGAAGTGCAGAGAACGACACCAGCCATTGTACTCGCTTTTTGTTGATTTCACCAAGGCATTTGATACGGTGAACCGTGAGGCATTGTGGCTGGTGTTGGGTAAGTTTTCCTGTCCGAGTAAGTTCGTAAGTTTATTTGAATGTCTGCACAGTGGTATGCGAGCGAGGGTGCAGCTGAGTGGAGAGACCTCGGATGACTTTGCAGTTGTCTCTGGTGTAAAGCAAGGCTGTGTCTTAGCTCCTGCCCTGTTTAATATATATCTTCATACAATGTTGTCTTGTGCTTTTGATGCGGCTTGTGCTTGCGGTGTTCGTGTGGAGCACCGTATTGTTGGTGGGTTGCTGAACATCCGCCGTTTCGGTGCGAGAACTCTAGTCTGTGAGACAACTATCCGCATGTTGCTGTTTGCTGACGACTGTGCGTTGTTTTCACACAGCGCGGATGAGTTGCAGCACATGACTAGTGCTCTGGCTTCGACAGCGGCCAAATTCGGGCTCACCATCAACACAAGCAAAACTGTCTGTCTGTTTCAGCCTTCACCGGGGGTGCAATCTTCAATATTGCCGCAAATCAGCATTGGTGCTGAAGTATTGGAAACCACCTCCCGCTTTTGCTACCTTGGGAGTGTAATGTCGACTGATCAGCAGCTACACGTTGAGTTGCGTATTCGCGTGTCGAAGGCGGCAGCGGCATTCGGGAAGCTTGAGTACCGAGTGTGGAACAACCATCAGCTTAGCATTGGCACGAAGCTGATGGTGTACAAATCCATGGTACTGTCCGTTCTTCTATACGGCAGTGAAACGTGGACGATGTACCGTCGGGATGTGCGATATCTCGAGCGGTTCCATCAGCAGTGTCTGCGACGAATTTTGCGGATCGTCTGGAGCGACAGAGTTGCAGACACGGAAGTTTTGCGCCGAAGTGGATGTATGCAGTGGACTGCATACTTTTATTGAGACACCTGAGATGGCTCGGTCATGTGAGCCGTATGGATTCGGCGCGGATACCGAAACAACTCTTATATGGTCAGCTGAGTATTGGGAAGCGGCACGTGGGGAAACCAAAGTTGCGTTACCAGGACATGATCAAAGTGAGCCTCTCACGTTCTAATCTTGATTGCAGATCATGGGAATCGAAGGCGGTTGATCGGCGTGCATGGCGCGATCTGATCACGAAGGCAGTTGCTGAAGTGCGTGAGAAAGACCTCATGCATGCAGAGAAGAAGCGGCAAGCACCAATGAATTGTACTCCATCGACATCGAGCGCATGGTGCTGTAGAACATGCGGTCGCGAGTGCCTTAGTCAGGCGGGCCTAGTGAGCCATGAGAGAGGTCACTCGGGACCACTGCCGAAGCGACGACGGGTCCCGCAGTGAACGTAGGCAGCACCGGCGCAGCGTTTGTAGGCACGCTGAATTCGATTTACTAACCGCGTGCTTGCATGCTATGTCTCTTTATTTCAGGTGGTGGGTTTTCGGTTCTGTCCTAATGCCTTTCTTTCTCATATAAATGTCTAATGGGCCATGAGCTATGCCATTAGGGGCCACTACAGAAGCGACGACGGGTCCTACAGAGAATTACGGCGAGCCGGCGCAGCGTTTGTAGGCACGCTGAATTCGATTTACTAACCGCGTGCTTGCATGCTAAGTCTCTTTATTTCAGGTGGTGGGTTTACAGTTTTTACCTTAATGCTTTTCTTTCTCATATAAATATCTCCCTGTACTCTATTCCATTAACTTGCACACATCGCTTAAGCCAATTGTATTCGATTTCCATAACATTTTTGCGTTCGTGACATTCCGTGAACTATACTTCCTGACCTCGTGCACTTAGCTAGGATTTGTTTGTAAACAACTTATTACATATGCTATTTAATTAAGGTTTATATCACCGTTTCCTTATGCATTAATCGAGTTTTTCTCTTTCTTTTTCTTTCTCTCTTTCAAGTGTTTGGCTGTTGTTTGATATCCCCGGTGTGGCTGCGCTTGATGTGCATGTTGACAAGGTGCCTACCTGTCTATCACCCACTACCTCGTCCATACTGGCTCCAGGAGACAGTTGGTCGTTGCTGGAGGGGACGGGGTGCACGGTCCTTGTGGCCGTGCCAGGCTCGAAGGGTGGTTCCATGCACTCAATGTGGAGCGGACTACGGTCCAGCCACCGCCTTGTGTGCGACTGATTCCCCAAATACAGTGTGCTTGTGTTTGCCTGTGAAGGAGTGTGGGCCGGCTCCGTTGATGAAACGTGGTTCCCATCCACATGCCTCCCGGTCTTATTCCTTCGGGTTTACACTGGATATGGGGTGTGTGGTTGGAGCTGTGGGTGGTGCAGCGCAAGCCACCCGTGGTCCCTCTGTAGGCGCAGGCGTCCTGTGGCTTGCCACAGTGACAGGCAAATCCGAAACCGGATGCCGCCAACCATACGTAACCATGTGCCCCATGCTGAGGCTGATGTTGCATTCTTGATGCTTCTTCACCGCAGTTGGGCTAAACCAACTTACACTTAAACTAGGTCTTTTTAAGCTGGCTAAATTTCATTTCACTTTATTTGGTTTGTTCTGCCTACCTGAATACTCTTCTATTAACTGGCCACGTTGCTTACATTAATTGCGCTTATCTTCGGTAACTCTGTTGCGTTTCGTAGCATTTTTAACTAACTTGTGGACATTTTTTCTTTATCGCGGATTTGTTGCTAACCAACTTACTTCATATGCTTATTTAGCTTAGAGTTATGCCACCGTATCTGTATGCATTATTGTGTTTGTTTTATTTCATCTTGTCGTTCCAGGTGATTGGCTGTTGCTTGATATCCCCGGTGTGGCTGCGCTTGATGTGCATGTTGACAAGGTGCCTACCTGTCTATCACCCACTACCTCGTCCATACTGGCTCCAGGAGACAGTTGGTCGTTGCTGGAGGGGACGGGGTGCACGGTCGTTGTGGCCGTGCTAGGCTCGGAGAGTGGTTCCATGCACTCAGTGTGGAGCGGACTACGGTCCAGCCACCGCCTTGTGTGCGCTTGATTTCCCAAATACAGCGTGCTTGTGTTTGCCTGTGAAGGAGTGTGAGCCGGCTCCGTTGATGAGACGTGGCTCCCATCCACATGCCTCCCGGTCTTATTCCTTCGGGTTTACACTGGATATGGGGTGTGTGGATGGAGCTGTGGGTGGTGCAGCGCAAGCCACCCGTGGTCCCTCTGTAGGCGCAGGTGTCCTGTGTCTGGCCACAGTGACAGGCAAATCCGAAACCGGATGCCGCCAACCATATATATATATATATATATATATATATATATATATATATATATATATATATTTATATATTTATATATATTTATATATATATATAGTCATTTGTTCTAAGAAACTAGCTTGGTTCTCAGTCCCTAATACCCGCCTACGCACCCCATCGTCGCGGACGCGCTGATACTACTCAGTAATGCTTTGCAGACAACGATGATCAAAGGTTTGTAGACGCCTCAGACCGAAAGGGCCAATTCCCAAACCCATAGTGTAGGACGGCCCTCACTGTGGGCTTGTAAAGATGGTCTTTCTGCGCCAAGGATGCCGCAGGTTCAAGAAGGCAGTTCTGGTTTTCTGCAATATGTGAACTGACTTCACTTGTTATGTACCCATCGTTGCTGATGCAGCTGCCAAGATAAGTGCATCGATCAGTCACCTCAAGTTCATCGTTATCAAGGGTCAAGGGATCATTAACTGGTTAGTGATCTTGTAACAACACCGTACTTTGAAGATGCGAAGCGCGTACCAACTGAAGGGACTACTTGTGCGTGGTTGTTCAGAGTTGATTAGCTGCTCCAACATCGTTAAACAGTAAGACACTATCGTCCACATAATGATGATCACCTAGCTTCTCACCAGGCAACTCCTCAGTGCCTGCATCCAGATTCGGCAAGGGTACATTGCATGATTGAGTTCACAACGAAGTTGAAAAAATGGATAAATTGGGCAACCCTAGCGAACGCCACTTGTTGTATGAGAGATATCCACTAGCTACTCGTAGGCCCTGACGCGGCCTGTTGTGTTCGAGTTCCGAACACCTAAAATGTTTCTATATCCCATGGGAATACTTCCACGCAAGTATTTCGAAAAGATTGGATGGATCGACTGAGTCGAACTCCCTCACGAAGTCGAGGAACTAGCTATTGTCGACCTGCCGTCCTTATGTGCTGCCACCATAATTGTTTCACCACAGTTAGATGCGATGGTCTCTTCCTTCCATACATATTCGAATAGGGAGGTCATTGCTTTGCAGAGGACCACACCTCCATGCTTAATTAATGCGGGTGCAACGGCATTCAGATCAGCAGCTCGAAAACGACTAGGCGCTGTGTTCGCGTTTTGGACTTCAATCTCCGACGAAGCCTCTAAACTATTTGGCCATAGCTCAGCTTGTGCAACCTGAGTAGCAAAAGGTTCGAAAGCAAGAAGACAACTAAACTAATCTTGAAAGTGCCCCGCCCAACGAGCCATACGGCGTCCGTTATCGTGAATCAGTGTACCCGCGCTGTCTCGGATTGTCTCTGACGTGTGGTTTCTTTGAACCAGTGGTGCGGCTCAGCTGGAAGAGCTTGTGGTAATTACCTACTGCTCCTGCCTCCTCCATTTCTTGAGCCCGACTGGTCCACCAGGCTTCCTTGTCAGCACGCAGGCTCTGCTTTAGTTACCACCTAATAGTCCGTCTGGTCACATTGTACTCAGAGCCAGCCAGGAGTTTTCTTCTGGATTCCAACAGGTTCACCGACCTCTCAGATATCCAATGACGTGTGATGACGATTGATAGTGCCACAAACAGATGCTCCCACATCGTGCATGGCGTCCGACATCCTTTTCCATTGGACTTTAATGTCATTAAGACGAAAAAGCGAAAGTTCGATATGTAGGGCATCTTGGTAGATTTGCCTTCTGAATTACCAATCGTAGGAGCCGCTTGATACCTCTCCCCTTAAAGTTCGTAGAAAAACGATATTGTACTGAGTCATGATTAGACTCGACGCAAGTACCGCGGAAGAAGCGACAGCCCAGCATGGACTTACGGTAACCTGATCAATCAGGGTGCATCACTGACTAGCTATGTGTGTACGCCAAGTGGAACTTCGGCGCCCACTATATCTAAAAACAGTGTTACTCAAGAACAGCGAGTGTTCCGCTCGCAGTTGCAACAGACGCCTGTCGTCGTCAGTACGTTCGGGGTTAGGCCCATACATACTATCTAGCTGGGTTTCTGAGTAGCTCAGACGACCTACTTGCGAACCCGGATTCTCCGTAACGTCAACAATGTCTTAACTTGTAACTGCAGAGTAATGTGTTTAAGTTTGAAGAAATAGTCATGGTTGTACGTGAGCTCAGATGCTGTCAGGGAGCCAAGACTTATACTGTGAAACGATAAGGGTCCTCAACCAAAGCCTTTAGCTCAAAAACCTGTCTGCAATGAAGCACGGAAAGGTGACAGTGATTTTGTTTTACAGAAATGGAGGCCATCCCATTTCAAAGTCCCAACCTGGAGGATCAGGAGACTGAGTTTGTCTGAAATCTAACCATTGACCAACGTGGTAGGAGTGGCTCTCAAGGTGCCCGAGGGTCCCACCTAGTATAGCTTAAAACCTTGAGGACGTACGCAAACCGTCGCACCACGTTAAGGTCCGGTCTCATTGCGATGGAATGTCATTTAAAGCCCATTAATTTAAGCACGTTACAATTGTTTGTTCTCACTTAGCTAAATGTTTCATTTGTGGTAAGATTGGCGTGCGTGTACATACCGAAAGATGCACCTGATTTGTATGGAAACAATAGCTGAAATGATAGTCATTTGAGCTAGATTTAACTCATTAAAGAGGCACGTGTTGGTGATATCCATTTCGTAGTTGTCTGTCACTGTAACTACAAACGGTCACACGGTGCCTTCACTGTCACCATCGACGGTGTAACGGGACTTCGCAATATGTGTGAAATCCCCCTAACCCGCAGTCATTTTGCGCTTTGCGGCTCCTCCGATATTTGATACTGAAATGTTTTCTATGTGTCTATTTGGGCGTGCTTGCTTATCCCGTACTCAGTGTTTCCGTGCATTATTTATAAGTTTATTTCGTCCATTTACGTCATTGGTACGGATTTCGTGACCACGGAGTTTTATGGGAACTTCCCTTACCGCCATCATATGCTGCATCGCGCCTGTCCTTTGCAACTTGACCATCCACTGACAGATCGTGCCTGTTGTGTCCCATCCCTAAGTCAGATGTTTGAGTGCTTGTTTACTCGTCGATTGGCCGGTTTTAAACCGATCTGTTCAACTTGCAACTTACACGGCTCGTGGCGCTGACGATTACGTATGCGTCAACCGTTTGAGCGCTTATCCTGCGCTACTTGCTCTCGACCTAAGAATGCATACAATTGAGGTCTGTTCTTGTTCTGTGGGCAGTCTTTGGGCCCACTTTGTGTTTTGAGTAATTTGGAATCGCTTCTATGCATGGCTGAACGACAGCGGCTTCGTCGTTACAGATAGCTTTCGCTTCACTACCCAGAGCTCCATCGACACACCCCATATCTAGTGTAAATCCGAAAGAATAAGACTAAAGAGCATGCAGATGGGAGGCACGATTAATTCGGAGCCCAGTCACACCCCACCGACATACACACCATTCATTTAAACTGGAGTAAACATGTATGCCAGGCGTACACAGGGCGGTGGCTCATCCGTAAACCGATCCACACTGACCGAAACCGCTTTGATCTTAGCACTGCCTGACGTCCCCATGATCGATTAACAGTTTCCTGGAGCCAGCAATCAAGGTGGCGGTTTTCGACAGCTACGCACTATCGACATTCGCATTAAGCTTAACTAGAATGGGATATCAATAAACAAACACAGTCAGACATGCGTCGAATTAAACACACAGTCATACGCACCGACCAATGATAGCAACGATACAGCACGCGTGCCACATCTGCCGCATTATTGGCATAGGTTAGGAACTAGAATCGAAAGCATGGAATTTACCATACAATGTCACTTACCCATCACCTCCTTGATACTTGCCACTCGTGACCGCGTTATTGATGTGCCTGAACGACTCGGTTGAGGCGCACACGACGGCATGCGCTGCAGCATCGGGTATATGACTTCATTGGACTGGACTTCATCGGCACCTGTGGTATCCGCAACCGGCGTTTTCCTTCTTGATGCAACGGTCCTTTCTCTTGAATCTAGGCAATGGCATTTTTTGTGTGATCACGACATTGACGACGATCACCTGTCACTGCTTCCCAATACCTAAAGTAAACAGTTATTCGTGATAAACTCACTTTGATCACGTCCTAGTAAGTCGTCTCGGATTGCTCATATTTCGCTTCCCTGCACGCAGTTGGCCATACAGCAGATGCTTAGGTATGATGGCTGCATCCATACGGTGGAATGTTTGCGCTACCTAAGATATCTAGGCAGTACGCAGTCTACTCTCGTCTGGCGAAGCACTCCTGTGTGCGGTGCTCATCCACACCAGCGAATTGTTGGTGTCTGACGCACTCGTTATACATGAAATGTCGGGGCCTGTAACATCCTGCGATAGTGAAGTACGACACCACACTTGCTTTGTACTGCATCCGCCTTCGTTTGTGACAGCTTACAAACGTGCCAAAACTCACTGAACAGATTAGCACTGACTGTCAATCGTTTTGCACTTTGCTTCGTGAAGATTTCTCCAGGATTGGCAGGGTCCTGTCACTCCTGTGACTCGTGATGGGCAGCATCTAGAATTCGTTCAGAAATTCAGCCGCCACCTGAGCGGCTATATCAGTGCCTGTGGAACAGAAAATAAAGCGACAAACCGTATTGCCGTGGCTCGAGGTGCCTGCGCGGCATCACACTTGCCATGAACAGTAGAATTGACAATACGACCGCCTGTTCACTCCTTCTGCACGGTTACGAAATCTGGCCCATCAAATCAATAGAGTTAAAGAGGCTAGTTGCCTTCGTCCATCACTGCCTACGCAGTTTAGCTCACATCTGATGGGAACACCGTTTGAGCAATGCGCGTGTTCCGGGTCGTGTATTAGGCGCAGGAAAAGTGTGTGAACCTCTTAGCGTTATTATTTCACCCACCAGGATCCGTTGGCTGAACCGTGTGTTGCACATGCAAACACGTCGACTCTCGCGACATACATTTGTGCGACCGGAGTGTGGATAAAAACAGAGGAGATCCAAGCGATGACTTGGTCAAGGGAATGAGAGCCCTCACTTCGAAGTTGGTCTCGGCTCCCTGCTTGGGATCCAAATGACAATGTCAACCTTTGGTTGATCACACCTGTTGACATAGCGAAAAACCGATCTCAATGTCGTTTGCGTTGTAAGGTTCTCTTTTTTACCGTCTCTCATTTTTATATACGTTAGCTGAAAGTGGAACACACCCCAGCTATTATGCCGCAACACAAGAAAATACATACGACAGAGGCACGCCGGTTGAGTCACCAGTAACGAATGGACATCGTTCTGGAGGGCTAACAGCCGGCTATTGTGCCGTAAAAAGAGTTGTATTATGCGTAATAAATTAGATCGCGGTTGGAGTGGGAGGCTAAGCGGAAGGAGCGGGACTAAGAAACTCACAATACGAACGTCACTGAGGTCGGCTCCTAGCCATCACAGCAAGTGTATTCAGCCAAATGCACTCATCGTCCTTCGGTCCTCAACCAGGAAGCCGGGAGGCTCAAACCGAGGCCAACTTCGAAGTAAGGACTTTCATTCCTCTTGACCAAGTCATCGCTTCCATCCACATCCTCGGCACGCAGACAATGCACGTCGTGGGAGTCGGTGGACTAGCATGCGCTACACGTGGCCCAGCCATCGGAGCCTGGTGCGTGAAATAACGGTGTTGAGCGGTTCAGTTTTTTTCCTGGGCCATAAACAAGACGTCGAATGCGCTCGTTGCTTACGCGGTGTTCCCACTAGAGGTGAGCCAAACTGCGAAGGCACCAATGGTCGAATGTAACTAGCCTCTTTATAGCGGCTGATCTAAGCGGCTAGGTTTCACAACCGTACACTAGGGTTGAACGTACCGCTGCGTTATACGCTCTACCCTTCAAAGAGTGATGTCGCGCCGGCGCCATAGGCGATGAAAGTTAGCGAAGATGCCGCGTGATTTTGCTATAGGGTTTGTGACCTCGTCTTCAATTCCAACTGCGCTTATAAAACCGCCTAGGTAGTTTTTTGCATGACTCCTAGCTGGTCCCCACCAAGTGTCAGCACAGGAGGCGGTCCCCGCCAATCTTAGAGGAAAGCTTTACACTTTGAGCGTGCGAAGCATAGTTCGAAACGGTTGGCAGCCAGTGCTAATATGTCCAGAGCCGTTTGGCACGTTTGTGAGCTGCCACAGATGAGGGCAATATCGTCAGCATACTCCAAGTCAAGAAGCCGTTCATATGGGAGCAACGCCACACATTCTAAGTCGTGTCCAGTGAGGGCGCTCTCCATGACTTCGTCAATAGCGAAGGTGAAGAGGAAAGGAGACAGCAGACATCCTCATCTTACACCGCTGAAGATAGTGAAGAACAGCGACAGCTTGCCGTAAGCCCTCACTCTGCCCGAGCTACGCGAGTCAAGTGCTCGCCCGGGCATACCTTTCCTGAGTAGACGGTCCCAAAGGGCACATCGAGCAAGCGAATCGAAGGCACCCTTGATGTGGAGGAACACTAAAACGATGGGCCGCCAATATATGTGACCGTATTCCAACAACTGACGTAAGGTGAGTACGTGATCGATCGGGCCTCGACGACCAAACCCGGCTTGCTTTTCACGAATCTGGCTTTCACTAGGGCTATTCAATCTGTGAAAGATTACAGAGACCTCTGTTTTAGTGCAATCACGATCTCGCCCCTGATGAACATTTAAGCAAAGGATGTCTTTTGTTTTTATTCGTTCTTTTGTTTTTATTTTTTACCGTATTTGTTGCTATGGTGTTTCTCACCTGGCCATTGTGTAACCGTAATGGTATTATGAATGCGGCGGCCATTTGTTTGTATGGCATTAAGTCCTGGAGATGTTGACCTAAGACGTCTCACTTGTGTGTTCGTCTTTGATGGATTCCATCTGATTTGTCAGCCTCGCACATACGAGTTCCTGTCAGTGTAGCACGGTCTCGTTTCCTTAGCACATTTGCATTCTGTTTATCACGTTACTGATTCCTGATAGAGTTTCTGCGGTTTCTGTCTTTCAGTTTTCTTCTACCGTTCTGCTTTTTCGTGTCCAGACGACGAGATCCGTCTTGTATTAGCCCTCCATGTTTTGTCCGCGATTATGGTTGTTTAGCTGTTTTGGTCACTGCCGTTCATCACTACTCTTAACTAGTCGCGGTTTACGTTACAGTAGTTTGAAGCGTGGTCCATCCTTAGCCTTGTAGATTTTGTTTAGACGGTACTGTTACATGGTCTTTTGCTTAATGCACTACCTGGTGCACCACTGTAATGCCACGTACTAAGGTCACCCACCTCCGTATTGCACCTCTTCGTCTCATCCATACTTTGATCATCTGCAAGGTGCGTGGCGCTCCCAGGTATTCAGTCCATACGACTTTTGGTACGTATTGGTGAGCACAAGCGTATTTTTTGCATTTCACTTCTTCATGCTGACTCCATTATCGTGTCATCACGTTTGTGCACTCCACTCTTTAGTTCTGCAACCTGTCTTGCTTATGCTCAACCCTTTGTTCACCCGCATCGAATCGCCGTTTGGCAATTTGAGCGCTAACCTCGATTGGATTACTGGTTCGCGACATCCTTCGGCGCATCGATCTGGTTATGTTTGGCACTGTTTTCGTCACCACGATTGCATTCTGTCAGGAAGAACATTTAGGTACTGTGCTTCCTTGGCAACTTGTCCACCAGGTTCGTGTTAGATGCACACCACTTGCACTCATTTTTCTTTCTTTTATCGCAGGCTTGTTCTGGAAACTTTGCCTTTTCTCCAGGTGGGCGATACCTTGCATTGCTGGAGCGTCGAAGTTTTCACGATTATTTGAGTATTTTTGATTGCCGCGCGGACTGGAACTTACTGCGAAATTTTCAGCTGGATACGCATGACTCCGATGGTTTGCTGTGGTCTCCTGACGGCCGTTATCTTGTCATTTGGGATGGATGCCTGCATTATCGAGCCGCAGTGTACACTCTCGATGGTCGCCACTTGCACACTTTTTCGGCCTACGAACCTGGGCGTGATTTTCTCGGTATAAAGTCTGTTTGCTGGTCTCCAACTGGACAACTTCTGGCTATTGGCAGGTGTGTCTTGATCGATTACCTCTTCGTTTATCGAACTTGTCATACTCTACCCTTGTATAGTCACACTTTGACATTCGACTCCGCCAACTTCACCTTCCTGTCTTTCCTGTCTGTAAATATTGTTAGATTACGTCAAGTTTGTTCTAGCCTTATTCAACGGCGATAGGTGAGTGATTGCACTCCAACATAATATTTCCACTCTTATCGTTTCATTCCTCATCATTTATTTACCTACGAGTTGTCTGTACAATCATTCTCTTGTTTGCATGCACATCTGGGCGCGATCGCCTTCCTATTGTCTATCTTCTTGAAGACCTACGAAGTGGAATAAAGGTGTGGTTCCGTTCATGTACCACGTTCCAGCACGGTATACTGATAGGCCTGATGTCTTCTGGGTTCTGCTTCTCATGACTACAACGGGTAAACTGACTTTATCAAGTCAACAAGTTAACAATGAGCTTTATGCACCCATGATGCTCAATCTCGACCAAACTTCCTTCACAGACATCTATTCACCAAACACAAAATGGGCTGTACCTGCGTTATACATTTCGAACAACCTCCTCGTGGTGGCAGCTGGGTGGTTCGGGATTTTCCCGTTCCAGCAAATGGTTCGGCGGTAGTGTTCCAGAACGTGGTGGGTTTTCGCCTGGCGAGCGTTCTCCCTACAAAAAGCCACATATGTCCGTTTAACAACACTGTGACGTAGCGGACGTGACTCGCCACTAAATAAAGTCACTGCCCCTTGCTTCATTCTGGCGAAGCATTGTATTCCAGCAACATCATGCTGTACTTCTGGGGAGCATTGGGCCCCTGTTTGACAAAGGAACAAACGAAAGACGTATGAACTGAGCAATTAGTCACCGGCTCCCAATGGGCGCGATTCCCTGAATTCGCTCCGCTGCCTGGCGGACAGGCTATTCTGCCAAAGGCTCGGGGTGGTGTCCCCTAAGTCAACACCCTACTTCGGCTTGGGAAACCGGGTAGTATCTCGCCCTCTGAGGAAACCATGGACATTGTTGTGTTGTTGTGTTTTATTATACTATTTCTTTACCTTTATTTGAATCCCATGGTTTCTGATGGCATTATGTCTATTCGTAAACTTTTGCAAATATATATATATATACGTATATACGTATATATATACATTTTGAACTTTCGGGCATCCGGCCATGATCAAGTTCTGTCAAATAACACTACTTGGCTTTACGTTGTTTCAAGCAAATCGAACTCGGTTTCGACTTATTTCGAGCCTGTCCATCTAAGAAAGATAGACAAACTGTCCCTTCTACAAATCAACGCTTGTGTCTACCGTTGCCGTCTTACGCTTTGTCTCTAGACATGGTTGGCGGCATCCGGTTTCGGATTTGCCTGTCACTGTGGCCAGCCACAGGACGCCTGCGCCTACAGAGGGACCACGGGTGGCTTGCGCTGCACCACCCACAGCTCCAACCACACACCCCATATCCAGTGTAAACCCGAAGGAATAAGACCGGGAGGCATGTGGATGGGAGCCACGTTTCATCAACGGAGCCGGCCCACACTCCTTCACAGGCAAACACAAGCACGCTGTATTTGGGAATCAGTCGCACACGATGCGGTGGCTGGACCGTAGTCCGCTCCACACTGATTGCATGGAACCACTCTTCGAGCCTAGCACGGCCACAAGTACCGTGCACCCCGTCCTCTCCAGCAACGACCAACTGTCTCCTAGAGCCAGTATGGACGAGGTAGTGGGTGATAGACAGGTAGGCACCTTGTCAACATGCACATCAAGCGCAGCCACACCTGGGATGTCAAACAACAATCAATCACTTAAAATGACATTATCAAAACAAATATGCATATGTTTAATAATACGACTATGCAGACATAACTCTCCCCTAAATAACCATATGAAATAAGTTGGTTATCAACGAATCCGCGATGAGTAGTAAATGTCCCAAAATTACTCAAAAAATAATAGAAACGCAATAAGGTTAACGAAGATAACCACCATTAGCGTAAACAACGTGGCCAGTTAATAGATTATTCAGGTAGAGAGAACAAAACAAATAAAGTGAAACGAAATTTATCCAGCTTAAAAATACCTAATTTAAGTGTAAGTTGATTTAGCCCAACTGCGGTGAAGAAGCATCATATATATATACTCAGCATGGGGCATACAGACACACACATACTTTGCTACATACACTCATATACACTCATCACATGGATTCACATGCTAGTGATAAACCTGTACCCTTATTTATATTTACCAGTCCTTAGTGTTTGTATCCTCATGATCATGCTTTGACAGGCGTGTCTCGCATTGCCGAGAGAAAAAGCTCATTTATTACAAAACGAACGAAAGTGGTCACGTTTTGAACCACAGCTTCCGATGGAGTACCTAAACAACCGGCTATACTTCAGCAGCATCACCTGAGCAGGAAGAGACACAGAGGCAGATGGCCAACTGAAATGATTTCGAAAGTACTCCGTCCAACGAACCACACGGTGCTCCTTATGGTGTATAGGGCGCCCATTCTGTATCTAACTGTCTCACTGAAGTTTGGTTTGCTAGGAGCAGTCATACCGGTCAGCTGAAAAAGATTGCGATAGTTGAATAATGCTCTTGCCTCCCCAGTTTCTTGAACATTACTGATACACCAGACTACCTTTTCAGTTCACAGGCTCCACATTAGCTCGCGCCTAATAGTCCGTGTGACTACATAAATGGGAGTTTCTTGTTGGATCAAAAATGTTTACCGACTTTTCGGATATCCAGTGACTGGTGAGGTGACGATTGATAGTGCCGAAAGTACATGTTTCAGTGTCGAACATGACAGCCTAGGTTCTGTTCCACTAAAGCGAAAAGCAAGTAGGCGGACGCTCAGTACGCGTGGCATCTTGGAAGGGCTGGGATAACTTCTGTTATCAATTGTAGATGGTGCTTTGTATGCCTCCCAGCAAAATGCATGGAAAAACAACAGCGTACCGAAGCATGTTTAGAGTCGACGAGGGTACCCCATAACGAACGATATACCAGGATAGAACCACACCACCTGTAGCATATGGCAACGTGATCTATTTGGGTCCATCGCTGGTCGGCTAGAGGACAACGCTAAGTGGCACTTCGACGCCCGCTGTGACTAAAAGCGGTGCTACCAAAAAAAATAACCAATGTTACGTGCTCAGTTGCACAGACGTTCGCCGTTGTCCGTCCGGTTGGAGTTAAGACCATACTTACTACCTATCCGAGCTTCTGAAGAGTTCGGACGCCCGAATTGCGCAGTTCTATATTCCGCAAAAGCAACGATATCTGAACTGATAGGACTGTAAAGCAACGTGTTCAGTTCGTATAGAATCCGTCCTTGACAGTGCTATTTTGTGAATCAGCCATAGTTGGCATCGTCAAACGGGCTACACACGAACGGACGCTCAAGGGATTTCAATCAATCAACGATGACAGCCTTGGAGCGGAGGATGACGACTATCCCAGGTTGACCAGTGATTGCCGCATCACCGTCTCCGGATGCATGCAACCAATAGTGAGAGGATAAGCCAGGCGCGATTAGTCCACCAAGGACATGAGTCATTGATTTTGTTTTCGGACACAGCATACGTCGGTAAGCAATGTGTCCAACATCCTTGCGAGCGCAGCCTGTTGACCTAGCTGTCTTAGAGTGCGAACGTCGAAGGCCACCAGGGAAAGGGGACAGTGTGCCCTTATACGGTGCTGTTGGCGATAGGCGTCCAGTGGATGGTGCGAGAAGATAGCTATAGATGATATGACTCCAGTGGTATTATGGCTGCTGTCATTTAAGTTGGGAATTTGGAAACATGAAATTCCCTATAAATTCAAATAAGAATATCAGAAGACGGAGGCTGTGGGATGACGTGTCATTTTGTGCATTCTCGTTGGCCAAGTAGCTGCAAATGACAAAAGAACCAAAATAAGGTGACATGAAAACGATTGGTGGTAATCTGATTGGTGCGTTACTAGTTAAAACGGTAGCCATACTGTCAGCTGTTTTTGAACACAGAGTGCTGGGCGCCGTCGATCGATAACAACGGCCTCGAGGAGCCTGAGAATATGATGCCTGACTACGCATGAGGAGTGTGAATGACGCATTCGTGTTTAAATGGTGTCCAGTGTTCACTAAATGCCTCGTAATTGTTGGGGCAACCTTGCTTCTCGAGTCGCCTGATGCAACCGTCGCGTGTTCCATTGCCACTTTGGAATGCGTTCATTGATTCTAACACTTAAATTTCGATTCGTGCGCCCAACATGATTGTCTCCAAGCTACATGTGAAAGTGCACAGGCAATGGGAAATGCACTGCTTCGGCACCGGGGTCTTCACTAAACACTTAAGCAGTGGACTTCTGGGAATCAGCAAGCGTAGCTCTGCTGCGTTTTATGCCTCATGAAAGTCGCCGCGAAACAAATAAGCGAGCAAATGAAAAAACAAACCTATTTGTAAAATCAACCGAATGTCCACAAATCTAACTGAAACCATGACTTCTCGATCGGTTCCAAGTATATTCTAACGGCTGAGTGACATTAAGGCAACCGTGGTAGCGAGTAACGCACCAATCAGATAACCCCAATCGATTTCGGGTTACCTTATCTTGATTGCTTTGTTATTTGCATGTACGTGGCCGACGAGAATGCACGAAATGACGGTGTCACCCCACAAAGCTCATCTTCTGATATTCTTATTCGGAAGTTGGGAATTAAAGAAGGAAAGCTAGTAAAGTGGGCTGGGGGAGAGTAAGAAAAACTCGTGGATAGAAAAGAGAGGAGGCGCCAGCAGGAGTAAGTTCTCGCTCACCCGCCCTGCAGTATGCAGCAAATAAGGCGACCCTTGGTAATCTGCGCAACGGCTGATGTAGGATATGGTTGAAGTCTGAAGAAATAGTCATGGTTGTACGTGAGCTGAGATACTGTCAGGGCGCCAAGACCTAGACAGGAGAACGATCAGTGTCCTCAATCAAACGCTTTGGCTCAAATACCTGTCCGCAAGACAGCGTATGTGGCAACGATATGGTTTTACAGAAATGGACGCCATAACATTTCAAACCACAACCTTGAGGACCAGGAGACTGAGTTCGTCTGACCTGAAACCATTGACCAACCTGGTGGGAGTAGCTTGCAAGGGGCTCGAGGGCCCCACTCAGTATAGTTCAATGGGTCAAAGAGGTACGCAAACCGTCGCACCACATTAAGGTTCAGTCTCGCTATGACGGAAAGGTGTCAGTAGTAAGCCGGCACATCACAGTCGGCGCTTAGTTGTCACGCGACCATTATACCGCGATGTACCCCGCATCAACGCGGACTCCAAGTGGTGAACAACAGATTACAAGTCAAAGGTGCAGTACTTCCGACCACCAGTCGAGGTATGAGGCCGAACTTCGTTTTCGCTCAGCTCAGAGGACGAAAAGCAAGGCAAGTCATTGATGTTTAATGAACCAAAACAGATAAGCGAATCCACAGAAAAAGTATGTCCATAATGGATTCCAAAGCAGTGGGTAAAACTGGTGTCAGAGATGGAATTTAGCAGGACCATAGCAGACATTAAAATAGAGCAAGCATATGGTAAAGATGGACAGTTGCGAATTCACATTTCGTGGGTAGGTAGACCACCAGTGCCCATGGTGCTCACACCGCTTATATTCAAACGGCAATCCCACTAAGTTAAATGTGGTAAGCGAAAGTGATATGACATTTAGTCATTTCAAGTGGGTCATATTTAGCCAAATTATCCGTATCCGCGAGTGTGGACCGAAAACACAACAAACCACCTAGAAAACAACAAACACACCACCAAATAACTGTCAGTCTACTCACCACTTTTTTCGACCCTTGGGGTCAAAAAGGCCAGGTTTGGGGATGTTGCAAGGGCCGAGTGTTGCCTGTTTGAATAACGTTATTCTATACATACGTCTCTTCGAATCGACGTTGGGTGACGATACTTCATCTGGTGTCCTGTGAATTAATGTACCCAGTGCATATTCGTTACTCAGGTATTTTGCGATCATTATGAAGCGACCTTTCTGCACTATTCATCATCCCAAATTCTACCACGCCTCTTGGTTCCATGCATGTTATTCCGGAGACCATTTTGGTTGTGCTATCAAATGCGATAGTGCTCCACAGCCACCACTTTGACCGAGTGATGCGATCTCATCGTATTCGTCATTTTCCTGTCGAAACAAAGTTTTTGTGTTCGCACGTTTTCTACTTATAAAACTTTCTTTTTATCGCATACCGGAATCCAAACTCAGTTTCCCACTCTTGGCTGATTCTAGGTTTAGTTTCTTTTGTTGTCATCTTGTTGTTATTATTCTATCGCGGCTAGGCTTAATCTTAACGTGGTGCCATGGTTTGCGTGCCTCAACTATACATTGAACTGTGCTGGGTGGTGCTTTTGGCATCTTCAGCTTGGTCAATGGTTAGAGGCCAGACAAACACAGTCTCCTGGCCATCCAGCTTGTTGTTTCGAATGAAGGTGGCTCTTTACTCCATAAAACGGACTCCCTGTAGTCCAGTACCAACGAACCCAAAGGTGGTAGTTACTTTAACACTTGCAAGCACTGTTGAGCTAACAGTAAGTACAACTCAAAATCCATCGCAATGAGGCTGGATCTTACCATGGTGCGATGGTTTGCGTGCCTCAGTGATCCATTGAACTATGCTGTCTGGCGCTTTTTACACATTCAAAGACACTCGTACTAGATTGGTCAATGAGTAAAGGCCAGACAAACTCGGCCTCCTGGTCCTCCAGCTTGGGGGTTGGAATCAGGGTGGCACCTTGTTCCTTAAAACGAACTCCTTGTAGTCCACTGCCAAACCCGCTGCCTTGCGGTCAGGTTTTTGAACCAGAGGCTTTGGTTGAGAACCCTAATCGTTCTCCGGTCTAGGCCTGGACAACCTGACAGTATTCTGCCCACGCAATACTTTAACCATTTCCTCAAACACTTTCGTGATACTCTGATACTCGTGATACTCCGCAGAGGATAGTCAACGGCACCCTATCTGTCGCATTGAGCAGGTTTTATAGGGGTTTGGATGCTGCTGCTCAAGCCTTCCCGTTGTCTTATTCAATCTCTAACGCTTTTTCATCCGGATCGGCTTGTTCCAGCTTCACTTTTATCCCCCTCCGTTTTCAACACCCTACTTCTTGACCCACCCCTTGCTTTTATAGGCGTTTTTCTTCTAATTTCAAGTCACTTGCAAACCTGCAGCATCACTCCTGCCCCGTCGATAGGTCGACGTTCAACCAAGCGGACAATGTCAGTTCTTCCGTTTCTCCGGAGCCCCGATCCTTGCTAAGACTGGCATATCTCAACGTGGGCACTTATTTGCAGATTGGCCAATGAGCAGCACTTGTCTGAAAATCAAAAACCCCATCAATCGACGCTTGCTGCTTATCGGAGACTCCTGCATGATGCGATTTTCGTGATTACTCTGCGATCTCACAAGCAACACTGATTCCACTTTCTCATTACCTTTGTCTGGAGATGACGCAATTCAAAATACTAGTTAAGCCAGTTAGAGCATTGCTATGAGTCCGCTGGCTGGTGCGATCAAGGTTTCGAAGTAGTTCGGTATAATAGGTATCTGTTAGTCATCATTGTCTACGCCCCCACAAACTCTAGCGCTGAGTCGGTGAAAGTCGACTTCTATGGCCAACTGAACGAGCTCATTCGTCCCAGAATAAACACGGACACTGTAGTGTTGACTGCGGATTTGACCGCTCAATTCTGAAAATTGTCCACTGAAGAGCTTCATCTGGGTTGTCAACATGGTGTTGATTACAACGAGCGGTTGCTACACCCTTTTGATGATGCCCCGATTATTTCTTCCAACACAGCACCTTCCGATGGAAGACATGTCGTCCTCATTCTCGGACAAGTCATTGACACAAATGGCTCACATTACGATCAGTGACCGCTGGAGAAGTTGCGTTCAAAACTGTCGCTCGATTTGGCGCACATGTGTGGACACTGAGCATGCACTTGTATATGCTGATTTATGGGTGCGCTTTGGCGGACGCCTACGACGACCCTTTGAGCGCTTGGACACCAGCCAGCTGATGAAGCCAAATGTTTTAAATGCGTATCGAAGTACGCTGACATTCTGGTTGAGTAAGCGGTCACTAAATACAGTTGTATGTCACTGGTCTCAATTTCACCATACCTTCTTATCAGCAGGCAAATCCTCCTGTGGTAAATGTAATAGCCAACACGGACTTGGGGTCTCTTCGCAGTCTCCGGAGCTTGTTGGTGCTCGTCAGCTCATTCCGACTGTAAGCGAACACCACGAGATTCGTAAGGATCTTAGGTCAAAACTGAAGATCCTGGTGGTTTCATCGTGCGTTAAAGATGGAAGTGGTCGCTGCTCCAGATGACCAGATTCTCTTCATCCAGCCCTCCCTTTTTGATGATTTACACAAGTTACTGTCCCAACCGACTGCAGCCGCTCCGTTATTGTTCCGACCTTCATAGGAGGTTCGCGTTCAGAATGCGGCAAGCATAGAGGAATCAGTCTGGTTTCCATTGCCTCTGTCATTCTTCACAGACTGACCGGCACTCATGGAATCCTGATTCGTGAAGTGCAATCCTCGAGGTCGGGGCATCATCGATCACATCTTCACTTTACATTAATTGGTAGAGTACCGTCACATATATTGGCGGCCCACCGTTTTAGTGTTCCTCGACATCAAAGGTGCCTTCGATGCGGTTGATCGATGTGCTCTTTGAGACTATCTGCTAGGGAAAGGTATTCTCGAGAAATATGTAAATATTATGCGAGCGCTTTACTCACGTAGCTTGGGCAGAGTGTGCGCTTATGGCAAGTTGTCGCTGCCCTTCACTATCTTCAGCGGTGTAAGATGAGGATGCCCGCTGTCACCTTTCCTCTTCATCTTCACTATTGACGAAGTCGTGGAGACTGCGTTCTAAAAGTTTGGAGTTGTTCCCAGGTGAACGACGTCTTGACTTGGAGTATGCTGACGACGTTGCCGTCACCTTTGACAGCTCACAAACGTGCCAAGCGGCTCTGGACATATTAGCACTGGCTGTCACCCGTTTCGGGCTTTACTTTGCACCCTCAGTGCAAAGTTTTCCTCGAAGGTTACTAGGGACGTGCTCCTGCGCTAACCCTTGATGGTGATCAGCTGGAAGTCGTTCCGTCATTCAATCACCTAAGCAGTTTTATCAGCGCCTGTGGAGTGGAAGATGAGTTTACAAACCGTATAGCAAAAGTACGAGGCATTTTTGCCAATCTGTGGCGCCGGTGCGACATCACTCTCACCCTGTAGGGTGAAGTTTACATTGCAGCCGTCCGATCAACCCTATTGTCCATTTGCGAAACCTGACCCATCAAGCCGATAGGAATAAAGAAGCTAGTTAAGTTTGATCATTGGTGCCCTCGCAGCTTACCTCATGTCTGGTGGGAACACCGCGTGAAAATTAGCGTGTCATGTATCAGGTGCAGAAAGGACAAATAAACCGCTCAGCACCGTTATATCACGCACCAGGCTCCGATGGTTGGGCCAACTGTTGCGCATGCCAGCCCACCGACTCCCGCGCTCCGGGGCTGTGGATGGAGGAAGAGACTTGAAACCAATCGATAATTTGGTCAAGAGGAATGAAAACCCTCACTTCGAGATTGGCATCCGTTGGTGTCTCACGACTATTGGGCTGGGGTTCGAAGGTCGATGAATACGTTTGGTTGGATACATAACAGGGAGCGGACGTCAGTGACATTTGTGTTGTGAGTTTCTTTGTCCCTCACATCCCACTTATCTTCTCCCTCCAATCACGATCTCTCTCTCCCTCTGGAAACACGACATGTTACTAAGCCGTGTGTCACCTGTTTATTTGCATTCCGTGACGTTTAGTATCTAGCCCTTCCGTATTTTTTATCTTTATATATTGCTTCACATTAGTTGTCCCCTGATGATGATGGTGAGCAATGTGGCCACTAGTCTCAACAATGCAACGTGAGATGAGCGACGAACTAGGTCTGCTTGCGTTGCCCAGTTGCCGAAGCGTTAGTGAACCGAATCAGACGGTCAGTGCTCTATTGGCTGATTATCTTAAACGATTCACGAACATTTTCCCACATGGGGCATTCAGGCGATCGAACTGGCAGGTAGCTTCTGACCATTCGTGACCAGATTTCGCGGAATATGTTCTAAAATCACAGTGCTTGAATCTTGCAATCGCGCTTCGGAAAAACAGCAAATATCGTTTTCTAGATACCTCAAAGTACGCACAAGACCAGCCTGTTACCCTTTCTGCATGAATTACGTATACTGAAGCATACCGGATAGAACGAGGAGTGGGGGCTAGGACGTACAATTATTTAAGCTCTATAATCGTCCGTGAAGTCATTTGGAGTGGAAACAAGAATCGACTGGTGGTGGAAAACGTTGATTATTACCAGATGATGAGAGTGGCATGTGATGAAGTTACATGCGTAGCGTAAGCAAGAGTAGTTGAGCGCGGTAGAACAATTGAACTGTCCATTGTCTTTTCACGGGCATGATACTGTTCGTCTTCCAAAGCCAGAGTGTAGGGTTGAGTTAGAGAGCACCACCCCGAAACGTTGGCTGAATAAAGTGCCCGCAAGGCGGCGGAGCGAATTCAGGGTATCTCACATATTGGAGGCCGATGAGTGATTACTCAATTCATATACCAAACAGGAGCCAAATCCTTTTCATCAGCATTCGTTTGCTTTATTACAGTGCTCCAGTGTGGTGAAACAAGTGGCAGTGGCTATTTTCAATGCGAGTCACGTTCAACACTTCGCATTGTTGTTAAACTGATATTTGTGGCATTTGCTACGAAGGCCGCTCGCCAAATGAGAACCATCAAGTCCTGGAGCATTGCAACTGAACAGTTCGTCGGTTCCTGGTAAACGCGAACCACCCAGATGGTACCACGTGGAGATTATTTGGCAAGCCAGCTGCTGTGGTACTACGTATCTGTGAAAGGCATGTCAGGAAAACTGCCATTCTTATCTCTCCGTAATGCGACTCCCGACGTCTCGCAAGAGTCTACAAGAAGCTGTCTGATGACTTCCCCGCGACAAGCACAGTTCACTAGGATTGCTTTATCTCTCCTCTTTGAACGTGATCGAAATTATTATGAATGATCATGTCCTCTTAGCTTCTGGAATGGAACGTCTGCCAGCTGACCGACTGACAAACCTGAGTATATGGCTAACCTATTTCTCCTTAGGTCGCGCCCAGTGGATATGCAGCGGTACTGAATAGACCGATGCGTAGCGCTTCGTGCATCAATATGCGCTTAGCACCTAGAAAGTGCTAGGCACTGTTTCAACACTGGGCCGGCACATTAACTTTTCTTGTTATCTATGAACAGCCGCTGGAAATCCTTGATCAGTTTACTTGTCCTTCCAGCACCATAGCTGGCAGGATTCTCACCGCTTGCCAATCTGTAAGCTGATGATATCTTTGTACTTGCATCACCTCTGTTGGTCAAACCAAGTCAAGTTGAACTAAGCTTTATGTGCCCAGATGAGCACATTTTCATCATTTTACGTCAGCTACGGATGGATTAAACATGACATCAATTTACAAATAAACTCGGCTGAACGGAAAGAGAATAACGAATTTGCATTATGTTTTGAGAACACCCTCGAAGACCAGTTTTCCAACCCGGTGGACACATCCCTACTTGGGAAACGTTGGTGCACAATGTGCTCTATCTTGAGATTTTTCCAAAAAATCGGCTAAAGACAGTAATGGCGACTTTAGAGTTGGTGAAGCTAAATACATTGTAAAACTATTCCGAGATAACTTGTGTATTCACAGCAGCTATTGTAAAAATGATGTTTCGGTTAAACGGTCGATTTAGAGGCCCCACCAAATCGCTTAAGATGTTCATTCACGTATCGGCAAATCCCATGTGGCTCACCCACACATGGAGGCAGCGGTCTATCTGCCTATCAGTGAAGGGTAGGATGTTTAACGCTGTGCTAATGCCAGTGTTTCTGTATTAATCAGAGGCCTTACCACTTTCCACCGGCTGCATTTAGAAATTGAACGTTTTTGATCACCGGTGCTTGCGGAGTATTGATCGTATCTGGTGGGACCACCGGGTGAAAAATGCCTATGTCAGCTTGTTGGTATATGGCAAAAAACCCTATACTGCTTCACTTGAGCCTCTGTTAACGCCCTACCGCTTACGTTGGCTAGGTCATAATAATAATAATGATAATAATGCGCATATTTCTGCATTGTGCGGGAGGCTGTTCCTGAATAAGAGACAAACCATTAGTACGGTAATGATCATGCTCTTACCTGAGTGAGCTATGTATTCTGGAACGTGTTTCATCAAAACACCCTGAAACACATGACCTTTGTTGTCTCTGCGTTTGTGTAAAATCTTTCCTCATTGGTTATATCTTCCTTGGTCCATCCTGGGAGAACTCATTTGCTTATTTGCTCGGTGAAAACATGGTCTTTATGGTGTTCTGATCTAGGAAATTTTCAAGTTTAATGCGGAATCTTCTTGCATTTGTAGGCGACCTCATAGTAGCTGGTAGGCCATTCCACACGCCATCGTATCTGAAGAGGACGAAATTGGATCGAATAGCTGTCCTGATTCTTGGCACAAAGGTATCAACAGTACATCGATACTACGTATGGACACTTCGCTGCCTCGCAACCAACAACAGTCGCGCGTGAGATACGGATACTGCGAGGGTCGCCTGGTCCCTTCTACAGACTCGAAGCCGTCGTGACTTCGTTAATATAAAGCAGGAATAGGAAAGGATTAAGTACACTTCCTTGGATGACACCACTAGTGTTTAAACGTGCGGAAGAGTTATGCTTACTCGGAATGACTATCTGGTAATGGCCATTTAGGTAGGATGTCAACCAACCTGTAGTGTGTCTCTGATCCCAGGTGACTAGGTAGCCTAGGGTATCAGTCATAACTAACATTCCAATGGTCCCGGGTTTCATGCCTGCTATCTCTTGCTGGCCGGTAGCCTTAAGGATCATAAGCTTACCTTGTAAGCCGAGGGCGCGGACTCAAACCTACATAGGGACCGGGCGACTCTCACAGTATCCTTAGCCCACGGCGACTGCTGGGGGTTGCGCAGCAGCGAAGCGTCAGTACTGCGTACCAGCGTACTGTCAATGCTTATTTTCTGATCACAAGTGACTCATTTTTTCCAAAAGCGGCTTGTGAAGCATCCGGTCGAATGCTTTTTGCATATCCAGGTAGTGCATCGGACAAGTTGTACCGGGACTTTTACAGAGGAACCCATGCTGCTATTTGCTAAGGAGTCCGAGTGGACAGATAAAGCCCATGATTCCAATTTTCATTAATTTTTCGAGTAATTGAGCAATGATAGGAGCGTGATGGATAGGCCCCTTGACGCCCTCCTCGGTGTGCACCATACTCTGTCGAGGCACCCAGTTGAGTTAGATCGCGAGGTGCCCAGTCAATGAGGTAGCGTTAAGGCGTGAAGCGATTGTCCAGTGGACTTGGTCTTGCTGTTGTGTGCCGTTTTTCTGGGTAGGTGTCTCGGAATGCTGCACATCACAGTGACTGGACACCATATCGGACATTGCACAGTCGCTCGCTCAGTGACGCTCTTGCATTTGATTTCTAGCATCTAAGTGTTAATTTCCACTCCATCCTGGTTAATTATGGTTGGCTGCATCCGGTTTCAGATTTGCCTGTCACTGCGGCCAGTCAAAGGACGCTTGCGCCTACAGAGGGACCACGGGTGGCTTGCGCTGCACCACCCACAGCTCCAACCACACACCCCATATCCAGTGTAAACCCGAAGGAATAAGACCGGGAGGCATGTGGATGGAAGCCACGTTTCATCAACGGAGCCAGCCCACACTCCTTCACAGGCAAACACAAGCACACTGTATTTGGGGAATCAGTCGCACACAAAGCGGTGGCTGGACGGTAGTCCGCTCCACGCTGATTGCGTGGAACCACTCTTCGAGCCTAGCACGGCCACAAGTACCGTGCACCCCGTCCCCTCCAGCAACGACCAACTGTCTCCTAGAGCCGTTATGGACGAGGTAGGCGTCTTGTCAGCATGCACATCTCGCGCAGCCACACTTGGGATGTCAAACAACAACCAGTCGCTTGAAATGACATTATCAAATAAAATATATATGTTCAAGAATACCGCTATGCAGACATAACTGTTCCCTAAATTAGCACATGAAGTAAGTTGGTTAGCAACAAATCCGCAATGAGTACAGCGTATCCAGAGCTTCCTCCAAACATGATACCAACGCAGTAAAGTTAACGAAGATAACCACAATTAGCGCGAGCAACTTGACCAGTTGATAGATGATTATTCAGGTAGACAGAACAAACCAAATAAAGTGGAATGAAATTTATCCAGCTTAAAAAGACCTAGTTTAAGTGTAAGTTGGTTTAGCCCAACTGTGGTGAAGTAGCATCATGAATGCAACATCAGCCTCAGCATGGGGCACACATACATGGTTGGCGGCATCCGGTTTCGGATTTGCCTGTCACTGTGGCCAGCCACAGGACGCCTGCGCCTACAGAGGGACCACGGGTGGCTTGCGCTGCACCACCCACAGCTCCAACCACACACCCCATATCCAGTGTAAACCCGAAGGAATAAGACCGGGAGGCATGTGGATGGAAGCCACGTTTCATCAACGGAGCCAGCCCACACTCCTTCACAGGCAAACACAAGCACACTGTATTTGGGGAATCAGTCGCACACGATGCGGTGGCTGGTCCGTAGTCCGCTCCACGCTGAGTGCATGGAACCACTCTTCGAGCCTAGCACGGCCACAAGGACCGTGCACCCCGTCCTCTCCAGCAACGACCAACTGTCTCCTGGAGCCAGTATGGACGAGGTAGTGGGTGATAGACAGGTAGGCACCTTGTCAACATGCACATCAAGCGCAGCCACACCGGGGATATCAAACAACAGCCTAACACTTGAGAGAGAGAGAGAGAGACAAAGAAAATAACTCGATTGATGCATAAGGAAACGGTGACATAAACCTTAAGTTAATGAGCATATGAAATATGTTGTTTACAAACGAATCCTAGATAAGTTCACGAGGTGAGAAAGTATACTATACGGAAATGCCACGAACACAAAAATGTTATGGAAATCGAATACAATTGGCTTAAGCGAGGTGTGCAAGTTAATGGAATAGAGTACAGGTAGACATTTATATGAGAAAGAAAAGCATTAAAGCGAAATTGAAAGCCTACCACCTGAAATAAAGAGATTAGCATGCAAGCACACGGTTAGTAAAAAGAATGCAGCGTATCTACAGACGCTGCGCCGGCTCGCCGTAATTCTCTGCAGGACCCGTCGTCGCTTCTGTAGTGGTCCCGAGTGGCCTCGCTCATGGCTCACTAGACACTAGACATTTATAGGAGAAAGGAAGTCATTAGGACAAAACTGAAAACCCACCGCCGGAAATAAATAGACTTAGCATGCAAGCACGCGGTTAGTAAATCGAATGCAACGTACCTACAAACGCTGCGCCGGTTCTGCCTATGTTCTCTGCAGAACCCGTCGTCGCTTCGGTAGTAGTCCCGAGTGGCCTCGCTCATGGCTCACTAAGCCTGCCTGACTAAGGCACTCGTGACCGCATGTTCTACAGCACCATGCGCTCGATGTCGATGGAGTACAATTCATCGGTGTTGCCGCTTCCGCACTTGCCGCTTTTTCTCTGCATGCATGAGGGCTTTCTCCCGCACTTCAGCAACTGCCTTCGTGATTAGATCGCACCATGCACGCCGATCAACCGCCTTCGATTGCCATGATTTGCTATCAAGGTTAGAACGTGTGAGGCTCACTTTGATCATGTCCTGGTAACGTAACTTTGGTTTCCCCACGTGCCGCTTCCCAATACTCAGCTGACTGTATAAGAGTTGTTTCGGTATCCGCGCCGAATCCATACGGCTCACATGACCGAGCCATCTCTGGTGTCGCAGTAAAAGTATGCCGTCCACTGCATACATCCCACTTCGGCGCAAAACTTCCGTGTCTGCAACTCTGTCGCCCCAGCCGATCCGCAAAATTCGTCGCAGACTCTGCTGATGGAACCGCTCGAGATATCGCATATTCCGGCGGTACATCGTCCACGTTTCGCTGCCGTATAGAAGAACGGACAGTACCATGGATTTGTACACCATCAGCTTCGTGCCAATGGTAAGCTGATGGTTGTTCCACACTCGGTACTCAAGCTTCCCGAATGCTGCCGCTGCCTTCGACACGCGGATACGCAACTCAACGTGTAGCTGGTGATCAGTCGACATCACACTCCCAAGATAGCTGAAACGGGAGGTGGTTTCCAATACTTCAGCACCAATGCTGATTCGCGGCAATATTGAAGATTGCACCTCCGGTGAAGGCTGAAACAGACAGACAGTTTTGCTTGCGTTGATGGTGAGCCCGAATTTGGCCGCTGTCGAAACCAGAGCACTAGTCATGTGCTGCAACTCATACTGTATGTTTGGCGGCATCCGGTTTCGGATTTGCCTGTCACTGTGGCCAGCCACAGGACGCCTGCGCCTACAGAGGGACTATGGATGGCTTGCGCTGTACCACCCACAGCTCCATCCACACACCGCATATCCAGTGTAAACCCGAAGGAATAAGACCGGGAGGCATGCGGATGGGAGCCACGTTTCATCAACGGAGCCAGCCCACACTCCTTTACAGGCAAACACAAGCACGCTGTATTTGGGGAATCAGTCGCACACGATGCGGTGGCTGGACGGTAGTCCGCTCCACACTGAGTGCATGGAACCACTCTTCGAGCCTAGCACGACCACAAGGACCGTGCGCCACGTCCCCTCAAGCAACGACCAACTGTCTCCTGGAGCCAGATGGGCGAGGTAGTGGGTACTATACGGGTAGGCGTCTTGTCAACATGCACATCAAGCGCAGCCACACCTGGGATGTCAAATAACAGCCAATCGTTCGAAATGCCGATATAGAATAAAGTAAACTCATATGACGACATAAATACTCGCTAAATGAGCATATGGAAGAAAGTGGTTAAATATGAATACGCGATAAGTACAAAATGTCCGAAAGTTATTTAAAACACCACGCGATAAAATTACGCAAGTTTACCACAATTTACATGAGCGACGTGTGTAGGTTGGGAGAAGATTATCAAGTACGCAGAACAAACCAAATAAAATATAATGAATTTTATCCACATTAAAAAGACCTAGTTTAATTGTAAGTTGGTTTAGCCCAACTCATACTGTATACTGCTTACATAACTCGCATACCACATGTAAATTTAGACCTGTATACTCCTCTGATGTTTGCCCTCATACCATTCATTTGTGGTGTGTTAGTGTGGTGAGGACCCACTGAAGGCGAGCTTCGCCTTTTTTCTCTTTTGGTGTATATAACCGGAATATCATCAGTTTCTTTATCCGCTCAACCTCTTGCCTCACTTTACTCGGTTATTATTTATCGTTTTCCTGGCAACGCGATTCGTGGCAGCTAAATCCATCGCACTTCGGCACCTGGTTATTAATTATCTTCCACTGTCTACCTTAGTTCGTAGACTCTATTTCGTGTAAGAGATTTCGTGATTTTTCGAGTTCTGGTAGTTATCTTATCCAATGTGCCTGGACGTTTTGGTGCCGTGGTCTACCGCCGTGGATGTTGTGTTAATGTGCCTGGCTGCTGAACTGAAGACGTTAAAACCATTTTGGCCGTAGCTTTTTTGTAATTGACTGGACTTCACGTGCTGGTATACCGCAAAAGCGTGGGAACGTGTTATATTGCAGCAGCAAATGAACTAAATTTATTGGGATGTTCCAAACAGTTGAATTTGTGACTCAGAAATTGCAAACTGTGTCCTCAACTGAGTATGTAAAAAGGGAAAATAACATTTTAGAAAGCTTGCGGAAAAAATGCTAATCTTTTCAAGCCAGAACTTGGATTGTGCACCAAAGTTCGAGCTACTTTGTATGTCGCACCCGATGCAAAACCACTACCCAGTCCTGAGATGCCAGTACCGTACTCAGTAGTTTGGATGATGCAGAATTGAATCGTTTGGAGCAATTAGGCGTGCTAACTAAGGTTAATTATTCAACTTAAAATACTCCTATTGTAGTAGTTATGAAGGCCAAAATCACAGTACGTCGTTGTGATGTTATTTCAACTGGGCTAAATGATGCACTTCATACTCAGTAATGCTCACTGCTGATTCCGGATGATTTGTTTGCACAGTTAAGTGGTGACAAATTATTTTCAGAATTTGCCTTTCTGATGCCTGTATACAAGTCGAAGTTAACGAGGAATCAAGATACCTCAATTAATGCTCATTCAACTGGCGGCCATTTGGGATTGAGTGTGTTACGGCGGTTTTCCAACAGATATTGGACACAATGCTAAACGGATTGTCTTGCTGTGACTTACATGGATGACCTAATTATTGTTAGCCCTACAATTGAATCACATCAGGCACATCTGAATGAAGTTCTTCGGAGTAACCCTATGAATTGACACGTGTGCGTTCTTCGTGTCCCGCATTTCGTACTTTGCTTGATTCATCGATGCCACTGGCCGTCTTCAAGGTCCATCACAAATTATTACATTCCAGCTGCTACAAGTTCCGAAGGACAGGAGAACATCCCAGTCATTTTTGGAACTACTAAACCATTACAACAATTTTGTTCCTGGTATGCACTCGCCAATGATGCCACTAAATGAAATTCTGAAAAGTACTGCAAAATGGGGTGATCACAAGCTTGCCAATCAACATTTGACAAAGGAAAACGTATTTTACGTTTGGATCTTACACTACCGATGCTTCCGAGTATAGGATTGGAACAACACTCCTGCATCAGTTTCCGAATGGCAGGCAAAAAGCGGTTAGCCATGTTTCACGCACACTAACAACAGTTGAAGGAGATTACATTCAAATTTAAAGAGAAGGTTTAGCAATTGTGTTTACAGTTAAAAACTTTCATAAGTTGTTACCTGGTCGGAAACTCACATTACGCATTGATCACATGCCCCTACTATCCATATTTGATGCCAAGAAAAGAATTCCTGTACACACGCAAGTCGCTTGCAACGTTTGGCGACAATACATCTCGGATACAATTTTACCGTTAAATACATCTGTTCGGAATGTTTTGATTAACTTGACGCCTTATCGCACCTGATTGCTAACAGATCAAATTCGCAGCCACCTAAAGACACCGTCATTTCTTCAGTTGAACTTGATGCTGACATTGGATCCATCTCTGAGGAATCTATAGGAAACATACCAGTTCGGTATAATGACCTTTGTAAGTCTGCACGATCAGATAGTTGTTTACAACGGCGTATCTTCGCAACGGTTGGCCAAGAATTCTATCAGATGCTGAAATTAAACCATTTTGTGCATAAAGATGCCCTGACAATAATGAACGACTGTATAATGCTGGCGGTTCGCATTGTGATCTCTAAAAATCTCAGAGTGAAAGTGATTCAAATACTGCACGCTGGACACCAGGAAAGTACACGAGTGTAATCATTTGCCAGATGTTATCCTTATTGGCCAAATGTTGATAATAATATTGTAAACATTGTACATAGGTGTCCTGAATATGCACAGGCTGTGAAAGCTTCCACTAAAGTTGGCCTTCATCCTTGGTCAAACTCAGCTGCCCCTTGTATGCAGATTCAAGCGAATTACGCTTGCCCACTGCTCAATCCATCTTTTCCTGTTATTGTTGATTCGTACTCAAAATGGCCCCATTTAATTTGTGCCGCTTAACTAACCACAGCTTCAATGATTGCACTTCTTCGTCGCTGTTTCTCACAGTTTGGTTTCGCAGAAACACTCGTTAGTAATAATAGTCCACAATTCATACCAAACGAGTTCAACCGATTTTGTCAAACCAATGGGGACACAACATGTACACTCCCAATTGTCATCCCCAGTTGAGTGGACAAGCTGAGAGATTTCTTGATACACTCAAACGTGTTTTGTGTAAACTTCAAGGTGAGAGTGATATCGCTGCAAGCTTCGATGTATTTTTACACGCCAACATCAAATGCTTTTCTCCCAAATCAGCAATCACTGTCGGAACTTTTTATTGGCGGGCGTTTACGCATACCGTTAGATGCCATCTTTCCAACAAAGGGGGTTAACGAACTTGACCAGAAAATGGCAGATCAGTTCAATAGTAAGCACGGGACTCGCAAGAGATATTTTCATCCCGGTGACCCAGTCTTTGTTTACAACTACAGGGATGCTCTTGAACCTTAGATTCCATGCATTGTTAAAGCAAGGAAAAGCGATGTTATGTAGGAAGTGGAATGTCAAAGTCGTTTGACTACGCGTCATGTGAACCACATCTGTTCCGAGCAAGTGAAACATAACGACAACCTAGAGATTTCTTTACATTTGCTTTGCATGGGTCAATGGAACCACAACCAAGGCACCATGCTGATGTGAGCAAAGAAGTGGAAAGTGAACGGAGACATTCCATACGGACGCCCCCCCCAGCGACTCAGCAAACGATCTTATATGTAGCTAATTGTGGGTTCGTCGCAGCAGGTTTCAAATCACATAGTCCTCCACAAGCCCGGCAGAGCACTAGATTGCAGTTTCAGTCTTTTTGAGCATCATCGATCATGCGCATCCATCGGATCCATCAGAATTCGAAACCATGACCATCAGCGGCTCTCACCGCTAGTCAGCAGCTTATGCCAAGGGGGACAGTGTCGGGCCGTCATGATTTACAAGCCGACTGCGATGTAAAGCGCCTTATACGCAATCTTTTTAAACTGGAAAGGTGTGTGAGCTGATGTCAGACTTTCAGCCAATCAGACGGCACGTTGAAATTATTTGGTTTTAAAACTTGAGCTGTGTTCCATGCAACCAGTCGGAATTTCCGCATGTACAACTAAGGGTTTATAGCATTGTCAGTTTAATCCCTCTACTTCTAAGCTATGGATGTAACAGCATGCAATCGCGTAAACTCACAACTATGAACTTTGCACCGTTTTCGAAATCCAGCTGACATAGACTCCCGATTACTTGGCAACTATTAACAGCTAACGTTCCCTAGCGTATAAATGTAACTAAATGTGCATATTTCCCGACTTTCCTTCGCAAATGGATATCAAGCTTCTTATGATTCATATTGTTGCATTTGCATACCTCAGTTACCCGTCTTCGAATCCTATCTCCGATAGCCTATTGGAACCATTTCGTCACAGCAGCGAAGAATCAGACTAGATTCTTTATAGTCATTTTTTGTCGTTCACCATTTCTTCTGTTTAGCTACGACCAGAAATGTCGAATCCTAAACCATTTCAATTGGTCGTGCTTGGCTTCTTTGGCACATCCAGTGGATCAATCTATCAATCCATATCTGGGCCTTGGGCCATCTGGGAGGGTACTTCACTTGGATGATAACATTGGACCCGGAGTTAGTGATCATCCTTTACACAACTACAGGCCTCACCGCGTTGACGTATATGAGGAAGTTCGCCATGAGCAACAAGCTCAATCAGTCGCCTATTGTCTACGCAGTGAACCCATTACCATCCAATCAATCCGTGTGGATCCAAAGCTTCCGTTTCCAAAGGTTTGACCATTTTTTCAATAGACAACTTGGCGCAATTAACCACATTACTTGACAGTTTGCTCATTCTGTCCCATCTTAACTGGTTGAATCGGTCTTAGCAGATCTAAAAAAAATTCATATAGAACATTAGACAAAATCCTGACTATTTCCGCTTGTATTGTAGGGTTTACTTTTCAGTCCACGTCTTTGTCGTTTACTTATAATGACTATACTTATATTTGCTTTGATGTTTTTTACCGTTTCTTCATCCATAAGAAATTCTAACAACACGGTGGATGAAATGGGCACACTACAGGTTCGAACTTTTGAAAAATACTTGAAACCGACCGAGAAGTCATCATTCCAGAGAGGTTTTTGGACGCTTAAATATGCTAACCGATTGTCCACAAATCTCTGAAAGCATTCACTTCAGGTTACTTTAGCCTCTGAGCTATTATTCTGATATCAAAATGGACGGGTCCATTTGTTTTGAACATTGTCACTAAAACGGTTTTTGACAACCAAAACAAAAGAGGAGAGGAAACAGAACCTTTCATTGGAAGCGGTTGGGCAGGCGCAGGAACCGTTATGTGGAAAGATCAGCAGATAAAGAAATAGATTGGATAGAAGAGCACCAGTGGTTGAGAGATGAACTCTGTCAATATGTGCCATCTTCTAGTAGGCCACTTTTAGTGATTTCCCACCTCACTGTTCCAGCAGATGCGGGACGGCAGTAGGGACTCACCTCATTATCTGCCCGCTTTCTCCATCAGAGCGTTTGATATCACATGTGATCATTATTCTGACGCTCTTAGCTCGATCACAACCAGACACAAGAAATTCATCGCAGCATTTTTTAATCATGACTGCACCAATTATCGTATTCCGATCATCACTTACTTGTCATCTCTCCAACCATTCTCCCAACTTAGGCTTTTCCGTTTGCTAGTAGTTTTCGCTTCACCTTTAGGGGAGTGATCTCTGGAGCGATGTTGCATCCCGCACCTGCGTTATAATGCAGTACAGTGCAGCGAACTATCATCTTCACTGCCTTCCATGTAATGATTCAATCCTTGAGAATGAATGTCTTATTGAAAAAGGCATTAGCACTACGCCGATGCGCAGTGCCGACGCTTCGCTGCCGCACAACCACCACCAGTCACACGTGGGCTAAGGATACTGCATGGGTTTCCAGTCCCCTTAGCAGGCTCTAACCCGCGCTCTCGGATTTTAAAGCAGGCTTGTGATACTTAAGGCTACGGGCCGGCGAATGTCTCACAACCAGCCATGTGTATCACACACGCTGGGTATGATTGTGCCCAAATCTTTCACTAGTCAAGGGTCTTAACTGTTCATGCATTTATCTTTAGTCATATTGTTGATGTAGTAATTGTAGGGCAACTTACAACATGTTTGGCACTACCGATGTAAGTTATTTTGTGAAACTACAAGTGTCATCGCGATGGTTTCATTTCACCAAACTACCATACTATATCAACGTCAGCGCCTTTCATTTCGCTGATAGCATCTGTTAGAGAAATCGCCCATCTTAATTTCTCAGTCCACACATTAGCTCGACGTGAAAGTACCTCGGCCATTGTCCCGCAATCCAACATAATTATATAACCGTAAACACAATAAATGAATACTATTATGCATTCCTCCACACTGCACTCTACGACTGCTTCACTTCTTACTCGAGCTTCTCAGGCAGAGGTAGCCTGAGCGCAGAGTACAATTTGACACATTGGTTGACGGTTTACGCCTCGGTCACTAGACCACAGCCCCGTTATCAACACCTGATACACCCACGGTTTCCTTTAAACTAACCAACATGCAATTACTGTGGCATTTCGCCATCCATACACGCAGTAAGCACTCCAACTAGTTTATTTTGTTTTTATTTTGCCTTAAGAAGGCAATTGTGGCTGGAGGAAAAGTGACAAGGAACCTCACAATACAAAAGCCAATGAAGCCTGCTCTCTACTATGTTGCCGAGTGTATCCAACCAAACACGTTCATCGTGCTTCGGATCCCAGCCCGGTAGTCATGTGGCACCAACCAAGGTAACGTTCGAAATGAGAACCTCCATTTCGATTGACTAATTCATCACCCGCCTCCCCTTCCCTTCCTCTATACACACCTCGAACGCGCAAATAACGCACATCGCTGGAGGCCGTGTGGTGGCATGCGCAACTTATGGTGCGTAAGACGACAGTGCTAGGTAGTTCACTTGCTCTCCCTGCTCTATAAACGAAACGGCGGACGCGTCCATTGCTCTCACTGTGTTTCCACCGGATAACAAACTTCGAAGGCTTCGAGGATATAAAAGAATAGCATCTTCACATCTCTCGATCGAATGCAACGGGATTCGCAGCCGTACAGTTATATCTAACGGAAGGTTGCATTGTGCACTTTTTATGATTAAATAAATGACTTATTTTCGGCATTGCGAGACATGCCTTCAAAGGCATGATCATGGTAATACAAACGCGTAACATCAGTAATGGTACAAGAATGTTGGAAGGTAACCAGTACATACCGGATATATATGTGTGTGTGCAATATGTATGTGTGTATGTTTAAGTCATCATGTTGTGCGACTTTGTTACTATTGCTGTGAATTTGTGAGTTTCTTCGGTGAATTCCCCCATATAAAAAGGGATCAAATGAAATTCTTGAAATGCTTGACTTTGACGAATGGGTAGGATCCTCCGGTAAGGCAATGACTTTATTCAGTGGCAACGGTGTTGTTAAGTAGACATTTGTGACTTTTTATAGGCAGAGCACTTGCCAGGCGCTAACCCACCATGTCCTGGAACACTGCCGCCGAACTATTAGCTGGAGCAGGATTAACCCGAACTACCCAGCTGACACCATGTGGTGGTTGTTCGGCTAGTCAGTCCTGCTCCTACGCAGACTCGAACCCGCGTCGTCGGATTAAAAGACAAGCTCGTTACCTTTAAGCTACGGGCCAGCACCTCAGGATAGTTGAGTATGTGCCAAACGACCGAACCTGCATATTTAAATGTGCACGTTTTTCCGTGTACACTTTTTTCCTGTCAGCATACAACTTCCGACCGCTAAACCGAAGTGCAGCCGTCATCAAAATCAAGTGCAACTGAAATCTGAGGATGGTTATGTAATGCCATTGCGGAGCACTAACACTCATGAGGCGAACCTAGACTTGTCTGCTAGATTGTCCTCCATCCAGATGGCTACACACAGCGACGTAGAGTCTTAACAAGTTGACACGTGGCTAACACCCAGGTCCTAAATTAGGGGCCATTATGCTATATTCCATAATTCTCTAGTTAAATAAGGGTTCCATTAAACGAGCCCCAAAATGCTGATTTTTTTTTGCAAATCCTCAGGAACGCTGTGTTTCTAACTAATCTACAACCATGCCTATGCCGTCCAGAGCCCTTGCTCTATGGCTAACTCGTAAGAAATCGCCTTTTAATATCGCAATATACCCAACATGGTCTAACAGTACGTCAGGCGTTCACTCTATCCTTGCTGTTAGCATAAAATGCGCCTGGGATAGTTGGACAACGCCTAGGACACTGATGTGCGGCCTCCGAGGATTCGACGCTCGACAGTCAGCGTTGAACTACGGTGCTATTTTACAAGCCACAGACTATCATAATCACATCATACTTCAACAGTGTCCTCAACAAAGTGGATACACACAGTTACCCAATACGATAATAACGCGACGATCTTGCTGTAAAGAGGTAGTCCAATGAATCGGCGTCTACGCCCGCGTATTCAGCAACATGATCACATCAACGAATCAATCAGGAAACAGTCAGTAGTCCAGTCACGCAAAATTCTGTTGGGGGACACGTAACAACGACCTTAGGGTGGGAATGCATGTTGGACCGTAACGTAAGCCGCATGAGTAGTATGTTCATCACCCATGGACTCCGGCATGACCTGTCCTGACTCGAGAGAGAAAGATGCGGGCGAAGTGCAGACGTAACGAAACAGCATTTACATGTTTGTGTGTCAATCAGTGGTGGGGTACCGGTCAAATAGGGAATGTGAGTCGCAAGACCGATACGGAAATTGGACACCAAACGAGGGACTGCAGTGTGAGACGATGAGCAACTACAGGACAGCGATCAAAAGGGCAGTTGCGAGATTGTGGTGGAATGGTTCCAACCGTAAATTCGACAAGGAAACAACAAGCAATTACAGACAGGAACCGTTTAGTATGCATGCACGGTAACGTTCCACTAGTCTGTAGTGCGAAACTTCCAATTCAATTAGTAGACGAGAAAAGAATAATTCCCTTAACATAAAGGTTTCTTGTTCCATTTCCAGCAATAAACAATTATATTATGTTACTTTACTGAATTTCCATCTTCAAACTTGTTCAGTATGCAGTTAAACAGGAGAACACAACTTGGTGAGTGAACGCAAATAAGTGCTCCGTTCCGATGCATGAAAAATAGTAAAGGTGGACATTTTGGATGAATGCACGGCTGCCATAGGAAAAGCGTGGGTGTATATGGCCGCAAACCATTTACTTGGTGTATATGCTACGCTCCCACAACTGGTATTTAGAAATTACGGCCGAAAACAGAAATTCACCCTATGCATAGAAAACCTCTGAAATCGTTAATTAAAACAAAAATAGTCTTCTCGGCAACTTGAAGTAAAATTATTGCATTAAGCATTTTACCAAATTTTAAATGTTACTTAAAGGTGTTTTCACACCAAAAAGTTTATAAAAAGCCCTTTCTTATGTCCCTTTGAAATACAGACTGGTAGAACACTACCTGCGTACACTGGTCATGCCTTCAAATAGGGGACTGAGGGAACTGGGACAATAAGCTCGGGCCAAATGAAGAGTAGTTGTGTTTCCATACAATGTCTTTGGCTTTGCAGACATGCGAGATATCGTGGAAACAACTAGTGCTATGTCTCTCATATCTTTCGAGCATTAGCACTACCGAATTTGTTTTCATGCTTATTCTGCCAGATTCGGACTGATTTATACCTAGCGGTGCATTTTAGAAACGCTGGTCTGCGAGCTTCTTACTTTTCGAAAAACTTCTTATTTATGTGTTATGGAGACCCAACGTCCCTATAATTATTACAGGCTTAAATTACGGAAGGCTGAAAACCCGATTCACCCAAGTGCACATGTACTCGGATCAGACAAAACGCACACGTTCAATCAGCCTTCCAACTCGTGAAACATTCACATTCGTTTAGCCTTTGCACCCAGAAACAGTCTCGTTTCCAACCAAACACTCATTGTGGTATCCAAGCAACATTTATTTTCCGGACAACTCTCGCCAAACTTCCAACATTCCTGCTCAGTTTACGGACTTTGCACATTTTCATAAAACCATATTCCTTGTTTCCAGGGTTTGCTTACGCAAACCTTTCCAAGGGAAAACCCCCCTTCACCGTTTCGTGATATAAAAGTGAGGCTGTACAACGCTAAAATCGCCTTAGCTTTGGCCAGTAAAAGAGCCTGTGGCAAAAGGCCTGTCTTGTTCTTGATTCAGTCTTGGGTTGGGAAATCGTGCGTAGAAACTTCGCGTTAGGTCTAGGAACCCGTTCGACTCGCGTGAATTAAATCTTTCGCGGCTAAGTTCCGAGAACCCACAGACTTCGAGATTTGTCAGTTACTGTGCTGTGCGAGAAATAATTCTGAGTCTCGTTCGTTCATCCGTCTAGGAGAGTTGGTATCACATTGTTAGAACCTGACTTATTCAAGAGGCAGTATTCAACATTATGCCATGTGTTCTTGTTACTAACTAATCTAATGAATAAATAAACTGTTTAATGCTCTACGAGTGCCGTGATCAATCTGTCTAAGGAGATCGCATAAAATAGTTGAATGTTCATGTTTTGCACACCGGATCCAAAATGGGTTTTTTTAGTGATTGGCAAATTGAAGGTATCAGAGGGATAAAGAAACTGGGAACCATTACAAATACAGGTTTAGCCGAATTCAAGTAAAGTAATACAGACATCTATGGAACCGTCCCCAGGGGGTACCCTGGGGGTATTCCCTCGATGGGTTTCTCCCACGCTTCCATGCCCTAACTGGCTGTGTGCAAGTGCGGCAAAATAGCATGTACGCCATCAACTGTTTCACAAATGTTTTTATTAGGATTGTTTTATGCATGCATTACGGTCGATAAAACCTCCGCCCGATCTGTCATGCGGGTCATTCAAGTATGGCACTTTTTGTTATTTGCTAGCAAGTCAGTGGCAATATGCCTTACTTATGTTTATGACCGTCGGAAGGCAGTGTAGACCTGCGAATACAGCAGAAGTGCTATGCGCTAGTATACCGATCAGCCATCAGAGTATAGTGGTACAGCTTGTTACTAGTCCATTCTGGTGGATGTTGGGTCCACTTCTTAATGACTTCCCCTTCACTACTTGCAGTACCCATTTTCCCGTCAACAGTGATCCCTCAGCTATCACCGCTCTCACTGCCACCAAATCAGCTGAGGATATCCCATGAGTTACTACGTTTGGCTTACAGCCTCCAAACTGCCCCTTATGTTGACGCTACCCCGTGGTCAGCCCACCCTTCCCCTACCCTCTATATTTAGTGAGGTTTTAAACAAACCACACAATATTTACGCTCTTGTTTCTTGCGCTTGCTCACTTTTGAATAAAATTCACATCCTTCACATCCCCTCGCACATTATCTTGGTCGCTGAGAAATGGTTAAACGAAAATACACCATCTGCTGCCTACCAGATTGCAGGATAAAACACCCACTGTAGCTTTCCAGCTAATAATCATGGCAGATGCCTTACATACACCCGAAATAATATCCATGCTTGCTCACTTACAAACTCCTATCTGAGCTGTCGAAAAGACTGTCTTCGTTTGTGCTCGTATAAAGCAACTGGATTTTGTCAACGATTCGTACATAATTAATGTATTTCACTGCGCCTCTGAGCATCCTGCAGACTACGAGCTCATGGATCGTACCTACAACACACCGTTGCAGGGCGCTTTGGATTCTCCTCTGCAGAAGCCAGAGGACCATGTAATTGTTCGAAGTTATTGTTATGTGCCCAAGACCGATGCTGTCAGGCTACCTAGATCTCGAAGGGAAAACGGTTAGGGTTCTCGGTCAAAGCTTTTAGTTCAGAAACCTAACCGCAATACTGTGGGCTAGAGGTTGTCTGTTTTGTGATATAAAGCGCCTCCATTGTTCCAACCCCCAACTTAGTGGGCTGGATGACCGAGTTTGTTTTCCCTCTATGTATTGGCTCCGAAAGTTCAAAAACTCAGCAGATGATTGATCGCAGGTCGGATCTCTTATTTTTTGACTCCCACCACAAAGCTGTGATGTCACCCATTCCCAGTCCCTTTTGAGGTATGCAGTTACACTTTAGAGCTAAACCTGTTCCCCGTTGCCTTTTAAGTCAACCTGGTAGGTCGAAGACTCCGAATAGCACTGGAATCATGTTCCCGTTCATATTACTGGCTTGTGGGTCTGGTTTATGAGTTGTGACACTTGAACTGTGTTCTCTGAATTACTTACGGAAAGTGTCATTTACCAAGGTATCTTCGCCACTGATTTTCACATCAATTCTCCCTCACTGCAAACGTTTAACTGGTACTCACATACTCCACAATGCAATGCTTCCAGTCTCTTATTAATGATACTATTTGGTGTATTCTCAACTAGCTAAGACACAGCCCAGCAAAGCTGGTCTGATCGTAATGTACAGAGGTAATTCAAGCTGAAATTACAGGACAGCTGTACAAAACCAAATGTAATTTTTTTCGTTTGATTCTTGCACCATCAATTTCGTTTCACAAGGCTTTTCCAACTAATCAACAAGCGGATACATCTGACAACTCGAGCATCGTTCAAATTCAGGATGCCATTTCAGCTAGTGTTCTACATTGACCACGGTTTGTGTTTGAAACTGGCTTGTCCCTCATCTCCTAACGATGCGTCGGCTACTCTACGTATGATGACTATGTCCTTCACGTTCCTGGTCATACCTAGTTACTGCTCAGGACATCCAGGTTCAGTTAACTTGATAGACTAAGACCCGTTCTTCGTGCTGTGAATCTATTTTGTTTGACACACACCGCCAAAGTAATGATAACTATTCAATAGGAATATGTGACAATCGGAATCGCCGCATGAAGGTGTTGAAGTATAGGGATAAATGGAAAAATTCTGAAGCAGATGAATTATTTGTCGTCACTTTTATCACAAGATTGAGAAATATTGAAAGACAAAGCAATCTCAACGTACTCCATTGTTCTCGTTGATGTCGCACACTGCAGTTCAGGTAGATATCGCGGCTTTGCGAATTGCGACTGTTGAGTGTGGCCCTCCAAGTATGAAAAAAGAAGTCTGGGGCGCGGTCAAAAGTTCGTTATATATGGACAAAGGGCCACTTTTAAACTGTACACGATTGCGTTTTTTCAGCCACCATCGCTCCTTGAGAGGTTAGCGTAATCTGGGTCAATTTTGTGGTATCGACGCGAACAAGCGGGTCCTCTTGTGATAATGGATGCCCTTAAGCTAAGTTTTTCTTATTGATAGATTCGGTGCTAATTACTCGAACTCATTGCGATGCTACTACCTTAGGGGCGTATTGCAGACAAACGCCGCATACATCAGCTTCAAGGGATTTAAGGGTATGGGTTGGCACTGCCTTTTCACCGACTGGACCTTAAATTCATGCATTGAAAGGCGAATCAACTGAATCGTAAACATAAGTTGCGAAGCCAGCGTGTCAATCTTTTACTCCTTACCGTTGACACAAGAAAGTTGTAATTGAAAGACAACAAGAAAGAGGATAGGTGACGAGTTCTGTTTTTGAGTAATTATTTCTGGCTATCTATTTCATGAGAAGGATTATTATCGAGTTACCTCACTAGCTACTTATTCAGCAGCCTGGCCCACAGGCATTGCGTAGCGAGACCAACTGTTTAGTGTGATTGTAGGGTCCCATTCTGATATGTTTGAGATTTGTCATCGTAGCTTTTAGTGCAACACAAGCGCTCGCATGTTTTACATTTCAGAAGATTACTCACCTGCCACTACGGCACCTTTAAACCAGAAGCTCCTCTGTTTCAGACGAGTCGTAACAATCCATTGTACAACGGTGCTGCTCTCCCATCATCAGAAACAATGCGTGGCGCTCGTGTTCTGCGCCTTTATCCTGTTGGCTCTTACGTTTACTTTTTGTGGGATGAGGTCCATCGACGTCTCTCAAGCGGAGGATACCGTGGCTTACTTGATTTGGCGCTTATTAATCGACCTGTTCGACAAGAGTAGCTCTGAAATCACGTTGAACGTATTACTCACGTCAACCATCGCAACACATTAAGTCCCAGTCTCGTAACCACCTGATTTCGATTACATAGAAGTAAACGTGTCAAACAGCAATTTCTGCGCTTCAAATGTCATTTTTCTGTCATCACAAGTAGGTACGAAACCAGCCGTTGATTGCGAAGTTGGGTACGGGAGCATCTCACATTACTTGCATGATGCGCCTTGCCCGTGCTCTGTTCTACCGTACACCTACCGTCTTACTCCTCACATTAGCGTCCTCTCGATTCTTATATTCTACTGATCTGATAGCAATGATGCGATATCTTGTGCTGATTCCCCACGATAGTGTTGACCTTGCAGTCGATTGCTTACCTGCTTAAGCGAGATGTTTGCGCTTCGCTGAAATAAGTGTCAGTTTATTTTGCTAAATGGAACTTATCAACAGCGTTCTCACACCATGTCCAACGTCATTTGCATTTCCGGTCGAAAGATCCCCATGTTACACTGGTCGGATCATTGGTGGCTTATTTTCTGCACGTAACTATTACGTCTTTTAACTGCATACTCATGGAACTCATTGATGCCAACTCAGCCACCGTGATTTAAGAATCACAGTATTTTTCATGTAAAAGTCATTACCATTTAGTTATTTTTGCCATCTACTCTTTTTGTACCTGCTTGAGGACTTGCGAGGTAATTACTTTTTTCCAAGATCCTGCTTCTGTTTTGCACCCTTGTTAGTTTTGTTCTACTAGCGGTTCCACACTTCGGCGATTGGCCTTCAGCCTCATTGAACGCACCTCGACAGTTAGCACATCCGTAAATCTGCTTTTCGTTGTTCCATTTGTTATCCGCATTTTTGTCACGCCAGGTCGGTATCGGATTGGTCGCCTTTTCTTCCGATGGACGCTATTTGGCCACTCGCAATGACAACGCTCCGCATGTCGTTTGGCTGTGGTCCATCGATCACAGAATCAGCTTATTCAGTTTATTGGTACATACAAGCGGACCAGTGCGTTCGCTCGCCTGGGACTCCTCCTCACCTGCTCGACTTGCTCTGTGCACAGCGTCGGATTGTTTTTTTATGTGGACTCCGCAAGGATGCTTAGTCGTCCAGGTGGGTCGCTTGTTCGATGAACTCATACATCGGTCGTGAATTACAACTCAGTCAGTTCTACTTCTGACCGGTAGTTACTTTTCACCACAACGTGTGCTGTCCCTTTTCTACTACATGACATGAGTTGTTCACTTCAGTTGATTTAAACTGCCTTGATTTAATCACTGAAGTGCGGGGGATCTAGTCACTACGACTCACTTTACCGTGGCATTGATGGTAATAATGATTAACACTGATGGTAAACGTGAGGTAGAATGCAGCTAAAGAGGGACAGGAGTAAAAAGCAGGTGAAATTGTTCGATTTAGACAGTTAGTGATTACATTTATGAAACCGATGAAGCAACATTGTTAACTGCGCCACTGTTGTTCCTCGCATGCGGTCTATAGCACTGACGCTGCTTAACATTCTGTGAGATGGCACGCATCACCTGCCCCAATCAGATGGTCCCAAGGAGGACACTGATCCACCTAATCGACACCACCTTTTGCGTTTAGGAACACGTGGCTCCAGCAGCTGTCGTAGGATGAAGATATCCTCAATACAGCTTGCAGAATATGGACGGTCACAAATCGTATAACGACACTCGTGTTGCTTTTGCTAATATTCGCCACTTGGGGCACAGGCACAACATTAATTTCGATCAGAAGGTTGAAGTCTACCGTTTTACTATCCGTTTTACGCTAGTGCACAGTCGAAAAACATAATCCATCATCGACAGATGTAAGGAGCGTAGTTGTGTTCGACCACTAGTTCCATCGCAGTTTACCCCATACTATCCGGTGGTAACACCATGTGGCAAATGATCGCGTACACCCTCTCCTTTATGGCGCAGGAAGGAAATGTAGACCACTCGGCATTGTTATTTCGCTTAACTGGCTCCGATGACTGGTCATGTGTTGCACATACCAACATGCTACCTCCTGCGAAGTGTTTTATTTGCACATTCGATGTGCGTAGGAAGAGGAGGGGAGGCAGCTGATGGCTTAGTCAATGCGAAGTGTACCCAAAAAGAAATCGAATTTTTGCTGTAATATCCTTATTACCTGCCGTCTAATCTCTAAGCCCTATTCCCTTCAGAATAGTTCCCTCTACTTTTGATACAACGTTCTTAACAGCCTCCTGGAGTGCACTTTCTAAACTGGCAGACAGGTCTGTTATCCCATTGTCCTGTATCTTCTCTGTACTTTGGAAACCATGTTTTTTCAACTGTTTTAAGTTCGGGAAACAGGGAGATGTCTACTGGGGCTAATTCCTGAGAATGCAGCGGATGGGACAAACACAAGTTTAGTTTTTACTAGATAGCTGCTGGCAAGCAGCGAGGCGTGTGTCGGCGCATCACCAGGACGCAGCATCCAAGTCTGGTTTTCGCACAGTCCAAGTTTATTCCTACACATAGCATCCGTTAAACGCGCCAGAATTCCCTGGTAGACTTCCTCGTTTGCCATCTTGCTACCTACTACAATTAACTGAGGGACAGTGACTTTACAATCAGACTACACAAACAACATCACCTTGGTCTTTGACCGACCCGTGTGTGCGGTAACTCTACCTTCGTTTCAATATCATAACTATAAATCTACGTCTTAGTGCCTATTATCATATTCTTAGATGTTTTCATTGTCCTCGACAGCGGCAAGCAGCCCCTGGCTGATTTCAACACGGTTCTGCTTCTGATCGTTAGTCAACGAACGAGGTACGAATTTCACACTGACAAGACGCTTCTCAGGTTTGTCACTCAAAAATTGATTACATCATTCTGCGCTGATGCCCACTTCGTCGTTAACTTCCCTTAAAATTAAACAACAATTTCTACGGTTCGCAACACGAACTCTGTCTGCATGGTCATCGTCTGTTGATGTGGAAGGTCGTTCAGACTTCGGATCCTCACCGGCCGAAATTCTTCCGTGTTCAGAACACCTGAACCACCTGTAGCACTGCGTGCGACTCATACAATCTTCCCCGTATGCTTGGTTAGACAACTGAAATATATCTGTAGACGTTTTTCCCAGTTTGTATCAAAATCTTACGCACACCTTGTTCTTCAAGATCTTTCATTGTTACTTTGACACTAATCCAACGAGCAGCTTGTGCAAGCGTTTACTTCATTGCTTGCTGCTCGCATGTTGACGGTTGGAACGAAATGCGGCATATAGCAGTTTCTTGTCTAAACATGCCTCTACGTGCGCTCAGTAGCCACAACGCGCAACCTCTGCCGGCTGGCTCGCTATTTCAAAAGTTCCGTTTTTTTTGAACACCGTAGTTGAAATGGAGGCTCTCACTTCAAACGTGATCTTGCTTGGTTCCTTCCGACCTCCTGGTTGGACACACTTGTTGTCATGTCCAGGATCTAATCCTATTATCGTTTGTGTTGTAAGTTCATTTGTTTCTCCTGCAATCACGATCACCTGACTTGTACCTAATGAAATTGGATATTTTCTCCGATTCGTACTCGAAATCTTCCAAACTTATTGATTCACAACCGGTCTCAAGTCCATTTCTGGATACTGGCAAATGTGTACTACATTGCTTTTTTTACGGTCACGCGATTCACTTGCATTGCAGCACTCCAGATATTGAGCCTAAGCTTTTCTCGCCCCTAGCGTACGTGCATTTTGCTGTTAATGTTAATATTGAAAGGTGGTACGCTACCGTTATAAAAATCGAATTTTGTACACAACCGAGGAAGTCGACCATCAGTTGTTTACGCGATGGACATTGTCCCCACTTTTCTTGTTCACCTTTGCTATGGATGCCATCCCAGCGAGTGCTCTAAACAACCGCGAACCCAGCGGCGTCAAGCTACTTCCGATTACTGACTTCTTGATTTGGAGTATGCAGGGTACATCATCATACTTTGAGATGCTTCGCAGTCTGTCCAGTACATTTGTACTGCGTATGTTGGACGTGTCTGTGTCTCAGTTTGGAATGATTTTTGCCCCCATCGAACTGCAACGTCTTCCTGCAGGAGTGCCTAGTAGCTGGTCCTAGTCTTGCCATTTTGGATCATCCTTTGTCCTGGTAGACAGGTTCGTTTGCCTCGGAAGCTATCTCAGCTTTACCGGTTTATTGGATAAGATCTCTTTACACACCCTTAAGGGTGGGTTGCTTTTGCTATTCTCCATCATCTTTTGCTTCGACTCTACTTCAGCCCATATAAATAAATAAATAAATCTTTTATTTCTCGACAATGCGAGCGACTTTTCCTACATAGGGAAAAATCAACATATTTACAGCTTTTTTCATTTAATCCCCTCTACCTAAAAGATGGGAATATGCATTATGTTATATCCATGTCAGCTTTACACATGCACGTTCTTCAGGGTGAAGTGCAGAAGACTGTGCTGAAGTTATATCCTCCGATAACACATGTCCCGTCGATCTGAACCAGCGCAGTCTGACCGGAAGACGGAGATGGGACTTTCGTAGATGAGCCTGTCTTCCAAACTCCCGCTGGCGCGCAATTTAACTTCATTGATCGATTAAAACATATTCAGAAGTCCCAGTTCCTAGTGGACTCAGGGAGGAAATAAAATGAACAACAGTATTAAAGCGGGTAAGAAACGACTGTAAAATGATTACCAGTAAAATTAATTAAAGCGTAAATATCTGGCAAGAATAATCCAAAAATATAGACATCGGTTTGCAAGGGATACATAAAATTTGGCAAGCATTCTTGTAATTTCCCTAGTAGTTCTTTTGGGACATCTAACAATACGGACTTCCCTGTATGACGCCGCTGATTACTGGTATAGTTGACGATACGCAGTTTCCCACTCTAACACATTGGGTGCGTGTAGACAAGAAAGATGACAGCCATGCTAGTAATGGCTTAGCAAACCTATAAGAGATTAACCTTGTTAAAACTTCTGCATGCAGTACGTGTTCGAATGCTTTTTCCATGTCTAAGAAGAGAATAACCATCGACTGCCCAGAGTCTGCCGACTTTGTTACGCAGTCCAGAATTCCAAATTGGCCAGTTTGTCATGAACGACCGCGGATGAATCCATGTTGCGATCTGTCCATCAGATTTTGTGAGTTAAGAAACTCCATGACTCTTTCTCTGATTCTTCTTTCCATAATACGATTCGATATGGAAGTGTGGCTAATGGGGCGGTAATTTGATAACTTGTGACCTGATCCCCATTTGTGTCGGGGTAGGACGGTGGCCCGCTTCCACTTAACTGGGTATACACCAGTCTTAATTCACAAAGTGAATATGTTTAGCAGGAACGGGGGAATATCGGGCCCGGCGAGTTTAATGAATGCTGGTGGTATGCTGTCAGGTTCAAGGTGAAAAGAATGCTTTAGGGTGGCTATTTGCCTGCTAATAGGATACAGGTTGAACTCAACTCTATTTGTTGTTTCACTGGTGAGTAGAGGCAATCTTTCTTGTGCAACACAGGCACCTGTATTAAACGAGGAGGAGAAATGTTCATTAAATAACTCACAGAGCTCATCGGAGTCGGTTGTGAGACTGCCGTCTGATGAGGTACTGGTTATAGGTTGATGACGTTGTGCTTCGTATCTGACTTATTATGCCATGTAACATGTGTTTAAAGCTGGGACCTGCTAGCGCTTTGGCTCTTGTGACATAAGCTTTTTCAAGTTGGCCTTGCAAATCCTTGAGAATTTTATCACTTTCTATGATCTCATATAAATCATTCATTTACTTGAACCTAAAGCGCAAGCGTTTTAGACGCACCGCAACAGATGTAGGGATGTATTTTGAGGACGATGCATTGGCTGCTTTCTCTCTTGCAGTGGTACAAGCACGTCGGTGCAGTAAGTCTGATGTTGGTAGAACTCGTCAACGGAGATATCTGGACAGTCTATAAGGAAAAGGCCATCCCACTCAAGGGATCTGATAGTTAGGCGGAAGCTGTTACAGTCCATTTTGTGATATGGTCGATATTCCTGGGCATAGGGAGGGTTCGTTGCCGTTATTTGGGCAACCTTGAAGGTTACTTGGCTAATCTTATGATCGCTCCCAGGAAACGCCAAACGTGCAATACAAGTCTAGAATGTTATTGCCTCTAGTAGGAGAGCATACTTCTGTGTCCATCCACGAGTAACTACTGACGAAAGAAAATTCCGATACTTAGCGGGTGCTGTTCGTTCCTGCCACGAAACACCGGACATGTTAAGGTCGCCACCTATAAATTTTTTGAAAGAACGGCATCTCAGATGCCTATTCGAACAATTCAGTCAAGTAATTTAATTTGGCTATGGTAGCGCCGTCTGGTCAGTGAATGCAACCAACAAAAAAACGACAGGGTTTAATCTTAACCTGTATCCAGACCGATTCTTTGGAGCTGCCTGACGAAGGATCCTCCAATCTACTCGCCTCTAAAGCATCATTAACGTACACAACGCAACCGTCACCTCGACCACTAAGATGACCACTGGAAAAAGTCATGAAGCCAAACACAAGTAGCTCTGTGCACTGCGAACCAAACCATGTTTCCGTTACAAGCACAACATGTAGTCGAGAGAAGGATAATAAGGGACGTAGGTGATGCATCTTGTTCACCAGCGATCGAGCATTCGTTAGAAGAAGGTTAACTACATCATTTTGGGATAGAAAGCTTGCTGCCTCTAACGTCAGCCTGCCGGGGTTAGAATTATCTAATAGTGTATTTTCTGAAGATTGTTGAGAGGCAAGCTCACGCTCATTTTGGTTGTATTCATCGTTTCCTGTGCTAAAGGATCTATGGGACCTTGAGCCACTGTATGGGGTGCGACTTACAGAAACCGTGGTGCAGGCCACGGATGATGAAGCATAGTCTGTTGATGCGTGGCGGGAGTGGGAACTGGGCTTATTATACATGAGTGAGGATGTTTGTGGCAGTATACAGGGCTTGAAGAACCATGTGGTGTATTCTGCATCCCCAATAACTGATTGATAGGCGTCGGGAAGAGGAGAGGTAGGAAGGGTCCCGGGTGAGGCGGCGGATTCACGAAAAAAGCAAGTGCATGTCAGCCGCATGTTTATAATGGTTCTCCAAGGGTAGAAACATATTGCGGTGGTTGACTATATGACTGAATGGGTACTCAAAATGTGGTACGGGTTGTGAGAGAGAGAGATTACATGAGAAGGTGCAGTCTTGCTACTGTAGTTACCAACATGGCAAAGACAAGCACCTGTGCCCATGGAGAACGGAATGAGAGGAGAAGGAATGGGCGCACAATGGGTTGGGGGATCAAGAACCCCTGTACTAATTGGGATAGCCCTGATCTTGGATGAAGCGGTCGAGCCATTTGTAAATGATTTGTGTAGAGATGCCCTTTGGTTTTCGTCTGGCGTCATTCGGAATATTGTTGCAAACTGTTTTCTTTGATAACTTTAACTACAGCTATTTTTTGTATGCATCCCTTAAGATTTTGGTTCTGATCCAACAACATTTGCCGCAGCCTTGGGCATGTAGGGCTTACCGCGTGGTTGGCCGTTAGTTTTACTACCTATCTGGGAAGCAAGCGGCGTGTTGTATTGTGGCGCTTATGGTCCGTTTTGCAGTACTTTATGCCCGACAGTGATTTTAGCGCTTATAGGCATGGTATCCACAGGATCATTGTCTCTATACCGTCCACCCAGTGGCTGGGCAAAGTTCCTGGAGCCTGAACTGCCACTGTTAGTGGGGGAAATTTTAATATGATTCTGAGATGTCACCTAAAGGCTGAACTGGGGCAATGTCAAATATACTGCTTATTCCTAGGGAAGCTGTTTCGGACGGACTAGATGATGCCGATTTTATAGGTGCAACCCCCACATTGGTTGGTACATTGGAGTGGCTATTGTCATGGTCCACCGGCATCCAGGCTTACGTGGTGGTGCATATTTACAGAAGTATCTTCTTTCGGACCTACCAGAGATCGTGTACTTCGAATCACTTCCCTCTGAAGTGGTGTCTCATCGTGTTTGAGTTATCCTTTCGAAACCGGGTCTTTGTGGCTATAAAACTTTGAGAGCGAATGATCTTTTCGGCATTTGCTTTGTCAGAGAGCTTGAACACGACCGGGCAGCAATGATTCGTCGAGTTCTTTAATCGAATGGATGTACCATGTATGGACCGTAAGTTGCTGGCTTCAAGCACGACCTTTTCTACGGTTTCTATTTTGGTCTTGTCAAACACATTGGACGCGACTACAATTTTCTGACGGCGTATACGTTCACATGCTTCTGATGCAACTGCAGAGATGAAGTATGAAGCTACACAAGTAGGAGAAGGGACGCAGCAGGTTTGAGAAGTCGTCCATTGCCGAGAGCTTTTCATTGATGGATTTGGCGTCCTTTTCCATCCGATCGACTCTGTTGTATACTTCTGTAGGACTGTTGGTAGTAGAAGCTAAACGACCTTGTAAACTTTAAGAATTTCCTTAGGTTTGCGTGCTTTTACAGCTTTTTTAGAAACATTTAAAATTTCGTTATTTGCTAGCAGCGCATTTGTGGCCAAGTTGTTCATCCTGGAGGTTGACGATATCAGGGAAGAGGAAGCGAGTTGATCTACCTCCCCAACTTTACTAGAGCTCCTTAAAGTTCGCCGGTTTGGTAACACTGAGTCGGTGACTGAACGTTTGTTCTTTGAGGCTAGTGCTTTAGAACTTATCGATAGAGTGGGAGATAAATGTAGGCGATAAGTAAATGGAGTTTATATAGCAAATCCTGGAGTACCAGGATTGAAGTGCGGTATGAATACACTAAGCGTATGCCTATAGGCTTGTAATATTGTTCAAAAAGCAGTTAAACGATGGGAACCAACCGTTTAGAAAATCCGCTATAGTGGCGCGAACCTTGGCCTGTTCGCACAAAAGATGTTCAAGAGTTGTCCGTTTTTGATCACACTGTCTTCGTGGCTTTGTCGGTCTGCGATGGCAACATCATTGTAGTATTGAGGGTGTTTGTCAAAGCATTTCGAAGTCAGCAGCCTCTGCCAACCGCTCATCTGCATGCCTTCACTGCACAGACCACGGTGTTTTAGGCACGTGCTTAGCAAGCCAATTCAGCGTTTGCTTCAGTGCACCCTCTGCACACGTAGAAGTCGATTGGAAGCGAAAACAAGGTGGTCAACAAATGACATGGGCCAAAATTTTAATGGCCCTAGCCTCAAAGTTGGTCGTAACCGGGTGCTCTCGACCTCCTGGGCTGGGGCGCAAGGACCACAAACACACCTGGCGGGAAACCCTGTCGGACATGGCAAGAACTCGCACTTAGCACATGCCTGTGGGACTTTACTCTCATGATAACAATTTCGCAGCCTTTTTCGCCGCATCGTGTTTGTCCGTATTTTAGAGTACTCTGCCTATTGTACAACAGTCAAGAGAAACCGATCCTCATCGAACTGCCATTCAATGGTAATATTATGAAAATCACCGCGAAGCGTGTTAGTGCTTCAGAGAAAAGGGCGTACAATGCAGCTGAACTACGGTTGCTCACCTCCACAAGACCTCTGCTCTACAACTGTGATTCCAGATGATACAGTGTCAAACAGCATATCAACTTCAATATCGCCAATCGATCTGTGTAACTCCCGTAGTCGGAAGAGGAAGTAGACTGGGCTGGTGTTACCATCTGTCCGGGCAACCGCAGCGTGCAGCCGTAGACTAGCTGCGCTGGTGTTGCCTCGAAAGCAGTTTTAACAGTGTTTCTTAAGCCTAGGAGGACGAGAGGAAGTGTTTCCGACCATGAAGGATCTGCGTGCGCACGTAGCGCAGCCTTCAATTGGCGGTGAAAACGCTCCACTATACCGTTAGCTGCCGGATGATACTCCGTCATCTGAACGTGGCGACAGCCTAAATCCTTAAGAAACTTGGCAAAAGTCGACGAGAAATGTGACCCTCGACCGGTGGTCACGATGGCGGGGCAGCCCTATTGAGCTATCCAGCGCTCCACAAAAGCTTTCGCTACCGTTTCCGAAGAGCAGTTAGGTATGGGAATAGCTTCCGGCCACCTAGTGAATCGATCGACACAAGTCAGTAGATATATATAGCCTTTCAAAGGCGGTAGAGGACCTACGATGTCGCCGTGCACATGGTGAAAACGTGCGTCTTGTTTGGGAAATTTTCCTTCTAGGTTTTTCGTGTGCTTATGCACTTTTTCGCGTTGACACTGAAGGCAAGCAGCTGCCTAAGTACGAACGTCACGATTGACATTTCGCCAAACGGATCGTGTGGTTACGTGTTTGACTGATGCACGAACGTCTGGCTGAGGCAAGCCGTGCAACGTGTCGAACACGGCCTGCCGGAACTCGCGTGGGACGACTGGGCGCGGCGTGCCCAGAGATAAATCGCAAAGTATAATTCCGTCTGATGATGTCAGCGAAACGAGTCGTATGTCTAGTGAGGGAGACCTGTGTATTATATCAATCTCAGGATCACGGAATTTCGCTGCGGACATGGCTGTCAAGTCGATAGCGGTGCCGGCGTCCGCAGAGATCGCTTGAATTCGGGAAAGTGCGTCGGCGACAGTGTTGTGCACACCTGAGACATGTCGTATATCGGTCGTAAACTGAGCTATATAGTCAAGGTGGCGCGACTCTCTAGGAGAGTATCAGTCGGTAGTCGAGCTAAACATGTAAATCAGGGGTTTGTGGTCGGTGAAGACGGCAAAGGAGCGGTCTTCTAAGACATGTCGGAAATAACGTATGGATAAATAAGTGGCTAATAGTTCTCTACCGAAGGTACTTTAACGAGATTCGGCTGATTGCAAACGTTTGGTGAACAACGACAACGGCTGCCAAACATCACCTACCTTTTGTTGTAAGACCGTCCCAACTGCCACGTCAGAAGCGTGGGTACTGAGCGACAGTGGGTCTGTTGGGTCGTGATGCGCTATAGAAGCTATGTTGGCGATAGCTTCTTTCAAAGCCTTGAAGGCGTCTCATGCTGCAGTATAAAAATCAAACTTCTTAAGCTTCCCCCGAGAAGGTCCGTGAAGGGTTGCATAAACGATGCGTAACTATCTATGAAACGGCGATAAAAGTTGACGACGCCATCAAAACGTCTTAGCTGTTTGAAAGGATAAACGATGATGGCTTTAATTTTATCCTGTAGAGGCACGACGCCTGCAGGAGAGATATGTTGGCGGAGGAAACTGACCGAATCGACACTAAACGAACACTATTCTGCGTTGATCGTCACCCCGTGTTGAGATAAACGATCAAAAAACGTTCGAACGTGGCGTAAGTGCTTCTCCCCTGTGGAGCTCGCGATTAAGATGTAGTCGAGGTAGACATAAACGAAGTCTAGGCCGCGACATACTTGGTCGATAACGCGGTGAAAAGTTTGCGCGGCATTCTTTAAACCAAATGGCATGCGCAGGAACTCGAACAAACCAAATGGAGGTGTCACGGCAGTTTTAACGATGCCCGCTTCGGCTGCCGGAATTTAGTTGTAAGCGCGCACCAAGTCTATTTTACTGGAAACGTTTTTACCTACCACACTACCGGTGAGGTCCGCGGTATGCAGAATAGGATAGTGCTCAGGCATGGTTACGTTGTTTAGCGATTGATAATCACCACAAGGACGCCAGTCCCCATAGTCTTTTTTGGAACCATGTGAAGAGGTGACACCCATGAGCTGTTGGATGGTTTTATGATGCCGAGCTGGAACCTGAGGTTGAATTCAGCTCTTGTGGCTGGTAATTTGTCGGAGGCGAGTCGTCTTGGTCGGGCACTCGTTGGCAGACCGCTCGTGACAATGTGATGAGCGAACTCTGTCGTGACGCGCAGAAGCTCTGCAGCTGGTCGTACTAGTTGTGGGTATTCAAACAGTAGGTTCGCATAATCTGAAGCTACATCGGCGATTCGGAAAACGGGACTGATTATCAGGGCGTCCGTAAGAACGACTTCAACTTCTAGTTTAGTACGGTCGTCTAAAAGTCTGTCGACCAGCATCAACAAGCAACCCAAATGTCAGAGGAAGTCGATACGGGTAATTGCGACGCAATCATGAAGACCCACTGGAAATCTCGGCGAAGATTGAGGTTCAGGTTCATCATTCGCTGATCGAATGAAGCTATCGGAGCACCGTTGGCCGCACGCAGGTTGTACGTAGGCTTTGAGTGCTTGTCGTTCGCGTCCACAGGGATGACGCTGACTTCCGTTCCCGTGTTGATGAGGAACGTCATGGAAGAACGTCTATCCTTAATGTAAAACAGGCGATTTGTTTGATTATTGACGGACACGTTGGTCATGCTAGTATGTGGACTATTCGCTTTCCCTGAAGCGGCTGAGTCGTGCCTAATACAGCGAGCCCGACAACATCTAACTCTTCCACCATATTGTCGGTGATACCAACATACTTCTTCGACGGGTCTGGTATTGGACTGTGAACATGCAGAGAAAATGCTGCGCTTTTATGTCGAACGACACCTAATTGGTGCACGCGCAGACGAGCCGCAATGAACGGTAGCCAAAATGTGGTCTGCATCTGACCGTGGTATACGCTTCTTCGAAGCTTTCATTGCTGCTAGCCTGCTGCGAAGTAGCGCAATTTCCACGTTTTTATGGTCGTATTGGCCTGATGACTTGGAGCAAGTATGAGACTCGGTTTTCATTGGTGAGAATGCGTCACCGGAGTTACTGGTCGTCTGATGCGGAAGACGTTCGAACGCAGTATCTGTTTTGGTAACTAATTATTTCAGGGGCGTATCCAGGAACATGGAGAGCATTACCTTCAACGGCTATGGGAGACGTGCAAACCACAGTTCCTTTATTCTTTCTTCGCACAAGAATAAGGGACCAGCGATGCGCTGAATTTCGCGAAGCAACATCCACGGTTTGCGATCTCCCAGCTTAAGACCATTGAGCTGTTCACATGGAGCTCGCGCGCTGGACTGTAACTTCATATTTTGCCTCATTCGATGGCCAGAGTAGAATGTCCTCAACAAACGTCACAACCGACGAAGGAAGGCGTAGGGCCAGCTGATTGTACCTCGGACGCTCCGTCTGAATGCCCTTATTTTCCAGTTCGATATCGAATATCGCAAACCAAACCTCTGGGCTGTGTTCCATGCAATTTGGAACTGCCAAAGTAAGCATGTTTACGCCCAGATGCCACTTTCGAAATGTGAATCGAAAAGATCAAGGCTGAACAAAAACATGGTGAAAGTACTAAAATTACGCCAGAAGCAAATGGATACACTTGTATAATCGAGATAAACAAATGCAAACGACGAACAAAGTTTACAAGAACACAATTTTGCGAAGAGTACTCTTTTCGACAAATCTCCTCAAGCATTTACGATTATAAAATGTTAAGGCAGAACACAATTAGCTGATGAAGCCAAAGAGGTGGGAATAGTGAAATCACGACAAACAGAAACTCAAAAGTCTTGATCAATGAAGTCCACTAACAAGATTTGTGACAGAGCACGTGTTGGCTGGTCATCAGATAGTATGCACTGATCCGCGATAGCCGTGAAGTGATTACTACTGTCCCTAAAAAGGACGTGTTTCTATCAGTTCCTTTTAAAGGCGATGTTGCTTTTGATCTGTTGACCAGAAGCATTTTCAGTACATTGGCTTGAACCTTCTCGGCCGCATGCCCACACGTCCTTGCAGAAACAACTCCCTTTATAGCCCAATACTTTAAAAACAGACTTCCGGTTCAGTCCCAATCTTATATCACTTTACCTGCGCCTGTGGTGCGAGGTACTTGGGACACATAACCAGGCGTCTGTCTAAACGCATTGCGAAGCACTGCCCAGCGGCTTTGCAGAAAGGCATCGTCAGTCGCCCCAACAGTTCCATCCTAGAACATCTGGTGGAAAGCGGACACCGAATTGGGACCTCTGATGTCTTCCAAGTACTTTATGTAGTACAACCACGGTACACTAGAGGTCTTTGAAAGCAAATCTTACGGATGCCCGAAGCGATCGCGATTAGAATAATTCAACCGGAATTATGCAAATAGAAGGCTTTGATAAAAGGGCTTCTTCTACCTTGGCCCTAGTTAACTTATCAACTTGCATTCCACCGATCAACCAACACATGCTCTGTCACATGTGTTAATGAACTTTATTGATCAAGACTTTTGAGTTTCTGTTTGTCGTGATTCCACTATTCCCACCTCTTTGACTTCATCAGCTAATTGTGTTCTGCCTTCCCATTTTATAATCGTAAATGTCTGAGAAGATTTGTCAAAAAGTGTAGTCTTCGCAAAATTGTGTTCTTACATTTCCATGGGTATAATTTGCGAGAAAAATGTTTAAACTTAGCATGCGAATCGGGGTTACCAATTTGTAGGATTAGTGAATCCTAGTCCAAGACGGTGCGCGAAATTAAGCGCGGATATCAGATGGCATTTGGAGTCGGACACAGCGGACTGTATTCGTTGGGCTACTAGAAGACGCGGACGGATGAAGCGAGACAAGAGCAAACACGTTAGTGCGGAGACTTACATGACAGTCAAGTGTCTAGCCGGATGTAGGTCAACATGGACGTAATATGAGGGAGATTAAAACAAGTACGAATAGTGTACAATTGGTCATCAATGAAATTATACACAAAAGATAATAGTTATCTTTTGAAGCGCTGCAAGGTCACACGTTCAGCTAACCGCCTTATCTGCACCATTTACCGAGGGTTTTTATACTCATTATTTGTCTACCCCC
>OX104067.1:33512586-33523392 GCA_944474145.2 Dicrocoelium dendriticum
TATTCGATGCTGCTTTAGGAGCGAAACGACGTTTGGGGTGGCTTCCAGTTGTACGGAAAAGTAGGGGTAAAATCCGAACGTAGTACGTCACTAAACACTGCTCTAGATCCCCCTACCGGGAAGCGCCACAATATATGTAACAAGGACGAGACGTCGAGCTTCTGGCGGAGTTGCAGATAGACATAACAGCTTATACAATTCCGTAAGTAAAAGCCGAGTAATCTTGATGTCCCCATTGCATCTGTCGGCACGGTGTCCTCATGCGAACTATCGTTAGGAACATCGTCAGGGTTCATACTTGCAGGCTGAGTACTAAGCTGGTAGGCAAATGCTGAATCTGGGTCCCTGGATGTTGACGTACTCTTGGACTGCCCGTGAGAGTTAGTAGTGAAAGGTCGAGGGTTGATTTCTTTATCCATATTAGTTAGACCGGAGAGCGTGAAGATCGACAGTGTCGGTGAAGGAGTTTCCCACGGATTCCACACGCGGTTCACATGAGTATGATTAAACACAGCTATAGACGTACATTTTGCTGAATGTCGCTTGCTGACGGTCGTGAAACATGTTGTTTGACGGTGGATTACACTTTAAATGTTTTGAACGTTTACTCACGCTATCAGTCGATCGTGTCGGACATTGTTGGAGCTCGCACAGAAGATTCTGTAAAGTAGTGGAATGCCCCAGCATCCACCCCACTAGCTAATAGTTCAGATTCTTCAAACAGACCAACGGTGTGAGAAAAGTGGAAGTTTTCCTAGACGGGATGAGTGAGGCGCTCGGAAGGACAAGTTCTGTGACACGTCTGCTGCTTTAACTGTGCGTTGTTGTGCCTGAACGCTATGGATAGGAAGGTTGATAATTGTCCTAACGACGGAACCATGCTAAAACTCATTATGTCACACGTATAGAAATAATGCTACTTCGAGTCATATACCTAGACTACGCACTGTATGGACAGAAAACAGATGGGTAGAAGATTTTATATAATCCTGTAACTGATTCTAAAGAGTGGAATTGTGTACTAGACAGTGGGCGAAAATAGATGACCGTAACCATAGTGTTAATAGCAGACTGATAGAAATATGACGGTGAGACAAAGTGCACGCAAATGAAGTGAATGAGTAATGAGGATAATTTAAGAAAGCAGCGGTCTAAAGCGCGAAATGCATGTCATTATTTGGGAAGGTGGAACCACGTAAGAATATAGAGAACTGAGCCACCAAGAGGGGATGATTCTTCTGGTGCATGCAATCATAGTTCTTTTGGGCTTTATCATTCTGCCGATGAATTCCGACGTGCCCTTTCAGGTCGTGTCCGGGACGAACGCGGACATAATGTCCAGAAACCAGAGGTGTGGCAGTATTGGAGAGTAATCAGCTTATTGGGAAGTACTTGATATATGGGATGTAGGTGATAGCACAGTGTGATGCAGGTGCGCGTATCCGTAAATCGGTGTGTGAGTCGTTAGGAGCCCTTCCTTTCAGCAATTTTGAAGCGATACCAACGAATCCGTTGACGCTGCCGGTCATCGTTATTCGCTCTTGTGGTAAGAAGTGTCAATGAGATATGACGGGGATTTTGAAGTGGGCGAGTACATCACCGCAGCGAACTTGTGAGGAAGACACCACGTGTTCGGTGACTAGCGATTTAAGTGAGGATACCGGCGAAATTGTTAATGCTGCAATTTTTTTATCTGTAGCTGGGACGGTACGCTTCGGGAATTGTTGGTGTAGCAGATGCAATAAATCCATGGTTAATGGTAATGTGAGAGTCCCATTCTGACGCACTTGTACTAGACGCTGATGCCGTTCCACAGACCGGTACAAGCTAAATGATGCCACCCGGGAGGCTTTGAAGGCTCCCTTAGTCTTCGGGAGGAGTTCAACTACGGTGTTGTGTCCGTGCCCGTTCAGTCCGAAGATAGCGATCACAAATAAAGTAAGCAATATTTTTCATCGTCCATTATCCAAGCGTTCACGTATCGTTTAAGGCCTTCTACATTAGTGAATCCAACGTGGTAGATATGTGAGTTGCTCTCTTTTTGAGGGCGAAATACATGAGGCCGCATAATTGGACATGGTGAAATCCATGGTAACTAAACGGTGAGATAAGTAGACAAACAGAACATGGCAGTTTGGGTGGGGGAGGTCGAGCTGAGGAAGAACCACAAGTAACCTAATGTAGAAAATCAGCGGAAGGATAACAGACAGAAACAGTAGTCCAAATACGAACAAAGGGGGAATTAAAAGACGGAACAGCCTGCGATAATTCTCAGTTGTATGGAGTATCCCCGAAATTCGACAAATTAGAAGACAGAAAAGCACGCAACTGGCTAGGTGTGATCCATGGCTTTTAAAGGGAATCAAAAGTGGTATATGAATTCCAACTACTCATAAGTAAACGAGAAATATCCATAAAATAGGTATGGTGAACGAACGAAATTGGGTCTTGGATGAGATACGGGAAATGCTTACGTCAACGCGAATAGTGATGGACGGAGGAGAAGCAACAAACAGCGGAGGGGTAGAATATCAAAGCGGATAAAATTGGCCGAAAATAATGTTTCGCAACCGACAAAAATGAGGCAAGAGTGGTACATATACTTGCGTGGATGGTGCGAATCTATTACACAGGATCCCGGAACGTTTTGGGAGATTCGGGGCGAAGCAATGTTATGTAGGACGCACCTTCTCCCCAGACTTCACAAGCCAGTTAGCTAGGCCTCCACTTCGTAGCGTTTGCCGCAGCCGCTCGCTCCCTGTGAACTCATGTGTCTCACTACGTGAATTCATTTGTCGCGCCTTGTCAACTAACATGTCCGCTACGCCGTCACTGTCCCCGCATTAGACTACGCAGTTTGTCTTATGTGAACGTTTGACATGTCGCAGACTCGCCATAAATTCGATTCTGTGCAACCCTTTGTTCACCATTTTACCGCTAGTGCAAGTATTGCCGCAAGGCCTATCTTCTCTCTTGGGTTTGCGTGCGTCAGTAGTGAACGTTCGAGTCGCGTGTACGAAGCAGTTTTGACGCGATTGTTGCGTCCGCTCGGTGACCGAGGTCGCGAGAACCGTCTCCCTCGTTCTGACTTGACGAGTCGGTACAACTGGGCCGTCTTAGCACGTAGTGGGTTAAACGATGCGGATTTCCACGATAAATATCGGAAACAATCTAAACCACGTCCAGTGAAGTACGTTTGTGTTGGAAACTTAGTCACAAACTTAGTAACAATTGGGCATTCCTCGACAATGCGAGAACCTGTTCCCTAGAGGGAACAGATCATAAAACGGTTACATACTTTTCATGCCATTTCACTATTGATATTTTCGATTCAGAGTTCGTCGCAGCAAATTCCAACTCAGATAATCGTCCGCATGCCCGAAGTGCACTAGACTGCAGTTCAATCTGACCACCAGCGGCTTCCATCGCCAGCCCGCGTCTTATGCCAATAGGCCACAGGAGACAGTGTCGGACCGTCATGATTTACAAGCTAACTGTGATATAGCGCGTCTTCTTCTCCCCTGCCATGCAAGTTACGAACGTTGCAGAGGACAGGGTTGCCCCGGAAAGACACGAGGTCTACTGACGGTAGTTATGTGCGACATAGCATTTAGAAATTGTTAGGGCAGATATATTTTGATGCACTCATGAGTATAGAATTTTAATATAATTAATTGAGTTCGTCGCAGCAGGCTCCAAATCAGCTAGTATTCCACATGCCAGTAAAAACACTAGGCTTCAGGTCCGATCTGTTGGGTATCATCAGTATTACACATCCATCGGATCCTTCGGGATTCGATCCCATGATCACCAGAGACTTGCACGGCTAGCAAGTAAACCGTCATTATGTTGACTGTTTTCTGAACACTAATCAGTAACAGACCGTCATCATGGAGATACTTTTTCTGGCCGCTGTTATTTGTCATAGGCTAACAACATTGACTCGTTTTCTGTGTCCAGCAATTTTCTTCGCTGTGGGTCTGCGACAATTCACTTTACGTGTGATCAGCCTAGTCGCGCCTCACAATGAAATGAAAAGAAAAAATTATGAAGTGGAATAAAAACGGCAATGAATAAGTGTTATCTACTTCTTTAGTATGAGATGTGGTCTGAAGGTTTTCTGTTTCCTTTTGTATAAGCATGTGACCAGAGCAAGTAAATAGATAAATAAACGTTTTCTCTCGGCGATGCGTATAAAATTTTGTATCGGTGTAGATGAAAGCTTTTCATGTGATTCCATTGGGTAAAGCCCATCAAGAAGAATAGCAATTGTGCTCCAACTGGATTTCGCGGAGTACGGGGAATTACAGCGTGGATCTGACATGTGATCTCCAGAAAAGAACAGGAGATAATTAATAGCATAAAATAAATGCCAAAATTAAATGAAAAAACAAACAACTTTTCGACATGGTAAGCTTTGTTGTAACTGGCGGAAAAATCGCGTTATTTGAAGAAGTAGCTTTATGGCAGTTGAACTGTTCGCTGAGCTTGGCAATTTGGTTGCAAACGTTTCGTCACCAATCGAGGTGACATCATCAGTGCGTAGTTGCGTGGCGTGCAGTAGCGTAGAATAGCGTAGAGGAACCTCGGTAAGAGTGCGCTGAGCGTGATGTGCGTGCGTTTTTATACCGCGGTGGTTGCCCGTGGAGGCGAGCAATCCTATTGGTTGGGATTTCGATCCGTCTTCAGCCTGATTGATGGGCAAGTGACCTTTGACCTTGACTCCTTGTGTTTCCTGGCCTTTGTCTGCTTGCGCCTGTGGGCGAGTCTGTCGTCAGTTCTGCTTGGCCAGCTACACGTTCCACCGGATTCAATCGATTGAGTTGGCGGTCTTTCGCCAGTAGTGTTGCATATACTGCGTCCAGTTCGATGTGTCGATTGATTGAATTCGTTGTGGAGTACACCAGGCTTCCAGAAACTCCCTGGCGTGTTTTGTACTTCCATGTGCTAAGATCTTAACATGCTCCAGATCGAAATGGTGGCCTTCTTGATCTTCGTGCACAGCAACCAATGAGTGCGGGTCATGTCTTCTGACGGCCGCCTTGTGTTCGGTGATTCGTGTACAAAGCTTCCTTCCAGTTTGTCCGACGTAGTTTTTATCGCAGTCGTTGTATTTTAGCTGATAGATGACATTGCATTGGTCGGCTTGATTGACTTTACCTTTGGGTCTTGAGATCCATTTCCTTAGGGTAGCGGGCATTTAAATTATATCCACCTCGTACCAAATTCATAAGAGCATTCATTTGTCATACATGGTCTCGGCATACAAATAGTTGCTTCATCCTTGAGAAATCAATGTAATGCCTTTCGCAATTTTTTCCTGGACTGAATTTCAATTACCGTAAAACCGAGTAACTTTGGTCCACTTTTTGCTTTGGAATATACCACACATTGATCAGTGCTTTTGATAAATTTATTAAGTAGTCTGTTCATGGACTACAGTGTTATAACGCTGTAGAAAATGTTAGCTGATGCAGTTCTGTATCCTTAAGGCAGTTGTTTTAAAATACCTACTGTGGCCAAAGTTACCGTCTGATGGGGATATTTTGGCCTTGAATACAACATATACAGAGAACCACTGTTGTATAATGCAAGGGTAAGTACGACCATTGTTACTATGTAAAAAATTACAAAACGCATCTTTAACATTAGTACTTAAGCAAATATTTCAAAATGTTCTTCAAGCTCGGCAAGCCTTCTTTGATGGTGCAACACACTCGTCCTCAAATCAGGAAAGATTTCTAGTCCGTTGTAACTGACATCGCCGACGAAGGACAAGTAATCTTCACTTAGGTAAACGTATGGAGGAACCGGTAAAGGAGAATACCAAGTCAGTCAGATTTACCTCACATATAAAGTATCCTGATGCACCTTAGCGTCGGACGGCCGTAAATCCCGAGGTATGCCGAAATGTACGTATACGTAGAGTCCGATCGTGAACCAAGCAGGCAGCGATGCGCACAATCACAACAATCCAGCGGCAACCAAGGAAGAACCACGGAAGGCGAGCGCGTAACCAAGTGTGTATATATACAGTTAATTAAAACAAAGCTGTACAACTGCAGCGAAATAGGTAAACGTGAAAATGCAAAATAAGCAAATTATTTACAATCGCTACAGTACTCCCCCCCCTAGAGCGTGCACTAAGAAAACGCTCGACAAGTGCCTACGGAACGTATTGAGCAAGCTTATGTGGAAAAGAAACAACACGACCAGAACGTGTGTGTTTGGAGCTGCGCGTAGTCGTAGGGCACGGAGGACTCAATGTACTAGCGTCAGTGTGTCGTTGGGTAGGGGGTAATGAGTCAGGGGGGGCGGGGGTATGCTGAGGGGAGGAAACGGGGTCTTTACTATCGACTGTAGTTTCGACGTAAGCTGGCTTGAGTCGGTCGATGCTCACGGATTCTTTTGATCCATTCTTATTCAATACGAAATACTTGGGTTTCCGTGACAAGACCTGATACGGGCCGTCGTAGGGCGGAGTTAAAGGTCTTCGGACGGCGTCGATGCGGATGAAAACAAACGGACACTTGTGTAAATCGGGGTGGACTTGTTGTTTACATAGGTTAGGCCGCGTAGACGTTGGTCGAATGGATCGAAAATGCTGTTTGAGGCGTTCAGCGTACGAGAAGGGGTCTAGTTCGCCGGTGGTGCGAGAGTCCAGTACCATCTCCCCAGGTAGTCTGAGGGTCGTCCCGAACACGAGTTCTGCAGGGCAGCACCCAATGTCCTCTTTGATTGTATTGCGTATACCAAGGAGGATCGCAGGTAGACGCTCAGACCAGCGTGAGTCGGACGACGTAGCCATGATGGCAGCTTTTAATTGTCGATGAAAACGCTCGACGAGGCCATTGGCAGCGGGGTGGTACGCGGTTGTTCTCATGTGAGTACAGCCTAATAAACGACTCAGATCGCGGAACAGTGTGGAACTGAACTGGGCCCCTCTGTCGGTAGTGATGGTGGATGGAACACCAAACAGCGAAATCCAAGATTCAACAAAAGCACGGGATACAGATTCGGTAGAGGTATCACGTAAGGGAACAGCTTGTGGCCAACGGGTAAAACGGTCAACACATGTTAGAAGATGAGTGAAACCGTTGGAAGGGGGTAAAGGGCCAACAATATCTATGTGCACATGTCTAAAACGAGCGTCAGGGAGTGAAAATGTACCTGGGGTGGTGATTGTGTGACGATGCACTTTACTAGTTTGGCAACTAAGGCAATGTTTAGCCCACTGTCTAATGTCTGAACGCATATTGGGCCAGAGGAAGCGGTCGGTAATGAGTTTTACGGTGGAGCGGATACTTGGGTGTGAAAAACCGTGAAAATGATCAAAAATGGGTCGGCGAAATGATTGTGGGACAAAAAGTCTAGGCTTACCGGTTGAAAGATCACAGTAAACTCTTATGTCAGAGTTAAGTACGGGCAGTTGGGTGACTTTCAATGAGGAGTTTGAACGAAGTTGAACGAGCTCAGGATCATCGTTTTGGGCGGCCGCTATTCTCTCCAAGTCGATGGGTGTCGATGACAGTTGATTCACATGAGCGCGGGACAATGCATCGGCAACAACGTTGTTAGGACCGTCGATATAACGAACATCAACACAAAACTGTGAAAGATAGTCCAGATGACGCGTTTCTCGGGGTGAGTAACGGTCTGAGGAAGAACGGAAGGCATACACCAGTGGCTTGTGATCTGTCAAGAGAATGAAACGACGTCCTTCTAAAAGGTGACGGAAATGTTTCACAGCCAAGTACATGGCGAGCAGTTCACGACCAAAGGTGCTGTACCTGACCTGAGCAGGTTGAAGCTTCCGTGAGAAAAAAGACAGTGGTTGAAATTCGTTATCAACTAACTGTTGCAAAACTGCACCGACAGCAGAACTTGAAGCATCCGTCTTAAGGACAAGTGTAGCGTCCTCCGTGGTGTTCAAGTGATGGAGAGAGGTGACCTCACTGAACTTCTGCTTGACGGCCGTGAAAGCGGCTTCAACTTCTGGGGTTATCGTAAACGTCTTTGAGTTTCCTTTCAATAAGTCGGTAAGCGGGTGAAGTAAATCAGCACAGTTAGGAATGAATCTGCCGTAGTAGTTGATCATACCGAGGAATCGGCGAAGGCTTCGGACAGATTGTGGCATCGGGTAGTCGAGGATTGCTTGAGATTTCTCCGGAAGGGGTTTAATACCTTCACCATCGATCTTGTGACCGAGAAATTCGACGGTTGGCTGACCAAATTTGCATTTATCCGGGTTGATGTTTATCCCGTGGTTTTCAAAGCGTTCAAAAACCATTCTCAGGTGTGATAAATGCTCGTCGGGTGTGGCGCTTGCGATCAGGACATCGTCAATGTAAACGTAGACGAAATCAAGGCCACGGAGGACCTGATCCATAAAGCGTTGGAAAGACTGTGCTGCATTCCGGAGGCCGAAAGGCATACGAAGAAATTCGTAAAGGCCGAATGGAGTGATCACGGCAGTTTTTGCGATGTCTTCCTCCGCCATTGGAATTTGATGGTAAGCTCTGACAAGATCGAGTTTGGTAAAGATTGACTTTCCAGCTAGTCCAAGGGAGAAATCGTGGATATGTGGGATAGGATACCTATCCGGAACAGTGACGTTGTTAAGAGCACGATAGTCACCGCATGGTCGCCAATCGCCTGACTTTTTAGACACCAGATGGAGAGGTGATGCCCAGCAGCTGTTTGAAGGACGAATAATGCCGAGATCAAGCATGTGTTGGAATTCCTTTTTAGCTGCCTGAAGTTTGTCAGGACGCAAGCGTCGAGCTTTAGCAGTTACAGGCGGACCGGTTGTAACGATGTGATGGCGTACATCGTGTTTAGGATCGGAAGTGTCGTTACTTGCTCGAATTAGGGACGGAAATTGTCGGAGCAATGAAGAATACTGTGAGTCGTCAGGGATGAGGATGCGAAGCCCGAGAGAATTGACTGAGGCAAGTTTGCAGGGTATGCTTAAAGACGTAGTATCGTCTCGCAATTTCCCACAACGTAGGTCGACCACAAGACCGAACTTGCTGAGGAAGTCGATTCCGATAATGGGCTTTTGCACATCGGCGATGGTAAAAAGGAAAGGGAAGTTACGCCGTAATCCGAGACTCAAAGTAAGTAATTTCTGGCCGTAGGTCGCGATTTTAGTTTGATTAGCTGCCGTAAGCATTGGACCCGCTGGTTGCAGGGGGCGTTTTTCCAGAGAACGGGGGAGAACGCTGACTTCTGCACCAGTATCAACCAAGAAGTGAAGTTTGGTTGTGGAGTCAAATACATACAACAGGCGACTAATAACCTGGCCAGCGACAGCCGCCGCCATTACTGGCTGGCCACGTGGTTTCCCGACGTAGGAGTTGAAGAGGCTTTGGGGTGTTTACACCCTGGACGGCACTTACGCGCTGCGTCTCCGAAGCGGTGGTGATAATAACAATAACGGTGAGACTTCCGTGTACGAGAGCTGCTAGACCGTCTGGATCGAGAAACGGATCGTCGCGAAGGAACGCGGTCGCGTCTGAGATGGGACAAGGTGAGCTCTAAGTTAGAAAGCCTCTCGCTGATTGTATCAAGTAGCGTGGTTCTGGAGGGGCTGCCTGAGCTAGTCTCTGTGACGTGTGATACCGACGTTCTAATGAAGCGTTCGTGAACCTTATCGGCAGCTTCTGCCAGTTTGTCTAGCGGAAGATCGTCGGCAAGCACAGCTAAAATAGCCGTGGCTACTTCGCAAATGAGAAGGACAATTACTCCCCACAAGTTGGCTAGCGAGAGACGCGAATCATCCCAGTGCGCGATCACCGAAGACCGCACGAGGGAGACCTACGCACTCGTTGCTGGTCGTAGGAACCGGCACTGAGATGGCGTTCCCACTATCTCCAACCAGTCTCCTACTAACCACGAGAGGCACTGCTAGTGTGATCGAAGCGCCCCCCGTGATACTTCGTCCGCTCTGATCGGCTGTAGTGCCCCCACGCCACTTTAATATACTCGCCGCCTAAAAGCTCTTACTCCACGTTAACGGGAGCACTCTAGGCGGCCGCATAGGGCTCCCATAGAAGGTCCGAGCCGACACCGCCGGAGTGCGACATGCTGTGTGTTGGATCACGCTGTACATCGTACGAGCCCCCCCGTCCCATAACATTGCTGACTAAACATTGGGGCCAAGTAATGCGCCGCACTGCTAATCTCTTACCCCGAACCTCAACCCGGCCGCCAACACTACCCACCTCCGCTTCCCACACCCCGCGGACATACCACAATCCACCACACACCCCACCCATCCACACTCACGTGCCACGCCCACGGTCCTAGACACCACCCGTCACGTCTACCCCCAATGAAGCGCACCATAACGACCCGCTCCAACGAGACATCGCTTCCGAGCCAGTTCATGCGACATGGCGTCGTGATCAGACCCACTGCGTAAACGATTACCACAAATAGTGGAAGCAAAACATGAATGACTACAGAACAATTGAATAGACCAAAAATCGCGGGGGTCACCAATTATATGGAGGTTTCGCAACCCGGTAGATCGGAGATATACCCATGCGCACAGACAGATCTAACCTACTACATATAAGAGTAATCCCCTGGATTGCCCTCCACCTTAAGGCGGCGGACGAGCCGTAAAATCCCGAGTGTATATGCCAGAAATGTGTACGTGTACGTAGCCAGTACCGATCGTGAACCTCAAGCAGGCAGCGTTGGCGCACAATCACAACAATTCCCTGGCGGGGGGCAAACGAAGGAAGAAACCAGGAAGGGCGAGCGCGCGTAACCAAGTGTGCTATATATACAGTTAAT
>OX104067.1:33523861-33563019 GCA_944474145.2 Dicrocoelium dendriticum
TTTAAGTGCATTCCATTTAGCATGTACTTTTCTAATCATGGACTCCTGGTTCCTGGGATCAAATATGCACACAAGTTTTATTTCATCTGCAAACATGTAGGGTCTATCGTAGACAATACTGTTAAAAATGCCATTTGCGTGCATCAGGCAGAGAAGTGATCCCAGAACGCAACCTTGAATGACGCCACTTGTCACGGGGGTGCGACGGGATTTGTGGTTACTTATCTTGATTGCTTGGGTTCTGTCAGTAAGTTATGAAACGAACCAAGATAGTGATGGTCAATAATGCCATACCATGCTAGAGTTGTCAAAATCTTACCATGAGGCATTTGGCCAAATAACTTTTGCATATCGAGGAGAATGATACTACAAGCTATACCACGTCGACTGAGCTTGCAATATGGTTGAGGAAGTCCATTTGGCAAGACTTGAAAGAGCGTTAGTTAACGCAGTCATGTTGTGATTGGCTGACTAGGTGCTATGATACAATCAAACTGATCTAAGGCGACCAATCAAGGGACGGACAAAAGTGGTCCCCATAGACAGGTTCATGCGTAGGGGACACTAGTCCTCATGGAATGCACAGGTGTGCTACACTTTCAGTGCGAACTAGATCTATACACGGACAACTTCCACAATCAGTTATAGTTTTCTGAGGAAAATAATTAGTTTGGATTATATACTGTGGGATTTATCGCCAATGAAATTTACTAAAGTTAAACCTTATGAGTAAACGTACTAAAAATTAACCTGCAAATCAGCGTGGTCCACAATTTATGGAAAATTCACACGCATACGCCCATCATTCTCCACAAGAGAAAAAATCTAGCATAGTGTAGTGGCGCTGAAGGCAGCGTTCATGCAAGAGAATGAAAAACCACTAGCACAAGGGAGGGCCGAAACGGTCGCAGATGTCATGAACGAGATCGGACAGCGTAACCCCAGCCCAACAATACGAACAGAGAGCGGAACGCGAGTAACGAACGAGAGCGTGCCTGATCGAAGGAGTACTGAAAAGGGAAGTGTCGATAGGCCAATAAATCAGACAGAAACACCTTTACCGGTGCACCCTGCAGTAACCCCAAGCCGAATAACGCAACCGAGATCAAATAGCACGAGATCTTTAGAACAACTCCAGGCTGGTCAGAATGTGAGCTACGGAGGCAAAGCTATGGTTTCAAACAGGCAGTCAGGACCATGAAATATTCCGGCCGATAAGGCACGAACGTGACATGTTGTGATTCCTCATGTATATTGTGTTGTGGCACGTAAACATGGCCGATAAAGGCACGCGTGCGCGCAGCGTGTGAAAACCGCGGTCACGTGCAATAAATATTGTGCTTTCTTGCCGCTTCGTTCTTACTACAATAGGAGTCTGTTGCTTAGCTATTGAAATACAAGATGAATGTAGTTTTTTCCTCACGTTCATGCTAAGTGCAAGCGTGTCAGTGCCTCCGTTATACATTGCGTAGGAGCGCAAAAATCAACATACCTTTTTGAATATATATGTTGTCAGAACGTCTGTAGAATCTTGTTCATGCACTTCGTCTAACACACTATTTACATCCTCATCTACTGAACCTGAAGTGGCAGGGAGGTCCCAGTCTATGTCGCGTAATTTTGCTGTCGAGTTTCATGTGTCACATATAGCTGAGTCATGGAGTTCACCAGGTCGCTTACAAACACAAGGTTGTGTCTACGGATGAAAGTATGCAGTCAACCGTGTGATGCATTAAAGTCTGTTTTTTATTATTTAGTAAAGTGCAAAGCTCGTTCTTGTAACAGTCTTCCAGATACTGGGATTTTTCTTGCAAGTGCAGACCGGCACAGTTACCGGCAGTGTGATTACGTCATCACTTCTCATTTTTTCTGCTATTCTTTATTCACTCTTGGCGCGTTGTTTTCATGGTCTTTTAGAAATCCGACCTTCCTCTAAAATTTGGTTTATCTTTTCTATTCCGAAATGTTCTGCCAATGTTCGCGAAATTTCCCCCCTTTAGTTTTGTCGAATGGCTGAAATCTCCTCTTTGCAATTTTATAGCTACCCATTTTGTCCTTTGTTTGACTGTACAACCAGTAAGTGTTTCCCTTGAAATAGACAAAACGCAGTAGTTTTTATGTATCTCTTGTAATTCAAACGTACCGAATACTCGCATGGCTAGACAACGGCACACAGTTTCCCCAGAGTATCCCGAAGTCACCGATAACGTGCACTTCTGTAGAAAATCACAGACTAAAAGGGTGTCTAACAGATACCCTTGTAGACGTGCGGATGGGCAATTTACCACTACACCGTTAGTGTCTAGTCTTGCTATCCAGACAGGATAGGCAGAACGAAGGGCTAATTATGACACCTCGAGACGAAATCTAAGCCGGTCGTGCTAGTGGTGATCGTCTCTTACAGGTGCTAGGATGACTAGGACTATAAAAACGTGGTCGCGGTTGCGTTAGACAGGTGGACGCAATTCACAGGTTAAGACCAATGAGAAAATATAGGAAAACGTTGGGGATATGTTTCACTGGTCCCCATAGACTAGTGCTCCCATAGTAAGTTGAATTATATTAGAAACTGGGAAGTGGTAGCGTTTATAATCCTTTCCATAAATTGTAGAGGTAGGAAAGTATGGGTAGTCGGACGGTAATTTGCAACATCCCATTTTCGAACCTTTTTATACCTTGGTACAACATTAGCGTGTTTCCAGTGAGGCGGAACAGCGTCGGCTTCCATTGACAAGGTAAATATATTTTGCATAAGTATAGGGTTAGTTGGACCTCTGTAGTTCAGTAAAGCCGGTAGAGTGTTAGCAGTACTATCATTAAAGGACGGATTTATGGTGTCAAGCGTTTTTCTTATTTCTCCTAAATGAAAATCTACTGTCCACAATCTGCGTCCTGTAAGCTGTTTTGACGGCATGGTGGGCTGTTCCTTTTTAATTCTGTTGAAGGACTAACAAAAATACTCGGCAAAAAATTACTAATGACTACCGGATCATCTGTTGACGTGGAGGTTGACATTGCAGTGGAACTACTACAGTGCTTTCTGCATCAACCTTTGCTTCTGAGAAGCAGTGGCGTAGCATAGGCGGGGTAGGCGGCGGTCCGCTCGAGCGGCATGTAACAGGGAGTGGCATTTTTAGTACAGATGTTTTTTCAATATCAAGTGTTAACTCAGCAAACGTACTTCTATGACTGAAGCAGTAAAAATGAATGGTGATAATCATACTGAGACTGAAGATGAAATTGGTACTGTAAACGTTGATATCCGGGCAACAGAAAGTGACGTTGACAGCATGGATGCAGCAGGATGTGTTTATAATGCTGATGCAGAAGTTGCGCGCGAAGTTGAAGAATCAGAAATGTAACCACAATTTGGCACGACAAAACGCACATCAATTGATTTTATGGATGTCTGTCAGTTGCGTGTTAAGACTGACCTTGAAAATCGCGTCAGATAGTCCTGCTCGGCTCCACTGTTGTGAAACAAATAGATCATGAATTCGATAAGTGGTTCTACCTGGAACGAATACAAAAGCTGTCGCTAATAAGCTAACAACGAGCCGCTTTTTCCGGAATTTGCCACACAGTAATCAAAGAATACGAACACGGACGGTGTATTCCCTTTCAAAAGAGGCCATAGATTGTTTCGGCTGCAGGATGTTTTCGACGGGATAGTCTATTTTTTCGACTGAGATGGGTTTCAGCAACTGATGGAAACCAACTCCAACAACATGCTAGCAAGAATCCAGCATTGAGGGTCATTTGTAAAGTGCACGTTGTGTAGATGGATTGCGACACTCCCAGAGAAGTAAACCACGAGTAGCCTAGCTGAAACAGAAAGTATTTTGTGGTTTCCCGCCCGAAAAGTGCACTCGTGTGACGAAACGAGTATATCGCGTGTTCAGTCATTCTTCAACCTCAAAGAGGAGATCTGGCTAGTTGAATGAAAGCCAATTGATAAAAATATATTTAGCACTCGTAAAGAAGAGGTAGCGTGAAACCCAAGCTAGAATGTTTGATGTCGTCAGGTTTCTCGCCAAGCAAAACAAGCTACTGTGTAGTCACAGAGAAGACATGCAGAATGACAAAGGAGGCGGAGAAAATGGAGGGAATTTATCAGAATTTGTACATTTGTTGGCCAAGTATGAACATCGCGAACTTTTGGTAACAGTTCAGTCGGAAAGGAACATCAACACACTTTCTTCGTCGCCACATGTTCAAAATGAATTATTGAGCATTCTGGTAAAGCAGGTGAGAAAGGAAATCATAGATCGTCATGAAAAGCAAGTGTGTTTGCGTAACTTTTGATAACACCTCAGTTCAGTGGTAGAGCAGCAGACGGGTAATCCGTGGATCCGCGGTTCGGTTCCCCGTCGAGACAGATTACTGTGCGAAGTTTAATTATGGCTTCTACTTACTACGAGAACACCTAATGTGTCCCACCAAATGTATACGAGTGAAAATGAAGTGAACGCAGAGTAGTCGATTCTCAAGTTCATTGAGTCCAACAAAAAAAGAGCGGCGAAAATTGCTGAATGGCTTTTGCGAGAATCGGAGAAGGATTGAATTCAGATTGATGACATCTGTGGCTAGGCATTTGACAATGCTACTGTTATTGCGAACTACCAATTGCGTGTGCAGAGACATCTGTGAAATCAAACCAAAGCTACATTTTTAATATGCACAAACCATTTCCTGAATCTGGCTGGTGTTCCTGCAGCTTCTGCGACGGTTCATGTTGTGATATTTTTCCTGTGGCGGACTGGGTATTCTCATTCCTTTTTATCCATATATTGATGGAATGTTTTGCTTCAAGTGACTGGTCTAAGTATCAAATAGCTGTAAAATTTAGGTGGAGTACGCGAGCAGGCGCTGGAAATGTTGCGGTGAAGAAATGTTGGCACCCATAACTTCGCGGAACCATTGAAGAGAATAGGGAATATGCAGTCACAAGACCACCTGGATATTGTCGCTTCCGTTTATTATGTTTCTGAGCCATTGGAGATGTGTTCTCATGGAAATTAAGGATGGGCAGATAGATATAAACAAAAGGGCTGGATCTACAGCAAAGCTCTATCAGGCTTACAGTGCTGAGTTTGCCCTCTTCAGAATAGAGAGAAAATGGCGGACGTTGCAATGAATGAAGCCAAAAGACATCACGCTGAATGGGAGAAAAGCAGGAAGCGTCGAATCAGCCAAAAAACGAATGGACGTTTAAGAATTGTTTGATATATTGATGTGATTTGATGTCGAGTTAAAACTGGAAGTGTTCTGTCATAGACCGTTTGATTGATGAAATATCATAGATTTTAGTAAATGCATGACCTTGAAAAAATATACTTTGCTTACGCTACCAATTCTGATTGATGATAACCATGATTGTCTGCTTAATGAAGTTGAGTTGTACACAGAAATATCACCTTTAGAAACCCGCTGCATATTCGCAGAAGCAAGCTTATAAAGAACTATCATAATCCTTAATGAATCAGACAAGGCTCACGGATTAGCAGTTCCCCGTACAGAAGCAACTTGCCAATGGACTGAATTTTGTTTGTGTTAGCAATGCTATTGCCTCAAGTAATGCACAAACAGTGCATCGGTACATTTGATTGTTGTCATATAAAACGAAATATTTCATGGCGGTTCGCAATTGCGGGGGTTTAACGATTTACAACTGCCAGGTGGGCGGCAATTTTGCATCCGTCCCGGGCGACAAAGTAGTTGCTACGCCACTGCTGAGAAGCATTATAAGCTCTTTCGCCCTATTTGAGATTATGTGAGGTCCATCGCAGCCAGTTTCCAAATCAGATAGTCGTCCACATGCCCGGAAGAGCACTAGACTGCAGTTTCGGCCTGTTGGGCATCGTCAGTAGTGCGCATCCATCAAATCCGTCAGGATTCGAACCCATGACCACCAGCGGCTTGAACCGCCAGTCAGCAGCTTATGCCACTGGACCGCGGGAGACAGCTTCGGACTGTCATGATTTACAAGCTCACTGCTATATAGCGCGTCTTATCCTCCGATGGATGCGCACTACTGATGATGCCCAACAGACTGAAACTGCAGTCTAGTGCTTTTCCGGGCATGTGGACGACTATCTGATTTGGAAACTGGCTGCGATGGACCTCACATAATTACATCAAAATCCCCTACTCATGAGTACCTCAAATTTATTTGAGATTACTGGTCCTCGATGTTCTTCGTAACACCGTCTTTGATCTCTTCCAGTTACTAACTTTCAGATTACACTATGGACTTGATACATTATGGTGAAGCCATGGGATTTCGTGTAAATACTGACTAGTTTGATGAGTTTCCGTGTAACAAGAGCGCTGGCACGAGCGTGCGCAGTACCGCTGGAGCGTTTCTTTAGCAAAACTGGAACGATACTAGCCAAACCTTTGTTGATATTATAATAAGAGATGTCAGCGACAACTTCTGGATTGCATGTGAGGAAGCATCTATCCCATAACATGGACCTTATTAGCTTTGCGAACGTGTCCCAGTTTATCGAACCATATGGCCGGTGGGATAAATCATTGTATTCTGCCTTCGATGCTTGCGCGAACATAGTGCAATTGAATAACACCACCCTGTGATCACTGCCCGAATGTTCGTCCAGGATCTTGACATTCCCATCAGGAATTCCCAAAATAGAAACAACATTTGGATTGTTGTCATTTCGTTTTGGCGATGAATCGTTTTGTGGCCAGCCTTGTAAACAAATAGTCGAGACAAATTCGAACAACCTAGGTGGGGATGTATAAGTGGGCCACGATAGTGTTAGCATACTGAAGTCCCCCCGACTAGTTGGTACTTAATCGGATGCTTTGTGATGTAATCGAATATGTCCACGAGCAGTAGGATTTCACTTTTGCCATTGTGTAGAGGACTGTACATGAACGCTATGGGGAAGCTGCGCTCACTGATCTCGGTCGTTATCCAAACAGTCGGCGAAATTTTCAAGCATCGCCTCAGCCAAAGGCGACGCGGAAATTGCTTCATTGATGAACATCACGCAGCCTCCTACTCCCCGGCTACCGCATCAGCCATTAGTGAAGCTAATATATATATCTTGGGTTCTGGTAATGCGATTCTAGTGTCTGGTCAGTAAACCATGTTTCAGTAACGAGAACGATTGAGGCTCATGCAAAACCACCGGGGTATACAGTAAATGAGGTTCATCGACCTTACGTCCTGCTGAGAACAATTAAATCAAAGTAAGGATGGGCTATAGACTAACTGTAACCTCGGATGAAGTCCTAGTGATTGAGTAACAAAGGTTAACTTAAACTAAACCTCGACTCCATTTAAGATTGCGTATTGCAAGTTGACACACTCCGGTACGTCAAAAGCAGACATACAACTGTCGTGCAATTTATCATTAAAAAACACTAGATATTAACCGTTGCTTGAATCTTACTACCTACCTATATTTGATGTGTGGTGCTTTTCAGTTGTTTAAGCAACTCAGAGGATGGTTTTATGGATGCAAGAGCGGACCAACCACCATATGCGACCTAAATGCTCTGCCGGGATCCGCGACTGCCTTCACTCAGTAACGTTAGTGGGATCACGAACCAGAAGGAACAGAAAGCAGGCCACTTTCCATAGCTGAAATATACTGTTGATGTATAAATATAGACCAAACACAGCACTAAACTCGCACAACCCGATAAGTACGGAGTAAATAAAAATCGATCAGCTGCACACACGTAGAATAGAAAGTAATAGCGTTATCTTAAGATTGGAACTGTGATCCGTGCCCAAGAACAACGACGGTAAACAGCAAGTGAGGATAGTGAAAGGACACGTTGAAACAAGCGCCAACGAGTGAACGCAAGGAAACAAAAGTTCGTAGTTAGAAATTCTCATGTTGCTACACTTGAATTTTTAGCTCTCCACTAACCTCGGCTTCTGAAACGGAGTTCGCTTTAGCTTGGTGTGCAGCTGGTTGTTAACGTAGATGTATCCGTTTACCGCATAAACGGCCAATGAAGTTATTAAGATGGAGTCAACTTCTACAGAGTATCACTAGTTGGAATAGCTCAATCTGTAAGCGTTGAATGTGAGCAGTGGAAGCAAGGGACCGTGTAAGCAGACGGGAGCACAAGTTCAATGGTTGTGATTTACAGTGGACAAGTCTATCGGAAATTTAGGAAAACTTGTGCATCAAGTTGAAAAATACTACTTCTCCATGGTGACAACGAAGATCAAACACTGTAGGGAGTTGGTTCAAAGTTGGGCTGTGTTGCGAATGATTTGTGATCGCATTGTCGGACGGCAGCCATATAGGATATCTTCGAATTCAGCCATGACGGGAGCCGTATAATTACCGGGCGAGGAAGATTTTTAAGTCAAGGATGATCAGATGACATTTAGTGTATTTATAGTGAACCGGTAGACATAATCCACACTTTAAGATTCCGTAGTAACCCCTTGCACTCAGATGCCTCAGGTGGGTTCTCACTGGATCGTGGTCATGATGGGCTGGGCCCAACTTGCCAGCAGTTAAGTTAAGTCAGGTCAGTGATGCGCGTTTAAACCCCAGAAAGGGCGCATCTTCGGTCGTGAGAATATATATATATATATATATATATATATATATATATATATATATATATATATAAAATGTCCAATAAACCTTTGGCGGTGTGCCACGGCACATGAGTAATAATAACAAAAATGAGCGAGTGAGTCAGAGGAATGGAAGCAAAGTTCCATGTGTTGTGTTGGCCTTGAGCTTCCCTGTTGCCCAGACCGAGGAAGAGGCTTAACTTAAGGGACCCCACGCCGAGCCTTTGGTCTAAAGACTTGACCCGCAAGGCAAGAGAGTATCTTCGATCGTACTGCTTACAAAAGCGGATATACAAGCCGTCGAGGCCCAACTAACGGCGTACCATGCTTTCTTCCTTTTGCTTAGCCGTTACCTTCTGAATCTCCTCTGACTAAGGAAAATCACGGATTGAGCCTAAGGAGCATGAACACAACGTGGTTCTCCAGCCATTTTATGGGTGGGGTCTTTAAATCGGCCCTTGTCTTTTCACTGAACATACTTTTACTTTATCTATTGCGGATATAAAACGTTTAAAGAAATACTTTAGCAGGCTTTTTGTCCAGTACTTGCAAAGTCAACAAGACTGATATCTTGAATACTAATCCCAGATACCGCGCACTATACGCGGTCTGTTGGTTTTGGCCAGGAATTTATAGGCTAATTGAAACCAATTAATAAATGTCATCAGAAAACTATACTCGGTCGGTTGGAAAAAAAGACGATGATTCTGTTTATCAATATGCACTCAGTACTCAAATGAAGACCCTTTTACTCGGGTGACAATTTTACCTTTCTGCATCTATTTATAAAATTTTGTATTTTTCAACATGTCAATTTAATGAACCCGCAATTGATAATGTAACTGGCTGAAAATACACCCATCTGGGCACATAAAACTTACCTTGAGTTTACTTGAATCTAACTTCCAATTTTCATTACTGTTTCTCAACCTTCAGACCAATTGTTGTCCTGTTTAATTCGCTTCCATCACGGTCATAAGCTATGCCGCCGGCATAATGACCCAAAATTCCAGTGGCGCGCATATCTCTGGTTATAATATGAAGTGTGCTCACTGCCCATCTCCACAATTTGGTCACTAGAAGTGCACAATTCTTGAAAACGAAATCGCACGAATCCCACGTCTATGCTCATAGCACTGCTTTTCTGTTCTCTTCCTATATACCATTAATCGTTTCGTATATAAAAAACAAATGCAAGTTATCTCCTGGACAATAGGAGGCAAGCCTGCATTAGCATGATCATGTTAAGGTGTCACGAATGACAGGTAAGTGTACAGAAACAACACAAGTTTGCCGGTAACACTAAATCTATGTTTTATGAATCTATGTAAGTATGTTTGTTTGTAACTGTGTTGCTTGGATGTGTAGATGTGCCGCTGCATTTGTGGTTGTATTTGGTTGGATCGTCAGGGTGAGAAGGGATCCGAAAATCTTCAAGGTGGATGACTGAAGTCCGCGGAGTATGTAAGGTCTTTCGGACAGGCAAAGAGCAGTGATTATATTTATTTGCGAGTCATATCCATTACTTCGCAGTGTTGTTAAATAGACATGTGTGGCACTTGTCAGGCAGAAACCCACCACCTCCTGGAACACTGCCGCCGAAACATTCGCTGGAACAAGATTAACCAGAACCATCCAGCTTGCAATAGGGGGAGGCCATTCGGCGAGTCAGCCCTGTATTATTGGCCAGTTCGTACCTTTGCGAGTAACCATCTTTTTTCTTACCCGTATTCTCATCTTTACTGTGGCAATTTTGGTGTAAAGCGAGTGATTTTACCAATCTAAATGCAATAATGAAACAATTTGATGATTGGAAGCTGACAGGGAGAAATTATAATGGCAGACCTTAAAGCAATACCGTGCTACCGATAAACGGCCAGCTGTGGAGCCCAAGGACGTTACCCTCAGTGTCCACATCTCATTCACTGAGATTCATTCACTATTCAATTCCCAAGCACGAACCTGCACTCAAATGTTCACTGTCACTCGGTGTGATTAAACAGCCGCATCTGACAAAGATGTGAATCATTCTGACATTACTTTATTGAACATCACTACACGTAGTTTCATCTGTGTTGGTATTAGGGCTAAATGTTATGCTATGATCAGTACCCCATAGCTGGTTACAGACTAGGTCCAGAGGTATGTACTTAACAAAAATTAGTGAAGTCGAACACCTGCGAACGAAATTCATCAATCATCAACAAGTTGAAAAGATACATAAATCCATCAATTATCAGTTTGATTACTGCATTGTTGTTCATGGGGTTCTGTGTTTATGTCAAGCGGTGTGATATGAGTTAAACTGAAGTTGGTTAAGCTGGCATCGTTCCGGTAAGCTTCCAGCCAGCTACTAGGCAAAAAGAAAAAAATTTTTAAATTATGTTTTACCCTAGGAAATGAGATCGTAGATGGAGGGGGAGACTAAAAGGGATGGGGAGGGACAAAGAAACTCACAGCATGAACGCCACTGAGGTCGGCTCCTTGCCATGTCAGCAAGTGTATCCAGCCAAACGTGTTCACCATCTTTTGGACCCCAACCAGGGAGCCGTGAAGCTCCAACCGAGGCTAGCTGCGAAGTGAGGGACTTCATTCCTCTGGACCAAGTCATCGCTTGGCCACCTCTCCTCTTCTTCCACCCACATCCCCGGTGAGCAAACAACGCACGTCGCGGGAGTCGGTGGGCTGGCATGCGTAACACGTGGCCGAGCCATCGGAGCCTGGTGCGGGAAATAACGGTGCTGAGCGGTTCAGATCCTTTTCCTGGGCAGTAAACAATGCGTCCAACACGCTCGTTACTCACGCGGTGTTCCCACCATATGTGAGCCAAACTGCGAAGGCACCGATGGTCGAACGTAGCTAGCCTCTTCAAGTCCGCCGACCTTAGGGGCCAGGTTTCGCAACCGTACAGTAAGGTCGAACGTACCGCTGCATTGTACACTCTACCCTTCAGGGCGAGAGTGATGTCGCGCCGCCGCCATAGGTGGCGAAGGTTAGCAAAAGCACTCCGAGCTTTCGCTATACGGTTCGTGATCTCGTCTTCGATCCCAAGGGCGCTGATACAACTTCCCAGGTAATTGAATTTCTGAACGACTTCCAGCTGATCCCCACCAAGGGTCAGCGCAGGAGGCGATCCCTGCCAATCTTGGAGGAACGCTTTGCATTTCGATGATGCAAAGCAAAGCCCGAAGCGGCTGACAGCCAGTGCTAATCTGTCCAGCGCGGCTTGGCACGTCTGGGAGCTGTCACAGATGAGGGCAATGTCGTCTGCATACTCCAAGTCAAGAAGTCGTTCTCCTGGGAGTAGCTCCACACCTTCCAAGTCATGTCCTGTAAATGCAAACTCCATGACTTCGTCAATAGCGAAGTTGAAGAGGAAAGGTGACAGCGGGCATCCTTGTCTCACACCGCTGGAGATATTAAAGGGTGGCGACAGCTTGCCGTAAGCCCTCACTCTGCCCGTGCTACGCGCATATAATGCTTGGATAATATTTACATATTTCCCGGGCACACCTTTCCTGAGTAAACAATTCCAAAGGGCACATCGATCAACCGAATCGAAGGCACCTTTGATGTCGAGGAACACGACTACGGTGGGCCGCCAATATGTGTGACGGTGCTCCAACAACTGACGCAAGGTGAAGATGTGGTCGATGCAGCCACGACCCCGACGAAACCCGGCTTGCTCCTCACGAATCTGGCTTTCACGAGCGCCAGTCAGTCTGTGAAGAAGTATGGAGGCTAGTAATTTGGAGGCGATGGAGATCAGACTGATTCCTCTATGGTTGCCGCATTCCGAGCGCGAGCCGCCTTTGAAGATGGGAACAATAACGGAGCGGCTCCAGTCGGTTGGGACAGTCTCCTTCTCCCACAGTTTCACTAGTAATTCATGTAAAGCATCAATAAGAGCAGAGCCTCCGAATTTGAAGAGGGCTGGAGGAAGATCATCTGGTCCCGCGGCTTTGTTCAACTTCAACAGTCCGATCTCACGTTCGACTTCTGAGCCAGAGGGTGGGTCCAAAGGGACAGCCCACGGAGCAGGGCGATCACTCGCCGGCGAAGAATCGAACAATTCTAGCCGATTAAATTGTTTTTCAAAATGCTCAGCCCAACGCTCCAAACGTTTTGACAAATTGTGAATAGGCTGTCCACTCTCATCACAAATTGTTTCACTAACACCAGGCCTCCTGCTGCCCGTTTCCCGTATCAGACGGAATAACTTACGATGGTTGCCAAGGGCAGCGGCCACTTCCATCTCTGACGCACGATGAGACCACCAAGATTCGCGGTCTCTCTTCAGGCTAGTGCGGAGTTTTGCCCGGAGCTCTTTGCGAGTTTCATTGTGCTCGCTTCCAGCCGGGATATGCCTGCGAGCGTCGATAAGTTCCAGAGACCGAGAAGAGACCCAATGTCCATGTTGGCATTTAGACATACCACATGAGGATTTGCCCGCTGCTAGTAAAGTCTGGCGAACATGTGACCAGTGACCATCAATTGTCTCCAGTGAGCGATTACTCAACTCGCATGTCAGCGTACTTCGATACGCATTCAGAACAGCTGGCTTTGTCAGTTGGCTGGTGTCAATGCGCTCACAGCGTCGTCGTGGGCGTCCGCCAAAGCGCATCCGCATGTCAGCACATACAAGTGCATGATCGGTGTTCACACATGTGCTCCAAATCGAGCGACAATTCTGGATGCAGCCTCTCCAGCGGTAACTAATAGCAATGTGATCGATCTGCGTCCAAGGCTGGTTCGAGGCTGGTGGGCGCCAAGTCACCCTCCGGCGGGTGCTGTGTCGGAAATTAGTGCTCGCAAGAAATAAGCGAGCATCTTCACACAAATGAAGTAACCGATCACCGTTATCATTACGGGAGCCTACACCGTGCTGACCGCCCAGATGCATTTCATCAGTGGACAACTTTCCAACTTGTGCGTTCATATCCCCCGCCAGCACAACAGTGTCCGTGCTTCTTCTGTGGCGAAGGAGCTGAGTAAGTTGGCGGTAGAAGTCATTCTTTACCGAATCATCGCTACAGTTTGTAGGCGCGTAGGCAGCGATGATGAATAGACACCTATTAGTCCCGCGCGACTTCGAAGCTTTAAACGAGCCAGCCAATCGGACCGCACACATCCGGCTACTGATTGGAATCCAATCAACCAGAGCAGCTTCAGCCCGGGGACTCAGGGCAATGCCAACACCAGCTTGGCCGGTGCTCGAAGCTGCATCGTCACCGGATAGGCGCAATGAGAAAATACTGCTTGCGTCACCTGAAGGGGATCGCAGAGTGAGCACAGAGCTCGAGTCTTGCAGGCGGGTCTCTGATAAACAGCAGATATCGATCGAGAGGGTCTCCAATGTTCGGGCAAGTGCTGCCTGTTGACCGATCTGTAGTAGTGTGCGTACATTGAGGCATGCCAATCTGAAGGAGGATCGAGGGCTCCAAATGGAAGCCGGTGAACTGGAATGGACCGCTTGGTTGGACATGGGCTTGTCGACAGCAGAGGAGTGACGCTCCGCGTTCACATGTGAGTTGAAATTAGAAGATAAATGCCTAGCAAAGCATGTTGGGGGAGGGTCAAGAATCGGGGGCTGAAAACTGGGGGGATATAAGTGAAGTTGGAAGGGGACGGTAAGAGTGAAAAAGCGTAAGATGGGGAATAAGAAGACGGGAAGGCTTGAGCAGTAGCATCCAAACCCCTATCCACCCTGCTCGATGCAGCAGATAGGGCACCGTTGATTATCCTCTGCGGTGGCCAGAGCATCAGCAATTTGTTTGAGATAATATTCATGGTATTGCGTGGGCAGGATACAGTCAGGTTGCCCAGGCCTAGACAGGAGAACGATTAGGGTTCTCAACCAAAGCCTTTGGTTCAAAAACCTGACCGCAAGGCAGCGGGTTTGGCGTTGGGCTACAAGGAGTCCGTTTTAAGGAATAAGGAGCCACCCTCATTCCAACCCCCAACCTGGAGGACCAGGAGGATGAGTTTGTCTGGCCTCTAACCATTGACCAATCTGGTATGAGTGACTCTGAATGTGCAAAAGTAGCACCACCCAGCATAGCTCAATGGATCGCTGAGGCACACAAACCATCGCACCACGGTAAGGTCCAGCCTCATTGCGATGGCAGTAATACTACACTCGCTAATGACTATAAATCTAACGTATCCAGTACTGACACCGCGAAAGAATCCGGTTGTCCATTATTTTAAACCACTGCAAAATTGCTGCTCATGTGCACCCTGACGGCCGAAGTCAACCATGACTCGAATGTTGCTGTGATTTCGTGTTGGTCAAACTCAGCATCGCTGAGCCTGAACGACACGTCACAACCGAGGGAAAGAACGGCCGCAAGCAGCAGGGTGGTGAAAATTAACCCAGGATAAAAAACCGTTTGAAAAATGAACAACACAACTTATTACTAGAGGCTAACATTACTTAGTTGAGGTACCTGTTAGCCATACCGTATGAATGAGAGCCGACCGTCCTCTATAATTTGTTCAACTTCTATGAACAATACTGCAGAAGGGCTCTGCAAATTTTTAGTCAAACAGGCAAACATTGAGTACAGAATCGCAGGGGTATGTTCACGGAAGCATCACATCAGCCTTGGGCAGTCCGTGAGCGCATATGAGTCTTGGTACGCAGAAGGTATCACTTGGACCCGCAAGCATAGACGTCCCTGAACTTGAAACAACAAGACCAGTGTCAAATTGCATTTCACTTCATAAAGGTGTGTAGACTTGGGCGTCAGTCATTTTCTTACTTGAGACTAATGAGTGTTTGATCAGTGGTCACGATGTCGCTATATCTTGGAACCTACAAGATTCATGTCCAAGGCTATGTATTATGCACAGTGCCTCTGGATTGGCGGAACTAAGGAGAGCCCAAGATGGGCTAATCGAACAAGGTGTCTGTCATCAGTCGAGCATCCGGAACTAAAACCATTGGTGACACAATTAATCTTGGGTTTTTCATGTGATCCTGCGTGTTGTTTAATGATTACTTCTGCGTAACCGTTCTGTCGCAACATCATTGGAAAAGAGTCGCTTCCACCTTACAGCTACTGAGGGCTGCAGATGTTAGCAGAGCGGAAATACAGACAAGCAACACGGTTCCGTTTGTATGGTAACTACACAAAACTGAAAACATACGTGTATTGACCGACACACTTAACTTCCTGGAATACACCTCTTTTTAGTGAACCATCTTCGTTTCGACCTTAGAATCCAGAAAATCCTTTGTATCTTCATTCTCTTTTTAAGTGGCGAAATTCAAAGATGGATGTACACTGTTTAAGTGGCTTAACACGATGGGAACCTTGATGTTTGCATTACAGATTGTAAACTGTACCGGTAATAGGAATCAAGCAGAGAGATAATCAGTCGTAGTATTTTACGTTCAAACATAGCACGAAAATCCTCAGCAAGAATGCGTTTTGAAAGAGATTGAACTAATATGGCGCTTAGTTGTTTCTACGTGTGGATTAGCTTTGCTTCACTATGTATGCGTTTTGGACTTGCCAATATTTATTGTCAGGCTATCACGAATGCACCACGGGACGTCCCGTAACCAAGCTAAATAATTTCTCTTACTTGTATGGTAAGTAATGCAGCCCCTTACCATTCCTGTTACCTGTGACGACTTCATACGGATATCAGATTTGTTAGTATTGGATGACACATGAGAGATATGAGAACCCGTGGGCATGAGGCAACAGTTGGAAAAGCTTCTGGTCGCTTTCCAAAGGAAAGGAATGCGCTGAATGCCTCTTTCTGAAGCCGGCTCATACTGATTCGAATATCTCAGAAAGTTTTAAACTAACACGCTAAAATTGAGATCATAAAAGTCATATGTTTTGTCATATTCCTGTCTGTAGATAGTGCGTCTGCTAGCCCCATAATAATGCACAATTTTTGTGCAGATAGCTTTGTAATGGCGACTGTGGCAGCTACCCCTCGATAGAATGCTGAACCGTAAATTCGAACACACATTGTGAAGGCCGAATTGCACTTCTGCGTCCGCCAGATAGCTCAAGAAACATTATTGGGGCGATATATTTCACTAAGATAGAGTTAATTGCTTACACCACGACCGATTGTTTGCAGCTGACAGTTGGAAGACGTGCATGCTCAAACCATTGACGTAATCCTTTCTTCTTCTGCTGACGGTGTGATTGCAGCAGCCGCTGTCACGACTGACCGACTAACAGGAGAAGAATAGGCTTCTCTCATGCCAGCCCAGACACGAAGACCAGTGGGCTGCAGTGTCATTCATAGAGGGCAAGGTGACCATACACTGCTCATGGCTGTTCGTGATTAGTGTGTCAACTGCTAGGGGAACTGCCAAATTTCAATTATGATAACGTATCTGCCAGCTCCACCAAAATTGAAGGCTGAATGTGTCTGCAGTTAGTGCGAGACGTGTGTGCGTGTGTGTGTGTATTGGCGTGACGTGCAGTGGCGGTGAAGGGAGGGGATTCACACTGTGGAAACTCCCATGAAGCGGATGTGGTTGAAGACCGTTATAACGGAAAAATATTCCTTCTTGAATGCATGAAAGCTCATCTTGAGTTGTCTGACTCTAAAGCTAACGGCGTGCCCTTCAAACCGCACCAGAAAGCAGGTGGGTTAAATCGCTTGTTGCTGGGTTGTACTGGCAACTTAAAGATCAAGTAATGTAGTCCGATCGGCTAAGTGGAGCAAATGACAATAATTGCCTTCAAATGTCCATAGGAATTTTCCCTGTGCGCATCACCGGCTGTGAAGATCGTAGCTGCTACAGGACATTAAATCTCTCAGCAACGTCTTCACTATAACCAGCTTAACGATCTATCAGATGCACAATGCCTTAATGTTTATTATGTTTCAGTGAAATGGGAGAACACTGTAACTACATAAAAATTCATCTATCCTCGAAAAACCGCGGCCTAGAATATTAAGTGCTTTCATCACCGAATTCATAACTAAGGCAACTTACTAAGTGTTCGCAATCAATGAACCCAGTCACGGGAAACGGGCTACGAAAATCCTTCCATCCAAACCTACCATCCATACCCCGGAGTTAACTTTTTGACAAATAGCTTGATCCATTTGTGGGGGCGATACAAGTGAAACTATCTTTGCTTTAAACAAACAGGTTGCGTCTCAGTGGCACATGGTTGGCATTTCCGAACATAAAAGTGGACTGATTTTAAGTATGATAGTGCTTTATATTTAATATTTGCACTAAATCTTCTACAAGCATTGACTAGGACTCTGGCTTGTTGTCACTCGGTAACTATTCTCCAGATGGATATAGTAAAGTTACCGGTGATGGAAGGAATGCAGACTTCAAATTCAACAGCGCACCGTCTGAAAAGCATGGGGATTGACCAGCTGACAACCTAGCTTGTTGATGGGCCTAATGTCTATGCGTACTGAACTCATACATGGTCCGGAAGGGGTAGCTAATAAATGACCTTTTCGCTCATCTGCGATAACATAACAATAAGGAGGCTAGCAGTCAGGTAAAATGCGACCCCAGGTCTAGTATTGTGGGAGGTGGGAACCGGCTAAAACATTTGAGGTCCGGCGGAGAGTGAGGAACACATATGAGACTTCGTAGGATCTTATCTTGCTAGCTGTAGCTTCTACGACTGCTAACGATAAGTCCCATTCGCATCCAATTCGAGTTGTGGGTGGATAATACGAGTGAAGAACGATCAAGAAAACTGAATTCGAAATAGACGCATCAGCAATTTTACTTGGGCACCCCACAGCCATCTTTGACAATACATCTGCAGTCGCCAGCTTAACGACACTGTTCTCTTATGTTCCATTGGATGAGTAACAGTACCGATCGGGTTTAAACTGACTTGCAAAGGAGAGGTGGAAAGATGCAGCTATTTGAGTTATTTCTCATCTTTTAGAAGGCATTAGTCTACTCTCATCCTTCACCTATACAGCCATCTACTAGCACTAGGATCGAAAAATAATTTCGCAGTATGTAATAGCAACAGTATAACGAATAGACGTTGAGCCAAACGTAACCACGGAAATCACCGAAAGCAGAGAGGTTTACTCACCACATCATCATCATGGCAGATTAGCTTAAGATGAGCGACACACTTCAGCTATTGGACTGCAATAAAAAACATTACATTTTTTGTTATTTTACGTACGCCATATTTTGCTTATTTTTCTTTTTTAATTGCTACGCAGTAAGCGTCTGATTCTAAACAAGTATGTACACAGACCTTCCACTGGTTTCGGTCGCGCGTCATATGCTGAATTGTTTCCGGCCATTTGCACGCCTCGTCCTTTAAACCTCAATATGTCAGACGTGTGGATCCAGCGTGAAGTCAAAGAGTTCATATGCTGTCATCAGGTGGACGGCTGACCATTGCACTGGTTCGAGCAACCAAGTCCTACACGAGCGAATAGGACGTAATGAGGCAAATGCTCAGCTAACATACGCGGGCCTTGACGAAGTCATCTTAACGGATGCAGTAAACGCAGCTTATTGAAGGGAATCTTGTATTCCCTAAGATACGAGGTGTGACTTCACCATTGTATATACGTTGTTGCCACAACACACAAGCAGTTCTCCTCAAGAGGGCTCATGTCATCCACAAGAACTGACCACGACACGCTTCCAAATAGCAATACCATCTGAACGGTGGCATTGTAAACGCGACCCCTTGCCAAGAGGGAAATATCCTGACGATTCCACAAGTGCTTCAGGTTGGTAAACGCAGACCGAGTTTTGGTGATGTAATAGCAAAATTTCTTTCTCAATAGCGCCACCAGCAGATATGCAGCTGCCCAGGTAGGTAAAGTTGTTCACTTGTTCAAGCTGTATGCCTTCAAGAGTGAGCACGGCATCCGGCGAAGGCCAATCTTGGGGCAGTAATTTTCACTTTGACTGGGTGAAGCACATTCCGTATCTAGATGCCATAATCGCCAAACGCATTGGAATGGTTGCCTTCTCTGTGAGTCGTCACCAAATAAAGCGATGTCATCGGTACAATCTGTCAATCGATCGCTTTCACGGCATTACCTGCAGACCAACGTTTTGGTAGCCTATTACAGCTCTTGACAGGACGTTCTCAAGCGTAAAATTTAAGTGGAAAGGGGACATAGGAGAGCCATATCATACACCGCTCTTGACAACGAAGGGCGAAGAAGGCTTGCCATAGATCATTACTCTGTCGAAGATGTGGTGGTAGAATGTATGTAGGATGGACATGTACTTTTTTGGGCCCTGTTCTTTAGAAAACGGCGCCATGGCGCAAGTCGAGCAACGGAGTCAAATGCAGCACAGATGTTTAAGAATGTAACGATAGCAGAAGTAGAAGTAGAAGTGGTGGTGCATGATTTAGCGAAGCCCGAATATTTGATGCACACACCCACGGCCAAGAAGGAAGCCATATTATTCTTCCCGGTTCTGCCATTCATGAATGGCGATAGTCTACAGATTAGAATGAATGCCAATAGCTTGGGGAAAATGAAATGAAACTAAACCCCAGGTGACTTTGCATAAAGTGCTAGCACTCTTCCTAAAAAGCAGGACAACCAACGATTCGCCTTAGGAAGAAGGCACCTTTGCTTCATGTCAGCTTTTGGAGAACAATGAGTGTACCTGGCTTGTTACAACTGCGCCTCCATATTTGGACATCTCTAGAGGAACTTCGTCTAAGCCGGCTACCTTGAGTCGCTTCAGGTGTCAAATTTACAGAGCAAACATCCGCCTCTATGTGTGGATTAAATGTAACAACCCAGGACAGGCAGCTGGATTCGCAGGGCATAAAAGTGGACGGTGGGGGAAAATTGAACTGGGTATGAAAATGTTTGGCCTATCGATTCAAGCGTCTCTGTAGGTTGGCAATATGTGAACCAGGTGTTGCGAAAATAATCTCACTGACACCAGGCTTACTGTGACCAGTGATTCGAGTGAGCTGAAAGAGCTCGCGAATATTGCCAGAGAGGGCAGCGGCCTCCATTTCCGAAGCACATTGAGACAACCAACCTTCAAGATCATGACGTAAGCTTTGTTTGAGCTGCCGACTGACAGAACAGCGCACTTCATAATGAGTAGATTCCACTGTGGTATTCCTGCGGCGGCTAAATAGATCTATGGTGCGCGTAGAGATATAGGCCTTCAGTAGGTGCTAAAACCACAGACTAGCTGCCCCGTGTCCTGTGCATTAACGTCCAGTATGCATCAGTGTCTTGCGTATGGTCACGGCCAAGTACATCGGCCAGGGAAGATGGATACCTCTGCTTAGCCGAGAGTAGATAGTTCATGTGTATGTACCTTACAGTCCTTCGTCTTCAGAACATCCCGAGGCTCATGTAGATTTTCGCATAGAAAAGAGCCTGCTCTGAGTCGAGGAATGCGGACCAGATTAATCTACCATCTATTACACTGCCCCCATCTGGCACACCAGTGCTAGTGTTGGGAGGAACAACACCGAAACTTTTCCACCCAGATTTATGGTGGTCGGCGGCACTGTGAAACACAGTGGCATGTTCTAAAGGGGATAAAAACATAGAAAGGAAATTCTTGGCTAATTGAACCTTATGTGAAACATTAAAGAGTTCGATTCCGTGCCCTATCAATTGATCTGCAAGCATTTCAAGACCAAATGTTTTCGATTTCCACTAATCTGTGCGAAGAAACATAAAAAGCATCACCGAAGGCATATTAATTTCCTAACTGGCTAACGAAATATCCGAAAACTAATACCAGTTTAGGCAGAACAACTCAACATGCTCTGGAACTTGCCCGTCCTGGATGAAATAGGTTTATAACCTGGTCCGGAAAGTCAGGGAACCGAAATTATTCTTGTGATACCTCATTGCCTAGTATTCATCCCAAGATAACAGTCACCAATATGGTGTCCCAATACTTTTGATTGGAAAAGATCATCAGTCAAGTAAATTTAACAACCAAGGGAAGAATAAGGTCAAATTACGTGCAGGTTATGTAGGCGGCATAAGCACTTTTCCATACTAACTAGAGACGATTTAATGCGCAAGGACATTACGATTATTCTAAGCTCACTATTGTCACCCCACTCTGAGCGAGAGGCATGGGGAATTCACTGAGTTATTCCATTCAGGTCAAATTTCCCGTTTTGCCAGTAGGTATAAAAGTAGCCTCTTAAGAACGAGTACTGTTTGTTAAACTTACGATCAGCCCAAGCAGCAGACTTGTTTTCATTCGAGGCAGGCAAGTGCCCACAAGTACATATAACATAATTAATTTCTTAGTGCTGGTTTGGAAAAACTACTTATAACAAATAAATATTAAACAAATAAATGATATTTGATAAGTCACCGTGGTCGGATCACGCTGAATGCCGAAAGTTACCACTACTTACTTGAGCCACCATCTATGCGTTCGGCAATATTTCGCTACTCTACATAGGGCGACTTGCAAACCCTGACCATCTTCCTGATCACTGTAGACTCATACTAACCAACTTTCGCTTCCGAATGCATCACCATGCCTTTATAATCAACGGAACTATTAGGTTACAAATGTAACTGACTGAAGGACAGACACAGGTCTCACTGGTTCACTTTTGTTTTAACTGGAACTTTGAAGGTATACAAATTAAGTAACCAGTGGAATTTACGATAATTTCCTGCTCCATTCAATATGCGCTCGGTGTCGATTACGCTTCTAATTGGCCTTACTGCATAGCTGCTTACCAGTGATAATGGCCTCTCGTCGCTTTTGCTGGCTCTAGTGTACCCCCGTAATACGCTAGCTGTCGAGTTGAGATACGCTGCTGATTTCTTCGCTGAGCCCGAAGTAACTACCGGGAGTTTTGGGTGTCAATTAAACAGCCTGTATCGCACCGACTTTCACCCTGTTGAATAGCCTCATTTGCACACTAAAATGCTGAAATGTTAGCCACCATGACAACTTCTGCGCCCATACGCCTTAGCTCCCTGCCGGCTCGAAAGTTTCGAAAGTTTAGCATACACAGTCGACGAGTGTCAGCTGAATTCAGCAGCAACCCTAATCCGCGCTCACCGCTTACCCACATGTATCGGTTGGGACTCAGAGCTAAGTAGACCAATTTAAAAATACAGCTTTTCCTTTCTTGTGTAAACACAGGCCCTGCGCGTCTGTGCGCGCGCGGGCACGGTAACCGGAGCGTGTGCATGTCTCAGTCCACTCGGATTTACGCTCTGGTTGAATGCTGATAAGGAGATTATAGGCAGACAGTGTCATTCCCTGCGGTGTCCTAAGTTTCATCCCATTTGCTTGCCGACACGCCTAGGCTTGGTCGTGTGAGATTGTATTGCTTGTGTGTGGGGCCAATTCGTTTTCCCGTCCCTCAGTTGGGTATGAACGTAAGAAATTGGAGGAAAAGGAGTGGGTTTCAACAATAGTTAACCGCGGATCAAAAGACGGTGGAAAACTATTGATAAACCGGTCCAAAAAGCAGAATCATGGAGATAATCGTCATTGTTGGATATGCGTATCGTCGCGGCGTAGAGTGATTGCAACAGTCAGGCACTTCTCCGTCATACTACGGCGTCATGCGCAAGATGAAGCACTGTACGGCGGGAGTTCTTATGAAAGCAGTTTACGCATGCAGCTGCACGCAGTGTGCAGTTATACAGTCTTCATAATTCGTCCAGCCATCCAAGGGCAGCCCCATTAATCAGAATCAGTGCGCTATCAGTCACAGCTGGGATTTGACAACACCTGAGAAAACCCAATGGTTTTGCGTGATTTTCAAAAGGGCTCAACTCGATTCGGTCTGGAAAAAGCGAACTAACTGATGTCATCATCGTGAATCCCGACCGTATCCCTTTTGAATCATAGCGCATCTTAGCGCAAGGTCAGTGAAATTAAACTTAGTTGACCACAACAGATTCCAATTCCACCACTGTTTTGCTCCCCATCGCCGCGGATTGCTCTCGAGTTTCGTTCTACGGTCAGAAGACTATTTCCCATTTTCCCGTAGGTCTACCCAAATACTTAGTCAGAGCTATACTATGCACTGTGCAGTCCTCGCTGTCTTGTAACTGCTGCAACACGCGACTTATACTCAGCTTTCTCCTCCGAATGGACGAAGAAAGGCGGTTGAGATTTAAACTTAACCGTCCTACTGGAGGTTGGAGATAATGACTGAGTTAAAGCAAAGCAAAACCGTATTGACTACTGACATGTTACACAACGGAGCTGCTTTCGGAAGGAGGCGGCTTTGAAAGCATTCGCCAAGAAGCAGTGACAAACTAACCTTAATTTCTTGCGAGCACTCTGAGGCTAAATACCGAAGATGGTTCACCAAGAAGTTATCATTGCTTAGTGTTTCTAGCCAGTACTTTGCCCATACAAACGCAGAGGTAAATTAATGATTAATATATTTCTCGGATACGCGCTTTGGTGATTGTGCTCTTGCTAATCACTTAATGACTACTGTAGTATAAGGTTTGCTTCGCTGTGATCGATTGCAGTTTCACGCTTAACCTGCTAACCTTTTCACAAGGATGCCATAATTCAATTCCCAGCACTGGTAATGCAATAATTGGTAATAATCTGCCTGATAAAATACGTTGCGCTGATGTATCACTGTTTGACCAATAGTTTAAGTCGAGAGCTTGAGTTTGCGTTTTCTTTACTTGAAGCGGCACATAGATGCGCACGTCCGGAAAGTATTCGTCTCGTGTTTCTCGTTAAGCTCTCTAGGTAGGAACTCTAGACCAGTGTATCAAGCGGCACAAGTAACACGTGTCTGTCTTGTCAAACACAAAACCGCATTCCACTCCATGTATATCTGATTGAATTGTTCCGTGGTTGTGTATATTTTAAACAATCTAGTCACGTCATTGACATGTGAATAAGTTCCCACGTGTATCATGTCTGTTGCAAACCGGAAAGACGCAGGCACGTCCTCTTATACTTTGAGGGCAGGCCGAACGTGACTGCTTATTGCTACCAAAAGTCTATGCCCTGAAGTTGATACGTCTCGTTTGCTGGACTATGGATACCCTTAACTCCATATGGTTAAGCATGACGGCGTCTTCATCCCCCCCATTACTTACCAACCTATATACTCGTCGTTATGGACACGGAGTACTTATCGGTTATACGCAAGATGACTATCCCATTCCCATTGTTCCACAATTGCCAGAACATGGTGCTCCACTCCCAACACATATCAGAGTGGTGTAAACAAAGTCTCGGTAGTAAGTGTCGGATCCAGATGGATTATCAAGTTTGTGCAGGTCACTCCGGTAGTTTAAGATCCAGATAGCAACTTTCGCTTTCCTGCGTTCATATATCCAAGTTGTTGTTTTGATAGACTACCTTGGCTTTTTACACCATCAAATGTTTTTAAGTTTTCCGCAACTAAATGATGAACAATTTTTATGAAGTGGTGAATGGCAGAATTTAGATTAAATTTCCAAAAATATTCGTCCTAAGGATCTCTTATACTTAGTATCACGAGTTTTAGCTCCACAGAGGTGGATGAAAAGGACACCGTAGATGATCCCGAATAGGATGAAGCGACCGTCCATTACTTTTTCCGGGATATGTATAATATAGGATTTGCCATGGAGCAAACGACAGGGAGACAATAATAGTTCAAACGACCACTACACGGACAGCAGCAGAAGAACAATTGTTGTTCATGACATGTGCGAGTCACCGGCAGCTAGTGAAGCGGAAGACCACGCTCACGATCTAGAAGAATGGCAGTACATCCGTGTAACTCTCTCTGCTATTGTCGTCATACTTCAGTCGACTTCAAGGCTAGCCGTGTCACCTCAACACAAAGGCAGGGACCCGAGGATGCTGAAGCTTATGGTTCAGTCTCAACAGCTGCGCAATTCACACTTTCTTCGGAAATAAGATTAAAGGCAGCTAGTAAAGAACCACAGCCACTCGACGTCATCGAGTAAACAACACCAGTTGAGACTCAATTAAACCACAACAGTGATTCAGAAAACGGTTTGCTCACACCAAGTTACTGAGAACGCTACCATTGGACTGCACACCACATGTGTAGGTAAGAGCAAACACGGACCGCAATGATATATAGACTTGGTGTTGATCTTTTCACCGGTAAACCACCCAAAAATAGATAAGGTACCGGTCCCTCATCTGTCGGCACAAACTCACCTCCTTCATACAATTCTTGTCAAACGCTTCTGACGTCCAAGAAGCTACCTTGTAAGCACACTAATGCTCAGGACCTACTTTGCGCAATTTTCGAATTGTGGCTCTGTCAGATACCAAAGTCCGGTGACCTGATCGCTATAACAGAGACATGGTTACGCCCCGGTATGGAGGTCGCGCTGCTACGCATGTCTGTTGTTCGGCACGGCGAACCGTTTATGGGGGTCTGTACTTGTAGTGACCTCCACTGTCCGACATAGCGTCGGTCAATACGGTTCAGCACTCATCTTGGTGCATTATAAGTTTAAGAGGTGCCGATACCTACTTGGTGGCGGTCGTTAGCTCCCAAACATCTCCTACGCCAGAAATGCAGTGCAATCTGGTAATTACACTCAGGCGGGGGAGAAGCGAGAAGCACAGCCACATTCATATCACTGGCGATTTCAATAGCTCGGATCTGGAATCCGAAGCAGCCCTGGAGAACAGTTCAAAACGGATCTGCAATCGTTTGTCTCCAGTTTTCTGTTTTATAGCCACATCAACTATCCTACCAGATTCAGAGAGAGAGAGAGAGAGTGTGTGTGTGTGCTATATCGTCTGTACTGGACCGGATCTTCACAAACGAAGTACTCTTGATCGAGAGGCTGATCGTCAAAGTCTCTCTGAGCCGCAGTGATCATATACTTACTATTTGAATACATTTGTTGTGCAGAACATACCGTGGAAATTAACCACACAACGAGAAGGCTGCGACACATTAGCTCGAATTGATGAGACAACCAACTAGCAGATGTAGCACATGGCAACAATCCGTTGGACAGTTTAACACTGGGTGAAGAAGCATCAGAAACTCAAGCTGTCCATTCGAGAAACGTGGGCTCTTTGGTACGAAACAGGACAAGGAACTCGGCCACTCTTAACTCAGAGACCTAGATGGCTTATGTGGCTCAACGTAACCGCTATACAATAGATTCAGGAGGATAGAATGATATACATACTAGGTATATACTTACAGTAGGTCCCACATGCGCATGTAACTTTTGTTTAACATGAAGCATATTCTTCTACACTTTATACAAGTATACTGTCAGCCACCAACTCAACGCCTAGATGACCAAGAGGATCGTAGATCACAAGTTGAAAGCAAGACCATCGCAGCTTGGAATCTATGCACCACGCACGCGTAGTGAAATCAGTACTTTTGAATTATCTCTGAAATTATACTAAAATCTCCACTACTCATTAGTAACCTAACACCCGTCAGTATAATTTCAAAGTGCTGTGTCGCTAAATGCATCGTTTGTTCGTAGGGTCAACTACTGTACCTGGAAAGTCCCAAAAGTCTGGTACCTAATCTGTCAATGAGTCATTCCTTCGGGTGTGAGGTAGAGCACACTGAATTGCCAACTGTTCAATAGTAGATGTTGGTCTATCTCAAAATGTCTCACTCGGTCACATGGATGGGAACGACCGGTGTGCATGCAGCTGGGTGCATATGTACTTACCAGTCCCGGCCATCGTGAAAACGCTGGATGGCACATGTGGTTGAGTTGGAGTCAAGCTACGACACGCTAGAAGACAAGTTCACCGATTGATACATACGGTGTGTCGGGCTGGTTGGAACGGAGACAGGTGTGCAAAATCGAAACATCAGTGCCTCATTACCCGGCTACTGCGGTAGAATTATAGTGGCGCTTCGAGAGGCCTAACTGGCCTGAGTAAGGAGTGTGCAATAGATGCATAGTGTTAGCTTAGCTAATGATAAAATGGTAATTGACAACGCTCGTATAGACTAAAAGTTACCTTCCAACAAACTATCTTAGCAAAACAGACATTCCTTATTAATAGGTCCTTCAAATATGAATCGTGCCATTTTGAGGAAGAAATTATTTATAAGCCATGCGGATAGCGTATTCTCCAGTCGCAGTATTAATCGCCGTTGCAGGAAACAAGCGTGGATACTCTGCCAAAATTGTTTCAGGCGGGACCATGAGTGTTCATTCCAACATATTCACTGCTGAGGTAATATTCCATTAGTACGGAACTGAGAAGCTGCATTTCTAGACAATATCTAATCTTCGCGGATACTGAGAGTCATATATTGCGCAAAGCGCGCTGCTTATTGACTGGAAAAAGTGAAGGGCAAATCGTGGGAGTAGAAAGCGTGCTTATGAAATACTGCGCGTTAAGAGAAGGTACCTTCTGTGGCTGCTAACTTGGCTTCTGTGTTTCCAAACGTTGCTAATCGGCAGTAATTATTTCATGGGTAGAAGATGCTGCCGCGAGCACTGCCACTTTATAACGATCTGATTTAAAGTGCTTTATGATATCTGATGTGCCACCGCGAGCCATAGAAAATTCGGATTTGTATTTGTCACAAGGAACACGCGAATCATTGTCGCGTGTTGCCTTGTTAATGAATGGAAAATCGTTCTCCACAAGTGGCTCATCACGAAGCATAGCCAAGTCAGACCGCGGAAATAAACGGTGTTGGCAGCACCTGAGAAAAAGGCATACCTCGAGCTCCCATCTAAAGGTAACACCGCTTCAATGAGGGCAACCAAGCGCTTAATCTCCGCCACTCATAGAACCTACTGCGCTGCAGATGCTTTGGTGATCAACAGAACCCGGAAAATGTCGCTATTTTCAGTAAAGGAAGTGGAGCACATCAGCGCCAAATCACACTGTGCTTACCCATTTAATTATTCCTGCGGCTTCAGGTAGATAGGCAAGGACGGGATTGTTTTGAATTCCAGATTGAAGGAACACCTAGTCAAATGGGTTCAACGTGAGGTCAGCCATCCCTCGCCCAATATTCTGTGTGCACGTAAACCGCCAACATCATCGATAAACAGACATGTTTTATTGACCGGTTATCGGATTGACTTCGGCTTCGCATTTCGGAGACTGCGTCATCCCAATCCACGCTTCTTGCGGGTCGCCGAGGCCAAGACTACATGTCAGTTAAGACCTGCTCTGCGTGTGCAGAATCGGTCAATTGCTGACCCACGGATACCCCAGTATTAGGATGATTGCCGCCCTTCAGTTCACTGCATTTGATTGGTTGGTAGCACCCATGGAAAGGTATAAGATAATTTCTAGTTATTGTATCGGCACTGATGATACAATACGAAATGCATGCATTTATCAGTGATCGTCTTCTCATTGTGTTATTCAAACTATTGAAGAGAAATAACTGTTTAAAAATACAACAACCAGTTTATTTCTGGGCGGGGCCAGAGACTGTGGTGACGTAAGGACAGATCAGTGCTGAGATTAATGAGTTTCCTGAGACCGGCCACCCAAGCAATTATAGTGCCCCACTGACGCAAACCGAACTTTGGTGTAGTATGTGAACAGATGTTGTGCATCCATTCGCACGGGACTTAGACTGTGCGGCCAAATTTCGCAACACGTCACGCCCTAGTTACCTCGCTCGCACGTGTTCATCTGGCCAAGGTACGCGACCGCTGTGTTACGTAAGGGCAAGCTCACAGGGCTTGTTTCAATTGTCCATTCAGTTATGCAAGTGGCCATTAGCTCTTTTCGCTGTTTAGCCCCTGCTTCAGTCGAGTGGTGGATCAGGTGTCTGTCGCCACCGTGACAATGCAGTTCATCGTTGCTGACCCTGCGCGTACGTTCGGTCTGGGTCTGCGGGGTACAAGACTTGCATGCATGACCTGCCGGCCTGTTCGATCAACCCGCCACAACTTCGATAGCTGCATTGAGATCGTAGACCTCAGAATGTCCCGCTTTGCGCATGTAGAATGTAGGTAAAAAACCAGAAATTTAGTGGACTTTAGTGGAGAACGGCTGCATTTTGTCCAGTTTGGTAGGAAAACCATGTTTAAACGAATGTGTAAGATGACTAACTGATTGAAAAGGGATTTTCCATTCATTAAGAAGGTAGCAGGCAATGAAGTTGATAAACATTAAGATAAAAGAGTATGTAGGGGATGACTTGTATCGGTCAGTATCTTAGAGGCCAACATTTTACAAGAACTGATGTGTGTGTAAATAAGAGCGGTGGTAAAAGTAGATATCGGAACACCGCTACATCGGGCTAAGTGCTTCAATGATCTGACAATGAATTTAAAATGCATACCTAAAAGTCCAGAAAAGATCCCAGGGGAACACTACATCCAATGGGGAAACGCATATTGACAAAGCGAACGACCAAATCACGAGGAACACAGGAGGCTCTGAGCCGAGAGGCATAGAATGACAGCCTTCTGACTTCTGTGAAAGTCTCATTTACTCGAAGCGTCCACTATAAATCGTAACTCAACCTCACATCCAGATATTTTACTGAAGTGAAAGACTGTAATCCGTCGTCATCAGTATGTAAGTTGTTGCACAGTGTAAGGAGTTCCTCGTACTTGACTCCTTTGGGTAAGGAATTAAGAGTCTCATGGCACTTTGGAGCAGTAAGAGACAGATCACGGGATTTGACCAGCATTAAGGTCGCTCAGAAGCGCTTGTAGTCTGAATGAACAATCAGTGCTTTGGTGATTGATGCCCAGGACAATATCGTCCGCATGCGTTATCAGAGTCGCTCCAGTTGGAGCTGGCATAGAGCTGACGTAAGTAGAAAAAAGAAAAGGCGATGGAATTGATCCCGGAAGAAAACCTGAGTTGGTGAGTAGTGCGGAGGAACACCTGTTACCGAGTCAGATGATCTAAGTGCGTTCAGTAACATAACTGTTGGAGGAGCAACAAAAAGACTGGTATGCTTCTGTAGCCGTTCATGACTGCAGACTTTCCTTCTGCTACGGAGCTTCACAGATGTTTGTTTTAACGCATCGTTTCGCTATCCCTATTTGCTATTTGGGGTCGTTGCTTTTGCCTCCAGATCCCAGCCATACTCTGACGCTATCACTCCCACTTTACGTCCTTTGCGTGCATTTGATTGGTTTCTATTTGTTTCATTTGATTGGCTTTAATTGTCCGCATGCTTTCCGTACTCTGGTTAGCTTTCATATTTATGCGTTATGCTATCTAACGAACTGGTTCTTCTATGTAAAAGTACCCTTGAATCTCTGTCCCTTGTCGTTTGTGTTCTCACTATCGTTAGTGAGTGGAAGCAGTCTCAGGGCACCGACAGAACAGATTTCCTGTAGACGGAGTTTCCGGCAAACATGTCGATTTCGTTCGAGAAAATACAGACGCTTCTTCGACAGCAACAACCGCAGTCTGAAAACCCTCAACGATAGTTGATCGAGTTGCTATCTCAGAAGCTGAACATCCAGATTGGATCCCCGATGACAACCGCACGGCCATTTGTGGACGCCCTTGCGGCTTCAATCACAGAATTAGTTTTCGATGGATCGAATGGATTGACATTTGAATCCTGGTTCCTAAACTATGGAGATATTTTTCGAGTGGAACTTGCAGACATAGAGGATGCTTGCAAAGTTCGTTTGTTGATGAGGAAATTTGACGCAGTCCAGCATGGACGTTACACAAATTTCGTGTTGCGGAAGAATGCAAGAGACTTCAGCTTCGATGAGACGGTGAGAACGCTGCCGCAGATATTCCGTGAGCAAGCCTCTCCGTTCTGTGTTCGCTACAATTGTTAGAAGTTAGTCAAACGTGATGCCATTGCTTTTGTCACACATGCCGGGATCGTAACTCGCGAATGTGAGCGATTCAAACTGCGTACGATGACACCTGATTAATTCAAGTGTCTTATTTTGGTGTGCAGTCTCCAGTCCCACGCTGATGCCGATATTCGAACACGAATGCTCAGCAAGCTCGAACAAGAAACACAGTTGACGCTGCAAGAGGTTACAGCCGAATTTCAGCGACCGATTAATTCAAAGCACGACACAAAAATGATTGAAAAGGCTAATCACAGGACAGAACCCCAGATTTGTCGCACCGCTATCGGTGGTGAAGTGATGAACCGGAATCGGTCAACTCAGAAGCCCTCGACCGTATGCCGGAAGTGTGCCACATGGCATTTTGTGAGAGACTGTACTTACAAAGGGTATCGATGTCATAAGTGCAAGCTGTTTGGTCATAAAGAAACCCACTGTCGAGTTGCGCACAACGTCAGACGTTCATTTCCCTCAAGCTTACGCACAAACGTCTTCAAAAGGGCTAAGTTTCACGGACCGGCGACAAACGTAATTCTCGCTACTTTTCGCACGGAATTCGCAGGCATGAGAAAGTATTTAACATTAAAAGTCAATGATATTCCAGTCACCTTGCAGCTAGATACGGTGTCCGACATCACTATCATTTCGTGACCGGCATGGAGGAAGCTTGGGAGAACGTCATTCAAGAGCACAACTCTGACGGCTCAGAATGCATCGGGGGAACAGCTGCGATTGGATGGAGAGATTGAATGTGAGGTCAGTTTCAATGAAATGCAGCTCAGTGGTACGATCTACCTAGTCACATGAACCGAAGTTAATCCTCTGGGAATCAATCTGATTGAGAAGCTAAACCTACTCAATGTTCGAGTGACTCATGTCCGTTCTTAAAGGGATGTCACTGCACATAAAGCCATACCGACTGCTCCGGGTTAAAGTATCTCTGAAGAGATTCAAAACAATTATGCGTGAGAATTAGAGTCGGAACTTGGAAACTGTAAGAAAATGCAAGCAAAACTCAAAGCTGCATTTAAGGAGCACGCTGTGTGGTTGGGTTGCGACTCGCAAGCTCCATTGAGACCTCGGTTCACTTTGAGGTAAACCTCGGTCATTCAGAATTAGGAGACCGTATCTTGAATGGAAATATTTGAAGGTTGCTCTTCCAAACACAGCACACCGCGAGGAAACCGAGGCCGATATGCGAGCAAAACCGCCTTCGTGGTGTGCCAGTGTTAGATGAGCAACACCCAAATATTTCCATTCAGGATACGGTCCTCGAGATCAGAATGACCGAGGTTCACCTCATCGTGAACCGAGGTCACAATAGAGGTTGCCAGTCGCAACCCAACGACACAGCGTGCTCCCTAAATTCAGCTTTGAATTACTTTTGCTTTGCCAAGCGTTGCTCGCGGATCTCAGTAGCATAGTATTCAAGACGTCAGCCGTGAACTATTAAGCTCTGAGTTTCAACCCAGCTCAGGCTATCTCCACCTGAGGAGTCCAAACCAGGAGGAAACCGCCGTCATGGAGTGTCAGTGTTTGGAAGTGCAACACTCAAATATTTCCATCCAGGCAAACTTACTTTGCTTTCGCATGTCAGACTAGGGTTTCGACCTAATCGTCCTCTCCCTTATGCATCCCAGCACTCGTTGAACAGGAGCTTGATCGATTTTACCCGGCCGGATTGTTCGAGCGAGTCAAGTTTTCAAATTTGGCTGCGCCTATTTTTTATCAGGAAACCGAACGGTTATATTCTTTCGTGTGCAGATTTTTCAACGGGCCTGTATGCTGCACTGGAAATTTATCAGTATCCGCTTCCACTCCCTGAGGACATATTCGCAAATCTGAACGTAGGTAAGTATTTTGCCACTCTAGATCTTGAAGACGCCTATTTGCAATTGGAATTTGAACTTGAAAGCAAAAGCTTCTAACACTCAACTCGCATCGCGGTCTCTACCAGTACAACCGTTTGTCATTTGGAGTCAAGACGGCCCCGGCAATCTTTCAGCAAGTCATGGATGAAATGCTGACGTGTGTAATTGGAGCGGCAGTCTACCTAGATGACATCATCATAATGGGCTCAACGCAAAATGAATTATTACACTGATTGGTTGACGCGCTACGGAGATTCAAAGATTATGATTTCCGATTACGAGCGGACAAGATTTTTCCTGAAATCAAGTAAGTTCCTGAGCTTCGTGCTTAACGAGAATGACTGACGACCTGATCCTGAAAATATCGAGGTGAGAGACCGGTTACCGGCGCCATCGGATGTCACAACCCTAGGGTCATTCCTTGGGATGGTGAGTCACTATAGTGACCTTTAAGCGTGCATGCATCGCTCGCATCATCCTTTAAACCATCCGCTGATGAAAGGAGTCGAAGGAAAATGGTTTGCACAATGTCAACAGTCGTTTGAACCACTGAAACCTCTGTTGAAGTCTGACTTTTTGCTTACGCATTATAACCCGAAGCTGGAGATTATCGTGGCCACGGATGCTTCAAGCTATGGAATCGGCGCTGTCATTTTACATCGGTTTCCAGCTGGATCCGAAAAGGCTATAGCACTTGTAGCACGAACGCTGACCGCACCCGAGAAGAAGTATAGTCAATGAACAATGAATTTATACGGGTTAAGAAGCGCTGCTTTACAAGCCCCGTTGGATAGTTGGTGGGGATATCAACATAACAATTATGATGAAAAGGATAGTAAAATAGTTAATACTTTAAATACGAAAATAAGGACTTATCGTTTGCTTCGTTGCAGTTCTGCGATCCACTTAGATTCACAACACCCACAGTTAACAACAAATAATTCCAGGGTAAACGCCAGGTGTAGGATGGAGACATTGTGTTAAGTAACAAAGTGTAAGTGGATGAGTGCATCGTCCAACCGTCTTTTAAATATTGTTAGTGTCGGTGCAGAAACGACCGATTCTGGGAGAGCATTCCACGGGTGACAGACACGGATGGAAAAGAAATTTCTGCGGCACTCCAGACGACTGTATTGTTCTGCGAGTTTTAATGAGTGGCCCTTCAGGTTTGTATTGCTGCTGAGTTGCAGTAAAGGGCGGCACACATGATGTGGGTCTCGCAGAATCAAGTATGTCATAATCAGGTCGCCTCGTAGCCTGCGATAGCTGCCACTGAACAATCCCAGTCGTCGCAGCCTCTCCTGGTAGGACCGATTGCGCATTCCAATGACGTTCTTGGATGCCCGGCGTTGTGGCTGCTCCAGTGCATTAAGATCGTGTTTCAGCCATGGATGCCAGGCTTGAATTGCGCATTCGACATGGGGGCGAACATACGCACTGAGCACTTGTCGAAATATGGAGCTGTTTATTTGTCCAAACGCCCACCTCAACAGCCCAACGTGTTGGTTCCCGGTCTTCGAGGCCTTTTCGGATTGCCTGGAGCAACCCAAGTCATCTTGAACCAGGACACCCAAGTCACGTTCGAGAGTTGATTGTTGCAGTACATCCGTTCCGAGTCGGTATGAGTAGCTGCCGTGATGTCGGATGGAAAGCACCTTGCATTTACTGACGTTGAAATGCAATAAGTTTTGGATCGACCATTGATACACTGTATCTAAGTCACTTTGGAGCACATGTTGGTCGGCGTTCGCCTGGATCCTGCGCCAGATCTTGATATCGTCGGCAAACATTAGGAAGTTTGAAGCGATTCCCTGTGCGAGGTCATTAATGAACACCAAAAAACAAACGTGGACCTAGAACCGAGCCTTGCGGCACACCACACTCGACTTGTATGGGGTCAGATAAAGAGCTCCGAACTCTGACCACCAATTGCCGTTGAAGTGGAAAGTTGACGATCCAGCTTAAAAGAGGGTCGCCGATCCCGTAATGCTGCAGCTTGAATAGTAGTATCCGATGGTCTAGGCGATCGAAAGCCTTGGAAAAATCCAGGTAGATCACATCAACACCTTCTCCAGCGTCGGCTGCCTCGGTCCAACTACTGCGTGCAATTAATAAATTAGTTGTACATGACCGCTGTCGACGGAAACCGTGCTGTTCAGGAGTGATGAGGTTGCAGTTTTCCAGATAACACACCAGTGCATCGGCAACTATGGATTCCATGACCTTGGAGAGTATAGGAAGAAGGGTTACTGGGCGGTAGTTGGAAGGATCAGTTCTGCTTCCACCTTTGTGAATCGGGCTTATTATTCCAAGCTTCCACATGGCGGGAACTTGGTTCTGGTTTAAGCAGCGCAGGAAACACTGAGCTAAATGTCCTGCCAGTTGGTTTGCTGCTACTCCCAATGCCCCAGGACGAATGGCGTCGACGCCCGGCGAGCTGTGTTTGCGTAGAGAAGTCAGCTTTTGCAATACAGCCTCTGCGGTAAAATTGATGTGGGTTAGTCCTGGTGAGCAGAATACAAGGCTTGGTAGATCGCTTGGTGGCAAGACACTTTGAAACGTGGGGGCGTATTGCATCTGCAGCGCGTTTGCAGCTTCCATAGATGTTCTTGTTGGGCCATCAGCCGTCTTGAGTGGAGGAAATCCTTGCGTCACCTTTCGTAGGCTATTAACGTGCTTGTACAGCAGCTTGTGGTTAGCACTGAAGGTTTTGCGATGTTCTGCTGATAGGCGGCTTTGTCTTCTCTTAACAGTTGAGTGCAGTGGTTACGTTGGGCTACGTAGTTGTCCCACGTTTCTGGTGCTGGATCTTCTCTGTACACTCGCCATGCTGCGTTGCGTACTGTCATCCATTTTCGGGTTCTGCTCCTAACGAAAGAAACGGATTTGCACTTATTGCAAGTTTTTATCTCTGAAGCCTGTGCAATCAGCTGACTGAATGTGTTGACGAACTCGAGCCAGGCGAGTTCCGGGGGTTCTTCTTCGAGGAAAGACCATGTTGTGGCGCTGACTAGCTGGGCGAGTCGGTCGTACCTTGTGATGGTTCGCACAGTATCATCGTTATCATTCAGATATTCCGCATAGCAGACGAAGTTGAAACTGATGACTGCGTGATCACTGCGACCCAACGGGCAGTCTAAAACCAACGCATCAACCATATGCTCCTCGTTGGTAAGCACAAGATCCAGCACAGATGGCGTGTTACTAGTTCTGAACCGAGTGGGCAAAGTGATGTGGTTGTAAAGAGGAACAGTAGTTACTAGATCTTGTAATCGAGTTTTGAATTGTTCTCCGGTCGTGGCAGGGGCTTCTAAACAATGTACGTTGAAATCACCCATGATAAGAATGTGAGTGTACTTTTGTTGTAAACTGCACCTTAAAGCAGCCATTAGGTGGTAGTCGGTTTCGGGTGTTGAGTTAGGGGCGCGGTACACCAAGATAATAAGGCAAGCGTCCCTGCCTTTTAACTGCAACCGGCACCAAAGAGAGTCGGGGAACTGCGAATCTCAATCCTCCACGGCTTCGCACTGTAAGTCGTTCCGGTAGTACAGGATTACCCCTCCTCCTTTTGTGAGCCTATCGTTCCGGATCAGCGACATGCCGGGTAGAGACACTTCAGCGTCCGTCATCCCCGTGTGCAACCATGTCTCGGTGACACCAATGACATCATGCGAGCCGGAAGCTTGGCGATCTTTCAGTTCAGCCAGTTTGTTAGAAAGTCCCTGAGCATTTGTATACAAACAGGCCAGTTTCTCGGTCTCTAGGAGTCCGCAGAGAGGTGAAGCTGTCAAGTGTGGGAGAATGCCGACCGATGGGAGGTCGGCAGTTATTCGTTTTTTTGATGGGTCAGTGATACCTCGTTTGCAACTTGATTCGGCCAAGGTGCGTCCCAGCCTTCGTTTAGATCTACGTCAGAGTCAAATAAAGCAGCCGTCAAGTTACACTTCTGTACATTCGTCAGGATGCTTGCTGCTTCAGTTGCTTTAATACTTGAGCTGTGCGAATTGTTTGCGACCTTTAACCGAATTTCGGAGGGAAGATGTTTCCGATTTCTCCGCCATCGATCCAAAACATCCTTTGCTTGTTGCTCTGACTGCACCACAAGTTTTAGGATTCTAGGGCCGCCTCCTCTATAATTTGGTGAGAGAGGTATCCTGGTGAGCGATAGTGGCACAACATCATCCAAAAAAGTGTTTCACGAATGAACCGCCACTGTTCCAAATCGTGCTTTCCGGTCTCTTGAACATCGTTAGAAGGATGTTCTGGCACGCCATGTATGAAGATTGTGTTTAGGCGGTCTTGCTTGCTTTGTCTCTCTTCGGTGTTGCGTTTTGGTTGTCGCGCGCTCCAAGGGACATCAGGATAGATACGTATCCCACAGGATTCGTGTTTTAGCGCGCTTACGGAGAGCAAAACGTTTTCTACGTCAGTAGAGGATTCTAGAGTTACTCGAATAAGTCTGGGTTCACCATAGTGTGGCGAGTTCGGATGACGAGTAATTCGTAACAAGTTTATGGGCTTGGCTTTGATACTCATCTGCATACACAATGAGTTCCATTGGTCCTGGTCGTCTGATAACTTATCCCGCAATGTGATGGCGGTAGATTCAGGGACATTTGAGCATACAACAGTCCGGGCACTGTTGTTGGATCCCTTTTTAATCGATCTACAAGTTATGGTGCTCATTTGTCCTGACCTGTTGACAAGTGATTGTTTGCTGTTTTTCTCTCTATTTGCGTCAACGGTGTTTACAGTGGAAGAGGACGCAACGGCGGCCTCTCGGTGGACCTTTGCAGCAATCACTGCATATGTAACCGATGCTCTGGGAGGCTTAGTCTCGACAAGAGATATTTGAGCTACAGGTACCAAGGGTTGGTGTTTGGCTGCTCCATCCTTGCTAATACTAGATGTCAGGTCTAGTGGAATTTGCTTAACCAGACGTTTTGAATGGTGCCTGATTTTCTTTGCTGTGAATACTGCTTGATTCACGTAGGTACAGTCTGTTTTCGCCCGGCGTTCTACCAAAGTTGGAGAAGACAACGGAGATGGAGACATGGCTGATTGCAGTGCAGGGGAAGTGATTTGTTCAGCATTCCATTGCTTAGCAGCCGCTACGCTTCTGTGGTCCATACTCGCTCCCAATGAAGTAATCTTATTGTTTATCCTCTGCTCCGCTTCTGCGATTAACCGGTCGCATTTCTCAGCTAGGATAAGCAAGCCCTTAACGAGGGGGATGGTGAAACACGCAGTACAGAACCAAAATGCATCTTGGGAGCTATTTCGCTCCCGTAACTGTTGTTGGGACACATTTGCACATTTCGTATGGTACCATTCCAAACAGTGCGAACAAGCTAGACCGATTTTTACTACCCGATGACATTCTCCTAACCCGCAAATGCCTTTCGACGGGAGTCTCTTCGGTTTCGCCTTTCTGCCACTCCATTTGGTGTCGTTACCTGACCCAGTGGGTTGGTTAGCGTTCTGTACTTTTACAGCTTTGAGAGCGGCGCACATCGGTCAGGCGAGCGTGGTGGTTGCAAGGTCAAATGAGCGGTCGGCGTGGTCGCGCGGTCCGTGTGATGGGTAATGCAGCCGCACTGGCTGACAAGGTCACAAGGAATGGCGAGTGACTGCAACCTGAACAGAGCGCTGAACACAGATTGACAGATCACAGATTCTTTCACAGCTGTGTTGAGAAACACTGGATCGGAGTAAGCTTAGGCTTTTCGGCCTGCCTCGAGAATTCTGTATCGAATGGTGTCACACAGAATGGCAATCGGCTCAATACGATTGAATTAAACGCTTGCGCTTAATCACAGATGCCAATGAAAACGGTTGGCGATGGTGCAGCCTCTAATCGTAGAAGATATTTCCACGTATGATGGATCACTGTGTAGAGCTGGTAAATCCGGTTCGAATGAGCGTACAGTGACAACGCTGCGAGAAGATGGAGAGAGGATAGAGGGAAATAATCCAAATCGCAC
>OX104067.1:33563512-33662474 GCA_944474145.2 Dicrocoelium dendriticum
TTAAGCTCTGACGAGCCACAAACTTTTTGCCGCGCATTAAACATCCATCTATAAATGAAAGTTCGTGACGCAACACGTAGTACGGACGAAACTCGCCTGTGATCTTATTGTTTTGTGGCCAACCGTTTAGCAGATACTCCTGAACGTGGCAGAGTGTCTCATCTTCCTGAGTCGCCTTCTGGAGTTCTTTTTAGTCAGGGCTGAGATTGGTTCATTACTCAGCGAAGACACCAGTAATCTCTCATTATCATCCTCATTATTTTCAGTTTCGTTGAGGGGTAGTCGAGAGAGCCCATCCGCTACCTGGTTTTCGCGTCCGGGACGGAATTTAATTTGAAAATCGTACGTTAACAATCGTGCATACCAGCGGTGTATCCGAAGTGGCCTGATGCCATTTGTTCCTCGAGTAAGTAAAATTGTTAGCGCTGCGTGGTCTGTACGAAGAGTGAAAGGTCTTCCGAACAAGAACAAATTCCACTTCTCACAGACCCAAACACATGCAAGGACTTCTTTTTCCCCCGCAGAGTAAGAAAGCTCCGCCGACGACAATTTTATGGAAGCGTATGCAATAACTCTTTCATGCCCATTCTGAATTTGCGATAGTATAGCCTCCTAAACAATGTCTGAAGCATCAGTAAAGACAATCGTAGGTCACGTCTCGTCGAAAAGCGCCATGACTGGTGTGGAAGCAATGCGGCGTTTTATCTCGTTAAATGTCTTTTGTTGGGGTTGACTTCAAACAAATACACTTTTCTTCTTTGTCAATTCACGCAGTGGCTCGGGCATATTCATGAAATCCTGCAGGTAACGTAGCTTGTAAGAACACCTAAATAGAAAATGCTTTATTACAGTGGAGTTGTGTGGACAAGTAGCCTCGGCGATGTCATGCTCGTTGTTAAAACGGCTTCATACCGTCAGTTGTTATAATGTGCCCCAGGAACTCGATTTCACTAGCATTAAGATTGCACTTCTCGAGGTTTAATCGGAGGTTAAGCTAGTGTAGTCGACGTAACACAGCATGCAGTCGTGAATCATGTTCTTCTGGAGTCCTACCGAATACACAGATGTCGTCCATGTATACTATTTGACCAGGTAAATTGGCAAATGAGTGAACCATAAACTTTTGCCAAGCTGCTGGAGCTGAACTCAAGCCCATTGGCAAGACTTTGTACTGAAAGAGTCCGTCCATAGTGAGAAATGCGGTCAGCGGTCTTGACTCCTTAATTAGAGGCATGTGAAAGAAAGCCTTCCTAAGGTCCAATTTTGAAAAATATCGGGCGCCAGCTAGTTTAACTATTAGTTCATCCGCGGTTGGAAGCACAAACTTTTCTACCACGATTTGCCGATTTAGGGCCTGCAGGTCATTGCATATTCTTACTGTACCGTCCTTCTTGAGGACTGTAACCATAGGGTGGACCCATTCAGAACAGTTAATGGGTTCAATGAGATCATCTGCAATCATCTGCCGTAATGCTGACGAAACAGCCTCTCTTCTGGCCAAAGGAATTGGACGTGGATGAGCAATAGCTACCGGTTTAGCATCCTGCTTCAGACATATGCGGTGAACGGAGGACGGAGCGCGCCCTATTGTTTGTTCAAATAATTTCGGGTACCGTATCTGTAGGTCTGATAGGTTAATTGCCATGATACGCATACGAGCTAGGGACGGCGTGACTCCCAGTGCAACCATAGCGTTGCGTCCGAGTAAGGGACGGTTATTTCCGCGGGTAACGTACACAGCAACTGATGATTTCACGGCCCCAAGTTGCAACACAATCACCACAAATCCTCGTATTTCTACCGGGGCCTTTGTATAACTGTCAAATCGATAGGCTGAAGGATGTATAGGCATGTCATGTAGGTGAATGTCATAAAAACTACTCGGTACTATAGTGATAGGAGAGGCTGAATCAAGTTCCATGTCAACATGTGTTATTCTATCGTGTGCAAAAAACTGTAACAGTACGAATGTCAGGCATAGGTAGTTTAGGCTCTGGACAATTGGAACGATAGTTAGACACAGTACTTGTGTTATCAATGGAAAATACATTTTCAGAGGACTGTAACTGTTGATTAGAAACGGAATCTGTAGGATTCAACTGAGAAATGCGTGCTGAACGACAACAACGAGCAAAATGTCCACGCTTACCGCACTTTTTACAATCCATTTCTAAGGCAGGGCACTTGGTAAAATTGGCTTTATGCTGTAGGCTGCCGCAGCGGAAGCATTTCTGTGGGGATTGGAATTCGGTTGGCGAGCGATGGATCTTGGAAACCTCCTGTATGTCTGCGTGGGTGGCGAAACATCGCAACTGTTCGGCCGTACATGTTTTGAGGCGAGCTAATTCCACAGCCTTATCCCAAGTCAATTTGGAAGCGTCTTCGGAAAGTAGGCATTCCCGAATTCGGTTGTTGGTGATACCACTAATCAACTGCTGCACTAGCATTACGCCCTCGATTCTATTTTTCGGTATGGTTGGATACTCGCAGGGTCGTACACCGCGAATGAGGCGATCAACGAAACCGTCTAGAGTTTCCGATGGTTCCTGTGTAAGTCGGCCGAATTTGAGGCGAGCCATGAAGAGATTTGTACGCTGTCCCCATGACTTGTCCAGCACCTCTAGCGCTTTCGTCAAGGTATCTTGTGACTGCAGCTCCAAAGCATCAAATTGACGTTGTCCCTCATCACCGAGTAGGTGTCTGAGTAGCTTCAGTTTCTGGCTTTCAGTGTAGTTAGCAGCCGCAGGTAGTAGGTCAAGATAGTTTGTAAACGAGGTTTTCCACTGGGCCCATGCACTTTCGGTAGGACGTACGGTCGGATCAGACCAGTAAACTGTAGGAGGATGTAATTCCATGGCGTAGGTTCGTAAGGCGCGACGCCAGTGTTGTATACGAAAAGGTCTTTCTCGGAAACGGACTGCTGTAATCTGAACAATGTCTAACTGGGTGAGTACATTAAGGTTTCGCAAGGAGAAGGATGAACCAATAAGGAAGTAGAGAATTAGACGCTTGTGTGTGTGTGTGTGTCTGGGTTGTGTGCACGTGTCTGTCTAGACTAGCCGTCCAGACAGCTGACAGAATACACAACATACGCCATCGCAGGGAATCGGCTGCCCATGGCTATCTGGACAGCCAAGACCTCCTAGTGTTTCGAAACTCTTTACACAGATTTATAAACACTACCTCAATAGCTGAATTCCTAGGAATATGTATTCCTGAGCATGAGCTGTGGGAGCACGGACCAGACCGCTACTTAATCATTACCCCACAAGACAGCCACAAAATTTGTTGCCACCACATTATTGGATATCCAGTCCCACCTACAGCTTCCCATTACTCCGACTGACTAACTTGTTATCTTCTAATGATCCAAGTCCTCTGAATCCCATTGCGTGAGGCATCTCACTTGCGCCGTTAGCATGCAATCTTCTTTACAATCTTTTTCATGAATACTCCATTCGCTTTTGTGTAGGGCTGTGGACATATTACAAGCTTTCTCCTACTTAGCGTGCTTTAGCACTCATCCAGCGCGATGCAGCGCTAAGCTAAGTAGCTGCAGCAGCTAGCCGTCGTAGGCTCTATACATCTCTGCGCATACGCGAATGTTGCTTGGAGCCACCACTTATTTCCAAACTTTATTCTCTTGGACCGTATGCATCACATCTCAGCAGGTTTGGTGAGTTATACTGTGACAAAGCAGGTACGCACTAGTGCCAAGCCTTAAACGAATAGCTCTACCTGCTCACTGATACTCTTTACTCTAGCGCCATTTTCTCTGTTAAGCAGCAGCTAGTCGCCATAGGCTCCATACAACTCTGCGGATTTCCGGAGCTCGCTAGGAGTCGCTCCTACCTTACAACATTTATTCTCTTGGATGTTTGCACCACAGCTCAGCTGGTTGGTTGACCTATTCTGTGACACCGTAGGATCCACTAGTAACTGAACGCTTAATCTGAATTCTATTGCTGGCCACTCATCTCTCCCGCGCGCCGTTATCCGTCGTTCGTCTTACTCGCGTCAACTCTTCTTTTCAGCAGCTAGTCCTTGTTGGCTCCATGTAGCTTGGAAGGAGTCACTCCTTTACTCTCCAGCCTTCATTTTTTTCGGACCTCTGTCTCTCTAACCTTCACTTGCCTGTTGATTTATTCATTGAAATTGTAGATAGCCAGTGGTGGTCAAACGTCTTAATGATATTGCTACACCAGCCACTGCTACATCCCTTTCTAGAGCCACTATCTCTGCTTAACTGCAGCTAGCCGCCATAGGCTCCGTACAACTCCGCGGATATCCGGAGCTCGTTAGGAGTCGCTCCTTTCATACAAAGTTTATTCACTTGGATTGTTTGCATCACAGTGCAGCTAGTTTACTGACCTATTCTGTGCCACCGTAGCTTCCGGTAGTAACTGAAAGCCTAATCCGAATGCCATTACCGGCCACTGATCTATATCCTTATGCGCTCAGCTGCCCTTCCCCTTACTCTCGTCAGCTCTGCTTGGCAACATATAGTCATAGTTGGCTTCATGCATCCCTGTGCATATCTGTAGCCTGGAAGAAGCCACTCCATTACTCTCCAGCCCTCAAGTTACTCGAACGTCTGTCTCTCTAACTATCGCGCGCTTGTTGATTTATGCATGGAAACTGTAGGTTTCTACTAGTGACCAAACTACTTTATGATATGGATACACCGGCCACTGATACTATCTTTCCTAGAGCTTTTAGCTCTGCTTAGCTGCAGCTAGTCGCTATAGGCTCCATACAACTTTGCGGAAATCCGGAGCTCGCTAGGAGTCGCTCCTTCCTTACAATGTTTATTCTCTTGCATTGTTTGCGACACAGCTCAGCTGGTTTGTTGACCTATTCTGTGCCACCGTAGGATCCACCAGTAACTAAAGGCTTAATCCGAATCCTATCGCGGAGCACTCATCTCTCTCCTAGCGCGCCGTTCTCCGTCGTTCGTCTTACTCGCGTCAACTCTTCTTGGCAGCAGCTAGCCATTTTTGGCCCCATGTAGCTTGGGGGAGCCACTTCTTTACTCTCCTACATTTAGGTTCCTGTAATGTTTGTCCCTCTAATCTTCGTTCGCTTGTTGATTTACTCATTACAACTGTAAGTATCCAGTAACGGGCAAACGTCATAATGATATGGCTACACCAGCCACTGATACACTCTTTCCTAGAGCCACTATCTCTGTTTAACAGCAGCTGGTCGCTGTAAGCTCTATTCAAATCTGCGGATACCCGGAGCTCGCTAAGGGTCACTCCTTCCCCACAAAGTTTATTCTCTTGGTATATTTTGAACGCAGCTCGGCATGGGGTTGACCTATTCTTTTGGCACTGTAGTTATTCATTGGTAGCCAGAATGCTTAACCTAACAAGCACTTTTGGTTGCTGAAACTTGGTCCATTAGCGCCATCTCTCGATCGTCTTATCTTCAACACTCAGTCTTCCGTTCATATCCATTTAATCCTAGCCTGGTTCTAGTATGCTCAGCTTCCTATCTTCATATACACATGTACATATTAGCCATTATGTGTCTTAGATAATTCTCATCCCGTGGAGTATACATAAATATGGCCACATAGTTACTCTAACTTTTGGTTTCCGATAACAACCAATCGTGACTCCATGCCCACCTTCTGGTCTCAGGTTGAATTCTAACGTCACTAGCTAATACCTCATGAAGTTCTTACTGGAACCCTGCTCTTCACCCTCATGTACATGAAAGTATTTTACCCATTAGGCCATGCCTACTGCTGCGTAACCAAAAAGCTTTTTCAGCGTAATATCTGTTACACATTGTACACCAGTTGTCTCAAGTAAATGTCTTAAAGTAGGATCTCCCCAATGCTTGGTACAATAAGTCCTTTTTGGTCTTCTCTGGGTCTGTTCCTCTCTTTCCCTTTTCTCTGAGGTCGTGAACATCTGGGACATCCGGGATTTTACTGAGGAACTGCCTCCGTCTGGGATGGGACGAAATAACCAACAAGGACTTACCTGGACCATGGCTCCACTTCCATACTAAACATCTGCACCCAACAACTCAACCACCGATGTCCAGTGAGGGTAGCTGGACACGAATTCTTCGCTCCCCGGCAAATATACATGATCGGAGAAGGTGAGATCCCATACTCTAGTAATTCTGCTTACCTGTGAACTCGCACTTTCTCCTCGACTGACTCCAACGTTCATGTTGGAATCTGACTGTGCCCTTTATCTGGCTAACAGAGAATCACTCGGCTGCGAATAACTGAAGGATCATAGGATCATAGGATTGTAGAGAGCAGAAGAAGGAATCCTTTGTCGGCTCCATCACTTCCCGATCATTGTGCGGAGGCCGCGATTCGATGTTAAGCGGTAATCCACAATGGACCGTGAGCTACTAATTTTTTATAACTAGCTTTGCCAGTTGCCCGGGACCGATCATAGCAATCGACGACAGCGTTCCGGGACCCGGTGGGTTTTCGCCTGGCAAGCGTTCTCCCTATAAAATGCCATAAAAGTCCGTTTACCAACACGGTGACGTGGCGGATGTGACTCGCTACTGAATAAAGTTACTGCCCACTGTTACACACTGGAATATTGACTAGTCATTTCTCAATATTCTACTGACACGTACAGCAGTGTTACTCTTTCTTCACATACTGTCCCCACTCTAACTACTGTGCTATATTTATTTACCCTTTGCACACTTGAAACCATTTTACTGAACGCAACTGTTGACTTTGCTCCTCATGAGTGCTTCGAATGTTGTTGCAAATTGTACAACTTTGGCCACAGCCAATTACGTGCGTTGTAACTTAGCTGTTGCGCCACAATTATTGCTTGTAACTTTTGAGCATACCTGAGTTGGTATGGCTCGATGAATTCGAGAAGAAAATATTTAGGTGCTTATTTAGACATGGTCACTGGCTCCTAAAGTATAGACGTAGGTAATATTACTTACGAAATCGTGTGATTCCGCAAAAATGAGACGGCATTTGGTTGCGCATATATCTGGTAAATAAATAAATAAACTTTTATTCTCGACAAGGCAAGGCACACCTTTACAGGCATGATCATGCTTAGCTAACATAGTGTGATCAAAAATGTACAAAAAGTACATGTTTGGCATAACAGTGCATGTTAGAATATAGGCGTATATACGTATGTAATTGTGCATAGATGTATAAATGTAGCCTGTGTCTTTGAACGTGCCGCAGCATTTTTGACTGTTTGTTATCCTCAGGAATGTGAGCATAAACGATTGATGTCTGTGCGTTGGATAGCACTTTCTGGACATCCACGGGCCAGTGATTTTAGTTTGTGGCGAGTCACATCCGCCACGTTGCAGTGTTGTTAGACAGACGTTTGTGGCGTTTTATAGGGAGAACGCTTGCCAGGCGAAAACCCACCACGTCCTGGAACACTGCCGCCGAACTATTTGCTGGAACTGGTTAAACCCGAACCACCCAGCTGGCACCACGAGGAGGTTGTTTTGCTAGCCAGCTAGTCGGGAGGTCCACGGACTGATGCAAAGACTGTTGCAATGTTAGCTCGAGTAGCTGTGAACCGAAAGTGCCCACCGCCGAAATGCGTGAGAGAACAGCCCGGCAGACTTCAGGGAGGTTGAATTCACCCAGTATTAGACACCTATTGGCAGTCTGAGTACGAATAAATTCAACAACCTTCCTGGAGATACTTCCAGGAGTTTGACATAGCAATACAACTGTGTGCTGAGCAGAGGAAGGGCACATATTTGTAGACAGGGCTTCAACTGTTTGCTCCGACGACTAAAAAGCACAGCTCCTCAACACACCAACTTTACAACGTACACAAAGAGCGACGCCCCCATCTTGGCGGCCAACGAAGCGATCACATCTAAGCAGTGCGTAGCCAGGTAAACATACTTCACCGTCTGAGATATCCGGGGAAAGTCACGTTTCGGTGATAGCAAGCATGTCGAGGCGGGACTTATCTGCAAGTGAACCCACCTCGTGTACCTGGTTACTTATGCTACGCACATTACTAAACACTACCGAAGGAACTCGGCACGAACAGCCCTGGGTCGTACGCTACCAGGAGGGGTTCTGGTATGGCAGCATTTTACTTCCGGCTGACCACCCGAAAACCCACAAGACGAAGGTCTTGCTCACCAGCCGCCCGCCTGCTCTTGAGGCTTTCGATGGCTTCCTTTAACTTCAGTCGATCTGCCAGTGGGTGGTCCGGATGAACGATGACATTACCACCCTGAAGTTTGAATGCAAAGCGCATTAACGCTTTGCGTTCCTCCGGGGTTGTGAGTACTACACGAAGTAGTCAGGGGAGCAGATCTGGCGTATCTACAGGGACGTTCCCCAATCTGGCTAGCTTCCTGATGGTGACACTGGGGAAACCAGGTGGAAGCATCTTTCTGATGCAGAGGTTGAACCACTGGAGGTCATGCAGCATGCGTTCCTTGGGAACAGCTAAGGCAATTTTAGCAACGTTACGAAAGATAACGATACTATCAGTAAAAGAATCACCTAGATTAGGTGTACTCACTCCATGAGTCTTCGACTTGACCCCAGTTTCTACCCGTTTGGCAGGTGGCACGGCTCGTTTCTTTGCCAAAGGAGCTGGAGTAATTGAGGTTGCACCTCATTCACATTGACCTCCCAATATACGTGGCATCTTTCCCGTGCACAGCGGTATACTTTCTGAACACTTTGATGTGTCGCAGCGAATGTTGTAATCCAGCTTAGTGGAGATAACATTCCCGAAAGCACGCAAAATGTACAGCGCTTTCAAATATCCGTCTGAGCCGAGGAGTTGGACGTGCACATCGATTTCCGCTAGCACCGCTAGCAATCCTCTAATTTTTACGCGCTTGTCTATCATACTTTGTGCATGTCCAACTGCGGAGACCGTTTCACATTGACCGCAATCCAAGTTCTCCGCCGTTTCAGCTTGTACCGCTGGATCATTCAACCATCGACACCATTGAAGGACATCGTGGGCATGCAGCTTCGCCTCCGCCGCCACGTGCAATATGTGACCGCAAGTCACGCCAATGAGGATAAAAGGTACAGTCACAGTTGCCACCTTGGTCTATGCAAACGCGGTACACAGCGGACCCGAATTCTGACACCACCCGGTACCGTCCATTCATCACGACACCGACCATAGTGGTGCGCTGAAAAGGCCTCATCACCCGCTCGCGAGCATACGTTGTCAATCTTCTTACAAGTTCTGACACCACATCCACCACCGCGTGCTGCATTACTTGGCGCGCACTCCGCCACGACCTGAGTGCTATGACGATCAACCATGCCTTTCGAATGATTAACGATCACCTCGAAAAGCGTCCGTAAGGAAAAGCGCTCGCTCGAAGTGCGTTTAAGATACATAGTTTCATTCTCCACTCGATCAGTGAAATTGCTTCCGAACATCATGAGATGCGTTAATTGATGCGCCGCCTAACATCTCAACCATAGCATCCATGTTCTACGGAAAGACTGAAAACATTCCGTATTTCGCTGCTGAATGCTTGTCAGAATTCCGTGATACCGCGTCTCACAGTCGTGAATATCAAGCCCCTTAGCAAACTGGTCAGAAAAGCCTTTTCGCTGGATCCGCAACTGACAGCTGACTGCACCGTCTGTTTATGTTCTGTAACATGTGGACTCGGCACAACGTCACGCGTGCCTCCGAATACACCTCCCTGAAAGTGTTGATTTGTCGCGCGCATTTGTCTACCACTATAGTTTGCGCGGATGCAGTGCTTGGCACCATTGCACGCAGAGCTGTTACCGCTTCCAAATAACGCTCCGTCTCATTTGGTAACAAGACTTAAAAACATGACATCTTTACCCCCGTGACTTCAACTAACATGCAACGCCATAGCATGTAGCCGCCATAATTAATCTGATGCGTCGAATCCGCCAGTATAACTCGCCGTATCGTGCAACCAACCTCCGAAGGTACGCAAGTACGAAGAACAAGGACCGCACCTCCAACTGCTCCCTCACAAACGTTCATGAGCATTCGCCTTTCAAAATGGTGACTACATGTTCCACCTCACTAACTTGCTCCGCCTGACTCCGATGCCTTAGATGGTGTAAATCACGTCTGGTAACACGGATGCCGTATTCCATTAAGACGAAATTCCCAATTTTACGTGTCTGACGAAAGGACTTGATCAACTTTAATACCGTCGCCTCCTGTACCGCATTAAGCCGCCGATTAGGCGGATAAAGCCAATGTTTCCACAAATAAAACGCAGGCGAATGCCTCAAGCAGGCGCGGCCAATTTCATAATACCTGCCTTTCAGTACCACGGAAATCCGGGCATTGCAGTTATAGCACCTGTAACCAAAAGCTTCGCCAACAGTCAAATTATCATTTACCTTACCGAAAATCATCAGCGAGATCGTTTGCTGTCCTTTGCTTATGACCCGCAGCAGTAATCACCGTGTATCAATAAAAAGATCTTGCAGTTTCGCGTTGGAACCACATCAAAGCGCGTTGGAACTCCTCAATTGCCTCCTAACCACTAGTTGTCATGCAACGAAAAGATGCGGTATCATCCAGGGGAGTGGCTAATTTTGTACTGAAAAATCGGCCTGGAAGGGCTTTGTGTTCTGGTACGGCAGGCCAAATCGTGCTGCTTCCACAAGTGGCTATGAAAGAGGTGTATATGTGTCGCTTTGTTCGTAAGCATGGACAAAAATGGTAGTTGTTAAGATTTCTTAGTTATGGATTTCGCGGTTTTAAATGAGGTTAACTGGAGGAGGTCTATTTGGTTATTGAGCGTCATGTTGGATGACATTGCTGCTTTTGCCTTATGGTTTGCGATCGCTATAAAGGCTGGGAGAAGTGGAAGAAGCTGTTTGCAACTTCCAATTTGCGACTGCCTGTAGCTTTCTCAAATATCGTACGTATACTGCGAAGCAACTAGAGACGGTAACTCAATATTTGGCGTGCAATACTGATCGTATTTTTAGCTGCAATATGGTAGAAACCGGTGTTTGCATAAACACTTGTAATGGAATTTGCCTACTTATACATTTCCTCTGAGCCAAGGTACCTTGGATGAATTAAAGACGTTCTGGTCAAAGCGTCCTTAGCGCTTACGGGTAAGTTTTACCGTTTTTCCCAGTTGTACTACCGTGTTACTCCCGTTTTGCAACCAGTTTTCGTCTTTTTATTGAGATCGTTTAACTATTGTATGCGTGTCCTAATTCCACTCTGTTTTCCACTACCCCGGTCTCGCACTGCACCGGGGCTGTGTTTCCTGGTGGCTTGGATTCTGAGGTTATCGCGCTTTGTGGCAGTCCGAGCTACAACATACCACTAACTGAAGATTCCGGCGGTATGCAGTGCGACGTCTGCAACCGATAGTACCACCAGCTTTCTACGGACCTAAATACCGAGCAGCACGCACCGTACACCTCCAGTGAAAGCTTGCTTTTCAGTTGTACCAATTGCTGTAGTCGCCAGCATGGCCGCGCGGCCCTTCGTACGACAGACGTATCTCTTGATACCCGGCTGCGAAATGTAGAGCGTTCGTTCTCGATGCTCTCAGATCTTCGCCTTAAGGGTGCACTGCTCATGACGGCGCTTCCGGTCTCCGAAAGGCAGATTTGATCGCTTCAACTACAGATCCACTTGTGGCACCAATCATTATGTCACCCTTCCAGATGGCTACGGAGCACGAAAATGAAGCTGCTTTGGACGTCGTATCTAAAGGTCCCCTGATCCACGCCGAATTGCTGGTTCTAGGGTCCTTTCGAGTAAAGCGAAAGAGAGCCAGGACACTCCGTAAGCTCTCTGCCAAAGTAGAAGTTACAGTTGTCTCGGTACCGGAAACAAGCTAAGGGTCGTTGCTTGTCAAACCGTCTGACGGTTTTGCGAAGGCGAAGGTTCCAACACGCACTTCTTGTCGGACAAAGGTGCCGGATATCTCGGTTTGTCACCGAGAAGGCATGGTCTAGTGGTTTGCTTGACTCTACTCAAAGCGAAAAAGCTTTACGTGACCCTGCTCCCGTTATCAAGTAGAAAGAGCAGAACAAATCTGCCATAAAGCCTCTCGGTGGAATCGAGAACCCGAAAAATGTAAGACATCGACAATGAAGCGCAAAACATACCCTGCGGCTGCGACATCATTGGAGGGGCTAAAGCGATTCCCAACACTAGTGCTGAAGCCACCTGCTCCAAGTATCGAATCAAAAACCCGTGCGTTTAACACACCCCGTCGTGGCGATTCTTTCACGGGTAGCAACGTTATATTCCGTAACGCGGCTGAACCTACTGTTCTCATTCCTGTTGATTGCATGTTGGACGACCTACGATGGATTAAAATGTGCGTAACGGAGCATCTTCGCCTGGTTTTCCAGGCGTTACTGTCAGGAAGCTGAGTAGACTGGGGAACGTCGCAGTCAGTGTGCCAAACCCTGGACCGCAGATACTTCGTGTGGTACTCTCTACCCCGGAAGGAACGCTGCGCTCTCATGCGGATTGAGTTTAAGCTGAAGAGTACAAACCTTAGCGTTCGGCTGGACCTCCCGCTGGTTGATAGGCTGAAGTTAAGGAAGGCCATCAAGGACCTCAAAAGCAGTCGAGCGACCGGGACACAAGGTCTCCGGTTAGTGGGTTTTTGGGTGGTCAGCCGGCGGTACTTTCCGCCCTACCACTGTCAAGTCGGGTAGCGCACGACTCAGGTCTGGATCTAACGAATACCTACAGCTAGTGCTAAGTAATGGGCGCAGACTAAGGGATAAGGTTCACTAGTTAAGTCTGCTTGTAGATGTGTCACATCCCGATATACTCGCATTCACTAAAACGTAACAATCTCAGGATACCACGGATGATGAACTACCTGTATCTGGCCACGCATTATTTAGATGCGATCGCTCCACTGGCCGGCAGGGAGGGGGTGTCGCTCTTTATGTGCTGTAAAATTGACGTTGCTTCTTACAGTCGGCAGACAAAACTGCTGAAGCTCTGCCGACTGTGATTACCTAATCTTCGGCTCAGGTTACAGTTGTACTTGTGTATAAAAGCCCTGGGAGTGTGTCTAAAGAGGTGCTTGACTTCATTCGCTCCCAGTTCACAAACAAGTATTTGTTGACGGGTGGCTTCAACCTCCCGGAGGATTGCTGGGCAGATCTTTCTTGCGACGGCGTCAGGCACATCCGGTGCTGAGGTGTTTGACTTGACGCTCCAAGTACCTTGGTATCAGCTAATAGACCTCCCCACTAGGTACATAGACGCCCAATTATCTTGTATTTGCTAACTCACTTGACTCTTTGGTGACATTACTTACGGACCTCCACTGGGTTCTAATAATCATGTTTGTCTGCTGTTCAGTTGTACTCTGTCTAGACGTTACCGGAGTACAAGTTAGCCTCTCCCAAACATATGGCACGCAGACTATCAAGCAACGAGAGCCAAGGCTTCGGGTTTCCATTATGCCATCTCAGACGACGATACTGTATAGGTTAGCGAACTAAGCTACAGACAATTCAAAAAGATTCTTAGTTTATGTCAAAAGGCGCTGCCGTTCGAACATGTCAATTCCAGTATTGAGGTGTGATGACAGTACGCATGTGCCTACGGACTATGACAAGAACTGCGTATTTAGTGGATGTTATGCGACAGGGTTTGTAGGGGAAACCACGTTGACAAGCGTTGAGCTGGTTTCCAGGATCCCAGAGGATTCAGAACTATCTGAATTTATTGTAGCGGAGACGGAACTTCTTAGGTTGTTCCAAGAGCTGAACCTATCTAAGGCCTCTGGACCGGAATTAATTCACCCGAAACTGTTACATGAGTTGGCTGGGGAACTAAGTGAAGCGCTCGCTAATGTGTTTCAGAAATCGCTTGACAGCTGTGCATTACCTTCCGAATGGAAAGATGATGCAATCTTTCCCATCTTCAAAAATGGGGATAGGGGCAGTCTGTGCTCATTGGCGTGCCGCAGGACTAGGTCCTTGGACTGCTGCTGTTCTTTATGTGAATGACCTAGCCACGAAGCTTGGGGTACCATCGCTGCTATTTGCAGATGACCTGAAGCTGTGGAACAATGTCCATGTTCCTTGCTGTTCCGCAGCTAATCAGGGAGCATTGAAGCCCCATGTGAAACAGCCACCAGTTCTCCCCGTACCTGTCTCATACTTTACGGGGTACCATGTCACACCTGACCATTTAACATATTCGTTCACGCCAATGCCTAACGAAGGCACCTGTACCCCATTATCCAGTGATCCGTTGTGCTTACTTGACGCTTTGCATTCGTCCGCAGCATACGCGTGAACAGTTTGCTTGGGATTGAGCGACGATGCAGTGATTAGCTTACCTACCGTTTTCCTCACCATCCTCTTACACATGCAACCTTCTATTGCTTTTGCATGCCAGTGGACAGATAGTCGGTTATGTACATGTGCAAATAGGTTATCAAGTATCTCAATGACATACGTATAACACAACTATTTAGGTAAAATGTTCCATAAATCAAATATTAAAAACTGGGGCGACATTCACACATCTGCATAAGAATACCTTACACGTACAACTCTATCGACCCACCGCCTATCCCTTGCCTCATTCTTTCTTGCAACATGAAGTTCGACTATCACATACCTAAGCATTACTTTTCAGCTATTTACGGGTTTTCATTCAGTCGGATTTGGTTGGCGGCGTCCGCTTACTCATTCCGCCGCCACCGTTCAACCACACCGCCTATCACAGTAACCCAGTGAGTATAAACCACGCATGCGTGGTTTATAGTGTACGCACTCGGAGTACCAAACACGCAACGCCAACACAGTGTGAAATCCGAGGATGTATGACACGGTGAAAGGTGATTGGGAAAACGGTCTACGTAAAAAGAGGGATAAACTATACACATAGGAACACCATCGCGTTGTTTTCCAGATAACATACCCAGACGGCCATTAGCTGAACCAAAGTCGTTGCAAGGCTTTGTAAATGCCAGCGTCATACCAGCTTTTCTAGGACAGCAGGGCATACACACAGCCCGAAACAACCGAAAGCTACAGACCCGTGTAGCCATGTTCGACGAGGTATCGCTGCATAGACGTGCACAACCATCGTCAACATGCATATGCAGGGCGTGACGAACAGGCTGGCTAGCCGAACAACCTTCTCGTGGTGCCAGGTGGGTGGTTCGGGTTTACCCCCTTCCAGCAAATAGCCGGCGGCAGCGCTCCAAGACGTGGTGGGTTTTCGCCTGGCAAGAGTTCTCCCTATAAGACGCCACAAAAGTTCATTTAACAACACTGTGACGTGGCGGTTGCGACTTTCCGCGAACTACAGTCACCCCTTGCTTATCCGGAAAATCGCTTCAAGTTCAAGATAGCAAGCATCCATTTAGCGCTGGCGATGCCCTCAAACACATTCAAGCAAAACGACAGGAAACATTTACCAATCCTATAAACAAAGCTAAACCTGCCTACGTGCAAACTTACGTACGTTAATATATAAACATATGCAAAGATCTCACTGTTCCCTTGCACATTAACCGATAACATTTTGTACTCATAATATGATCATGCCTGCGCAGGCGTGCCGCGCTTATTCGAGAATGTACAAGATATTTCTTTATTTAATATTGAAATTATAAGGTAACATGCAAATGTCCAGGCTTCCCGCTATGCCGATATACCTCCAACTTTAAATCGCATAGGTGGTAAGTTACTCAGCGCACAAAACGCGCTTACTTGAAACCGCCATTAAATTATCCAGATTATTTATTCCAAAGGAAAAAGTTCAACAATTTCTCCACCATCATTGTAAGTTACGTGAACGCTATCCTTCCGAACACTTAAACTCTCGCCCCAAAATGTTACATATACGACCATTTATCCACCATAAAACCACCTACGTTAGGTACCGGTGGCATTCCAGCAACCACGGTGAAGAAAAACATAAGTACACCATCTCCCGCAGCATAGCGCCTCAAGTAACATATCTATGCGTATGTACACATTTACATACATATATATATATATGCCGGGTGAGTTACATATATGCATATTTATGTAGATATACTATATATCTCGTACACCTGCATACATAAATATCACATCCGGCTTATGCATATATATATATACATGTAAATTCAAAGCATTACAGTAACCAAACCATTTCAATAAATGTCTAGGTATTGCTATACCTATATATGGTTGGCGGCATCCGGTTTCGGATTTGCCTGTCACTGTGGCAAGCCACAGGACGCCTGCGCCTACAGAGGGAACATGGATGGCTTGCGCTGCACCACCCACAGCTCCAACCACACACCCCATATCCAGTGTAAACCCGAAGGAATAAGACCGGGAGGCATGCGGATGGGAACCACGTTTCATCAACGGAGCCGGCCCACACTCCTTCACAGGCAAACACAAGCCCGCTGTATTTGGGGAATCAACCGCACACAAGGCGGTGGCTGGACCGTAGTCCGCTCCACACTCAGTGCATGGAACCGCTCTTTGAGCCTAGCACGGCCACAAGAACCGTGCACCCCGTCCCCTCCAGCAAAGACCAACTGTCTCCTGGAGCCAGTATGAACGATGTAGTGGGTAATAGACAGGTAGGCACCTTGTCAACATACACATCAAGCGCAACCATACCAGGGATATCAAACGACAACCATTCACTTTAAACGACAAGCTGAAATAAAATAAATCCAATAACGCATACAGATACGGTGGCATAACTCTTCGCTAAATTACCATATGAAGTAATTTGGTTAGCAACAAATCCGTGATAAGTAAAAAATGTCCACAAGTTACTTGAAATGCTACAAACGCAACAAAATTACCGAAGATAAGCGCAATTAGTGTAAGGAACGTGGCTAGTTAATAGAACATTATTCTGGGAGGCAGAAGAAACCAAAGAAAGCGGAATGAAATTTATGCAGCTTAAAGAGACCGCGTTGAAGTGTAAGTTGTTTTAGCCCAACTGCGGTGAAGAAGCATCAAGAATGCAACATCAGCCTCAGCATGGGGCACTATACCTATATATATACATAAATATAAATTTAAGGACATGTACTTGAGTTGATACAAGTAGGTAAATGTAAAAGGATTGCAAATTCCAATATAAATCCATATGTATTTATATATACCTATATATATACATATATATAAATACATATGGATTTATATTTGGAATTTGCAATCCTTTTACATTTACCTACTTGTATCAACTCAAGTACATGTCCTTAAATTTACAAACACACTTATCTTATAAATGCTAACTCCCAGCTACCAGCATTACCTATTAGCACGGTATATTTCATTGAAATTCCTGTAACTGTGTCCCAAGTTCTCCGGCTGCTAAGTGAGGTAAACCCAACTAAGGCTTCCAGTCCAACTTCTGTTCATCCAAAAGGGTTGCACGAATCGCCAATGAAACTCAGTGGACCTCTGACTTGTGTGTTTCAGAAGTCACTCAACAGCTGTATCTTACCTACCGAATGGAAGGTGGCTGTTGTCTGCCAGGTTTTCAAGTGCAGTGACAAAGACCTACCGGCTAATTACAGACCTGTCAGCTTGAGTAGCGTGGTCGTTAAGTTACTTGAAAAATAAGTACGAGATATAGTGGAGAACAATTTAAATATGTGTAATCTGCTTAGCGTCAAGCAACATGGTTTACGCAAAGGATTTTCGTGTCAGACGAACTTGCTGGTGGCTCGTGAGTGTTGGGCTGCAGCCGTAGACAGTGGACTTGCGGTGGATGTGGTGTTCCTTGACTTCGCCAAGGCGTTTGACACTGTCCCCCATTCGCGACTCTCACTGAAGTTGAGGCCGTATGGAATATCTGGGCGCGCTCTCCAGTGGGTGTCAGCTATTCTGGATGGACGGGAACAGTGTATTCTTGTGGGAAGGAGTCTTTCGTTTCGACAAGCTGTACTTAGCGGCAATCCGCAAGGCTCTGTCCTAAGTCCGCTGCTTTTCTCAGTCTTCGTGAATGACTTGCCGGAGGAGCTTGAGTTACCGTCGCTCTTATTTTCTGGTGACCCAAAGCTCTGGAATCTTGTTGATATCCCTAGAGATCCTGTGGATCTTTAATGAGCTGTGGATTGACGCTGGGAATGGTCTGTCTTGTGGTTGCTGTCCATAAACCGCGCAACATCTTCAGTGCTGCGTATCGGAGCGTCTGCTTCCTCCACAAGTTATGTGCTCGATGGGAGTGAGCGTCCTTACGTGACTCATCAGGTTGATCTAGGTGTCGTCTACTGTTCCACACAACACTCTGGAGACAACTGGAAGAAGGCGGCTAGTAAAGGGTTCCAGGTTTTTGTGGTTTATCCATCGTTCTTTAGGGTGCCCTAACCGCCGTTGTGAAACTCTTCTCAGCCTTTGCGCGACCCCACCTAGAATATTGCGTCTAGACCTGTGCACCATGCCTTGTCGGGGCCAAAATGGCACTAGAAAGTGTGTTGCGTGTCGGTACTAGGTTGGTCAAGGGAGTACGAGGACAAACGTACCCCGAACGCCTATTTAGTTTGGGGATGCAGTCAATGCACTATCGAAGGATTAGTGGGGACCCAATCCTAACCTACCGTATTTTGACTGGGAAGGTTGGCCCTGATTTGTCCTTGCTATTTAGTTCTGCTAGAGTATCTTGTCTCCGCGGGCATTGTATGAAGCTGGACAAACCGTGGTCCGATAGAGTTAGAGCGGAGACCCTGTTATCACGTCGAGTCATCGAGCGCTGGAACCTGCTTCTAGAATATGCTTTCAAGGAAGCTACGGTTAATGGGTTTGCGCTGTAACTTGACGCTGTTGGGTGGCAACACGAAACCTTTCCTTTTTCCCGACTAATTCCCATCTTCATACTTCGATCCTGTTTTCTTTACTTTCCTCGCCATTGGTATTATGCTCTTCTTTTAACTGAGTTCCCTTACTCTTTACCTTCGATTTTTCTTCCTCTCTTACTTCACGCAAATGACATAGCTAGGTCAGCTAATATAAGGAACGTGGGCATTAAGTTGGTGGACCAGGGTGTTTTTTGGGTGTTTGCCTTTTAGACCCATCAAGGAGTCCGAGCACCCTTAGCAACTTCTGGATCGACGACCCCCACAAGAAGGAACACTTACGGGATTCATCCTATCGTTACAGCCCCACTTGAACTTGAACTTAATGCATTACGTACAGCTTTCAATAATCATTCACGTTGCCATCCTTCATTACTATTCCCCATACCCTCTAACACTTCCGCAAATTTCCTCTTATTGGGCCCTACATCTTTTTATTGACATTCATGCCTGCCCAAAACAAATTACCCCTCCAGTGCAATTATTGATTCCTCTGTTTTTGCAGTACCGATTCTACAACTTTGGATAACAAGCACCGTCTCTTTCAGTTTGATTTCAAACAATACAACACATACAATAATCAGACAAGAAATATGAATACCCCTTATCCATGGAAGTAAGTTAATTTTACCAGTTGCTTCGTGCAAGCATAACCTTTACATATATGGATCAATTGCATTAACACTTATTTGCTCCATAAAACATCCGTTCACACCTTACTTGTATCTACCATTTGCCTGCTTTCAATTAAGCATTGACCTTCAACTGCACCTGTAGTCATCACTTTAATTTACCATAGCCGTTTTCAGGAAGCAAATCCATATACTATTATCTTTTATTGCCCATACCATAATATCACCAGAATTAAGAATGTACTATGCAGTCCCTCAAACTATCGTGGAGGTCACCGAGGTCAATGGAAGCGAAACCCTTTCCCGCCAATACGGAAATTAGCCCTTCCCATCATCCTGCATGGCGAACGACACGAAACGCGCCAAAATGTACAAACTAAATAACTCATATAAACATACCATACACTGTCCTCATTCCTTAACCATATGGTACATTGAACTTAACCTAAACTTGCCCTTACAGTTTACATGACTATACAACATAGAAACTACACGCGCATGTTTATCCTGACTTTACCGGGCATCCGTCACGATAACACTTTAATCGCTTCTTGTTAGAAGGTCGATCCGCACGCTGTACAATTTTTGTCCTCTAAAACTACTTTTGCAAAACCTATTAGTAAGTCACATACTGTATTAAATGTGTCTAATAACACCACGCTTACGGGATACTTCGTTTTATTCTTCTGCTCAGAACATGCGTTAACTCTAGGGTCATTGGTTCGGAATTTCTAGTTTAGTTTTCATACGACGTTCTTAGATTAGACTTCGTATCGTTGGTACAGGTATCATTGCCCGTAGGTGAGTGCTGTAGGACTAGTTAACACTAGTCCGAGACAGTACGCGAAATTAAGCGCGGATATCAAAAGGCAATTGGAGTCGGACACAGCGGACTGTATTCGATGAGCTACCATGAAGCGAGACGAGAGCGGACACGTGAGCGCGGGAACTTACAAGGTGGTCGAGTATCGAGCCGGCTGTAAGAACGATTAAAACAAGAAGGAATAACGTACAATCAGTCAACAAATAAATTGTGTATGAAAGATAAGAGTTATCTTTTTGGACGCTACAGAGCTCCCCTCCTAGAAGGCTGAACATAGAGTGCCTTTGCTTTCGAAAAGATCTGTTGAATCAAGGTTCGTAAGGCAAAATCGTGCCAAGTAAAACTGAGGAAGCGTTCGTGAAAATGGGGTCCGCCGGGAGTCGGAGCCCGCTGTGCCGTCTGTGATTTGTTATTTATTGATTGCAGGGCAGGGTGCATTTCGGCCAGCCTTTGGAGCGGGCTTGTCAGGCTATAAAAACTGGCTAGCTCAGAAAAAGGCCGACTTGACGTCAACCTCCGCTGCTGCCAAACGGTGCGCTTGTGAGTGGTCTCTCTCCACGCCGCACCCCGCCCCTCGCCAAAACGACCCGCGTCCCACGAAGAAACGACGCTCGTCCCGCGAAGAAGCGACACTCGGCCCGTGGAGAAGCGGCACGCTTCGCGCAGAGAAGCGACCAGCGTTCGCGCCAGGGTCCTCGAAAACATTCCTCATGTGGGCCAGTCGATCGAAGGGGAGGGTTCAAGGCAGGTAGAGACGAGAAAATAGAAAAACACGTGCAGAAACCGCCAAAAAGAACAAACCAATGAGCTGCGAGTTTAAATTTTTGCTTTTTGAATATTTTTCGAAAAAGCTTTTTTGGATGCTTTTGATATTTTTGTTTGTTTTCAAAACGTTAGTCGACCAAAATTGGGGCAAATATATACAATATATACAAAGCCAACAATATTTACACTATACACAGTTGGAGAAACGAACGGGCTTACGTACCTCCAGACCAGGGCGACTGGTCGCGGGAGGCGACGGACTAGATTCGGGAAATGTGGGGATGGCTGAAGCTTGTAGACCGAGATCGTGGTCTGGTTGAACCGCACTCGGATGCTGAAAGACGGTGCGGGGTTTTGTGACGTCGCACGAAACACTACTAGACGAAGCAGGCGAGGTCATTTCTTCCATAAAGGCGGGTTTTAGACGGTCGATGGTGACGACTTTGCGTCGACCACCGCGGTAAATAGTGTAAGCCATACTCGCACGATGTAGCACATTGAAAGGTCTTATGTAAGGCGACTGAAGAAGCTGTTGCACACCGTCTGCGCAAAGAAGGACGTGTGAACACGTAGCCAGCTTCTCGGGCACGTACACTGGTGCCTTCCGCAATCGAGGTGCGGGTGGACTTAGCTCACGCATCTGGTGAGCCAATCGATCAGTGTAACTTCCATAGTCAAAAGTGAAAGTACATGGGGCTGGTGCTACCAGCTGTCCGGGCATCGGCAGCGTGCAAATGTAGACTAGCTGCGCTGGAGTGGCACCAAAATCGGTTTTAACGGTGTTTCTTAAGCATAGGAGAACGAGGGGCAGCGTTTCAGACCATGAAGGATATGCGTACGCACGTAGCGCTGCCTTCAACTGGCGGTGAAAACGCTCTGCCATACCGTTAGCGGCCTGATGATACGCCGTCGTCTGGACGTGGCCACAGCCTAAATCCTTAAGCAACGTAGCAAAAGTTGACGAGAAATGTGACTCTCGATCGGCGGTCACGATGACGGGACAGCTGTATTGAGCTACCCAGCGCTCCAGAAAAGCTTTCGCTACTGTTTTCGCAAAGCGGTTAGGTATAAGCATGGCTTCCGGCCACCTAGTGAATCGATTGACACAGGTTAGCAGATACACCTAGCGTTTCGAAGGCGGCAGAGGACCTGCTAGGTACACGTGCACGTGATGAAAACGTGCGTCTGGCGTCGGAAACGTGCCTAATGGGCTTCTCGTGTGCTTGTGCACCTTCGTGCGTTGACACGGAAGGCAAGCAACTGCCCAAGTACGGACGTCCTGATTAACATTGCGCCAAACAAATCGTGCGGTTACGAGTTTAACCGATGCACGAACGCCTGGATGAGACAAGCCGCGTAACGTTCGAACACGGTCTACCGAAACCGGCGTGAGACGACTGGGCGCGGCGTGCCCAGAGATAAATCACGGAGTATAGTTCCGTCTGATAATGTCAGCGGAACGGGTCGTATGTCCAATAAGGGAGACCAGCGTGATAGATCAACCTCAGGATCGTTGAGTGATGCCGTGGCCATGGCTGCCAAGTTGATAGCAGTGCCGGCGTCAGCGGAGATAGCTTGGATGCGGGAAAGTGCATCGGCGACGGCGTGGTGCACACACGAGACATGCCGTATATTGGTCGTAAACTGAGCGATATAGTCAAGGTGGCGCGACTCTCTAGGAGAGTATATGTCGGTAGTCGAGCCGAGTACGTAAGTCAGGGGTTTGGGGTCGGTGAAGATGTCAAAGGAGCTGCCTTCTAGGACGTGTCGAAAATGACGTATCGCTAGATATACGGCTAGTACTTTTCTACCGAACTTGCTGTAGCAAGCTTCAGTAGGTCGTAGGCGTTTGGAGAAAAACGCTAAGGGCTGCCACGTGTCGGCTACTCGTTGCTGCAAAACAGCGCCGACTGCCACGTCTGAGGCGGCAGTATTGAGGGACAGTGGGGCGGCCGGATTGTGATGCGGTATAGAAGCTATGTTGGCGCTAGCCTCTTCCAGCGACTTAAAAGCAGCGCGTGCTGCGGCAGGAAATTCGAACTTCTTGAGTTTCCCTCGGAGAAGGTCCGTGAGGGGTTGCATCAGCGAGGCGCAGTTGGGTATAAATCGTCGGTGAAAGTTGGCAAGCTCATCAAAACGCCTGAGCTGTTTGAAAGCGTGAGGCTCGGGGTAGTCGATGATGGCTTGAATGTTATCCTGCAGTGGCACGACGCCTGCAGAGGAGATACGATGGCCGAGGAAGTTTACGGAGTCGACACCAAACGAACACTTTTCCGCGTTGCTTGTCACCCCGTGTTGAGATAAACGATCGAAAAGTGTTCGTACGTGGCGTATGGGCTCTTCTCGTGAAGAGCTTGCGATTGAAATGTCTTCGAAATACGCGTAAGCAAAGTCTAAACCGCGACAAACTTGATAGATGAAGCGCTGAAATGTTTGCGCGGCGTTCTTCAGGCCAAATGGCATGCGCAGAAACGCAAACAAACCAAATGGAGTCGTCATGGCAGTTTTAGCGATGTCCGCTTCGGCTACCGCACTTTGGTTGTATGCGCGTACCGAGTCGATTTTGCTGAGGGTATTTTTACTTGCCAGACTGGCAGTGAGATCCACTATGTGTGGGATCTGGTAGCGATCGGGCGTGGTAAACGTATCCAAGGTTCAATAGTCGCCGCAAGGACGCCAGTTCCCCATGACCTGCTTCGGGACCATGTGCAGAGGTGACGCCCATGTGCTGTTGGACAGTCTAACGATACCGAGATGAAGCATGTGGTCGGATTCAGCTCGTGCTGCACGTATTTTGTCAAGAGCAAGCCGTCTTGGTCGTGCGCTAACTGGCTGACCACGCGTGACTATGTGATGGGCGACCTATGTCGTGACTGGTGGAAGCTCTGCAGCTGGTCGTACCAATCGCGGGTATTCAGAGAGTAGGTTTGAATAACCTGATGGCACATCGTCCATTCGAAAAAGGGACTGATTATGGGGGCGTCCGTAAGAACGTCTTCAACCCCTAATTTATTACGGTCGTCTGAAGTCTGTGGCGACCAGCATCAACAAGCAATCCAAAATGCCGGAGGAAGTGGATACCGATAATTGCGAAGGGTACAGACGCAACCATGAAGACCCACTGAAAATCTCGGCGCAGATTGAGGTCCAAGTGCATCATGCGCTGATCGAATGACGCTATCGGAGAACCGTTGGCAGTCCGCAAATTGTACGCACGCTCTGAGTGCTTGTCGTTATTGGTCGCTGGAATGACGCTGACTTCTGCTCCCGTGTTGATGAGAAACGTGATGGAAGGACATCGATCCTTAACGTAAAACAGGCGCTTTGCTTGGTGCTTGACGGACAGGTTGGTCGTGCTAGTAAGCGGGTTATTCGATTTCATTTAAGCAGCTGGGTCGCGCCTAATCCAGGGAGAACAACATCGTCTAGCTCTTCCACCATATTGGCGGTGATACCAACACACTTTTTCGACGGATTCGGTAGTACTGACTAAGAACGTGCAGGGTAATGTTGCGCTTTCGTGCCGAAGGAGACGTACTCGGTGCACGCACAGACGAGCTGCAATGAACGGTAGCCAAAACGTGATCAGCATTTGACCGTGGCACCAGCTGCTTCGAAGTCTTCGTTGCTGCTATCCTGCTGCGAAGTAGCGCACTTTCTTCGTCATTAGGGTCAGATCCGTCTGACGACTGGGAGTAAATATAGGATTTGGTTTTCATCGGTGAGAATACGTCACCGGAGTTACTGGTCGTCTGCTGCGGAAAACGTTCGAATGCAGTGTCTGCCTTGGTAGCCAATTTTTCAGGGGTGTATCTATAAACATGGAGAGCATTACCGGCAATGGCTCTGGGAGACGTGCAAACCATAGTTCCTTTATCCCTTCTTCGCTCAAGAATAAGGGCCCTGTGATGCGCTGAAGTTCACGGAGCAATGCCGACGTCTTGCGACCTCCAAGCTTGAGACCATTGAGCTGTTCAAATCGAGCTCGTGGGCTGGACCGTAACTCTTTTAAAATCGCTTGCTTCATTGTTTCATACTTTGCCTCAGTCGATGGGCAGAGTAGAATGCCTCAACCAGTTTCACAACTGACGAAGGAAGGCGTGAGACTAGCTGAGGTACCTCGGACGGTCCGCCGTAATGCCCCTATTTTTCAGTTCGATCTCGAATATCTTAAACCAAACCTCTGACCTGCATTCCATGAAACTTGGAACAGCCAAAGTAAACATGGTTACGCTGTGAAACGAGTCAGGTGCCACTGTCGAAATGTGAGTCGAACAGGTTAAGGACGAAAAAAGCACAATAAAAGTAAGCAAAATTACGCAAGAAACAAATGAATACAGGTATATAATCTAGAAAAGAAACGAACTCACCAAAAATACAAACGAGAAAAAGAGTTGAATTCGCGCGTGCGAATCGGGGTCACCAATTTGTAGGACTAGTTAGTACTAGGCCGAGACAGTGAGCTAAATTAAGCGCGGATATCAAAAGGCAATTGGAGTCGGACACAGCGGACTGTATTCGATGAGCTACAATGGAGCTAGACGACAGCGAACAGGTGAGCGCGGGAACTTACAAGGTGGTCGAGTGTCGAGCCGGTTGTAAAAACGATTAAAACAAGAAAGAATAAAGTACACTCGGTTAACAAATAAATTGTACATGAAAGATAAGAGTTAGCTTTTGGGGCGCTACAGTGCTAAGTGTGTGGCGCTTTTGGGTGCTAGCGCACGACCCAGGTATGGATCTAACGGATAACTTCAGATAGTGGCGTACCATACGGATCGAGCTTTTCAGCTGAAATAACGTGGAATGCAGTGTTTGAATAAACACTTGAAACGAAATTTGAGAATTGTCAAATTTTCTTCGATCCAGGATATCTTGGGTCGATTAAAGTGGTACTGGCCAAAGCGTCTCTGCCCTGGTAGCACGTGTCCAGGTCCTGTCCAGATTATCCTCCTAACGTTCCTATGAAAGCATTACGCTAACCTGGACAGGATCTTATACCGTGAGACGGCTAAAAAGAGATTTTACCCCGTTTACGGCTTTGACCAATAGAAATCCACCACTAAGTGTGGCAATCCGGTAGGTCCAGAAACCTCGGTTGCCTATCATGGATATCCGGTTACGGACATCACACTTCTACGCACTTAGTACCTAAGGAAAACATTGACGGTTCGGACCCAAGGTTCACGCAGTACGTGTTGCCATAGTTGCTGGACGTGGGTACACACCTAGACGGCGTTTAAGGCTGTTGGTCATGAAGCGAAATGGAGCTAACCGCGCACTTGAGAACATCAGAAGGCCAAAGAACATGACAACCGGGGTATAAGAAGGCTTTATGTACATGGAGGTGTGTAGTACAACAATCCTTAGTAGCAAAAAGCGGCATTGTCAAGATGGTTAATCTGCTTCGGCGATGGACAATGTAGGAGGCTAAAGATATTCATAATGAAGCAGCGGACTCACCTCGTTCGCGCTGCATACTTTACTTTGGTCAACAGGCGGTCTCTCCTGCCGTGCAGAATGCAACCACGTTCTGCTTGGCCGTGTAATGTCAGTATCCGAGGCTGCATCACCCATGCAACGCCGAATGATGCCTTTGTAGTTTTTATGCATTACTGTATGTCAACCTACCTTGTACAAAGCCGTTCACATTGGTTCGCCTCAACGCAAACAAGCCACCTGCGCCTGAGTAGTAGATCTTCAAGGCAACTGCTCTTATCTTAGCCGCTCCATGGTATCCCTTACGACGAGTTGTACATTAGCACCGTGCACAGCACACAAATGGTTGACCTGAAAGCCTTTCAATAATGAGACGAACCTGTGACTCTTTTTGAAATCTGGGTCCTTCATCCGTTTATCATATCCTATAAGCTAAATGAGAGAGAGAAAGGGCAGACAAAGTCCCGGGGCAAGACGTTGGGACTGTCGTTGCAGCATCAGCAACATGGTTTCGGACATGCGGCGATGGCCGACCAGTTTTGATCGGATGAGGAATAATTCATCTAAAAATAAAGCTGAGTGCAACGCAACATGTCTGTGACGTCTTACCTTTAATCGCCTTCAGTACCTGTGGTTTCTCCAGATTGGATGGTGCAACATCAGTAATAACAGTCGGTGCGATTAATGTTTCATAGGGGCAGTAGGAATGCGCTACTTACGGTAGTTTGTTGATGGCTCTGGACGTGGTGGCTTAATACAACTAAAGAGAGAACTGGGAGCACGTGCGTAAGTTGCTCCAGCATTTCCTTTGTGTTTGGTGGGACGCGCGGCTTCTTCGTCATCGTAGCTGTAGCGGACGAGCCGTCGTCTATGTGGAAATAAAAAACCATACTCACATAGGACGCTTAGCTGGAAGACACATCGGAATGGTGTTGTCTGTCAAGTAGTTTGACAACGCTGTATCCTTGAAAAGCCATCTGTGCTGAAAAAGAAAGACGTCAACAGCTGGTGTATAACTGCGTGGCATTGGGTAAATTACAAGATAATCGTTAAAATGCTTAAATCCGTCCATATGCAATTGATAGTATACAGTGTCATCAGCCGTGAGCGAAAGAGCAGAATGCAAGCTATAAACCTCTCAGCAGACCCACGTGACCGTAAATGCCCGGTGCACATATTCGTATACGGGAGTTCTGTGGAGTTCGCATCAGCCTCCGGTAGTCCTTTGGCGAAAATCGCATCCACGGTTGCACAAGACCCAGCAGTAGAAAAAATGACGCTGGTACTTGAGATTTTGTAAAAAGCTTTCTCAAGCTATGGACCACCGCATAAGGGTCCTGTAATAATACGGGGATTTCCCGGTTTGTCTGTGTAAAATTCTAACTAAAATTATTTCATTGTACACCTTGGCAACCGGTGTGGTTTGTTGAACTGATTGCCGAGTTCAAATGCTTGACGTGCTCATCGCCATTTTTGCTTGGCGCTCGTTTCGGTTGCAACTCGCGACTGACCTGTGTGCTGTGCATGCTACTTTCCCCAAGCTGGAGCGTCCACGGTGTCGTTCTTTCATAACTAGATAACAGGGAATATTTTACTGCACCAACATAAGTTTCCCTGCGACTCGATCCGTCTTTTAGAATCACACTCTGAGCTCCCGGTACAGGCGACCCACTAAATTGGTGACCCCGACTCCGGAACCATCTCAGCGCCGGATATTTCAAACTTTTCTCCGGTGAGCTCGTTCCATTTATTTCTCACATTTTGCTGTCTATTTCTGCATACGGTAGCCTAAATTTTGCATCATCTTTTAGTCATGGATTCTGTAGACCCTAAGGTAGAGCCTCTGCTAGGCGTTGTATCTCTCTCCGTGCCACCTTTTTGGGACATGGATCCTCTTTTGTGGTTCGCTCTTCTTGAGGGTGAGTTTTACAACCACTGAATCACTTCCGACTACGCAAAGTATTGCAAGCTCCTGTCCTATCTCCCCAAGGAGATATCAATGCAGGTTCGTGACGTCATCATTTCTCAGACCGAAAACCGCTATAAGGCTCTCAAAGAGGCCACGATTAAGCGTGTTACGCCCTCTGAGAAAGTTCTCCTGCAACAGCATTTCAGGGATCTGCAGCTGGGTGACTAACTGCCCTCAACCCTGCTACGAGAGATGCAGAAACTCCTTGGTTCCTCAACCATGGACGAGATGTTACTTCGCGAACTATGCCTACAAAGCCTACCGGAAAACACGCAAGCGATTATCGCTACAGTGAGTTCCATTTTGCTCACTCAACTAGCAGATTTAGCAGATCGAGTTATTAAACGATCACAGCCACAAGCAGACGCCAGCAAGCTCAACGCCGTCGCTTCCCAGGGTTTGGCTTGAAGTCAACTATAGAAGCCCTCCAAACACAAGTTGCGACACTTAGTCGCCAAGTTCAACAGCTTACTATGAACCGCCGTCGTCATAGCTGCTCAAAATCGCCGTTCAAACGTTCTAAGTCTAGCAACAGGCAAGCTAGCTGTTGGTACCATCAGCGCTTTGGTACCGCAGCTCGTAAATTTGTCAAACCTCGCAACTTCGCCGAGAAGCAGGGAAACTTCTCGGCCGGTCCGTAACGGCGACGGACGCAACCGGCCAACACCAAAGTCGCCTCATCCGCGTTAGGGATTTAACTTCCGGCACCGAGTTTCTAGTCGACACTGGAGCCGAAGTTAACGTTATACCCCGTAGCCCAGAGGAGGTCGTCTCACCATCGCCGACCAAGCTGCGTGCCGCCAATGGCACACCAATCGCAACTTTCGGCGGAAAGCTGCTAACGCTCAATTTAGGCCTCCGACGAACCTTTCGCTGGCCTTTCATAATCGCTGCCGTGCCTTTCGCTATCATAGGCATAGGCTTTCTCCAACGTTTCGACCTCATCGTCGACGCTAAAAGGAAGAAGCTTATCGACCCTAGGACACAGCTCAGTGTTATCGGGACTAGCGCCAACGTGGCTGCTATCACTCCCATTCGTGTCCTACCTCAGGCTTCACAACCTTTTATAAAACTTTTCAACAAGCGTCCTAAACTCGTTCGCGTCCTGAACGACATGCCTCCTGTGACGTCAAAGGTCATGCATCAAACCTGCACTAAGGACCCACCTGTTTCGGCCCGCCCTCACAGACCAGCCCCGGACAAGCTCAAAGCTGCTAAGGCGGAATTCGAGTGAATGCTCGAACTGGGAATACTCCGCCCGTCCAAAGGTCCACGGGCATCAACATTACACGTGGTCCCGAAGAAATCCGGTGACTGGCGCCACTGTGTTGTCTACAGGGCACTTAACCAAGTTACTGTCCCGGATAAATACCCCATTCCGCACATGCACGACTTCACCTCAGCTCTAGCTGGTAAGACCATCTTTAGCAAACTCGACCTCGTTTGAGGCTACCATCAGATACCTGTCGCGCCAGATGACATTGCTAAAACAGCGATAATCACGCCATTCTGCCTATTCGAGTACCTCAGGATGCATTTCGGCCTCAGTAACGCCGCCAAAACTTTTCAGCGTTTCATTCATGAGGTAACGCGAGCACTCGAAGGCGTTTACCCTTATTTAGATGACACACTCCTCACGAGCACTTCTGACGAGGAGCATCTTCAAGATCTCGACGCGCTCTTCCAAAACTTGACGCAGCATGGGGTTACCGTCAACCCCGATAAATGCGAGCTTGGCCAAATTTCCATCTACTTTATTGGCCACCGCATATCTGCCTCTGGTATCGAAGAGTTGCCAGACGAAATCCAGGCACTGAACGATTATCCTGCTCCCAGTTCCTTCAAACAGTTACGCCGATTCCTTAGCCTGGTCAACTATTATAGACGCTTTATTCCTAACTGCGCGAGCATTGTTCAACCAATGACTAACTTTCTCCGCGGTAAACAACGATCGTTTCATTTTGCAGACGACGCTAGACTGTCTTTTGAGAAGCTCAAATACGCTATCTCCAACATAGCGCTTCTCACCCATCCAGACACGTCTGCACCACTCCCTGACAACTGATGCCTCCGACACTGCCGACGGTGCAGTTATTCAGCAACTCATCGACCATCGATGGATACCACTAAATTTCTTCTCGTAACGTTTACGACCTGCCGAATCGCGTTACAGCGCCCTCGGTAGGGAACTGTTAGCTATCTACCTAGGTATTACACATTTTCGTCACTAGCTCGAAGGTCGAAATTTTACAGTCTTCACTGAGCACAAGACATTGATCTACGCAATCAATGGCGCAACGGACAGGTATTCTTCGCGGGAAACTATACACCTAGACTACGTTTCTCAATTTACGACAGACCTATTGTTAGAACCCAAGGGGCAGGCGGTAACTTGTTTATTGCAAAAGGGACTTACACTAGGTGTGTTCGGTCATACTTTGAAGGCGTCCGCTCATCTGCGTGATTTCCATGGAGTGTTCCCCAACTGGTGCGTGCCTCTGTGTTCACTCCTGGTGCACATGGAACTGCAATCCTGATGTCATCTTTAACTTTGGGGAAGTCGGCAGGGCTCGCTGTAGTTGTGTCACCTTGTACCACACTATTATACCCGGCGAAGTAGTATCTACCTTTACTCCACCACACTCCTCCCCCTCCAAAGGATGCGCGTCAGCTGCCTTCCGTCGGAGTCTCTCTGACCGCCGGGGATGTTCACCGTACGAGCGAGTTTCCTCCTCCAATTCGTACCACTTCCTCAGCTCGCTGGCATTCACCCTCCGTGATTCACCTTGCCGAGCGATTGTATACACTGCGCCCCGCCGGTCGACTACCTCGTACGGTCCTTTCCCATTCGCTAGGAGTTTCCTCTCCCCTGGGCCGCAAGTGGGATAGCGTTGATGGTCCCTGTACTTCATTTCCTAACCAATCTGAAACTCGATATTCCTTCCACCTTTGTTGGTCTGGAACTTCGCCATCATCCGCGCCTGAGTCGCCTGTAGGTTGCGGTTGGCGGTCTTCCGGTTATTCCTTGTCTCCTCGGGAGATATACGGCAAGTTGGCCACATTCCAACCTCTAGGTCCACAGGTAGACTGTGATGGGAGTATACACTCGAACGAACGTGCGGTGCCAGCCCAGCAAGGAAGCCGTTAGGCTGCCGCAAGGAAAGGCGGCAGCTGATTGGACGTTCACACGTTTCTCGCATGCACGCTGATTGGCCAACAGTTGGACGCATTGGAGTGAGTTTGTTTGACTGAATCAAAGGAAAAATGTCATGCATTCACAAAGGTCGTTAATTATGGATCCAACTAGCTGTATATACCGATATGTTTCACTCGCCCTCTGCCTGCGTTTTCGCCTGGTCCTTTTGTTTGCAGAATATACGTTTTGTCCCTGAAGGACCGACTTTTACATGGTGTCAGAGAAGGAGAAGAACATTAGTACCACCCAGACGATGATTGGAGCTGCACCGGCTATTCAAATGCCTGCCCCGCTGAACATGGATGAACGCAGTTTGGCAAGCAACTGGCGTTTGTGGAAGAGCAAATGGATGGATTTCTGCACTTTATCGCGTCTGGACAAACAACCGATGGCGTACCGCTTGGCCATGTTTCGACACGCAGCAGGAGATGATGCGCGCCGCGTGCTAGAGACATTGTGTTACGACAAGAGCGAAGATGCCAACAATCTGGAGACAGTTCTTGAGAAGTTCAGTGAATACTGCGAAGGCCAAACAAACGAGACATTTCAACGCTACCTCTTCTTTTCGCGGAACAGGCGGCCAGGTGAATCCGTTGACACGTACGTCACTGAGCTAAAGATTTTGGCCCGATCCTGCAGTTTCTGTAAATGCATGGCGGACAGTCTCATACGGGACCGCATTGTTCTTGGGATCAATGACGAAGGTTTGACGAAGCGACTATTACGAAAGCGCAACCTATCTCTGCAGCAATGTATCGACATCTGTAACAGTGAGTCCTCCACTGCCTATCAGTTCCAGCAGATGACAATCACAGGTGATTCAGAGTTGTGCGCCGTTTCCAGGAGCAAAACTACGAGGGCCACGACCGCGCGACAGGAGCCCTGCAACTTCTGTGCAACACGACATCCGAGGAACCGCGAACAGTGTCCGGCGTGGGGCCGCATTTGTGTCAAATGTGGGAAGCGCAATCACTTCGCCCGCTGCTGTCAGTCGACAGATGTCAGTGCACTCGTTCCAGACAAATCAACAGAAGACACCGAACAATCGATTGGTAACGTGTCTCGGAAAGCGTCGCAGAAGTGTGTCTATGCAAGTCTTCTGATCGAGGGACGGTCTGTGCGATTCCAGTTAGACACAGGCGCGACGATCAATATTTTGCCCAGAAAGCACTGCCGCGGCGTGCAAATTCAATCGGATCAAGATTATTTGCGCATGTGGAATGGTTCCAGACTCAAGCCAAAGGGCTCAGCGACAATTGAAGTGGTCAATCCGAGAGACGGTGTTTCGCATCGTCTGCAGTTCGTGATCGTGGATGAGGATCTCACGCCGATTCTCGGCATTGATTCGATTTTATCTCTTGGCTTTGTCATTTTTAACCATGATCGTTTTGTGTACGCTTGTCAGAGTGAAGCCGATGTTAGTGACCTGTATCCGTCTGTGTTTAGCCCGGGTTTAGGGGAATTCGAGGGTACCGCTCACCTGTCGTTAGATCCTTTGGTACGCCCGATTGCGTTACCTGCTAGGAGAGTCCCATTTGCGCTACGTGACCGATTTTCCGCGGAATTGAACAAGCTGGTTATGCAGGGTGTGATTGCAAAGGTTGATGAGCCAACAGACTGGGTTAGCCAGGTCGCAATCATTACGAAGAAAAATGGCGAACTACGCGTATGTATAGACCCGAAGCCACTGAATGAGGCCCTGCGTAGAGAACATTATGCGCTACCGACGTTAGAAGATGTTTTACCACGTTTGACAAAAGCTAAGTTTTTCACGAAAGTAGACCTTTCTTCCGCATTCTGGCACGTTGTTCTAGACGACGAATCCAGTTTCCTCACCACATTTGCTACACCGTTCGGACGTTATCGTTGGCTGCGATTACCGTTTGGCCTGAAGGTGTCTAGCGAAATTTTCCAAAAGCGTTTGGTGCAAGCAATAGATGATTTAGATGGCGTAACCTGTGTGGCAGATGACGTTCTGATTTACGGTTCTACCGAAGAAGAGCATGACACTAAGCTACACCGGTTCCTGAGGCGTTGCGTGCAAAAGAACATCAAGCTAAAACGCGAGAAAGTAGAGCTGCGGAAAGAGGAGGTGATTTTCCATGGGCATGTGTTAACATCCGACGGAATCAGGGTTGACCCAGGGAAGATTAAGGCGATACAAGAGATGCCGTCCCCTAACGATGTGAAGGCAGTCCATCGCCTAAACGGTATGGTGAATTATTTAAGCCGGTTCCTACCAGGACTCGCTGATGTCATGACTCCGATTAGGCAGTTAACTCACAAAGGAGTAAATTGGAGCTGGGGGAAGGAACAGGATTTGGCTTTCGCAACCATTAAGAACCTTATCAGTAATGCGCCCGTACTCGGATATTACGATCCAGCACAACCATTGGAGGTACAGTGTGATAGTAGCCAGAGTGGAATAGGTGCTGTTCTGTTGCAGAACGGAAGACCTTTGGATTTCCGCAGTCGAGCACTCACAGAGGCCGAGAAGCGGTACGCACAGATCGAGAAAGAGATGCTGGCAGTGGTCTATGCCATGGAGCGTTTCAATGATTATACTTTTGGAAGAAAGACAACCGTGTACACTGATCATAAGCCGCTGGTGTCGATAGCCACTAAACCACTGAATAACGTTCCTCGCCGTCTGCAGCGTATGCTTATCCGGCTCCAAAAGTATGACATTGACATTGTGTACACACCTGGCACACAGATGTTCATCGCGGACACCCTGTCGAGAGCACATCCGCCAGTGGCCGAACATCATCTAGAAGAGATCGAGACAGTTAGCATGGTGCAGCATCTGGCAGTGACAGAAAACCGTTTGAAAGACATAAGGCGTTTCACGGAGGAAGACCAAACTTTTGCAGCTTTGCGAGACGTTATCCTCAATGGGTGGCCAGAAACAAAGAAGCAGCTCCCGAAGGAATTAACACCCTACTTCAATTTTCGGGACGAACTCACTGTCTGTGACGGTCTGTTGTTCAAGGGAAGTCGAATCCTAATCCCTTCTTCTCTCCGAAAGGAGATGCTGGAGCATGTCCATCGCGCTCACCTGGGTGCAAATTACACCATTAATCGAGCAAGAGAACTGATGTTCTGGCCAGGAATGACAGGTCAGATCAAGGATCATGTGTCTAACTGTGAGGCGTGCCGTTCACACGACATTCGGCAAACGAAGGAACCGATGATGCTGCATGATGTTCCGGACCGACCGTGGCAAAAGGTAGCAGTGGATCTATTCTGGGACAACGGAAAGGATTACTTACTCACGGTGGACTACTATAGTGATTACTTTGAAATCGATTTACTCACCACCACGACCACGGAGGCAGTAATCAACAAACTCAGATGTCAATTCGCACGGCACGGGATACCGGAGGAGCTAGTCTCGGACAACGGTCCCCAGTTCAGCAGCAGGGCATTCCAGGCTTTCGCAACCAAATGGGAATTCGCACACCGGCAAACCAGTCCCTATCACAGTCAATCAAATGGGAAGGCAGAGTCGGCAGTGAAGCAAGCCAAGCGACTATTAGCGAAGGCTAGAGATACTCGGGAGGACCCATACCTCATGCTACTGGAGAGTCGCAACACTCCTTCAACGGATATCGGCCTGAGCCCAGTGCAGCGCCTATACAGTCGAAGGACCAGAACTGTGATGCCTGCATCCGCAACACTTCTGCGCCCTGTCACGCCACAACTTGAGAAAGTACAGAACAGTTTGAAAAGGCGAATGGCTACTCAGAAACGGTACTACGACAACGGCGCACGGGAATTACCTGAGCTGACAGTGGGGGAAGAAGTATGGGTTGAACCAATTCCCGATGGACAGGAGCGGTGGAGAAAAGGAGTCGTGGCTGCGAAAGTCGGTGAAAGGTCATACGAAGTAAATGTTGGAGGGAAGAAGCTGAGAAGAAACCGAGTACAGCTGAGGAGATGTCCGAGGCGACAGCATGAATCAGGGAGAGAGCGTTATACTGCGTGCGGCAATGAGGCGACATCGGCAGATCCAACAAAGAGGACGCGGAGTGGTAAAGTGTATGGACTATTTAGCAAAGTACAGCAGCAAGAACATGAAAAAAGGGAGGATGTGATGGGAGTATACACTCGAACGAACGTGCGGTGCCAGCCCAGCAAGGAAGCCGTTAGGCTGCCGCAAGGAAAGGCGGCAGCTGATTGGACGTTCACACGTTTCTCGCATGCACGCTGATTGGCCAACAGTTGGACGCATTGGAGTGAGTTTGTTTGACTGAATCAAAGGAAAAATGTCATGCATTCACAAAGGTCGTTAATTATGGATCCAACTAGCTGTATATACCGATATGTTTCACTCGCCCTCTGCCTGCGTTTTCGCCTGGTCCTTTTGTTTGCAGAATATACGTTTTGTCCCTGAAGGACCGACTTTTTACATAGACGAGGTAGTCGCGTACATCAACTGGAATGGTGATTTCTTTTCTGTTGTTGCTCGATGGGCCAGCAACAGTAGTGGCAGCGCTTCCTCCAGGCTCCACCTTTTGCTGCTAGCCACTCCTTGATTGTTCTATTGTTACGTTCCGTCAGGCCATTTGTTTGCGGGTGGTATGGGGTGGTGCACAATTTCTTGATGCCAAGTTTCTCCAAACAGTTCCGGAATTCTTCGCTCTCGAAGCACGTCCCTTGGTCTGTTAATATGGCATTTGAGATTCCGTGAGCCGCTACCAAGTAAATAAATAAATAAATAAATATTTTATTCTCGACTATGCGAGGCACGCTCATGTAGGCATGATCAGATATGTACAACGGTACAAACATTATAATGCAATTGTAACAGTAACGCAGAAAATTGTTCATATATCCATGATTGGAACTGTACAATGTTGAAAATGCGAAACAATAAGTTGGCTGTCATGAGATACGGGACCTCAGCTAATAAGAGATTGAGAAACCTGAATGATCCACTGAAAGGTAATGGAAGGGCCCGCACACAAGGAAGGAAAAGGGCAACGTATGGTAGGATGTAAAACGACAACAGTATATACAGATGTAGAAGTCCCAGTGTAACGATCCTATGTAGAATTGTGACGCTAGTTGACCTGCCAGTGTAAAGTTATGGGCTGTGACTTTATTCGGTGGCGAGTCACATACGCCACGTTGCAGTGTTGTTAAACGGACATTTGTGGCTTTTTGTAGGGAGAACGCTTGCCAGGCGAAAACCCACCACGTGGTTCATGACAGCATGGGTAACGGTGCTAGCCCGTTGATCCGGGAATCCTGTCGCCTCAATGCATCGCGTGAAGTGCTCCGTCATCAATAAAATGTGCTGGTTACCACGCCTGGTCAATGGAAACGGCCCCATCACGTCGACCGACCAAAGTTCACCAATTCCGAGACCGGGATCGTCATCATTTGCTGCTGCATTCCTCGGCAATCCGTTTTCATGAGCTGACATTGTCTGCACGAAAGTACGCACTTCTCAACGTCCATTTTCATCCCCGGCCCATACGCGCGTTGTTTCAGCAGATCGTAGGTCCTGGAACAACCTGTGTGCGCCATCTTGTGACAAGAAACTACCAGATTCCGTCTGCGTTTCATTGAAATGACTGGCACCGAAGGATTGCTACCTTCTAGTATCCACATTAAGATACCTGCTTCGCTCACTTGCAGCTTCCCCAGGACTTATGCAAACGGTCCCAGCTGCTTGAGTAGGTTTTGTTGAAGTTTGTCTGACCAGCTAATCGCGCGGCGATCAACTTGCGCAGGAGTTTGTCGCTACGTTGCTCAGTTGCCAACCGTTCTGGATCCTGCCCACACAGTTTACCGTTAATATCGAAAGCTACGCTCGGCAGGTCATCATCATCTATCATGCGTGACAAGAAATCCGCCGTCTGATTTTCTCTCCCCGGCACGTGTTTTATCGTGAAATCATACTCTTGTAGGCGCAATGCCCATCTCGCCAGCTTTCCTCTGGGATTTTTGGCCGACTTAATCTACTCCAACGGTCTGTGGTCTGTTTCGACGTGAAATCGCTGACCCAGGAGATATGGCCGCCATTTATCTAACCCCCAGACAATTGCAAGACATTCTTTCTCTATGGTTGAGTAACAGCCTTCCGCAGGCGTCAAAGTTCGGCAGGCACACTCAATCGTCCCATGGTTTTGTTTCAACACCCCACCGATCCCGATATCACTGGCGTCAGTGGCTACCGTGAACACCTCACCAGCAATGGGCCATTTCAAGGTCAACTCCTGCCTTCCCATTTCCTGTAGAATCTGATCAAAGGCTCGTTGAGCTTCTAAATTCCAAGGAAATTTCTTATCTTGTTTCAACAGCTCGTACAAGGGTGAGGCCAAGGTGTTAAAATCCTTGACGAATTTGCTGTAGTACCTGGCGCGGCCCAGGAATGTACGGAGAGTGCTTTTCGAGGTGGGAACTGGGCTGCCTTGTAGCGTCATTATCTTCTCAGGTAGCGGTTTCAGTTCGCCTTGTCTCACTTTATGGCCCAGTAAGGTGACACAGGTCTTTCCGATCTGGGACTTTGGTCCAGTTATACGAAGTCCCGACTGCTGAATGTGTTTCAGAACTGCCGCGAGATGATGGATATGTTCCGCTTCTGATTGGCTATACACAACGATATCATCCCCGTACACAACCACGTTTTCCAATTCACTCAGCAATCGCAGCATTAGACGCCGGAAGGTAAACGGGGCTCCTGATAATCCAAAGGGCATCCTCTTAAACTGATACTGTTTCCCACCAACGGTAAAAGCCGTCTTATCTCGATCTACCTCGCTTATTGCCAGTTGCCAGTATCCTGATATCAAGTCCAGGACCGGAAATATCCTCGACTGCTGCAGCCGATCAAAAATGTCAGCAACTGATGGAACTGGAACGAAGCGAGTCAAGGAAATTTCATTCAGTCTTCGGAAGTCGACACAGAATCGGTACTTCCCATTCGTCTTTTTCACTAAGACCACAGGAGTGTTGTACGGGCCATGTGCCTCCTCAATCACGCCCGCGTCCAGCATTTCCTGCACTTGCCTGTTCACCTCAGCCTCCAGGTGGATTAGTATCCTTCGAGGTCCATGGGGCTGATACGTTTGGCGAGTTAGCGGGATGGTGTGCTCGATCCAATCGCAAAACCCATATTGGCTGCTGTCATCCGTAAACAAGGGTTGGTATTTGTTGATCAGCGACTGCAAAAATGGGCTCAAATGTAACAGAGCAACGACCGACCGCGAAGATCTCATTTCTCCACGATTAATGAGTGGTAGTGACCAGCATTCCATTAGCAACTTCCCACGCTTTAGATCAATGACAGCTTTATTGAGCTCCAAGAAATCTGCTCCCAATATGGTTGGTTTCGCATCTGGTGACAGGAGAAAGGAGTGTGTTCGCTTTCGTCCCCCGATTTCTACGGTGTGTTCGGCTATACCATCAATTCCCACTGAATGACCGCCAACCGCTCTTACGATCGTGCAGCACGACTGAAGCATTTCACCTCGCCGATGGTTGATTAGTGACACCGCGGCACCCGTATCGATCAGACACCTTTTCATCGTTCCGTCTACTTCCACCATTGCTTCAACCGCACTCCTGCTCAACGCTCCAAGTACACGATCCTCGATCCGAAAAGAAGAATAAGGTTTCACACGTTTATTCTTCACACGAGTAACACCACGCCTCTGCGCACACTGTCTCTTCCAGTGCCCCGGTTTCCCGCAGATGAAGCAACATCCCTTTGTGCGCACCCGATAACGCTGAACGCAAAGCCCATTGATGTCTTCCGTAAGCTGTTCTATCATCCGTTCCAGTTTGTCCATCCGTTCCACATTCTCATGAGGCTCTTCCTTCAGCGCAGCTAGTGGTGCGTCGCCCAGGTCTCGAGTAACTTGCGCCAACTCCTCCAATTGCATCTTCCGAGTAGCATTCGCACTCCGAACGAGCTCCGCGGTTGGCTATGGGAGGCCAGCCAAAAGCTGATCCACCAGCAACTGCGTCTTTGACGGCTTATCCAACCCCGGCAAGGCTAGGTCCAAAAAGCTACTGAGGTGCTCCGCAAACACGAGGGGATCCATCCCAGCAACAAGCCGCGACGCCTTGAACCGTTGTATCGCCTCCTGGCGGTCCGCTGGCGAGTCCAGGCCAGAGAACAAAGCTTCCTTCGCGGCGGTCCACTCAAACGTGACCGGACCTCAGATCGCCGCCTCCAGAACCGCTTGCGCCCTGTCCCTGAGGAGTGTCAGCAAGGCCGCCATAATCGTCCGGTCCGTCTTCAGCACTACCGCCTATGCCACCTCCTCGAAATCCTCCAAAAATACCTTCCAATCCCCGTCTTCAAATGGTCCCGGACAGAGAATCTTCAAGACTTGCGAGGTAACGGCAACAAATGTCAGAACCCAAGGGGCAGGCGGTAACTTGATTATTGCAAAAGGGACTTACACTAGGTGTGTTCGGTCATACTTTGGAGGCGTCCGCTCATCCGCGTGATTTCCATGGTGTGTTCCCCAACTGGTGCGTGCCTCTGTGATCACTCCTCAAGCACATGGAACTGCAAACCTTATGTCATCTTTAACTTTGGAGAGGTCGGCAGGGCTCGCTGTAGTTGTGTCACTTTGCACCACATAATTACACCCGCCGAAGCATAATCTACCTTTAATCAACCACAGTAAGACATGTCTCAGGTGTTCTCCATCTCATCGCGGATGCGCTTTCACGCATTCAGCAGATCAGCTAATCGCCTGAAACCAACATTGAGCTTGCCGCTATGGCTGCTGCCCAACAAGCTGATCCGGACATAGATAAACTACGACGCAACACCTTGTTGAAACTACACGAAGTTCCACTAGCTTCATCTGAGGGGACCATTCTTTGTGACGTCTCACAATCTTCTTCCCGACCCGTAGTTCCTACCTCAATGCGTCGACTAGTTTTCAACGCTCTACACAACCTGTCTCATTCCGGCATACGTGCTTCACAGAAGCTCGTAACGGAACGCTTCGTATGGCCCAACGTCAACCGTGATGTCCGCCTTTGGGCACGCGCATGCTTAGAGTGTCAGCGCACCAAGGTATGCGGACACAACAAAAGCCCACTTGGCGCCTTTCCCACTCCTGACTCTCGTTTTGTACACGTTCATGTCGACCTGGTCGGACTTTTGCCCTCATGCATAGGCTAGGTGTGTCTCCTCACTTGTGTCGACCGATTCACCCGTTGGCCAGAGGCGATTCCGATAGTCAACTGCTCACATGAGACAGTTGCGCAAGCTTTCCTAGAACGCTGCGTAGCTCAATTCGGTTGCCCAAGCGTAGTCATCACTGACAGAGGATCGCACTTTGACGGATCCTTCAGCAAGTTGCTCAACGTTCTTGGTTGCCAACACAACCGAACCAACGCACACGATTCCGCAGCTAACGGGATAGTAGAAAGGTTCCGCCGTCAATTCAAAGCCTCACTCTGTGCCCAATCTAGCACATCCTGGCGCGAAGCACTTCCGCTCGTTCTCTTAAGCATACGAAACACGGTTAAAGCGGATTTGCACGCCACACCATCGTCGCTAGTCTTTGGATGCACACAACGCTCACCTGGTGAACTCGCCTCATCAAAAGCGCTAACAACCTTCGACTATGGCGACTACGCAGCTCGCCTATCTCATCACATGCGACAGCTTCAGCCTGTGCAACCCAGAGCGCAAGGCTTGCATACCAACGTGGACGAACGCCTAAATACTTGCACGCACGTGTTCGTTCGCACTGAGAGCGTACGCGGACCACTTCAACCTCCTTATTCTGGTCCGTACCGTGTCGTACGCAGAAGCGACAAAACGTTTACCATTGACTACAATGGTAAGACGGAGACGATCAACGTCGATCGACTCAAGCCAGCAGTCCTCGACAAGTCTGACTCTTCGGTGCAACAAGCACTTCGCAGCCTGTGCCATCACAGCTCGCACCGCAACCTCAGACGAGTCAGTCCGCTCCAGCAGAACCGACAACCTCAACCGACAGCACTCGTACTCGCCCTACTATCAATCGACGCAGTAGGCAGCTCAAACCTCCAGTTCGTTTTTCGGACTTCGTTAGCACCCATTATTTTACATAGAAGGTGCCTTTGAATTTTTCTATTCTTGCCAAACGTTTTTGAAAATCCACAAAATGATCAAAACGTTTTGAAACTACCAAAAGAGAGCAAAACCTATTGAAAACCCAAACACAGGTCGGCACGTTTTTTGCTTTGCACTCTTGTGTATTGCTATGCACCTATGCTGCTTTTTCATTTTGGTTTCCATATACACCGCCGGTTGGTTGCACCGTCGGTTTCACTTTCCGCTGGATCCCCGCAAGTAATCTGAAAATGGGACGAACTTCCTGCTCAACCGCATACGTGAACTTTACTAACTGCCCCCCACAAACAGTCTATTTTACCGTTTCGACACAGTAGGGAGGACACCGGTGGGAGCCCGCTGGGGTCCGATTGTATGGTTCTCCCCCAGCAGCTGCATCAGGTTTCACAACCTAGTCTCGCAGAAGGCTGGTCCGCAACGGACAGTCCTCACGTAGATAGAAGGACTGCTTACACAGTCCCTTCTGGGAGAGGGCTATGTAGTAGTCAAGAGATTCCCGGGTTTGCCGGTGTAAAACTCTAACTAAAATTATTTCATTGTACACCTAGGCAACCGGTGTGGTTTGTTGAACTGATAGCTGAGCTTGAATGCTTGACTTGCTCATCGCGATTTTTGCTTGGCGCTCGTTTCGGTTGCAACTCGCAACTGCCCTGTGTGCTGTGCATGCTACTTTCCCCTAGCTAGAGCGTCCACGGTGTCGTTCTTTTATAGCTAGATAACAGGGAATCTTTTACTGTACCAATAAAAGTTTCCCTGTTATCTAGCTATAAAAGAACGACACCGTGGACGCTCTAGCTAGGGGAACGGAGCAAGCACAGCACACAGGGCAGTTGCGAGTTGCAACCGAAACGAGCGCCAAGCAAAAATGGCGATGAGCAAGTCAAGCATTCAAGCTCAGCTATCAGTTCAACAAACCACACCGGTTGCCTAGGTGTACAATGAAATAATTTTAGTTAGAATTTTACACCGGCAAACCCGGGAATCTCTTGACTACTACATAGCCCTCTCCCAGAAGGGACTGTGTAAGCAGTCCTTCGATCTACGTGAGGACTGTCCGTCGCGGACCAGCCTTCTGCGAGACTAGGTTGTGAAACCTGATGCAGCTGCTGGGGGAGAACCATACAATCGGACCCCAGCGGGCTCCCACCCGAGTCCTCCCTACTGTGTCGAAACGGTAAAATAGACTGTTTGTGGGGTCAGTTAGTAAAGTTCACGTATGCGGTTGAGCAGGAAGTTCGTCCCATTTTCAGTTTACTTGCGGGGATCCAGCGGAAAGTGAAACCGACGGTGCAACCAACCGGCGTTGTATATGGAAAGCAAAATGAAAAAGCAGCATAGGTGCATAGCAATACACAAGAGTGCAAAGCAAAAAACGTGCGTACCTGTTTTGGGTTTTCAATAGGTTTTGCTCTCTTTTGGTAGTTTCAAAAAGTTTTGATCATTTTGTGGATTTTCAAAAACGTTTGGCAAGAATAGAAAAATTCAAAGGCACCTTCTATGTAAAATAATGGGTGCTAACGAAGTCCGAAAATCGAACTGGAGGTTTGAGCTGCCTACTGCGTCGATTGATAGTAGGGCGAGTACGAGTGCTGTCGGTTGAGGTTGTCGGTTCTGCTGGAGCGGACTGACTCGTCTGAGGTTGCGGTGCGAGCTGTGATGGCACAGGCTGCGAAGTGCTTGTTGCACCGAAGAGTCAGACTTGTCGAGGAATGCTGGCTTGAGTCGATCGACGTTGATCGTCTCAGCCTTACCATTGTAGTCAATGGTAAACGTTTTGTCGCTTCTGCGTACGACACGGTACGGACCAGAATAAGGAGGTTGAAGTGGTCCGCGTACGCTCGCAGTGCGAATGAACACGTGCGTGCAAGTATTTAGGCGTTCGTCCACGTTGGTATGCAAGCCTTGCGCTCTGGGTTGCACAGGCTGAAGCTGTCGCATGTGATGAGATAGGCGAGCTGCGTAGTCGCCATAGTCGAAGGTTGTTAGCGCTTTTGGTGAGACGAGTTCACCAGGTAAGCGTTGTGTGCATCCAAAGACTAGCGACGATGGTGTGGCGTGCAAATCCGCTTTAACCGTGTTTCGTATGCTTAAGAGAACGAGCGGAAGTGCTTCGTGCCAGGATGTGCTAGATTGGGCACAGAGTGAGGCTTTGAATTGACGGCGGAACCTTTCTACTATCCCATTAGCTGCGGAATCGTGTGCGTTGGTTCCGTTGTGTTGGCAACCAAGAACGTTGAGCAATTTGCTGAAGGATCCGTCAAAGTGCGATCCTCTGTCAGTGATGACTACGCTTGGGCAACCGAATTGAGCTACGCAGCGTTCTAGGAAAGCTTGCGCAACTGTCTCATGTGAGCAGTTGACTATCGGAATCGCCTCTGGCCAACGGGTGAATCGGTCGACACAAGTGAGGAGACACACCTAGTCTTTGCATGAGGGCAACAGTCCGACCAGGTCGACATGAACGTGTACAAAACGAGAGTCAGGAGTGGGAGAGGCGCCAAGTGGGCTTTTCGTGTGTCCGCATACCTTGGTGCGCTGACACTATAAGCATGCGCGTGCCCAAAGGCGGACATCACGGTTGACGTTGGGCCATACGAAGCGTTCCGCTACGAGCTTCTGTGAAGCACGTATGCCGGAATGAGACAGGTTGTGTAGAGCGTTGAAAACTAGTCGACGCATTGAGGTAGGAACTACGGGTCGGGGAGAAGATTGTGAGACGTCACAAAGAATGGTCCCCTCAGATGAAGCTAGTGGAACTTCGTGTAGTTTCAACAAGGTGTTGCGTCGTAGTTTATCTATGTCGGGATCAGCTTGTTGGGCAGCAGCCATAGCGGCAAGCTCAATGTTGGTTTCAGGCGATAAGCTGATCTGCTGAATGCGTGAAAGCGCATCCGCGACGAGATGGAGAACACCTGAGACATGTCATACTGTGGTTGATTAAAGGTAGATAATGCTTCGCCGGGTATAATTGTGTGGTGCAAGGTGACACAACTACAGCGAGCCCTGCCGACTTCCCTAAAGTTGAAGATGACATCAGGATTGCAGTTCCATGTGCTTGAGGAGTGATCACAGAGGCACGCACCAGTTGGGGAACACTCCATGGAAATCACGCAGATGAGCGGACGCCTCCAAAGTATGACCGAACACACCTAGTGTAAGTCCCTTTTGCAATAATCAAGTTACCGCCTGCCCCTTGGGTTCTGACATTTGTTGCCGTTACCTCGCAAGTCTTGAAGATTCTCTGTCCGGGACCATTTGAAGACGGGGATTGGAAGGTATTTTTGGAGGATTTCGAGGAGGTGGCATAGGCGGTAGTACTGAAGACGGACCGGACGAATATGGCGGCCCTGCTGACACTCCTCAAGGGCAGGGCGCAAGCGGTTCTGGAGGCGGCGATTAGAGGTCCGGTCAAGTTTGAGTGGACCGCCGCGAAGGAAGCTTTGTTCTCTGGCCTGGACACACCAGCGGACCGCCAGGAGGCGATACAACGGTTCAAGGCGTCGCGGCTTGTTGCTGGGATGGATCCCCTCGTGTTTGCGGTGCACCTCAGGAGCTTGTTGGACCTCGCCTTGCCGGGGTTGGATAAGCCGTCAAAGACGCAGTTGCTGGTGGATCAGTTTTTGGCTGGCCTCCCATAGCCAACCGCGGAGCTCGTTCGGAGTGCGAATGCTACTCGGAAGATGCAATTGGAGGAGTTGGCGCAAGTTACTCGAGACCTGGGCGACGCACCACTAGCTGCGCTGAAGGAAGAGCCTCATGAGAATGTGGAACGGATGGACAAACTGGAACGGATGATAGAACAGCTTACGGAAGACATCAATGGGCTTTGCGTTCAGCGTTATCGGGTGCGCACAAAGGGATGTTGCTTCATCTGCGGGAAACCGGGGCACTGGAAGAGACAATGTCCGCAGAGGCGTGGTGTTACTCGTGTGACGAATAAACGTGTGAAACCTTATTCTTCTTTTCGGATCAAGGATCGTGTACTTGGGGCGTTGAGCAGGAGTGCGGTTGAAGCAATGGTGGAAGTAGACGGAACGATGGAAAGGTGTCTGATCGATACGGGTGCCGCGGTGTCACTAATCAACCATCGGCGAAGTGAAATGCTTCAGTCGTGCTGCACGATCGTAAGAGCGGTTGGCGGTCATTCAGTGGGAATTGATGGTATAGCCGAACACACCGTAGAAATCGGGGGACGAAAGCGAACACACTCCTTTCTCGTGTCACCAGATGCGAAACCAACCATATTGGGAGCAGATTTCCTGGTGCTCAATAAAGCTGTCATTGATCTAAAGCGTGGGAAGTTGCTAATGGAATGCTGGTCACTACCACTCATTAATCGTGGAGAAATGAGATCTTCGCGGTCGGTCGTTGCTGTGTTACATTTGAGCCCATTTTTGCAGTCGCTGATCAACAAATACCAACCCTTGTTTACGGATGACAGCAGCCAATATGGGTTTTGCGATTGGATCGAGCACACCATCCCGCTAACTCGCCAACCGTATCAGCCCCATGGACCTCGAAGGATACTAATCCACCTGGAGGCTGAGGTGAACAGGCAAGTGCAGGAAATGCTGGACGCGGGCGTGATTGAGGAGGCACATGGCCCGTACAACACTCCTGTGGTCTTAGTGAAAAAGACGAATGGGAAGTACCGATTCTGTGTCGACTTCCGAAGACTGAATGAAATTTCCTTGACTCGCTTCGTTCCAGTTCCATCAGTTGCTGACATTTTTGATCGGCTGCAGCAGTCGAGGATATTCCCGGTCCTGGACTTGATATCAGGATACTGGCAACTGGCAATAAGCGAGGTAGATCGAGATAAGACGGCTTTTACCGTTGGTGGGAAACAGTATCAGTTTAAGAGGATGCCCTTTGGATTATCAGGAGCCCCGTTTACCTTCCGGCGTCTAATGCTGCGATTGCTGAGTGAATTGGAAAACGTGGTTGTGTACGGGGATGATATCGTTGTGTATAGCCAATCAGAAGCGGAACATATCCATCATCTCGCGGCAGTTCTGGAACACATTCAGCAGTCGGGACTTCGTATAACTGGACCAAAGTCCCAGATCGGAAAGACCTGTGTCACCTTACTGGGCCATAAAGTGAGACAAGGCGAACTGAAACCGCTACCTGAGAAGATAATGACGCTACAAGGCAGCCCAGTTCCCACCTCGAAAAGCACTCTCCGTACATTCCTGGGCCGCGCCGGGTACTACAGCAAATTCGTCAAGGATTTTAACACCTTGGCCTCACCCTTGTACGAGCTGTATAAACAAGATAAGAAATTCCCTTGGAATGCAGAAGCTCAACGAGCCTTTGATCAGATTCTACAGGAAATGGGAAGGCAGGAGTTGACCTTGAAATGGCCCATTGCTGGTGAGGTGTTCACGGTAGCCACTGACGCCAGCGATATCGGGATCGGTGGGGTGTTGAAACAAAACCATGGGACGATTGAGTGTGCCTGCCGAACTTTGACGCCTGCGGAAGGCTGTTACTCAACCATAGAGAAAGAATGTCTTGCAATTGTCTGGGGGTTAGATAAATGGCGGCCATATCTCCTGGGTCAGCGATTTCACGTCGAAACAGACCACAGACCGTTGGAGTGGATTAAGTCGGCCAAAAATCCCAGAGGAAAGCTGGCGAGATGGGCATTGCGCCTACAAGAGTATGATTTCACGATAAAACACGTGCCGGGGAGAGAAAATCAGACGGCGGATTTCTTGTCACGCATGATAGATGATGATGACCTGCCGAGCGTAGCTTTCGATATTAACGGTATACTGTGTGGCCAGGATCCAGAACGGTTGGCAACTGAGCAACGTAGCGACAAACTCCTGCGCAAGTTGATCGCCGCGCGATTAGCTGGTCAGACAAACTTCAACAAAACCTACTCAAGCAGCTGGGACCGTTTGCATAAGTCCTGGGGAAGCTGCAAGTGAGCGAAGCAGGTATCTTAATGTGGATACCAGAAGGTAGCAATCCTTCGGTGCCAGTCATTTCAATGAAACGCAGACGGAATCTGGTAGTTTCTTGTCACAAGATGGCGCACACAGGTTGTTCCAGGACCTACGATCTGCTGAAACAACGCGCGTATGGGCCGGGGATGAAAATGGACGTTGAGAAGTGCGTACTTTCGTGCAGACAATGTCAGCTCATGAAAACGGATTGCCGAGGAATGCAGCAGCAAACGATGACGATCCCGGTCTCGGAAATTGGTGAACTTTGGTCGGTCGACGTGATGGGGCCGTTTCCATTGACCAGGCGTGGTAACCAGCACATTTTATTGATGACGGAGCACTTCACGCGATGCATTGAGGCGACAGGATTCCCGGATCAACGGGCTAGCACCGTTACCCATGCTGTCATGAACCACTTGGTAGCGGCTCACGGAATCTCAAATGCCATATTAACAGACCAAGGGACGTGCTTCGAGAGCGAAGAATTCCGGAACTGTTTGGAGAAACTTGGCATCAAGAAATTGTGCACCACCCCATACCACCCGCAAACAAATGGCCTGACGGAACGTAACAATAGAACAATCAAGGAGTGGCTAGCAGCAAAAGGTGGAGCCTGGGAGGAAGCGCTGCCACTACTGTTGCTGGCCCATCGAGCAACCAAACAGGATCCCACAAAGAAATCACCATTCCAGTTGATGTACGGTCGACTACCTCGTCTATGTAAAAAGTCGGTCTTTCAGGAACAAAACGTATATTCTGCAAACAAAAGGACCAGGCGAAAACGCAGGCAGAGGGCGAGTGAAACATATCGGTATATGCAGCTAGTTGGATTCATAATTAACGACCTTTTTGAATGCATGACAATTTTCCTTTGATTCAGTCAAACAAACTCACTCCAATGCGTCCAACTGTTGGCCATTCAGCGTGCATGCGAGAAACGTGTGAACGTCCAATCAGCTGCCGCCTTTCCTTGCGGTAGCCTAACGGCTTCCTTGCTGGGCTGGCACCGCACGTTCGTTCGAGTGTATACTCCCATCACATCCTCCCTTTTTTATGTTCTTGCTGCTGTACTTTGCTAAATAGTCCATACGCTTTACCACTCCGCGTCCTCTTTGTTGGATCTGCCGATGTCGCCTCATTGCCGCACGCAGTATAACGCTCTCCCTGATTCATGCTGCCGCCTCGGACATCTCCTCAGCTGTACTCGGTTTCTTCTCAGCTTCTTCCCTCCAACATTTACTTCGTATGACCTTTCACCGACTTTCGCAGCCACGACTCCTTTGCTCCACCGCTCCTGTCCATTGGGAATTGGTTCAACCCATACTTCTTCCCCCACTGTCAGCTCAGGTAATTCCCGTGCGCCGTTGTCGTAGTACCGTTTCTGAGTAGCCATTTGCCTTTTCAAACTGTTCTGTACTTTCTCAAGTTGTGACGTGACAGGGCGCAGAAGTGTTGCGGATGCAGGCATTACAGTTCTGGTCCTTCGACTGTATAGGCGCTGCACTGGGCTCAGGCCGATATCCGTTGAAGGAGTGTTGCGACTCTCCAGTAGCATGAGGTATGGGTCCTTTCGAGTATCTATAGCCTTCGCTAATAGTCTCTTGGCTTGCTTCACTGCCGACTCTGCCTTCCCATTTGATTGACCGTGATAGGGACTGGTTTGCCAGTGTGCGAATTCCCATTTGGTTGCAAAAGCCTGGAATGCCCTGCTGCTGAACTGGGGACCGTTGTCCGAGACTAGCTCCTCCGGTATCCCGTGCCGTGCGAATTGACATCTGAGCTTGTTGATTACTGCCTCCGTGGTCGTGGTGGTGCTTAAATCGATAGCAAAGTAATCACTATTATAGTAGTCCACCGTGAGTAAGTAATCCTTTCCGTTGTCCCAGAATAGCTCCACTGCTACCTTTTGCCACGGTTGGTCCGGAACATCATGCAGCATCATCGGTTCCTTCGTTTGCCGAATGTCTTGTGAACGGCACGCCTCACAGCTAGACACATGATCCTTGATCTGACCTGTCATGCCTGGCCAGAACATCAGTTCTTTTGCTCGATTAATGGTGTAATTTGCACCCAGGTGAGCGCGATGGACATGCTCCAGCATCTCCTTTCGGAGAGAAGAATGGATTAGGATTCGACTTCCCTTGAACAATAGACCATCACAGACAGTGAGTTCGTCCCGAAAATAGAAGTAGGGTGTTAATTCCTTCGGGAGCTGCTTCTTTGTTTCTGACCACCCATTTAGGATAACGTCTCGCAAGGCTGCAAAAGTTTGGTTTTCCTCCGTGAAACGCCTTATGTCTTTCAAACGGTTGTCTGTCACTGCCAGATGCTGCACCATGCTAATTGTCTCGATCTCTTCTAGATGATGTTCGGCCACTGGCGGATGTGCTCTCGACAGGGTGTCCGCGATGAACATCTGTGTGCCAGGTGTGTACACAATGTCAATGTCATACTTTTGAAGCCGGATAAGCATACGCTGCAGACGGCGAGGAACGTTATTCAGTGGTTTAGTGGCTGTCAACACCAGCGGCTTATGAGCAGTGGACACGGTTGTCTTTCTTCCAAAAGTTTAATCATTGAAACACACCATGGCATAGACCACGGACAGCATCTCTTTCTGGATCTGTGCGTACCGCTTCTCGGCCTCTGTGAGTGCTCGACTGCGGAAATCCAAAGGTCTTCCGTTCTGCAACAGAACAGCATCTGTTCCACTCTGGCTACTATCACACTGTACTTCCAATGGTTGTGCTGGATCGTAATATCCGAGTACGGGCGCATTACTGATAAGGTTCTTAATGGTTGCGAAAGCCAAATCCTGTTCCTTCCCCCAGCTCCAATTTATTCCTTTTTGAGTTAACTGCCTAATCGGAGTCATGAAATCAGCGAGTTCTGGTAGGAACCGGCTTAAACAATTCATCATACCGTGTAGGCGATGGACTGCCTTCACATCGTTAGGGGACGGCATCTCTTGTATCCCCTTAATCTTCCCTGGGTCAACCCTGATTCCGTCGGATGTTAACACATGCCCATGGAAAATCACCTCCTCTTTCCGCAGCTCTACTTTCTCGCGTTTTAGCTTGATGTTCTTTTGCACGCAACGCCTCAGGAACCGGTGTAGCTTAGTGTCATGCTCTTCTTCGGTAGAACCGTAAATCAGAACGTCATCTGCCACACAGGTTACGCCATCTAAATCATCTACTGCTTGCACCAAACGCTTTTGGAAAATTTCGCTAGACACCTTCAGGCCAAACGGTAATCGCAACCAACGATAACGTCCGAACGGTGTAGCAAATGTGGTGAGGAAACTGGATTCGTCGTCTGGAACAACGTGCCAGAATGCGGAAGAAAGTATACTTGCGTGAAAAACTTAGCTTTTGTCAAACGTGGTAAAACATCTTCTAACGTCGATAGCGCATAATGTTCTCTAAGCAGGGTCTCATTCAGTGGCTTCGGGTCTATACATACGCGTAGATCACCATTTTTCTTCGTAATGATTGCGACCTGGCTAACCCAGTCTGTTGGCTCATCAACCTTTGCAATCACACCCTGCATAACCAGCTTGTTCAATTCTGCGGAAAATCGGTCACGTAGCGCAATTGGGACTCTCCTCGCAGGTAACGCAATCGGGCGTACCAAAGGATCTAACGACAGGTGAGCGGTACCCTCGAATTCCCCTAAACCCGGGCTAAACACAGACGGATACAGGTCACTAACATCGGCTTCACACTGACAAGCATACACAAAACGATCATGGTTAAAAATGACAAAGCCAAGAGATAAAATGGAATAAATGCCGAGAATTGGCGTGAGATCCTCATCCACGATAACGGACTGCAGACGATGCAAAACACCGTCTCTTGGATTGACCACTTCAATTGTCGCTAAGCTCTTTGGCTTGAGTCTGGAACCATCCCACATGCGCAAATGACCTTGATCCGATTGAATTTGCACGCCGCGGCAGTGCTTTCTGGGCAAAATATTGATGGTCGCGCCTGTGTCTAACTGGAATCGCACAGACCGTCCCTCGATCAGAAGACTTGCATAGACACACTTCTGCGACGCTTTCCGAGACACGTTACCAATCGATTGCTCGGTATCTTCTGCTGATTTGTCTGGAACGAGTGCACTGACATCTGTCGACTGACAGCAGCGGGCGAAGTGATTGCGCTTCCCACATTTGACACAAATGCGGCCCCACGCCGGACACTGTTCGCGGTTCCTCGGATGTCGTGTTGCACTGAAGTTGCTGGGCTCCTGTCGCGCGGTCGCGGCCCTCGTAGTTTTGCTCCTGGAAACGGCGCACAACTCTGATTCACCTGTGGTTGTCATCTGCTGGAACTGATAGGCAGTGGAGGACTCACTGTTACATGTGTCGATACATTGCTGCAGAGATAGGTCGCACTTTCGTAATAGTCGCTTCGTCAAACCTTCGTCACTGATCCCAAGAACAATGCGGTCCCGTATGAGACTGTTCGGCATGCATTTACAGAAACTGCAGGATCTGGCCAAAATCTTTAGCTCAGGGACGTACGTGTCAACGGATTCACCTGGCCGCCTGTTCCTCGAAAAGAAGAGGTAGCGTTGAAATGTCTCTTTTGTTTGGCCTTCGCAGTATTCACTGAACTTCTCAAGAACTGTCTCCAGATTGTTGGCATCTTCGCTCTTGTCGTAACACAATGTCTCTAGCAAGCGGCGCGCATCATCACCTGCTGCGTGTCGAACCATGGCCAAGCGGTACGCTATCGGTTGTTTGTCCGGACGCGATAAAGTGCAGAAATCCATCTATTTGCTCTTCCACAAACGCCAGTTGCTTGCCAAACTGATTTCATCCAAGTTCAGCGGGGCAGTCATTTGAATAGCCGGTGCAGCTCCAATCATCGTCTGGGTGATACTAATGTTCTTCTTCTTCTCTGACACCATGTAAACAGTCGGTCCTTCAGGGAAAGAACGCATATTCTGCAAACAAAAGGACCAGGCGAAAACGCAGGCAGAGGGCGAGTGAAACATATCTGTATATACAGCTAGTTGGATTCATAATTAACGACCTTTTTGAATGCATGACAATTTTCCTTTGATTCAGTCAAACAAACTCACTCCAATGCGTCCAACTGTTGGCCAATCAGCGTGCATGCGAGAAACGTGTGAACGTCCAATCAGCTGCCGCCTTTCCTTGCGGCAGCCTAACAGCTTCCTTGCTGGGCTGGCACCGCACGTTCGTTCGAGTGTATACTCCCATCACAGTCTACCTGTGGACCTAGAGGTTGGAATGTGGCCAACTTGCCGTATATCTCCCGAGGAGACAAGGAATAACCGGAAGACCGCCAACCGCAACCTACAGGCGACTCAGGCGCGGATGATGGCGAAGTTCCAGGCCAGCAAAGGTGGAAGGAGTATCGAGTTTCAGATTGGTTAGGAATTGAAGTACACGGACCATCAACGCTATCCCACTTGCGGCCCAGGGGAGAGGAAACTCCTAGCGAAGGGGAAAGGACCTTACGAGGTAGTAGACCGGCGAGGCCCAGTGTATACAATCACTCGGCAAGGTGAATCACGGAGGGTGAATGGCAGCGAGCTGAGGAAGTGGTACGAATTGGAGGAGGAAACACGCTCGTACGGTGAACATCCCCGGCGGTCAGAGACTCCGACGGAAGGCAGCTGACGCGCATCCTTTGGAGGGGGAGGAGTGTGGTGGAGTAAATGTAGATACTACTTCGCCGGGTATAATAGTGTGGTACAAGGTGACACAACTACAGCGAGCCCTGCCGACTTCCCCAAAGTTAAAGACGACATCAGGATTACAGTTCCATGTGCTTGAGGAGTGAACACATAGGTACGCACCAGTTGGGGTACACTCCATGGAAAGCACGCAGATGAGCGGACGCCTTCAAAGTATGACCGAATACACCTAGTGTAAGTCCCTTTTGCAATAATCAAGTTACCGCCTGCCCCTTGGGTTCTAACAATACGTCTGTCGTAAATTGAGAAACGTAGCCTAGGTGTATAGTTTCCCGCGAAGAATACCTGTCCGTTGCGCCATTGATTGCGTAGAGCAATGTCTTGTGCTCAGTGAAAACTTTAAATTTTCACCTTCGAACTAGTGACGAAAATGTAAAATACCTAGGGAGATAGCTAACAGTTCCCTACCGAGGGCGCTGTAACGCGATTCGGCAGGTCGGAAACGTTACGAGAAGAAACCTAGCGGTATCCATCGATGGTCGATGAGTTGCTGAATAACTGCACCATCGGCAGTGTCGGAGGCATCAGTTGTCAGGGAGTGGTGCAGACGTGTCTGGATGGATGAGAAGCGCTATGTTGGAGATAGCGTATTTGAGCTTCTCAAAAGACAGTCTAGCGTCGTCTGCAAAATGAAACGATCGTTGTTTACCGCGGAGAAAGTTAGTCATTGGGTGAACAATGCTCGCGCAGTTAGGAATAAAGCGTCTATAATAGTTGACCAGGCTAAGGCATCGGCGTAACTGTTTGAAGGAACTGGGAGCAGGATAATCGTTCAGTGCCTGGATTTTGTCTGGCAACTCTTCGATACCAGAGGCAGATATGCGGTGGCCAATAAAGTAGATGGAACTTTGGCCAAGCTCGCATTTATCGGGGTTGACGGTAACCCCATGCTGCGTCAAGTTTTGGAAAAGCGCGTCGAGATGTTGAAGATGCTCCTCGTCAGAAGTGCTCGTGAGGAGTGCGTCATCTAAATAAGGGTAAACGCCTTCGAGTCCTCGCGTTACCTCATGAATGAAACGCTGAAAAGTTTTGGCGGCGTTACTGAGGCCGAAATGCATCCTGAGGTACTCGAATAGGCGGAATGGCGTGATTATCGCCGTTTTAGCAATGTCATCTGGCGCGACAGGTATCTGATGGTAGCCTCAAACTAGGCCGAGTTTGCTAAAGATGGTCTTACCAGCTAGAGCTGAGGTGAAGTCGTGCATGTGCGGAATGGGGTATTTATCCGGGACAGTAACTTGGTTAAGTGCCCTGTAGAAAACACAGTGGCGCCAGTCACCGGATTTCTTCGGGTCCATGTGTAATGTTGATGCCCGTGGACCTTTGGACGGGCGGATTATTCCCAGTTCGAGCATTCACTGGAATTCCGCCTTAGCAGCTTTGAGCTTGTCCGGGGCTGGTCTGTGAGGGCGGGCCGAAACAGGTGGGTCCTTAGTGCAGATGCGATGCATGACGTTTCACGTCACAGGAGGCATGTCGTTCAGGACGCGAACGAGTTTAGGATGCTTGTTGAAAAGTTTTATAAAATGTTGTGAAGCCTGAGGTAGGACACGAACGGGAGTGATAGCAGCCACGTTGGCGCTAGTCCCGATAACACTGAGCTGTGTCCTAGGGTCGATAAGCTTCTTCCTTTTAGCGTCGACGATGAGGTCGAAACGTTGGAGAAAGCCTATGCCTATGATAGCGAAAGGCGCGGCAGCGATTATGAAAGGCCAGCGAAAGGTTCGTCGGAGGCCTAAATTGAGCGTTAGCAGCTTTCCGCCGAAAGTTGCGATTGGTGTGCCATAGGCGGCACGCAGCTTGGTCGGCGATGGTGAGACGACCTCCTCTGGGCTACGGGGTATAACGTTAACTTCGGCTCCAGTGTCGACTAGAAACTCGGTGCCGGAAGTTAAATCCCTAACGCGGATGAGGCGAGCTTGGTGTTGGCCGGTTGCGTCCGTCGCCGTTACGGACCGGCCGAGAAGTTTCCCTGCTTCTCGGCGAAGTTGCGAGGTTTGACACATTTACGAGCTGCGGTACCAAAGCGCTGATGGTGCCAACAGCTAGCTTGCCTGTTGCTAGACTTAGAACGTTTGAACGGCGATTTTGAGCAGCTATGACGACGGCGGTTCATAGTAAGCTGTTGAACTTGGCGATTAAGTGTCGCAACTTGTGTTTGGAGGGCTTCTATAGTTGACTTCAAGCCAAGCCCTGGGAAGCGACGGCGTTGAGCTTGCTGGCGTCTGCTTGTGGCTGTGATCGTTCAATAACTCGATCTGCTAAATCTGCTAGTTGAGTGAGCGAAATGGAACTCACTGTAGCGATAATCGCTTGCGTGTTTTCCGGTAGACTTTGTAAGCATAGTTCGCGAAGTAATGTCTCGTCCATGGTTGAGGAACCAAAAAGTTGCTGCATCTCTCGTAGCAGGGTTGAGGGCAGTTAGTCGCCCAGCTGCAGATCCCTGAAATGCTGTTGCAGGAGAACTTTCTCAGATGGCGTAACACGCTTAGTCGTGGCCTCTTTGAGAGCCTCATAGCGGTTTTCGGTCTAAGAAATGATGACGTCACGAACCTGCATTGATATCTCCTTGGGGAGATAGGACAGGAGCTTGCAATACTTTGCGTAGTCGGAAGTGATTCAGTGGTTGTAAAACTCACCCTCAAAAAGAGCGAACCACAAAAGAGGATCCATGTCCCAAAAAGGTGGCACGGAGAGAGATACAACGCCTAGCAGAGGCTCTACCTTAGGGTCTACAGAATCCATGACTAAAAGATGATGCAAAATTTAGGCTACCGTATGCAGAACTAGACAGCTAAATATGAGAAATAAATGGAACGAGCTCACCGGAGAAAAGTTTGAAATATCCGGCGCTGAGATGGTTCCGGAGTCGGGGTCACCAATTTAGTGCGTCGCCTGTACCGGGAGCTCAGAGTGTGATTCTAAAAGACGGATCGAGTCGCAGGGAAACTTTTGTTGGTGCAGTAAAAGATTCCCTGTTATCTAGTTATGAAAGAAGGACACCGTGGACGCTCCAGCTTGGGGAAAGTAGCATGCACAGCACACAGGTCAGTCGCGAGTTGCAACCGAAACGAGCGCCAAGCAAAAATGGCGATGAGCACGTCAAGCATTCGAACTCAGCAATCAGTTCAACAAACCACACCGGTTGCCAAGGTGTACGATGAAATAATTTTAGTTAGAATTTTACACAAACAAACCGGGAAACCTCCGTACTGTTACAGGACCCCGATGCAGTGGTCCATAGCTTGAGAATGCTTTTTACAAAATCTCAAGTACCAGCGTCATTTTTTCTACTGCTGGGTCTTGTGCAACCGTGGATGCGATTTTCGCCAAAGGACTACCGGAGGCTGATGCGAACTCCACGGAACTCCCGTATACGGATATGTGCACCGGGCACTTGCGGTCACGTGGGTCTGCTGAGAGGTTTATAGCTTGCATTCTGCTCTTTCGCTCGCGGCTGATGACACTGTATACTATCAATTGCATATAGACGGATTTAAGCATTCTAACGATTATCTTGTAAGTTACCCAATGCCACGCAGTTATACACCAGCTGTTGACGTCTTTCTTTTTCAGCACAGATGGCTTTTCAGGGATACAGCGTTGTCAAACTACTTAACAGACAACACCATTCCGCTGTGTCTTCCAGCTAAGCGTCCTATGTGAGTATGGTTTTTTATTTCCACATAGACGACGGCTCGTCCGCTACAGCTACGATGACGAAGAAGCCGCGCGTCCCACCAAACCCAAAAGACATGCTGGAGCAACTTACGCACGTGCTCCCAGTTCTCTCTTTAGTTGTATTAATCCACCACGTCCAGAGCCATCAACAAACAACCGTAAGTAGCGCATTTCTGCTGCCCCTATGAAACAGTAATCGCACCGACTGTTATTGCTGATGTTGCACCATCCAATCTGGAGAAACCACAGGTACTGAAGGCGATTAAAGGTAAGACGTCACAGACGTGTTGCATTGCACTCAGCTTTATTTTTAGATGAATTATTCCTCATTCGATCAAAACTGGTCGGCCATCGCCGCTTGTCCGAAACCATGTTGCTGATGCTGCAACGACAGTCCCAACGTCTTGCCCCGGGACTTTGTCTGCCATTTCTCTCTCTCATTGAGCTTATAGGCTATGATGAACGGATGAAGGACCCAGAGTTCAAAAAGAGAGTCACAAGTTCGTCTCATTATTGAAAGGCTTTCAGGTCAACCATTTGTGTGCTGTGCACGGTGCTAATGTGCAACTCGTCGTAAGGGATACCATGGAGCGGCTAAGATAAGAGCAGTTGCCGTGAAGATCTACTACTCAGGCGCAGGTGGCTTGTTTGTGTTGAGGCGAACCAATGTGAACGGCTTTGTGCAAGGTAGGTTGACATACAGTAATGCATAAAAACTACAAAGGCATCATTCGGCGTTGCATGGGTGATGCAGCCTCGGATACTGACATTACACTGCCCATCAGAACATGGTTGCATTCTGCACGGCACGAGAGACGGCCTGTTGAGCAAAGTAAAGTATGCAGCGCGAACGAGGTGAGTCCGCTGCTTCATTATGAATATCTTTAGCCTCCTACATTGTCCATCGCCGAAGCAGATTAACCATCTTGACAATGCCGCTTTTTCTACTAAGGATTGTTGTACTACACACCTCCATGTACATAAAGCCTTCTTATACCCCAGTTGTCATGTTCTTTGGCCTTGTGATGTTCTCAAGTGCGCGGTAAGCTCCGTTTCGCTTCATGACCAACAGCCTTAAACGCCGCCTAGGTGTGTTCCCACGTCCAGCAACTATGGCAACACGTACTGCGTGAACCTTGGGTCCGAACCGTCAATGTTTTCCTTAGGTACTAAGTGCGTAGAAGTGTGATGTCCGTAACCGGATATCCATGATAGGCAACCGAGGTTTCTGGACCTACCGGATTGCCACACTTAGTGGTGGATTTCTATTGGTCAAAGCCGTTAACCGGGTAAACTTTCTTTTTAGCCGTCTCACGGTATAAAATCCTGTCCAGGTTAGCGTAATGCTCTCATAGGAACGTTAGGAGGATAATCTGGACAGGACCTGGACACGTGCTACCAGGGCAGAGACGCTTTGGCCAGTACCACTTTAATCGACCCAAGATATCCTGGATCGAAGAAAATTTGACAATTCTCAAATTTCGTTTCAAGTGTTTATTCAAACACTGCATTCCACGTTATTTCAGCTGAAAAGCTCGATCAGTATGGTACGCCACTATCTGAAGTTATCCGTTAGATCCATACCTGGGTCGTGCGCTAGCACCCAAAAGCGCCACACACTTAGCACTGTAGCGCCCCAAAAGCTAACTCTTATCTTTCATGTACAATTTATTTGTTAACCGATTGTACTTTATTCTTTCTTGTTTTAATCGTTTTTACAACCGGCTCGACACTCGACCACCTTGTAAGTTCCCGCGCTCACGTGTTCGCTCTCGTCTAGCTCCATTGTAGCGCATCGAATACAGTCCGCTGTGTCCGACTCCAATTGCCTTTTGATATCCGCGCTTAATTTAGCTCACTGTCTCGGACTAGTACTAACTAGTCCTACAAATTGGTGACCCCGATTCGCACGCGCGAATTCAACTCTTTTTCTCGTTTGTATTTTTTGGTGAGTTCGTTCCTTTTTCTAGATTATATACCTGTATTCATTTGTTTCTTGCGTTATTTTGCTTACTTTTATCGTGCTTTTGTTCGTCCTTAACCTGTTCGACTCACATTTCGAGAGTGGCACCTGACTCGTTTCACAGCGTAGCCATGCTTACTTTGGCTGTTCCAAGTTTCATGGAATGCAGGCCAGAGGTTTGGTTTAAGATATTCGAGATCGAACTGAAAAATAGGGGCATTACGGCGGACCGTCCGAGGTACCTCAGCTAGTCTCACGCCTTCCTTCGTCAGTTGTGAAACTGGTTGAGGCATTCTACTCTGCCCATCGACTGAGGCAAAGTATGAAACGATGAAGCAAGCGATTTTAAAAGCGTTACAGTCCAGCCCACGAGCTCTATTTGAACAGCTCAATGGTCTCAAGCTTGGAGGTCGCAAGACGTTGGCATTGCTCCGCGAACTTCAGCGCATCACAGGGCCCTTATTCTTGAGCGAAGAAGGGATAAAGGAGCTATGGTTTGCACGTCTCCCAGAGCCATTGCCGATAATGCTCTCCATGTTTATTAATACACCCCTGAAAAAATTGGCTACCAAGGCAGACACTGCGTTCGAACGTTTTCCGCAGCAGACGACCAGTAGCTCTGGTGACGTATTCTCACCGATGAAAACCAAATCCTATATTTACTCCCAGTGGTCAGACGGATCTGACCCTAATGACGAAGAAAGTGTGCTACTTCGCAGCAGGATAGCAGCAACGAAGACTTCGAAGCAGCGGGTGCCACGGTCAAATGCTGACCACGTTTTGGCTACCATTCATTGCAGCTCGTCTGTGCGTGCACCGAGTACGTCTCCTTCGGCACGAAAGCGCAACATTACCCTGCACGTTCTTAGTCAGTACTACCGAATCCATAGAAAAAGTGTGTTGGTATCACCGCCAATATGGTGGAAGAGCTAGACGATGTTGTTCTCTCTGGATTAGGCGCGACCCAGCTGCTTCAGGGAAATCGAATAACCCGCTTACTAGCACGACCAACCTGTCCGTCAAGCACCAAGCAAAGCGCCTGTTTTCCGTTAAGGATGGATGTCCTTCCATCACGTTTCTCATCGACACGGGAGCAGAAGTCAGCGTCATTCCAGCGACCGCTAACGACAAGCACTCAGAGCGTGCGTACAATTTGCGGACTGCCAACGGTTCTCCGATAGCGTCATTCGATCAGCGCATGATGCACATGGACCTCAATCTGCGCCGAGCTTTTCAGTGGGTCTTCCTGGTTGCGTCTGTACCCTTCGCAATTATCGGTATCGACTTCCTCCGGCATTTTGGCTTGCTTGTTGATGCTGGTCGCCACAGACTTCAGACGACCGTAATAAATTAGGGGTTGAAGACGTTCTTACGGACGCCCCCATAATCAGTCCCTTTTTCGAATGGACGATGTACCATCAGGTTATTAAAACCTACTCTCTGAATACCAGCGATTGGTACGACCAGCTGCAGAGCTTCCACCAGTCACGACATAGGTCGCCCACCACATAGTCACGCGTGGTCAGCCAGTTAGCGCACGACCAAGACGGCTTTCTCTTGACAAAATACGTGCAGCACGAGCTGAATCCGACCACATGCTTCATCTCGGTATCGTTAGACCGTCCAACAGCCCATGGGCGTCACCTCTGCACATGGTCCCGAAGCAGGCCATGGGGAACTGGCGTCCTTGCGGCGACTATCGAACCTTGGATACGTTTACCACGCCCGATCGCTACCCGATCCCACACATAGTGGATCCCACCGCAAGTCTGGCGAGTAAAAATACCCTCAACAAAATCGACTCGGTACGCGCATACAACCAAAGTGCGGTAGCCTAAGCGGACATCGCTAAAACTGCCATGACGACTCCATTTGGTTTGTTCGCGTTTCTGCGCATGCCATTTGGCCTGAAGAACGCCGCGCAACCATTTCAGCGCTTCATCTACCAAGTTTGTTGCGGTGTAGACTTTGCTTACGCGTATCTCGAAGACATTTCAATCGCAAGCTCTTTACGAGAAGAGCCCATACGCCACGTACGAACACTTTTAGATCGTTTATCTCAACACTGGGTGACGAGCAACGCGGAAAAGTGTTCGTTTTGTGTCGACTCCGTAAACTTCCTCGGCCATCGTATCTCATCTGCAGGCGTCGTGCTACTGCAGGATAACATTCAAGCCATCATCGACTACCCCGAGCCTCACGCTTTCAAACAGCTCAGGCGTTTTGATGGCCTTGTTAACTTTTACCGACGATTTATACCCAACTGCGCCTCGCTGATGCAACCCCTCACGGACCTTCTCCGAGGGAAACTCAAGAAGTTCGAATTTCCTGCCGCAGCACGCGCTGCTTTTAAGTCGCTGGAAGAGGCTATCGCCAACATAGCTTCTATAGCGCATCACAATCCGGCCGCCCCACTGTCCTTCAATACTGCCGCCTCAGACGTGGCAGTCGGCGCTGTTTTGCAGCAACGAGTAGCCGACACGTGGCAGCCCTTAGCGTTTTTCTGCAAACGCCTACGATCTACTGAATCTTGCTACAGCACGTTTGGTAGAAAAGTACTGGCCGTATATTTAGCGATACGTCATTTTCGACACGTCCTAGAAGGCAGCTCCTTTGTCATCTTCATCGACCACAAACCCCTGACTTACGTACTCGGCCCGACTACCGACATATACTCTCCTAGAGAGTCGCGCCACCTTGACTATATCGCTCAGTTTACGACCAATATACGGCATGTCTCGTGTGTGCACCACGCCGTCGCCGATGCACTTACCCGCATCCAAGCTATCTCCGCTGACGCCGGCACTGCCATCAACTTGGCAGCCATGGCCACGGCACCACTCAACGATCCTAAGGTTGAACCATCACGCTGGTATCCTTTATTGGACATACGACCCGTTCCGCTGACATTATCAGACGGAACTATACTCTGTGCTTTATCTCTGGGCACGCCGCGCCCAGTCGTCTCACGCCGGTTTCGGCAGACCGTGTTCGAACGTTACACGGCTTGTCTCATCCAGGCGTTCGTGCATCGGTTAAACTCGTAACCGCACGATTTGTTTGGCGCAATGTTAATCAGGACGTCCGTACTTGGGCAGCTGCTTGCCTTCCGTGTCAACGTACCAAGGTGCACAATCACACGAGAAGCCCACTAGGCACGTTTCCCAAGCCAGACGCACGTTTTCATCACGTGCACGTGTACCTAGCAGGTCCTCTGCCGCCTTCGAAACGCTATGTGTATCTGCTGACCTGTGTCAATCGATTCACTAGGTGGCCGGAAGCCATTCTTATACCTAACCGCTTTGCGAAAACAGTAGCGAAAGCTTTTCTGGAGCGCTGGGTAGCTCAATACAGCTGTCCCGCCATCGGGACCGCCGATCGAGAGTCACATTTCTCGTCAACTTTTGCCACGTTGCTTAAGGATTTAGGCTGTGGCCACGTCCAGACGACGGCGTATCATCAGGCCGCTAACGGTATGGCAGAGCGTTTTCACCGCCAGTTGAAGGCAGCGCTACGTGCGTACGCATATCCTTCATGGTCTGAAACGCTGCCCCTCGTTCTCCTATGCTTAAGAAACACGGTTAAAACCGATTTCGATGCCACTCCAGCGCAGCTAGTCTACATTTGCACGCTGCCGATGCCCGGACAGCTGGTAGCACCAGCTCCATGTACTTTCACTTTTGACTATGGAAGTTACACTGATCGATTGGCTCACCAGATGCGTGAGCTAAGTCCACCCGCACCTCGATTGCGGAAGGCACCTGTGTACGTGCCCGAGAAGCTGTCTACGTGTTCACACGTCCTTCTTTGCGCAGACGGTGTGCAACAGCTTCTTCAGTCGCCTTACATAAGACCTTTCAATGTGCTACATCGTGCGAGTATGGCTTACACTATTTACCGCGGTGGTCGACGCAAAGTCGTCACCATCGACCGTCTAAAACCCGCCTTTATGGAAGAAATGACCTCGCCTGCTTCGTCTAGTAGTGTTTCGTGCGACGTCACAAAACCCCGCACCGTCTTTCAGCATCCGAGTGCGGTTCAACCAGACCACGATCTCGGTCTACAAGCTTCAGCCATCCCCACATTTCCCGAATCTAGTCCGTCGCCTCCCACGACCAGTCGCCCTGGTCTGGAGATACGTAAGCCCGTTCGTTTCTCCAACTGTGTATAGTGTAAATATTGTTGGCTTTGTATATATTGTATATATTTGCCCCAATTTTGGTCGATTAACCTTTTGAAAACAAACAAAAATATCAAAAACATCCAAAAAGGCTTTTTCGAAAAGTATTCAAAAAGCAAAAATTTAAACTCGCAGCTCATTGGTTTGTTCTTTTTGGCGGTTTCTGCGCGTGTTTTTCTATTTTCTCGTCTCTACATGCCTCGAACCCTCCCCTTCGATCGACTGGCCCACATGAGGAATGTTTTCGAGGACCCTGGCGCGAACACTGGTCGCTTCTCCGCGCGAAGCGTGCCGCTTCTCCACGGGCCGAGTGTCGCTTCTTCGCAGGACGAGCGTCGTTTCTCCGTGGGACGCGGTTCCTTTTGGCGAGGGGCGGGGTGCGGCGTGGAGAGAGACCACTCCCAAACGCACCGTTTGGCAGCAGCGGAGGTTGATGTCAAGTCGGCCTTTTGCTGGGCTAGCCAGTTTTTATAGTCCGACAAGCCCGCTCCAAAGGCTGGCCGAAATGCACCCTGCCCTGCAATCAATAAATAACAAATCAGAAACGGCACAGCGGACTCCGACTCTCGGCGGACCCCCCATTTTCACGAACGCTTCCTCAGTTTTACTTGGCACGATTTTGCCTTCCGAACCTTGATTCAACAGAGCTTTTCGAAATCAAAGGCACTCTATGTTCAGCCTTCTAGGAGGGGAGCTCTGTAGCGTCCAAAAAGATAACTCGTATCTTTCATACACAATTTATTTGTTGACTGATTGTACGTTATTCCTTCTTGTTTTAATCGTTCTTACAGCCGGCTCGATACTCGATCACCTTGTAAGTTCCCCCGCTCACGTGTCCGCTCTCGTCTCGCTTCATTGTAGCTCATTGAATACAGTCCGCTGTGTCCGACTCCAATTGCCTTTTGATATCCGCGCTTAATTTCGCGTACTGTCTCGGACTAGTGTTAACTAGTCCTACAGCACTCACCTACGGACAATGATACCTGTACCAACGATACGAAGTCTAATCTAAGAACGTCGTATGAAAACTAAACTAGAAATTCCGAACCAATGACCCTAGAGTTAACGCAGGTTCTGAGCAGAAGAATAAAACGAAGTATCCCGTAAGCGTGGTGCTATTAGACACATTTAATACAGTATGTGACTTACTAATAGGTTTTGCAAAAGTAGTTTTAGAGGACAAAAATTGTACAGCGTGCGGATCGACCTTTTAACAAGAAGCGATTAAAGTGTTGTCGTGACGGATGCCTGGTAAAGTCAGGATAAACATGCGCATGTAGTTGCTATGTTGCATAGTCATGTAAACCGTAAGGGCAAGTTTAGGTTAAGTTCAATGTACCATATGGTTAAGGAATGAGGACAGTGTATGGTATGTTTATATGAGTTATTTAGTTTGTACATTTTGGCGCGTTTCGTGTCGTTCGCCATGCAGGATGATGGGAAGGACTAATTTCCGTATTGGCGGGAAAGGGTTTCGCTTCCATTGACCTCGGTGACCTCCACGATAGTTTGAGGGACTGCATAGTACATTCTTAATTCTGGTGATATTATGGTATGGGCAATAAAAGATAATAGTATATGGATTTGCTTCCTGAAAACGGCTATGGTAACTTAAAGTGATGACTACAGGTGCAGTTGAAGGTCAATGCGTAATTGAAAGCAGGCAACTGGTAAATACAAGTAAAGTGTGAACGGATGTTTTATGGAGCAAATAAATGTTAATGCAATTGATCCATATATGTAAAGGTTATGCTTGCACGAAGCAACTGGTAAAATTAACTTACTTCCATGGATAAGGGGTATTCATATTTCTTGTCTGATTAGTGTATGTGTTGTATTGTTTGAAATCAAACTGAAAGAGACGGCGCTTGTTATCCAAAGTTGTAGAATCGGCAATGCAAAAACAGAGGAATCCATAATTACATTGGAGGGGTAATTTGATTTGGGCAGGCATGGATGTCAATAAAAAGCTGTAGGGTGCAATAAGAGGAAATTTGCGGAAGTGTTGGAGGGGATGGGGAATAGTAATGAAGGATGGCAACGTGAATGATTATTGAAAGCTGTACGTAATGCATTAAGTTCAAGTTCAAGTTCAAGTGGGGCTGTAACGATAGGATGAATCCCGTAAGTGTTCCTTCTTGTGGGGGTCGTCGATCCAGAAGTTGATAAGGGTGCTCGGACTCCTTGATGGGTCTAAAAGGCAAACACCCAAAAAACACCCTGGTCCACCAACTTAATGCCCACGTTCCTTATATTAGCTGCCCCAGCTGTCATTTAGGTGAAGTAAGAGAGGAAGAAAAATCGAAGGTAAAGAGTAAGGGAACTCAGTTAAAAGAAGAGCATAATACCAATGGCGAGGAAAGTAAAGAAAACAGAATCGAAGTATGAAGATGGGAATTAGTCGGGAAAAAGGAAAGGTTTCGTGTTGCCACCCAACAGCGTCAAGTTACAGCGCAAGCCCATCAAACGTAGCTTCCTTGAAAGCATATTCTAGAAGCAGGTTCCAGCGCTCGATGACTCGACGTGATAACAGGGTCTCCGCTCTAACTCTATCGGACCACGGTTTGTCCAGCTTCATACAATGCCCGCGGAGACAAGATACTCTAGCAGAACTAAATAGCAGGGACAAATCAGGGCCAACCTTCCCAGTCAAAATACGGTAGGTTAGGATTGGGTCCCCACTAATCCTTCGATAGTGCACTGACTTCATCCCCAAACTAAATAGGCGTTCGGGGTACGTTTGTCCTCGTACTCCCTTGACCAACCTAGTACCGACACGCAACACACTTTCTAGTGCCATTTTGGCCCCGACAAGGCATGGTGCACAGGCCTAGACGCAATATTCTAGGTGGGGTCGCGCAAAGGCTGAGAAGAGTTTCACAAACCCATCAGCGGTTAGTGCCCCCTAAAGAACGATGGATAAACCACAAAACCTGGAACCCTTTACTAGCCGCCTTCTTCCAGTTGCCTCCAGATTGTTGTGTGGAACAGTAGTCGACACCTAGATCAACCTGATGAGTCACGTAAGGAAGCTCACTCCCATCGAGCACATATCCTGTGGAGAAAGCAGACGCTCCGATACGCAGCACTGAAGACGTTGCGCGGTTTATGGACAGCAACCACAAGACAGACCATTCCCAGAATCAATCCACAGCCCATTAAAGAGCCACAGGACCTCTAGGGATATCAACAATATTCCAGAGCTTTGGGTCACCAGAAAATAAGAGCGACGGTATCTCAAGCTCTTCCGGCAAGTCATTCACGAAGACTGAGAAAAGCAGCGGACTTAGGACAGAGCCTTGCGGATTGCCGCTAAGTACAGCTTGTCGAAACGAAAGACTCCTTCCCATAAGAATACACTGTTCCCGTCCATCCAGAATAGCTGACACCCACTGGAGAGCGGGCCCAGATATTCCATACGGCCTCAACTTCAGTGAGAGTCGCGAATGGGGGACAGTGTCAAACGCCTTGGCGAAGTCAAGAAACACCACATCCACCGCAAGTCCACTGTCTACGGCTGCAGCCCAACACTCCCGAGCCACCAGCAAGTTCGTCTGACACGAAAATCCTTTGCGAAGACCATGTTGCTTGACGCTAAGGAGGTTACACATATTTAAATTGTTCTCCACTATATCTCGTACTTATTTTTCAAGTAACTTAACGACCACGCTAGTCAAGCTGACAGGTCTGTAATTAGCCGGTAGGTCTTTGTCACTGCACTTGAAAATCTGGCAGACAACAGCCTCCTTCCATTCGGTTGGTAAGATACAACTGTTGAGTGACTTCTGAAACACACAAGTTAGAGGTCCACTGAGTTTCACTGGCAATTCGTGCAACAATTTTGGATGAACAGAATCTGGCCCGGAAGCCTTACTTGGGTTTACCTCTCTTAGCAACCGGAGAACTTGGGACACAGTTACAGGAATTTCAATGAAATATACCGTGCTAATAGGTAATGCTGGTAGCTGGGAGTTAGCATTTATAAGATAAGTGTGTTTGTAAATTTAAGGACATGTACTTGAGTTGATACAAGTAGGTAAATGTAAAAGGATTGCAAATTCCAAATATAAATCCATATGTATTTATATATATGTGTATATATATAGGTATAGCAAAACCTAGACATTTATTGAAATGGTTTGGTTACTGTAATGCTTTGAAGTTACATGTACATATACATATATATACCTAAGCCGGATGTGATATTTATGTATGCAGATGTACGAGATATATAGTATATCTACATAAATATGCATATATATTTAACTCACCCGGCATATATATATATATGTAAATGGGTACATACGCATAGGTATGTTACTAGAGTCGCTATGCTGCGGGGGATGTTGTACTTATGTTTTTCTTCACCGTGGTTGCTGGAATGCCACCGATACCTAACGTAGGTGGTTTTATGGTGGATAAATGGTCGTATATGTAACATTTTGGGGCGAGAGTTTAAGTGTTTGGAAGGATAGCGTTCACGTAACACACAGTGATGGTGGAGACATTGTTGAACTTTTTCCTTTGGAATAAATAATCTGGATAATTTAATGGCGGTTTCAAGTAAGCGCGTTTTGTGCGCTGAGTAACTTACCACCTATGCGATTTAAAGGTGGAGGTATATCGGCATAGCGGGAAGCCTGGACATTTGCATGTTACCTTATAATTTCAATATTAACTAAAGAAATAACTTGTGCATTCTCGAGTAAGCGAGGCACGCCTGCGCAGGCATGATCATATTAAGGGTACAAAATGTTATCGGTTAATGTGCAAGGGAACAGTGAGATCTTTGCATATGTTTATATATTAACGTACGTAAGTTTGCAAGTAGGCAGGTTTAGCTTTGTTTATGGGATTGGTAAATGTTTCCTGTCGTTTTGCTTGAATGTGTTTGAAGGCATCGCCAGCGCTAAATGGATGCTTGCTATCCTGGACTTGAAGCGATTTTCCGGATAAGCAAGGGGTGACTGTAGTTAGCGGCAAGTCGCAACCGCCACGTCACAGTGTTGTTAACTGAACTTTTGTGGCGTCTTATAGGGAGAACTCTTGCCAGGCGAAAACCCACCACGTCTTGGAGCGCTGCCGCCGAGCTATTTGCTGGAAGGGGGTAAACCCGAACCACCCACCTGGCACCACGAGAAGGTTGTTCGGCTAGCCAGCCTGTTCGTCACGCCCTGCATATGCATGTTGATGATGATTGTGCACGTCTATGCAGCGATACCTCGTCGAATATGGCTACACGGGTCTGTAGCTTTCGGTTGTTTCGGGCTGTGTGTATGCCCTGCTGTCCTAGAAAAGCTGGTATGACGCTCGCATATACAAAGCCTTGCAACGACTGTGGTTCAGCTAATGGCCGTCTGGGTATGTTATCTGGAAAACAACGTGATGGTGTTCCTATGTGTATAGTTTATCCCTCTTTTTACGTAGACCGTTTTCCCACTCACCTTTCACCGTGTCATACATCCTCGGATTTCACACTGTGTTGGCGTTGCGTGTTTGGTACTCCGAGTGCGTACACTATAAACCACGCATGCGTGGTTTATACTCACTGGGTTACTGTGATAGGCGGTGTGGTTGAACGGTGGCGGCGGAATGAGTAAGCGGACGCCGCCAACCAAATCCGACTGAATGAAGACCCGTAAATAGCTGAAAAGTAATGCTTAGGTATGTGATAGTCGAACTTCATGTTGCAAGAAAGAATGAGGCAAGGGATAGGCGGTGGGTCGATAGAGTTGTACGTGTAAGGTATTCTTATGCAGATGGGTGAATGTCGCCCCAGTTTTTAATACTTGAGTTATGTAACATTTTACCTAAATAGTTGTGTTATACGTATGTCATTGAGATACTTGATAACCTTTTTGCACATGTAAATAACCGACTATCTGTCCACTGGCATGCAAAAGCAATAGATGGTTGCATGTGTAAGAGGATGGTGAGGAAAACGGTAGGTAAGCTAATCACTGCATCGTCGCTCAATCGCAAGCAAACTGTTCACGCGTATGCTGCGGACGAATGCAAAGCGTCAAGTAAGCACAACGGATCACTGGGTAATGGGGTACAGGTGCCTTCGTTAGGCGTTGGCGTGAACAAATATGTTAAATGGTCAGGTGGGACACGGTACCCCGTAAAGTATGAGACAGGTACGGGGAGAACTGGTGGCTGTTTCACATGGGGCTTCAATGCTCCCTGATTAGCTGCGGAACCGCAAGGAACATGGACATTGTTCCACAGCTTCAGGTCATCTGCAAATAGCAGCTATGGTACCCCAAGCTCCGTGGCTAGGTCATTCACATAAAGAACAGCAGCAGTCCAAGGACCTAGTCCTGCGGCACGCCAATGAGCACAGACTGCCCCTATCCCCATTTTGAAGATGGGAAAGATTGCATCATCTTTCCATTCGGAAGGTAATGCACAGCTGTCAAGCGATTTCTGAAACACATTAGCGAGCGCTTCACTTAGTTCCCCAGCCAACTCATGTAACAGTTTCGGGTGAATTAATTCCGGTCCATAGGCCTTAGATGGGTTCAGCTCTTGGAACAACCTACGAAGTTCCGTCTCCGCTACAATAAATTCAGATAGTCCTGAATCCTCTGGGATCCTGCAAACCAGCTCAACGCTTGTGAAAGTGGTTTCCCCTACAAACCCTGTCGCATAACATCCACTAAATACGCAGTTCTTGTCATAGTCCGTAGGCACATGCGTACTGTCATCACACCTCAATACTGGAATTGACATGTTCGAACCGCAGCGCCTTTTGACAAACTAAGAATCTTTTTGAATTGTCTGTAGCTTAGTTCGCTAACCTATACAGTATCGTCGTCTGAGATGGCACAATGGAAACCCGAAGCCTTGGCTCTCGTTGCTTTATAGTCTGCGTGCCATATGTTTGGGAGTGGCTAACTTGTACTCCGGTAACGTCTAGACAGAGTACAACTGAACAGCAGACAAACAGGATTATTGGAACCCAGTGGAGGTCCGTAAGTATTGTCACCAAAGAGTCCAGTGAGTTAGCAAATACAAGGTAATTGGGCGTCTATGTACCTAGTGGGGAGGTCTATTAGCTGATACCAAGGTATTTGGAGCGTCAAGTCAAACACATCAGCACCGGATGTGCCTGACGCTGTCGCAAGAAAGATCTGCCCAGCAATCCTCCGGGAGGTTGAAGCCACCCGTCAACAAACACTTGTTTGTGAACTGGGAGCGAATGAAGTCAAGCACCTCTTAAGACACACTCCCAGGGCTTTTATACACAAGTACAACTGTAACCTGAGCCGAGGATTAGGTAATCACAGTCGGCAGAGCTTCAGCAGTTTTGTCTGCCGACTGTAAGAAGCAACGTCAATTTTACAGCACATTAAGAGCGACACCCCCTCCCTGCCGGCCAGTGGAGCGATCGCATCTAAATAATGCGTGGCCAGATACAGATAGTTCATCATCCGTGATATCCTGAGATTGTTACGTTTTAGTGAATGCAAGTATATCGGGATGTGACACATCTACAAGCAGACTTAACTAGTGAACCTTATTACTTAGTCTGCGCACATTACTTAGCACTAGCTGTAGGCATTCGTTAGATCCAGACCTGAGTCGTGCGCTACCAGACTTGACAGTGGTAGGGCGGGAAAGTACCGCCGGCTGACCACCCAAAAACCCACTAACCGGAGACCTTGTGTCCCGGTCGCTCGACTGCTTTTGAGGTCCTTGATGGCCTTCCTTAACTTCAGCCTATCAACCAGCGGGAGCTCCGGCCGAACGCTAAGGTTTGTACCCTTTAGCTTAAACTCAAACCACATGAGAGCGCAGCGTTCCTTCCGGGGTAGTAAGTACCACACGAAGTAGCTGCGGTCGAGGGTTTGGCACATTGACTGCGACGTTCCCCAGTCTACTCAGTTTCCTGACCGTAACGCCTGGAAAACCAGGCGAAGATGCTTCGTTACGCACATTTTAAACCATCGCAGGTCGTCCAACATGCAATCAACAGGAATGAGAACAGTAGGTTCAGCCGCGTTACGGAATATAACGTTACTACCCGTGAAAGAATCGCCACGATGTGGTGTGTTAAACGCACGGGTTTTTGATTCCATACTTGGAGCAGGTGGCTTCAGCACTGGTGTTGGGAATCGCTTTAGCCCCTCCAATGATGTCGCAGCCGCAGGGTATGTTTTGCGCTCCATTGTCGATGTCTTACATTTTTCGGGTTCTCGATTCCACCGAAAGGCTTTATGGCAGATTTGTTCTGCTCTTTCTACTTGATAACGGGAGCAGGGTCACGTAAAGCTTTTTCGCTTTGAGTAAAGTCAAGCAAACCACTAGACCATGCCTTCTCGGTGACAAACCGAGATATCCGGCACCTTTGTTCGACAAGAAGTGCGTGTTGGAACCTTCGCCTTCGCAAAACCGTCAGACGGTTTGACAAGCAACGACCCTTAGCTTGTTTCCGGTACCGAGACAACTGTAACTTCTACTTTAGCAGAGAGCTTACGGAGTGTCCTGGCTCTCTTTCGCTTTACTCGAAAGGACCCTAGAACCAGCATTTCGGCGTGGATCAGGGGACCTTTAGATACGACGTCCAAAGCAGCTTCATTCTCGTGCTCCGTAACCATCTGGAAGGGTGACATAATGATTGGTGCCACAAGTGGATCTGTAGTTGAAGCGATCAAATCTGCCTTTCGGAGACCGGAAGCGTCGTCATGAGCAGTGCACCCTTAAGGCGAAGATCTGAGAGCATCGAGAACGAACGTTCTACATTTCTCCGCCGGGTATCAAGAGATCCGTCTGTCGTACGAAGGGCCGCGCGGCCATGCTGGCGACCACAGCAATTGGTACAACTGAAAAGCAAGCTTTCACTGGAGGTGTACGCTGCGTGCTGCTCGGTATTTAGGTCCGTAGAAAGCTGGTGGTACTATCGGTTGCAGACGTCGCACTGCATACCGCCGGAATCTTCAGTTAGTGGTATGTTGTAGCTCAAACTGCCACAAAGCGCGATAACCTCAGAATCCAAGCCACCAGGAAAAACAGCTCCGGTGCGCTTCGAGACCGACGTAGTGGAAAACAGAGTGGAAGTATGACACGCATACAATAGTTAAACGATCTCAATAAAAAGACGAAAACTGGTTGCAAAACGGGAGTAACACGGTAGTAAAACTGAGAAAAACGGTAAAACTTACCCGTAAGCGCTAAGGACGCTTTGACCAGAACGTCTTTAATTCATCCAAGATACCTTGGCTCAGAGGAAATGTATAAGTAGGCAAATTCCATTACAAGTGTTTATGCAAACACCGGTTTCTACCATATTGCAGCTAAAAATACGATCAGTATTGCTCATCAAATATTGAGTTACCGTCTCTAGTTGCTTCGCAGTATACGTAAGATATTTGAGAAAGCTACAGGCAGTCGCAAATTGGAAGTTGCAAACAGCTTCTTCCACTTCTCCCAGCCCTTATAGCGATCGCAAACCATACGGCAAAAGCAGCAATGTCATCCAACATGACGCTCAATAACCAAATAGACCTCCTCCAGTTAACCTTATTTAAAATCGCCAAATCCATAACTAAGAAATCTTAACAACTACCGTTTTTTGTCCATGCTTACGCACAAAGCGACACATATACACCTCTTTCATAGCCATTTGTGGAAGCAGCACGATTTGGCCTGCCGTACCAGAACACAAAGCCCTTCCAGGCCGATTTTTCAGTACAAAATTAGCCACTCCCCTGGATGATACCGCATCTTTTCGTTGCATGACAACTGGTGTTTAGGAGGCAATTGAGGAGTTCCAACGCGCTTTGATGTGGTTCCAAAGCGAAACTGCAAGGTCGTTTTATTGATACACGGTGATTACTGCTGCGGGTCATAAGCAAAGGACAGCAAACGATCTCGCTGATGATTTTCGGTAAGGCAAATGATAATTTGACTGTTGGTGAATCTTTTGGTTACAGGTGCTATAACTGCAATGCCCGGATTTCCGTGGTACTGAAAGGCAGGTATTATGAAATTGGCCACGCCTGCTTGAGGCATTCGCATGCGTTTGAGTTGGGGAAACCTTGGCTTTATCCGCCTAATCGGCGGCTTAGTGCGGTACAGAAGGCAGCGGTATTAAAGTTGATCAAGTCCTTTCGTCAGACACGTGAAATTAGGAATTTCGTCTCAACGGAATACGGCATCCGTGTTACCAGACGTGATTTACACCATCTGAGGCATCGGAGTCAGGCGGAGCAAGTTAGTGAGGTGGAACATGCAGTCACCATTTTGGAAGGCGAATGCTCATGGACGTCTGTGAGGGAGCAGTTGGAGGTGCGGTCCTTGTTCTTCGTACTTGCGTACCTTCGGAGGTTGGTTGCACGATACGGCAAAGTTATACTGGCGGATTCGAGGCATCAGATTAATTATGGCGGCTACATGCTATGGCATTTCATGTTAGTTGAAGTCACGGGGGTAAAGATGTCATGTTTTTGTCTTGTTACCAAATGAGACGGAGCGTTATTTGGAAGCGGTAACAGCTCTGCGTGCAATGGTGCCAAGCACTGCATCCGCGCAAACTATAGTGGTAGACAAATGCGCGCGACAAATCAACACTTTCAGTGAGGTGTATTCGGAGGCACGCGTGACGTTGTGCCGAGTCCACATGTTACGGGACATAAACAGACGGTGCAGTCAGCTGTCAGTTGCGGATCCAGCGAAAAGGCTTTTCTGACCAGTTTGCTAAGGGGCTTGATATTCACGGCTGTGAGACGCGGTATCACGGAATTCTGACAAGCATTCAGCAGCGAAATACGGAATGTTTTCAGTCTTTCCGTAGAACATGGATGCTATGGTTGAGATGTTAGGCGGCGCATCAATTAACGCATCTCATGGTGTTCGGAAGCAATTTCACTGATCGAGTGGAGAATGAAACTATGTATCTTAAACGCACTTTGAGCGAGCGCTTCTCCTTACGGACGCTTTTCGAGGTGATCGTTAATCATTCGAAAGGCATGGTTGATCGTCATAGCACTCAGGTCGTGGCGGAGTGCGCGCCAAGTAATGCAACACGCGGTGGTGGATGTGGTGTCAGAACTTGTAAGAAGATTGACAACGTATGCTCGCGAAAGGGTGATGAGGCCTTTTCGGCGCATCACTATGGTCGGTGTCGTGATGAATGGACGGTACCGGGTGGTGTCAGAATTCGGGTCCGCTGTGTACCGCGTTTGCATAGACCAAGGTGGTAACTGTGACTGTACCTTTTATCCTCATTGGCATGACTTGCGGTCACATATTGCGCGTGGCGGCGGAGGCGAAGCTGCATGCCCACGATGTCCTTCAATGGTGTCGATGGCTGAATGATCCAGCGGTACAAGCTGAAATGGCGGAGAACTTGGATTGCGGTCAATGTGAAACGGTCTCCGCAGTTGAACATGCACACAGTATGATAGACAAGAGCATAGAAATTAGAGGATTGCTAGCGGTGCTAGCGGAAATCGATGTGCACGTCCGAATCCTCGGCTCAGACGGATATTTGAAAGCGCTGTACATTTTGCGTGCTTTCGGGAATGTTATCTCCACTAAGCTGGATTACAACATTCGCTGCGACACATCAAAGTGTTCAGAAAGTATACCGCTGTGCACGGGAAAGACGCCACGTATATTGGGCGGTCAATGTGAATGAGGTGCAACCTCAATTACTCCAGCTCTTTTGGCAAAGAAACGAGCCGTGCCACCTGCCAAACGGGTAGAAACTGGGGTCAAGTCGAAGACTCATGGAGTGAATACACCTAATCTAGGTAATTCTTTTACTGATAGTATCGTTATCTTTCGTAAGGTTACTGAAATTGCCTTAGCTGTTCCCAAGGAACGCACGCTGGAGGACCTCCAGTGGTTCAACCTCTGCATCAGGAAGATGCTTCCACCTGGTTTCCCCAGTGTCACCATCAGGAAGCTAGCCAGATTGGGGAACGTCCCTGTAGGTACGCCAGATCTGCTCCCCCGGCTACTTCGTGTAGTACTCACAACCCCGGAGGAACGCAAAGCGTTAATGCGCTTTGCATTCAAACTTCAGGGTGGTAATGTCATCGTTCATCAGGACCACCCACTGGCAGATCGACTGAAGTTAAAGGAAGCCATCGAAAGCCTCAAGAGCAGGCGGGCGGCTGGTGAGCAAGACCTTCGTCTTGTGGGTTTTCGGGTGGTCAGCCGGAAGTAAAATGCTGCCATACCAGAACCCCTCCTGGTAGCGTACGACCCAGGGCTGTTCGTGCCGAGTTCCTTCGGTAGTGTTTAGTAATGTGCGTAGCATAAGTAACTAGGTACACGAGGTGGGTTCACTTGCAGATAAGTCCCGTCTCGACATGCTTGCTATCACCGAAACGTGACTTTCCCCGGATATCTCAGACGGTGAAGTATGTTTACCTGGCTACGCACTGCTTAGATGTGATCGCTTCGTTGGCCGCCAAGGTGGGGGCGTCGCTCTTTGTGTACGTTGTAAAGTTGATGTGTTGAGGAGCTGGGCTTTTTAGTCGTCGGAGCAAACTGTTGAAGCACTGTCTACAAATATGTGCCCTTCCTCTGCTCAGCACACAGTTGTATTGCTATGTCAAACTTTTGGAAGTATCTCCAGGAAGGTTGTTGAATTTATTCGTACTCAGACTGCCAATAGGTGTTTAATACTGGGTGAATTCAACCTCCCTGAAGTCTGCCGGGCTGTTCTCTCACGCATTTCGGCGGTGGGCACTTTCGGTTCACAGCTACTCGAGCTAACATTGCAACAGTCTTTGCATCAGTCCGTGGACCTCCCGACTAGCTGGCTAGCCGAACAACCTCCTCGTGGTGCCAGCTGGGTGGTTCGGGTTTAACTAGTTCCAGCAAATAGTTCGGCGGCAGTGTTCCAGACGTGGTGGGTTTTCGCCTGGCAAGAGTTCTCCCTATAAAAAGCCACAAACGTCTGTCTAACAACACTGCAACGTGGCGGATGTGACTCGCCACAAACTAAAGTCACTGGCCCGTGGATGTCCAGAAAGTGCTATCCAACGCACAGATATCAATCGTTTATGCTCACATTCCTGAGGATAACAAACAGTCAAAAATGCTGCGGCACGTTCAAAGACACAGGCTACATTTATACATCTATGCACAATTACATACGTATATACGCCTATATTCTAACATGCACTGTTACGCCAAACATGTACTTTTTGTACATTTTTGATCACACTATGTTAGCTAAGCATGATCATGCCTGTAAAAGTGTGCCTTGCCTTGTCGAGAATAAAAGTTAATTTATTTATTTACCAGATATATGCGCAACCAAATGCCGTCTCAGTTTTGCGGAATCACACGATTTCGTAAGTAATATTACCTACGTCTATACTTTAGGAGCCAGTGACCATGTCTAAATAAGCACCTAAATATTTTCTTCTCGAATTCATCGAGCCATACCAACTCAGGTATGCTCAAAAGTTACAAGCAATAATTGTGGCGCAACAGCTACGTTTCAACGCACGTACTTGGCTGTGGCCAAAGTTGTACAATTTGCAGCAACACTCGAAGCACTCATGAGGAGCAAAGTCAACAGTTGCGTTCAGTAAAATGGTTTCAAGTGTGCAAAGGGTAAATAAAAATAGCACAGTAGTTAGAGTGGGGACAGTATGTGAATAAAGAGTAACACTGCTGTACGTGTCAGTAGAATATTGAGAAATGACTAGTCAATATTCCGGTGTGTAACAGTGGGCAGTAACTTTATTCAGTAGCGAGTCACATCCGCCACGTCACCGTGTTGGTAAACGGACTTTTATGGCATTTTATAGGGAGAACGCTTGCCAGACGAAAACCCACCGGGTCCTGGAATGCTGTCGTCGATTGCTATGATCGGTCCTGGGCAACTGGCAAAGCTAGTTATAAAACATTAATAGCTCACGGTCCCTTGTGGATTACCGCTTAACATCGAATCGCGGCCTCCGCACAATGATCGGGAAGTGATGGAGCTGACAAAGGATTCCTTCTTCTGCTTTCTACAATCCTATGATCCTATGATCCTTCAGTTATTCGCAGCCGAGTGATTCCTCTGTTAGCCAGATAAAGGGCACAGTCAGATTCCAACATGAACGTTGGAGTCAGTCGAGGAGAAAGTGTGAGTTCACAGGTAAGCAGAATTACCAGAGTATGGGATCACACCTTCTCTGATCATGTATATTTGCCGGGGAGCGAAGAATTCGTGTCCAGCTACCCTCACTGGACATCGGTGGTTGAGTTGTTGGGTGCAGATGTTTAGTATGGAAGTGAAGCCATGGTCCAGGTAAGTCCTTGTTGGTTATTTTGTCCCATCCCAGACGGAGGCAGTTCCTCAGTAAAATCCCGGATGTCCCAGATGTTCACTACCTCAGAGAAAAGGGAAAGTGAGAACCAGACCCAGAGAAGACAAAAAGGGCAGTTATTGTACCAAGCATTGTGGAGATCCTACTTTAAGGCATTTACTTGAGACAACTGGTGTACAATGTGTAACAGATATTACGCTGAAAAAGCTTTTTGGTTACACAGCAGTAGGCATGGCCTAATGGGTAAAATACTTTCATGTACATGAGGGTGAAGAGCAGGGTTCCAGTAAGAAATTCATGAGGTATTAGCTAGTGACGTTAGAATTCAACCTGAGACCAGAAGGTGGGCATGGAGTCACGATTGGTTGTTATCGGAAACCAAAAGTTAGAGTAACTATGTGGCCATATTTATGTATACTCCACGGGATGAGGATTATCTAAGACACATAATGGCTAATATGTACATGTGTATATGAAGCTAGGAAGCTGAGCATACTAGAACCAGGCTAGGATTAAATGGATATGAACGGAAGACTGAGTGTTGAAGATAAGACGATCGAGAGATGGCGCTAATGGACCAAGTTTCAGCAACCAAAAGTGCTTGTTAGGTTAAGCATTCTGGCTTACCAATGAATAACAACAGTGTCAAAAGCATAGGTCAGCAACATGCCGAGCTGCGTGCAAACTAAACCAAGAGAATAACCTTTGTGGGGAAGGAGTGACCCTTAGCGAGCTCCGGGTATCCGCAGATTTGAATAGAGCTTACAGCGACCAGCTGCTGTCAAACAGAGATAGTGGCTCTAGGAAAGAGTGTATCAGGGGCTGGTGTAGCCATATCATTATGACCTTTGCCCATTACTGGACACTTACAGTTGCAATGAGTAACTCAACAAGCGAACGAAGATTAGAGGGACAAACATTACAGGAACATAAATGTAGGAGAGTAAAGAAGTGGCTCCCCCAAGCTACATGGGGCCAAAAATGGCTAGCTGCTGCCAAGAAGAGTTGACGCGAGTAAGACGAACGACGGAGAACGGCGCGCTAGGAGAGAGATGAGTGCTCCGCGATAGGATTCGGATTAAGCCTTTAGTTACTGGTGGATCCTACGGTGGCACAGAATAGGTCAACAAACCAGCTGAGCCGTGACTTAAGCAATCCACGAGAATAACCATTGTAAGGAAGGAGCGACTCCTAGCGAGCTCCGGATTTCCGCAAAGTTGTATGGAGCCTATAGCGACTAGCTGCAGCTAAGCAGAGCTAAAAGCTCTAGGAAAGGTAGTATCAGTGGCCGGTGTATCCATATCATAAAGTAGTTTGGTCACTAGTAGAAACCTACAGTTTCCATGCATAAATCAACAAGCGCGCGACAGTTAGAGAGACAGACGTTCGAGTAGATTGAGGGCTGGAGAGTAAAGGAGTGGCTTCTTCCAGGCTACAGATATGCACAGGAATGCATGAAGCCAACTATGACTATATGTTGCCAAGCAGAGCTGACGAGAGTAAGGGGAAGGGCAGCTGAGCGCATAAGGATATAGAGCAGTGGCCGGTAATGGCATTCGGATTAGGCTTTCAGTTACTACCGGAAGCTACGGTGGCACAGAATAGGTCAGTAAACTAGCTGCACTGTGATGCAAACAATCCAAGTGAATAAACTTTGTATGAAAGGAGCGACTCCTAACGAGCTCCGGATATCCGCGGAGTTGTACGGAGCCTATGGCGGCTAGCTGCAGCTAAGCAGAGATAGTGGCTCTAGAAAGGGATGTATCAGTGGCTGGTGTAGCAATATCATTAAGACGTTTGACCACTACTGGCTATCTACAATTTCAATGAATAAATCAACAGGCAAGTGAAGGTTAGAGAGACAGAGGTCCGAAAAAAATGAAGGCTGGAGAGTAAAGGAGTGACTCCTTCCAAGCTACATGGAGCCAACAAGGACTAGCTGCTGCAAAGAAGAGTTGACGCGAGTAAGACGAACGACGGATAACGGCGCGCTGGGAGAGAGATGAGTGGCCAGCAATAGAATTCAGATTAAGCGTTCAGTTACTAGTGGATCCTACGGTGTCACAGAATAGGTTGACCAACCAGCTGAGCTGTGGTGCAAACATCCAAGAGAATAAACGTTGTAAGGTAGGAGCGACTCCTAGCGAGCTCCGGAAATCCGCAGAGTTGTATGGAGCCTATGGCGACCAGCTGCTGCTTAACATAGAAAATGGCGCTAGAATAAAGTGCATCAGTGGGCAGGTAGAGCTATTCGTTTAAGGCTTGGCACTAGTGGATACTTACACTGTCACAGTATAACTCACCAAACCTGCTGAGATGTGATGCATACGGTCCAAGAGAACAAAGTTTGGAAATAAATGGTGGCTCCAAGCAACCTTCGGGTATGCGCAGAGATGCATAGAGCCTACGACGGCTAGCTGCTGCAGCTACTTAGCTTAGCGCTGCATCGCGCTAGGATGAGTGCTAAAGCACGCTAAGTAGGAGAACGCTTGTAATATGTCCACAGCCCTACACAAAAAGCGAATGGAGTATTCATGAAAAAGATTGTAAAGAAGATTGCATGCTAACGGCGCAAGTGAGATGCCTCACGCAATGGGATTCAGAGGACTTGGATCATTAGAAGATAACAAGTTAGTCAGTCGGAGTAATGGGAAGCTGTAGGTGGGACTGGATATCCAATAATGTGGTGGCAACAAATTTTGTGGCTGTCTTGTGGGGTAATGATTAAGTAGCGGTCTGGTCCGTGCTCCCACAGCTCATGCTCAGGAATACATATTCCCAGGAATTCAGCTATTGAGGTAGTGTTTATAAATCTGTGTAGAGTTTCTAAACACTGGGAAGTCTTGGCTGTCCACATAGCCATCGGCAGCCGATTCCCTGCGATGGAGTATGTTGTGTATTCTGTCAGCTGTCCGGAGGGCTAGTCTAGACAGACAAGTGCACACAACCTAGACACACACACACAAAGCGTCTAATTCTCTGCTTCCTTATTGGTTCATCCTTCTTCTTGCGAAACCTTAAGGTACTCACCCAGTTAGACATTGTTCAGATTACAGCAGTCCATTTCCGAGAGTGACCTTTTCGTATACAACACTGGCGTCGCGCCTTACGAACCTACGCCATGGAATTACATCCTCCTACAGTTTACTGGTCTGGTCCGACCTTACGTCCTACCGAAAGTGCATGGGCCCAGTGGAAAACCTCGTTTACAAACTATCTTGACCTACTGCCTGCGGCTGCTATCTATACTGAAGGCCAGCAACTGAAGCTACTCAGACACCTACTCGGTGATGAGGGACAACGTGAATTTGATGCTTTGGAGCTGCAGTCACAAGATACCTTGACGAAAGCGCTAGAGGTGCTAGACAAGTCATGGGGACAGCGTACAAATCTCTTCATGGCTCGCCTCAAATTCGGCCGACTTACACAGGGACCATCGGAAACTATAGACGGTTTCATTGAGCGCCTCATTCGCGGTGTAAGACCCTGGGAGTGTCCAACCATACCGAAAAATAGAATCGAGGGCGTAATGCTAGTGCAGCAGTTGATTAGTAGTATCACCAACAACCGAATTCGGGAATGCCTACTTTCCGAAGACGCTTCCAAATTGACTTGGGATAAGGCTGTGGAATTAGCTCGCCTCAAAACATGTACGGCCGAACAGTTGCAATGTTTCGCCACCCACGCAGACATACAGGAGGTTGCCAAGATCCATCGCTCGCCAACCGAATTCCAACGCCCACAGAAATGCTTTCGCTGCGGCAGCTTACAACATAAAGCCAATTTTACAAAGTGCCCTGCCTTAGAAATGGATTGTAAAAGATGCGGTAAGCGTGGACATTTTGCTCTTTGTTGTCGTTCAGCACGCATTTCTCAGTTGAATCCTACAGATTCCGTTTCTAATCAGCAGTTACAGTCCTCTGAAAATGTATTTTCCATTGATAACACAAGTACTGTGTCTAACTATCATTCCAATTGTCCAGAGCCTAAACTACCTATGCCCGACATTCGTACTGTTACAGTTTTTGCACATGATAGAATAACCCATGTTGACATGGAACTTGATTCAGCCCCTCCCATCACTATAGTACCGAGTAGTTTTTATGACATTTACCTACATGACATGCCTATACCTCCTTCAGCCTATCGATTTGGCAGTTATACAAAGGCCCCGGTAGAAATACGAGGATTTATGGTGATTGTGTTGCAACTTAGGGCCGTGAAATCATCAGTTGCTGTGTACGGTACCGGCGGAAATAACCGTCCCTTACTCGGACGCAACGCTATGGTTGCACTGGGAGTCATGCCGTCCCTAGCTCGTATGCGTATCATGGCAATTAACCTATCAGACCTACAGATACAGTACCCGAAATTATTTGAACAAAAAATAGGTCGCGCTCCGTCCTCCGTTCACCGCATACGTCTGAAGCAGGATGCTAAACCGGTAGCTAGTGCTCATCCACGTCCCATTCCTTTGGCCAGAAGAGAGGCTGTTTCGTCAGCATTACAGCAGATGATTGCAGATGATCTCATTGAACCCACTAACCGTTCTGAATGGGTCTGCCCTATGGTTACAGTCCTCAAGAAGGACGGTACAGTAATAATTGGCAATGACCTGCAGGCCCTAAATCGGCAAATCGTGGTAGAAAAGTTTGTGCTTCCAACCGCGGATGAACTACTAGCTAAACTAGCTGGCGCCCGATATTTTTCAAAATTGGACCTTAGGAAGGTTTTCTTTCACATGCCTCTAATTAAGGAGTCAAGACAACTGACTGCATTTCTCACTATGGACGGACTCTTTCAGTACAAAGACTTGCCAATGGGCTTGAGTTCAGCTCCAGCAGCTTGGCAAAAGTTTATGGTTTACTCATTTGCCAATTTACCTGGTCAAATCGTATACATGGACGACATCTGTGTATTCGGTAGGACTCCAGAAGAACATGATTCACGACTGCATGCTGTGTTCCGTCGACTACACGATCTTAACCTCCGATTAAACCCGAGAAGTGCAAATTTAATGCTAGTGAGATCGAGTTCCTGGGCCACAGTATAACAAATGACGGTATGAAGCCGTTTTGACAACGCGCTTGACATCACCAAGGCTCCTTGCCCACAGAACTCCGCTGAAATAAAGCCTTTGCTAGGTATGTGTTCTAACAACCTACGTTATCTGCAGGATTTCACAAATATTGCTGAGCCACTGCGTGAACTGATAAAGGAGAAAAGTGTATTTGTTTGGGGTCCACCCCAACAAAAGACCTTTGATGAGACAAAACGCCGCATTGCTTCCACACCAGTTATGGCGATTTTCGACGAGACGTGCCCAACGATTGTCTCTACTGATGCGTCAAACATTGGGTTGGGTGCTATACTATCTCAAATTCACAATGGGCATGAAAGAGTTATTGCATACGCTTCCAGAAAATTGTCGGCAGCGGAACTTTCTTACTCTGCCTGGGAAAAAGAAGCTCTTGCCTGTGTTTTGGCCTGTGAGAAGTGGAATTTGTTCTTGTTCGGATGACCTTTCACTCTTCGTACAGACCACGCAACGCTAACTAGTTTACTTACTCGAGGAACAAATGGCATCAGGCCACGTGGGATACATCGCTGGTATGCACGATTGTTAACATACGATTTTCAAATTAAATTCCGTCCCGGAGGCGGAAACCAGGTAGCGGATGGGCTCTCTCGACTACCCCTCAACGAAACTGAAAATAATGAGGATGGTAATGAGAGGTTACTGGTGTCTTCGCTGAGTAATGAACCAATCTCAGCCCTGACTAGGGAAGAACTCCAGAAGGCGACTCAGGAAGATGAGACACTCTGCCACGTTCAGGAGTATCTGCTACACGGTTAGCCACAAAACAATAAGATCACAGGCGACTTTCGTCCGTACTACGTGTTGCGTCATGAACTTTCATTTATAGATGGATGTTTAATGCGTGGCGAAAAGTTTGTGGCTCCTCGGAGCTTGATACAAAAGATCATGCTATGTGCTCACGCAAGCCACCCTGGTATCGTTCGTACGAAACGCAAGGTTGACGCATGTTTCTGGTGGCCCAAAATGTCACACGAAATAGAAAATCTTGTTCATGACTGCTCTTAATGTCAAAGAGCAGACAAGAGTTCAAGGCCGGTTTCATCCACTATACAACCCATTGACTATCCTATGCGACCATGGGCCAAGATAGCTGTTGACATCATGGGTCCATTTAGCTCAGCGCCTCAGCATCAAAGGAACTGTTTGGTGGCGACCTGCTTCTACAGTAAGTGGCCGGAAGTCAATTTGTGTGGAGAGGTGACTACTGTCAGCATTATTCGATGGCTGAAATATATGTTCTACCGCTTCGGATTACCAGAAGAGATAGTGACGGACAACGGGCCGCAGTTTACAAGCCACGAGTTTCATTCGTTCCTTCAACTTCACGCTATCCGACATTCACGTACAACGCCGTATAATCCAGCGGCACACGGCATGGTAGAGCGGTTCAATCGATCCTTGAAAGAGAGTATCCAAGCTATTCGCTTAGCTGGTACAGGTTGGGAGGATGCAGTTCTACAAGCACTAATTTCTTACCGAACCGCACACCACCGAGCCACAGACAAAAAGCCAGCTGAACTCATGCTTGGGCGTATCCTTCGGACAAAGTTGAATACCGCACTTCCTATTCCTGCAACCAATAATTCCGACGAGTTAGATCGTCGCCATCGATATCAGACCACTTACCAGAAGCATACTACGCCGCTTCAGCCCGGAACATTAAATAAATAAATAAATATTTTATTCTCGACTTTGCGAGGCACGCCAATTGAGGCATGATCAGGAATGTACAGCTGTACAGACATTTTATGGGAACTGTAGTGACAGTAGAAAATTGTTCATATGTCCATGCTTGGAACTGTGCGATGGTGAACATGCGAATGAACGATTTGGTTGTAGTGGGATCGGGATCCATTTGTTTGGACATAATCGCTCTGCCATATATTGCAGTCATACCTCGAGTAATAATGGATAAAGAATCCTGAGTGATCCATTGGAAGATAATTGAAGAGCAAGCTATCCAGTATGATGATTCTAATTGAGCTGCCAGTGTGAAGTTATGGGCTGTGACTTTATTCGGTGGCGAGTCACATTCGCCACATTGCATTGTTGTTAAACGGACATTTGTGGCTTTTTATAGGGAGAACGCTTGCCAGGCGAAAACCCACCACGTCCTGAAACACTGCCGCCAATCCATTGAATGGCACGTTGTAACTGGCTATGTTTCTTGTTGAACGTTCTTTTGCTCCGTTATTCGCAGTCAAGTTGCATCCCATTTTTCTGCTGACTGATTCGTTATGCGATTGGCCATTGCGTGCCTGGGTCCTCTCCTGGGCCAGATCGGTAGGTCAGGAACTAAGCATTTTTCTGGATATGATGTGTTGATCATCTGCAGAACCACGTGAAGTCTTGAAGAATATACGTTGAAATATGTTGAAGTCTTGGAGGACAGGATAGGTTCCGAAGAAAGAATCGCAGATCCCCCGGGGTGTGTAGTGAAATTGATTAGAGATAGGGGAAACCACGGCCATTTGAGCGGTCAAAGCGGATTGAAGAGCTTAGAATGACCGATTGTTCAAGCTTTGTATTGGCAGGAGAATGTGCCTTCCGTAGTCGAAAGTCCTCCAGTTAAGAGATTTGTGGAAGAAATATTGTTAGGTAAATTGAACTCTGGTTCATGCCGCGGGAGAATTGTTTCAGTGCAAGATACTGATTGATTTGTCCGGTAAGTATTTTGTAAAAAGGTTGATAATTTTCCGCTCATGTCCAGGTAAAAGAACTGTGTGCCTTGTATTGTTGTCGAAACGGAGGACAATTCCTTGGGTGCGTGTCGCCGTACCTGTGACAGACTCGGGAGAAAAAAGGTAACGAACAGAGACAGCCACACAGACAGAAGAAAGGAATGCATCAGGAATGCAGTCAATCAATTGCGGCGGTGCCTGAACTATTGTACCCTTATGCATGTAATTGTTATTGAAATAGCGCGTATACACGTATATCATAAGTGGCGAAATACGACGAGAATCCAGCAGAAAACACGGATCAGTAAGGAATGAAAGATTGAAGATGAAGCAGAAGTGTTTGGGGATGGGTCAGAAAGCAAGAGATCGCTTAGATGAGACTGGATAAGTCAGCAAGATGAAGCTAGGCAGTCAGCTTAAAGTAGGGATAAAAGTAGTGAAGTTAAACGCTGAATCAAAGGACAACCCACGTTATCAGACCCGATGAGAATAATGCATGCATGTGGGCCAGGCACTTACAGGCTAGAGGATGGCCACACAGTCAACCCCCGGCGATTATTCACAAGCATCAGACGAACGGGGCAAATACCACCAACCTTCACTGACGAGGCCACGCAAAGCACGCAGCTCCGCAGGACGAGCCGAGAACAAAGACGACCGTATCGATATGGTTTTGACGCCTCATACGATTAAGCGGAGAGGTGATGTTGTGTATTCTGTCGGCTGTCTGGACGGCTAGTCTAGACAGACAAGTGCACACAACCTAGACACACCCACACACACAAAGCGTCTAATTCTCTGCTTCCTTATTGGTTCATCCTTCTTCTTGCGAAACCTTAAGATACTCGCCCAGTTAGACATTGTTCAGATTACAGCAGTCCGTTTCCGAGAGTGACCTTTTCGTATACAACAGCGTATTTATGAAGAAAGAAGTTGGAACGGATGCTGGATCGAGCCCTAGGCAGGGTTATGGAAGGCGGTCTGGCTCGAATTGGGTAAGGATCGTTGTCTACATGTAGAACAAACCAATCAGTATTGACCTGTGGGTTTTGTATCATCTGAACCAAAAACACCATATTGCTCTTGAGCCTGCGTAGCCAAAGTGGTTCCAGTTTAAGCTGTTTGCATCTGTCTCGACAACTAAGCGTGGACGAACGAAGTAGACGTTTGGTAAACTTTCGTTGCATCCTCTCAATTTCTATACGGTCACTCTTGCGCGAACCGGTGCACACAATTGAACAGTACTTCAAAATTGGGCGGACGCAGGACTTGTAGATAGCTGGTCGTGATTCCACAAGTAGCATCGACTTGCAAATCATACCGAAAGTTGTGCGAGCTTTTGCAGAGCTATAGCTCACCTGCTCGGCGAAGTTAAGCAAACTGGAGTAATGTAAGCCAAAGTTCCTAACTGTAGTGCACCCTGTAAGTGATGAGCCGTGTAGTTTCAGTGCGTCTGGAGGCACACTGCAACGAGGTAACATAACTTTGCATTTTGCAGGTGAGAAAGTCATTTTCCACAGGCTGAAGAAATGTTCAAGCGCTGTACGGTCGCTCCGTACACTGGAGGTTCAGTTATGTATGTGGGCTGAGTAGAATGTGAAGATTACTTCGAGGTCATCTGCGAACAGAAATGGTGTACCGCGTGAAAAGGAGTCAACTACGTCGTTGATGTAGAGGAGGAACAGCAATGATCCTAAGACACTGCCCTGAAATACTCCACTGGTTACTGGTCGTGGTTCTGAGTCCTGGGATCCTAGTCGAACCGACTGTGTGCCATTAACAAAATACGATGTGAGACAAAGCAATAACTGGTTAGAGATACAAAAGGATCTAAGTTTGGTCAGAAGGCCAGAGTGTGGGACTCGGTCAAAGGCTATCCTCATGTCGAGAAAGATTATAACCTGCGCAGCTGCAGTGTCGCTGTTACGTGTCACCATGTCCAAGAACTCAAACTGGCAGGTCGGACATGGCTTAGCCGACAAGAATCCATGTTGGGACCTGTTAATAAGTTTTCGCGGTAACAGGAAGTCAAGCATTCTTTCCTTAACCAGACTCTCCATCATCCTTGATGCAAACGGCGTATGACTGATGGAGCGGTAGCTGTTAATGTCTAACCGGCAGCCACTTTTGTGTCTCGGTAGGAAAATCGCATGCTTTCAAGCTGTTAGGAAGGTGCCGGTACTCAAAGATAACGTGAATATGTTAAGGAGTAAAACTGGAATATCAGAACCACCTTGTTTCAGAAGAGCAGAAGGTAGGCCATCGCTTTCAGAACCCCTGTCTGTCCGTGGTATCTACTTCAGTGTCCGCCACTACTAGTCTGCCTCCACTTAACACGTGCCACAGCATACATGCTTCTCAGCACCTCAGGTCGGTGCATTATTCTTTCACATTTGACTTTTAGAACGCTCGCATATTCTCTTCGTATGCTTGACTGTTCTGACCGTCCCGTCATTTGCAGACTAATGCAGAATGCCATGGGTCTATTCTGCGCCGCGTATTTTGCACACAAGACGTTTGCAAGTAACATTCTTTTTAACTAATTACATTTGTACTGTCTTATGCTTTCTTTTATCCAATGTCCGCTTTCATTTGATTTCGAACTGTCACCGTGACCTCTTATGAGCCTGGCGAAACCATTTCTCAGTATTAACCCTTGGTGGGCTCCGAGCTATATACACTAGCACTCACTTGGTGGTGAAGATTTCTGAATGGTTCAAACGTCCGTCACGTTTACTGCATCTGCTTTCCCTATGTCCGGAACCATTCAACCCACCGCTGCTTATCCGCTAGCACGTTACCATGTACCATTGTTGCGTTAGCAATTAGGGTTAATACATGACAACTGCCACGTCGGGTAATCCATTGCAGCTGTGCAAACTAATGAACATCAATGCAGTAACCCGATATTTATACGCATTGCATCTACCGCCTGTCTGCCAAGCGGTGCGCGGCACCGTGACAGATGGATATCACTACATTTTCAAAAACCGCATGCAACAAAGGTGAGTTCCTAAGAGCACATTACCGCCGCATGCCATCTCCTGCACTTAAACCGTGAACCACGACATATTCACCCCGTTGTCCTGTATAACGGCCAACAGAATTCCCGACGAATACATGCAGGATGCAACCGTTTCTTTCTCTGCAAACTTCTATTAGACATATATGTCCTGAAACCTCTACCATTAATAACTGCATGTGCACCGCTGTGCTTTCTTTTGGATTGATTTGTTGAAACCACCATGTTTCATGTATGCATATTTTTCCCCATTGGTAATATTATCACGCATTTCGTAGGACGTAATTGTGGTACTTACCAACCGTTCATGGGAGTTCGTGCAGCCCAATGATATACGTTTCAATGTCGTCCATAATAACATCGCCCTATGTGACATGGACACCCTTATTACGCAGTTTGAATTTGCGATGGTCAAAATAGCACATACGTCACAGTTTCATAGTTGTTGAGGACTATACGGGTACGGTACTTATATTACATTTTCGTGCATGCAAGCAATTAACGCCAACCTTGGATCCGGTAAACTATCCACATTAATGCGATACCATGACGAATTAACATGGCCTTATTATGCACCCGCCACGTTCGCAGGAATACTCAGTAATACGTAGTCATGCGTATATACGTGCTATACATACATAAAATTATTTTCCTCCCTGTTCATAAATTGCTCATTTATCACAATGTGATTGCATAGGCTTCATACAAGTCATTCATTTACTTCACCTAAAAATTTCATTGGCTTTTTATTACACTAATTGTATACAGTTGTACTTGAACCGTTCATTATAACTATGCTATTCACTATGTTTCAAAATGTATAGTCACCCAGACCTGTTAGCCTGCATAAACAGTAGCAAGTATTTCTTGAGTACTTACAATTCGTTTTCAACTAGAATAATGCAAGATATACTTAGATGTATGTATTAATATATATATATATATATATACTCAAATGTGCGCACTTTTAGCACATGTACCAACACATTAATATATATATATATATAGTCAGCCATTATATATATATATATATATACATACGATTGTATTTGTGCGTACAGGCTTTCAATACTTACGCATACCCTCCGAACTAGATTTGTGCATCCGTAATTCCTTCCAGTCTTTTATGCAATATATAGCAACCTATTTCGATTCCCATTTTAATTACCAATGTTAATGGCACATACACGTAGGGACAAGCGAAAAATTGCACAATCACGTGCAATTGCCATCAATAAGTTTAGGTTATTTCGCACCAACAAACCGCCATACGGTTCCCTTCCATTGCAAGCATTGCTTTTATATTTTCAACCTGAAATTAATGCACCTCCTTTGTATGTAATTTATATTTTTACGATAATTACGAACCTTTTTAGTTTATCTAATATATGTGACATATATGTCTTTTGGGTATCTAGGCCTGCTGAAGGATAACTTTTCACCATTTTATTGCACCAGTTCACCATATTGTTCTAGGTCTCCAGCTCAGTTGTACCTCGAGGCATCACCACCATTTTCCTTGGATCATTGGCTCATAGGAACATAGTGAGCAGAAGGAAAAATCCTTTGTCAGCTCCATCGGTTCCCGTTCGTCACAGGGAGCAAGGTGGACATTGCAAGTCGGTACCAGTGAAACCGCTGCATTGCCATAATAAACAACAAGATCCGAGTTTACTCAACAGGTAAGCATTCAATCGATGTTTGAAGCATTCCTGCGACTGCGCATCAACGACATGCACAGGTACATTAGTCCATTCGTTCAATACTCTGGTATCCAGAGTGACGTCACAACGGACCCGTAGTCTCCCTTGTTTAACCAAGTTCCACTAGTGACCCCGGGTCGAACTGGAAGAATTGAATGGAAAGAAATTCTGCAGTTCAGCTCCAAGTTCACCTCTAACGATAGGCCGTGTGAAAATCAAATCCCCGCGATCGACGATAGGCTAGGGAGAACAAGTCCAGGCGCTGAAGACGATGTGAGTAAGGCAGGTTTCGTAAATCCAGAGTGGATTTAGATCCTCTCCGCTGAACTGTTTCAATCAATTTGCATTCCAAGTTGGAAAGGGGATAAACGGCGGCCAGTCCATACTCAAGAATGGGGCGCGCATGAGAAGTGAACAGGAGCCTGAAGATCTCCGGACTTAAACGAGCAAAGGATCATCGTATGGCGGAAAACAACCTATTGGCAGAAGCGACTTTCCTCGAGGTATCTTCGCGCGTCTCGTTAAGCGGTGCGCGAGTACTTGGACAGGCTCACAATAACATAATAATAGGAATGACCTTGATACGTCAAGGAGATGTCAGTAATCTATCGATATGGTAACTGATGGTGGGACACGGTGAAGCAACGTAAAATGAGCAGAATACTTATGGCATAGTGATACCGGGTCCACATGTAACAATCCAGGTTGGGGATACATCAAAGCGTCTTTTAGACTTTACGATACCCACGCGCTAAAGCCTGAGGGTTACAATACAACTTATGGGCCGCAAATTGGTTGTCCTTTCGAGGTCCGACCATGCAGTGCACTAGAGTATGAGGAACACATTTGGTAGTCTGAGCGTTCGCTGAGCTCGGCCGTTTGACTGCAAAAGTTTGGTCACCATCCGATGTGACATCGTCAGTGCGCGTTTATTAAGCACAGCGGCGCGGTACGAAGTATCAGTGAGTGTGAGTGATTGATCTCCTAGCCGCTAGTCTGAGGTTGGATTGTTTGACGCGCACATAGCCATCGAAATCGATCTCTGATGCTCGCCTCGTAGTGTAAGCGCTCGAGCCTCTTCGATTGTCGTCGTTTTGATGCAGTTGTTTAACGTCCAGTTCCGTTAGGTTTAATCGACTATTTCGGTGATCTTTCATCCATAGCTGTGTATATATAGCATCTGTTTCAACGCGTCGGTTTACGTGATGTGAGAAAGAAAAAGGTAAACTCAGAAAGCAAAAAGCGAAAGTGGAAGGAGCTAAGCAAGTAGAATACCAAGTTAGTTGAGCCATTATAAGCAGAAATAAAAACTGAAGGCAAGTCAGTTAGGAAAAAGGAAAGGTTTGGTGTTGTTACCCAAGCGGCTCGATCTGGTGCACGAAACCCTTAACCCTAGGTTCTCTAACCACGTGACCTGGAAGCGAATTCTAACGACCTACAACTCGGCGCGGCAGGCGGATTTCCGTCCTTAAACTAGTAGGCCGTGGTTTATGCAATTTCTGTGGGTGACTGCGGAGCTTAGGCAACGTAGCTGGACTAAATAGCCTTGACAAGTCTGGTCCGATCTTACCCAACAAAATATGTTAAGTGAGAATCAGATCCCCTTTTAGCCTTCGGTCTGCATTGAGTACATCCTCAAGCTAAGCAAGCGTTCAGAATAAGTCTGTCCTCGTAGACCCAGCACCAACCAACTGCACACTCGTAACACCCTCTCCAAGTCCATTTTGTCTCGGATAAGCCATTGAGTGGTAGGGAACAGAAGGGACGTCCGTGTCATCTCCACCAACTTCCGACCTAGCGAGGATTGTAGGCGTAGTTGCTGTGGTATAGCTCAGGACATAGTATCAGTCCTGCATGATCCTGGAGTACTAAGTAAGCAGATATCAATCAACCGGTTAAAACTTGCTCCTGACTGCCCAATGACAATCGGGTCCGGCGTTAGATTCCAGTCATTGATTACTCGAGTAGCGAGGGCAACATATGAGCGGACTTTGAACCACCTAGGTTTAAACAGCTTCCAGCTGTAACCTCAAGTCTCACTGCCAAGTTTTAGCTGAAAAAGCTGTCTCAGCCCGCTCCCAGTTCTACTCGTAGGTTACGCTTAGTATAGATGAGGTCTCCGGGACGTCGGTGAGAGCCTAAGGGACAAAGGTTCAGCCTCTGTAGTCGAGCGCGATAGGGGGTTTGCATAGCCCAAGTACAATGTTCGAGGCTCGTCGCTGAATTTGTTCTATCTTGTCACTTTCATGCTTCGATAGCGGGGCTATGGCGGGAAGTCCGAATTTAAGAATGGGAAGGTGTTGGGAGGTGAAGAGCAGTCTAAATACCTGCGGCGTCATTTTAGTGAATGATCTCCTTATGACGCCTCACGCCCTCTTCGCCGCAGCAGTTTTCTTTAATGTGTCAAGGGGTAGGTTTGCGATCAGGGGATACTATTGTCCCCAGGTATTTTTCCTGTGTGGCAATCTTGGGCAGGTGCCCGCCAATGTGATACATGCCCAGTGGTTCAGCAGCACCTATGGAAAGGACAGTTCACTTACCTTTGTTGACCGGCAAACCCCACTTGATAGACCAAGCGTGTAGTAGATAAAGCCTTTCCTTAATCGGTCGGCGTCTTCGAGGCTGGACACTTCCTATCATAGCTCAAGGTCCTCTGCATAAAGCAGACAGTCCGTTTGTAGCATACTTGGTAGGTCATTTATATTTATCTTGAACAATTCCGGTCCATGAACGGAGTCTTGTGGTGCGCCACTGGACAAAGGCGCAGGAAATGAAACGGTATTTTTTAACTTGCATTTTTCGGCCTTGCAAGCTGTAACTGTAACCATGCGGCAGTGAGGCCCCTGTCACCTGGAAAGCTAGACACCCAGATATTTTGACCACCACTTCTTCTTTCCTTGGCCGTTCGTACGTAATTTTAACCTTTACCTGGCTCCAAAGCTTACCATACGTAATGCGTAATGGTGGGTGAACAACCAGCTCCCACTTGTTTTCCGTTATCTTCTCTGCTTGCGTTATATTATTGTCCATTCATTTTGCCTGACAATGTGGAAGCTTCTCACCAGGAAACCTCCATGTTAATAGCTGTTGTGATCTCCCAGTTTTCTATTACCTTACACTGGTGAATATCACTTGCACTTGCATCGGACTCCCAACCAAGAGAGTTAGAGCTCAAAATAGCAACGCGATGCAGAAATGGTGTGCTTTAACACGTGAGGCCCAATAATCCGTCACAAATGAGAAAGTGCAACCTCTATAAGATGAGGTGATCATGCCTAACCAAAGCGGCATTCGTGGTATTTCCCACCTGAACGCATTTCGCTAACTTTTTGGACACCTATTTCTCTATTATCAATAGAAGACATCTCTAGCTCATTAGCATTGGTGGCACATCCATTAAGATATATAACATAACCTCAAAGTGCTGAAACTGATGATGTTTCTCTAGGGAACGATTGCGTTATTCTGGTCCAACACCACAGGCACTTGCATCCGACTCTCAGCTAAGAGAAATAGAGCTCTAAACTAGCGACTTAATGCACAATCGTGTGCTTTAGCACCTGTGGCCCACTAATCGGTCATGCTTGAGATGGTGCAACCCCAAAAAGAAGTGGTATTCGTGTCTAACCAAAGCGGAACCCAAGGTGTTTCTCACCTGGACACACTTTGTGAATTTTCTCACATTAGATTTTTATTATCACTGGAAGACCACCCTGGCTCATTAGTGTCAGTGATACAACCATAACGACGTATAAAATAGCCTCAAAGAGTAGAAACTGGTAATATTTCTGTAGGAAATGCTTGCGTTATCCTAGTTCAGACGGGGCAAATGAGTTTTATGTTCCCTTGTCTTATCCATATGGACTCAGCTCATGCGGCTTTGGTATAATTTTCGCATCCACATCGGAGCATTAAAAACGTTGAATTCCACATTCATAGTGGATTCTGCGGCCCAATATACTCTGAAAAGCGCACATGGTCGCATTCTGGCTGTGGGCTAGCTACACCATATCCTGTGCTGTTCTACCTATATAATACTTCTTACAGCCTACCTAGTATTTCCCTAAAACCTTTCCGTCTGTTTTCCCAACTTTTACTACGTTTACTGAGAAAGTATGCTTTTCGGCCCGCTGCGTCATCCTTCGCTACTGCAGCGAATTACACGTTATCTTAGGCATTCCCAGTTACTACTCCATATTCGGAACTTATTACGCCTAGCCGTTTTTTGTATTATTTCTTTCTTTTTCCTGTATCTGAGTCCAAAGCAAAACGTGAATTTAGCGAAGGCTCGAAAATGGCGCTATCCGCCGCCGACCGCTAAAAATGCAAATATCTCCATAACCACTGTACCTAGCTTAATTATTTTACCTTTGTCGTAACCAGTGCTTAGGGTTTGTCCTAGTTCGCCCATTGTTGTCCCGTTTTAGTTAACATTTCGGCTCCAAAACGGCGTTGATTCCGCTTGTTTGGAGATTTTCACTTTGAAATTCGCGCCAGGTTTGCGGTTCTGGTATGCTGTTTCTGGTCTATATTTTGGCTCCATTTTCCAATATTAGTGTATTTTCTAGTTAAGTGGGTCGGCCTTTCAGTCGCACTTTTCTAAGAAAGGCTAAATTGTTAGCCACTACTGTTATTTCCCTTGTTTCCACCCTCCACTTTTGCGATCTAATTTTGGCTTGCTTATTCCTTTCCATGAGCCCGCTACTAATGGATGCTCGAAATGCGGTGATGTGACCAAAGAAAATGGATCAAATTTCCTCTAGTGGTGCATTTTCCATCGAAAATAACACAATCCATTGGCATAATAGATTGATAGTTTACTAATGGAATCAGGCACCTTAAGGTTTGGCAGCGGTAGCCGGTGAAAAGCGCAGAATTCGTACATAAGCTACGGAGACCCAAACTACTGCCTTCAAAAATGTCGAGGCCTACGAAACGTTTGTATTTATCCCTGCTTTACTGCTCGGAAAGATAAACACGATCAAAAGCAGTTGTTAACGATATTTCTTCTCCATGCATGAGCATGGATGTTATGTACAATTTGATCTGATCCCACGCAGGGAACAGCATCTAGCGCTTGTCTAGAAGTATACCTATATTTATTTATAGTAGGAGGTTCCCTGTTGTGTCACATCCGCAGAGCTTATAGAGTAGTTCCTGATGAGGGACTCTCATGCATGATTTGCTGAAGTCGATGAAGACCATATCTAAACGCTTTTTAGCGTCCTTGAACTTAGTCCCCTTCTAGCTTTCACCGAGTGGGTTAGTGTTGCAGGAAAGTACCTTTCGGAAGCAACGTTAAGTAGTGGAAGTGATGTTCAGATCATCCCAGTTTCGGCAAATGGCACGTTTAATGAGTTTTTCTATGATCTTGCAGACGGCCAACGTCAATCAAGTCGGCTGATAGTTCGCGGGGTCCTGGCGACTTCCATCCTTGTATTTCGGCAAAACTACACCTGTCTTCCAATCAACGGATAGTCGACCAGCTTTAAGAAAGCTGAAAAATTTGGCAAAGCGTGACGGCAATGAATTCTGCTACCGCCCTGAAAAAATGAGGGTGCAATTCGCCTGAGACTGGTGACGAAGCTGGGTTCAGTTCCAGTGGTAACATCAAGGTAGCACTTGCAGCAATATCGATATGTCCCAGAGGTACTGTAAGTGCGAGTACGTGATCGTTTATGTGTGCGTCACGCTTCGTGCATACTGAGGAGCACTGTACAGCTAAGAGGTCAGCTTTAGCCTCATCATCATAGTGAATTATACCTGGATCATTCGCAGACAATGCAGGAATTCCACAACCGGTCTTGGAAGATCTGTTATGGTGTGATAATAGTTTCTTGGTCTAGAAAAAGATTGTTCGTATCGTTGTCCGCTATCCCGTTCCTGCTGGGATCAGACGTTCCTGCCGGCCTTGTAGTTAGAGTAGTCTGAGTCTAAGCGAGAAAGTTTGAATTTGTCCCATAGTTCTCGTTGTTGTTTCATGTTAACCCTGAGTTCTCGGTCGATCCAGGGGACCCTTAGGGAGAAGCCTGTTGCTGTGGAATGGGACGCCCATCTCAATAAGCAGCATAGAATTGTAGAATAGATCGTTACAAGCAGCATCGATTTCCAAATGCTGTGAAACATTCCGGCCCAGCGTACTCGCTGCCGCTGATAACTTGCATACGGCGGTCCGCAAGCAGCGTCGACGGTGTGCGCTCCGGGCTCAATTAGCTAGACGTTTGGTCCATAAGAAAGAGGTTGTATAATGGACGATTTTACCAATGGGGTATAGTAGGGTCAATCCCGAGACAGCAGAGCTGGAGTAAGCACAAGATGAAGTGTGTGCGAGTGCTGGCCGGAAAGAAGCCGTCTGGGCAATTTTAAAGGCTGGGAGAGATATTTTGTGGACAGATTTAAGGAGGCTAGCCTCAAGGTACTCGGGTGGAAGGCGGCAGTGTAGTAGGTCCCAAATGACATCCAGGGCATTGAAGTCATCCACAACTAGACCATCTCTCCGGTTTCCTTGCGATTTGAGAAAGTCTAGCACAGGGGCGCCATATCCCCACGGGGCTGTAGACAACGCCAACCATAAGAAAGTTGAAGCCTCATCGATCCTGCATCAGAGCAGCTCTGCTCCACCAGCAGCGTCGCTGCCAGCTTCCACGACATGAACTCTAAGACCCTCACTTCAGTAGTGATATGGTGGACAAGCCTGGATACAATATTCCAGGAGGGGTCGGACGTGTGCTGAGAAAAGCTTCACAGACAAATTGCCTGTTAGGATTCCGAAAGGGTGATGGATAATCTGCATCATACGAAACCCCAGATAAGCAGCCTACTCCCATTGTCGTCAGAAGGAAGTATTAGCGGCTTCTCAAGGTTGTATATGAACACGTTTCTCTGACGGCCCATATAACCATCTTTAACACACACAATCTTCCTTTCTACTAAACGCTGAAAGAACATTTAGATAACGATCAGTTGCCTGGCAACCAAAAGAACGACAACCACGCGATGAAACCGTCAGGCAATGCGGGATGCCTAGTAGTAGCAGACCTAGAAAGGTACGTTATAGATGGCGACCTTTACTGATTGGTTGGACGGGTGATGTAACTGAACTCTAGCCTCCTTAATTCTAGCCTGGTGTACCCATAAATCTTTGCTTTAATTCGCTAGAAACCCTAGCAACCGCCTGTCGCGGATTCAAATGCACGTTGATAATGTAACTTGATGCGCCATATTGTCTTAACCCCGGCCGAACAAGCGCCGTCCCTGTTGTCATGACCTTGACTGCGGACGGCGCAACCTACGCTTGGTGGCCTCACGGGTATTCGACCAGTTTCTGGTGCCAACTTGGCAGCGAGCACTCGATAAGCTATTCGTCGCGATTCGTTCGTACTAGGTGGTTGGGTTTAACTTCTGTCCACATATGTTCCATTTGTTTTCCATTGCAGGTCATCGGCGCCATCGCGACCTACGCCACATGTCGATTACGGAAGAACTTTGTACCCCTGACTCGGACGAATATTACATATCTACCGACCTGCCAGGATACAATATGTCATGTCAAGTAGGAAGTAGCCTCCCTATTCTACGTGAGCCTTCTGTGTTTACACCTGGCGGTGGCTGCGACCTCTGGGAAGCTCAAAAGCAAAAGTGCCTGACGGGCGTAGCCCATGGTGACTAACAGAAATACAGCGTGTTTACACAGCGACGAAGCTGCTTGTCAATCGCTGGCTTTTTGGCTCCCTCGGCATGCCCACCAAGAGACATTTGTTACTATCTGCGAACTCTTTCAGCGGTTAACACGCCGTCAGCCGTGTTGCTTAGTTCTTTTTATGCTCACCAACCTTTTCTTTCAAAAAACGTTCAGCACTACGCTGCGATCCTTCTGGAACGAGCCGCAAAGGCTTTTTCGAACGCATCACAAGCAGAATTAGAAAAACGAATCCTTCACCGTCTTCGTGTGGAAGTAAAGAACCAGGAGCCGCTTTCCAAGTTCAGCCGCAAGTCTCCGTGATTGCTGGCGGTACCTGTCGATATTGCAACCAGCTACGAAGGCGTAGAGCAACTGTAATCGCAATCGAAATATATGTTGCCTCCATGTGCTGAGTTCACTCGCGCTCTTCCCGATACCTGCCTCGCTCATCGTCGTCTAACCTCAGCGATCCTCACTGGTCGCAAGCACGGCCCCTACTCCCGAATGTCCGGTAACAAATTTCAGCGGCTTGGCCCTCATCCTCTTTTTCATCCGAGACAAGAAGGCCCGCCAAACCAGAGGTCCCGGAAGACTGCTTACACTGACGAACAAAAACAGCGTAGTATGCCCCAAAGTGCTCGGTCACCGGGCCAATCGTTTCTGTCGCAAACCTGCTAGCCCTTCCCTAGATCTCTGGTTGATATTGAAGAAAGGCGTTAAGCTGCTTATCGATACCGAGGCCATGTGTACCTTTGTCCGGAAGCTGCCGTTCCGGCAGAAGATACTGTTGTCCAAGACAGTTCTGTGAACCTAGTAGCAGCCAACAGTACAGTTATCAAGTACTCGGTTTGGGCCACAGCAACAAGGAAGCTGGGAGAGATGACAGCGAGACATCGGGTGCATGTAGTGGATGACCTCTTCTGGGATGTGGTACTAGGAATGGAGTTCCTTTCCCGATTCAATGCCAAAGTCGATTTGGTCAACAAACCCTTGGAAGTAGGCACTCGCATGCTATCGTTTGTCTCGATGACCCGCTCTGTAATGTCCTGTGTGGTAGCGGCGACCTCCGTGAAGCAACCCATTCAAAGCGTTTCTGCTGACTTACCGACGCTTTTCGGCACTGAATCGGAGGAAATTTTAAACAAATACCTGCACGTTTTCGCTTAGCCAGATGACGTTATGGGAGGCTGCAACTTCTTGCAGCACCGCATAGACACAGACGACACGCCACCAACTCGTCAACCTGCC